>OU824120.1:8127938-9359080 GCA_917499265.3 Mimumesa dahlbomi | reverse complement strand
CGTAGACCATACATTCGTGAAATAAATTACTGTACTTTATAACGGGAATTTTCTACATACCTTTCAATTTCTTCAAAAACCTTAGGCAGGTTACTTTTTCTTCTTCATCTACCATTATAATAACTTACTAAATGACTATTAGGAATCCCGCCTTTTGTGTACTGTATAAAGATAACTGTCACAACAATAATCCCGCCGAATTTGAAACGTTCAAAAAGTTAGATAATTCATTAGTTTAACCAATAACGGTTGAGTGTAAAACTGCAACTTCATTGCGTTCGACATTTTGAAAGAATCGTCTTTTATGTATTAAAAGGTTAGAAAATAACGAGCTAGCTTTATATCTATTCAACCCGAAGCATTTTGACACGTTGAAGGATGCTTGTTTTGCGATTCGACAAATTAATGTTTATAGTGTCTATATAAAAGAAGAAAATTCTACAAATGTTGACCGCAATGATGTCTCGAATTAAATGGCCCCTTTCTCAGGTTGAGCAACAAAAGATGTTGCGCGTCAATTCTCGCCAGCGATGCCAACATTAGAATTAACGGTTCTAATCATAATAATAAGTATACGATAACTTCATCATCAACTTACCGTGCTGTCAGCGAAGCATCGAAAATGTGGGAAAAGTGTACAAATCGTGTTGAAATTCTATTATATTTACTGTAACAAATAAGTGGTTCGATCATGTGGCCGGTGAGATACGATATGACTCGTGACGAGTGCAAGAAGTGTTTACGCTGTCTAGGTAAGGTTATGTTTCGATTTAATTGTCTTTTTACCTTAGTAACATTACAATTTCCATAGCTTCAAATCGATTACAATCGTGTAATTTTACGATATCGTTTTAAAATCTTAATTCTATGCTGTGAACCGCTGTTAGTTGCCAGTGTGTTTTATTGCGAAATAATTAGATCGCTTGCTATAATTAGTAAACTCGAGCTTTTTAAATATGTATTTGTGTATCTCGTTTCATTTTCCACAAAGGCATCGTACTTATCTATACTAATTACCTTCACTAACGAGCTTACATTAACATTTACAGGTCATATGAGAAAACATTTTGGTTGCTATGCAATTTTATTTAATACAGACTTTTTTTTTGAATTGCTACCTCTTTTGTACAGTATTATTAAGATATGCCATAAACTACATGTTAACTGATACATTTTGCATTCTTCTCTGTTATTGTGTTCTATATTCCTTGGATGTTATGTATAATTCCTTATTTATACAGAATTAGATGCTTATGGAAGTATGGTGTCAGTGCTACGTGCTCAAGGACCTTTTACCACTGAAAAACAGAACTTACTGCAAGAGCTAGCTAAAGTCTTACATATTTCAAATGAGAGGCACCGTGCAGAAGTACGAAGGGCTGTTAATGATGAAAAATTAGCAACTATAGCTGAACAGTAAGTAACTTGTATAATGTAGTATTAGAGGTAATTGATATAATATTGAATGATAGTTAATGTCCATTAATGTGTTACTGTCGTATAGATTAAGTGGTCCAAACACTGGTACAGATTGGACCATTGAAGGTCGGCGATCTATTCCACTTTTGCCAAGATTAAAGGCACGCTCTGCATTTACAACATTAGCAAACAGCTTGTCTCTTGCAACGGCAGCAGCTAATGAAAGAAAGCCCCCAGTTCAGGAGAACACGGAAGATACAAAAGGTGTACCATATTTTAAATGTATGATTTTAAGTCTATGTAGAATAATGTGTGATTGAGAAATTGTAAGTTCTAATCTTTTAGTTAATTATATTCATTCCTTTAGTGTCTTCGTATCTGTCATTAATGGAAACAGAAATTTGTTACTTCTGTATTTGTTTTGATAGATGTTGAAAATGAATCTCAGGTGGAAGTAAATTTAGAAGAAAAACTGTCTGTCAATATTGATGTTTTGACAGAAGAAGATAAATTATGCGATGGAAAAGTTGCCATAGAAGAGGTAATTTACATACTATTTGTTAAACATTTCTTATTCAGTTATATATACTTACTCTCAATTGTTCATTGCTGATGTATAACTTTTCCAGGTACCAGAATCGCATAAAATCACAGACACAGAGAAACAGAATGGTAGTCATGATATCAACGAAGTAAGTGCTGTTCCTGAAAAACGTAAATGTTCTTCTCCACTGCCAATAGCACCACCAAATAAGGTAATTCAAATGCATACAACAAATTCAATTATTTGTTACTGATTCTAATTATAACTTATTAATCAGGTTCTAATAGTGTCTACAAGTTCATTAGGAGCATTGAATCATAGTGCTGTAGAAAAAGGATCACCAGAAAACATTATTCATGTACCACAAACCACAAGTACATCACAACATCAAAACGTTACTATTATACCAATTAATGCTAATACAGGTTCGTAGCTTAGCAATTGAATTTGACAATTTGTGAAACATAAATGAACAGGGTGATAAGTATTTCAATATGTGATATTCAGATTCTAAAGAATTAGTGCCACAAGGGAATGCTAGCAATCAATTATTAGGTCAGACTGGTAAATACGTCAGTACAACGTCCACAATGTGTACAACTACTAAAACCACTACTAAAGTGAAAACAACGACCATTCACAACAAACTTAGTACAAAATTAATGCCGGCAGTATTGTTGCCTAACAATGTGCCAGGTGCAGCAACAAATAATGGGCAGTCCGAGACCCCAGATATACCAACACAAGATAGTTTAAGTATGTACGATTTATTATGATGGGATAAGATTCCCTTTAATTTTATCATTCATGTATTACCGGTATTTATATTAGTTTCAGATTCCAAAATGTCATCTGTGTCGCATAATGTACAAAAGACATCGAACTCTGAGAATGGAAACTCGAATACTACTGGCACAAAACGTGTTCCATCGATAATTCATTCTAGCACGAAGCCTGCAACGACGAAATCCATAACACCAAGTAGGAATATCAGCTATTGTTTAAAATAATAGGTGTTAGACGAATTATTAACGGACAATATTATTTAATCAGATACCACGCATCGAGTTATGACTGTTTGTCCTGGTACCACAGTGTCAAGTGGTCCTGGACCACCCGTTACAAAACAAACAACAACGCTAACTTGTAAAAAACTGCCTACAACGCTCAATCATCCAACCACTGCCAAGATGGTATGACGTTTCACGATAACAATAATAATTGCAGTATGCACGTTACTCCAATCAGAAATTTGACATGTCGCTTGGTAGTATGATAGTCGTAATTCTTTCAGGGTGTGACACTAAATTCTAATAAAACTGTAAATATATCTCATCCTAACACAAAAATAGCATCTAAGACTAACGTGATCGTGATACAAAAAGGACACACGAAAGGGGTAACTCTTTCTCATGCAGGCAAGGTAAATTAATATTGCGATGATGACCCTCGTTAACATTAACTACGCATAGGTGTACGTAATTAACACTTTGGCAGCCGCTGATCACATACTGCGTCGTCTTATGATCTATAATTAGTTTCCACTGTGGTCTTACATTTACGTAGAAAATTACGTCTTCATGATTCGATCAACTATTTAATAAGAAATTGATTTCTAGTCAATTAAGCTTTGGAATTATTTGGGGCTTATAAATTTGACATTTTATCTGTTGCTTGTTAGATTTATAATCCATGTATTTTTTTTAATTTTATATTAGAAGTAATTCAACGTTGTATCGTGTGTTAGAATTGTCGGCTGCAAGAGTGTTAACAATACAGTTATGTAAATGGTACCCTGATATTATCTTCTATCTTAGGAAGTATTGGGGAAAGTAATCATGGGTGGAAAAAATTTATGCGTCACAAGCCAACACACTGCTGGTTCAATCAGTGTATTGCCGCACCATATCACATTGAACAATGGAGATCAAGCCATGTCCATGTTGTCGACAGCGAACTCTTCTCATACAGAGTCTGCTAAGTCTAATATGAAGGTAATATTTAAAATAATAAAGTACTCATATTTATTAAGTAACGTTATAATTTCAAGATTAACAACAGCACAGTGAAAAAAAACATAGTTTACATGGTGTTTTTTTTAGCCCGGTAACACCATTGTGTTCAACCTACGACAGGATGTTTTGGAAAAAAGCAAAGTTTTGTCCCAGCTCCTTGAGTCATCCAGTGTCCTTACCTCAGAACCTAAGACTGTGATACAAAATATGAGTATGAATGCTCATACGCTGAAGGAACAAAGTAGCACCGATTTGCATATACAGGAGAAAGAGTTCGCTGTAAAAACTGACAACGCAATCACTTCTATCAAAGATGAGAAGCAGCACAGGTCAGTCTAAACTAATCGAAAATGTGCTAGGAAGTCGTTACGTTAAACACATGCTTGCAGTACCGGGCAAATGTTGATATGTAGTTCAAATATAATGTTAATATTTGGACGAGAAGGGAATGAGAAAAAAAACAAACCACTTATCAACGATGGAGATATGTTTTTATATGTATACATATATATATATATATATATATATATATAATTTATTGTGAAATTATTTCTGCTGATTAATTGCTTGTCTTTCTCTTATAGAAAGAGTAAAGACGTTTACACGAATGCAAATTCTCATGTAATAAATTCTATAAATCCCATGAAATATCTGGGAAGTAAGGAAATACTCATAAATCCAAGCCAACTTACAAACACACAAGGTATACTCGAAAACTGAAATAAATTAAGTGCCGTTTTTTAAACGTCTTTCATTATATAGTTAATAATTATTTTGTGTTTTTTTTGTCTATTTGCAATTATTATCGGTTGATTATAAATCGCGAATAAGTTGCAAACAAGAGGGAGAAAAAAAATGGAGAAAATAATTTATTATATCGCTTGAATTATTTCCGAAAAATTACAATATTCTGCGCTTTGTCTCGTAGACTTTTTTTACGAACTTTACGCTGCTGTCCAAATGCACATTGTTCTGTGCAGATGATACTATAAGTAATATAAAGATAGAAGATACGATATGCAGTTCGGAAATCGACATGCTCGACACGTCTTTAGGATCGGCAGACATTAATTTCGTGAACTTTCAATATCTGGTGGAGGGAAATGAGAATCATGTCTTAGGAGAAACGAGAAGTCCGATATTATTTATAAGTGAAGTAGACGATCATAGTGATACGTAATTGTGTAATCCTCAGTAGTCGTGATCACATGTTGCATAGCGATTTTTATTTCCTATTTTATAATAGTACAAATAAATGACAAACTTTTTTTTTATAGTTCCTTTACTTATGTAAAGTAACGAGAAATACAGAAATAATAGAGAATATGCAAAACCTGTTGAAAAAATTAATCCGTTCTACTTTTAGGAAAAGATAAAAGAACCGTAATGTTGCGAACTTGTGACGACTATTAAGGATTAAAAAATGAAAGCGGTGCGTCATATGTTATGCCTATTGTATGGTAAAAAAAACAGTTCAGGAAAGTTTAATTTTCAGATTGTATGAACATATATTTTATACAAACATATATATATATATATATGTATATGTATATATGGTATCCTATACACATATATATATATGTATATAAAATACGTTGTATATGTATACAAACATGTATACGTGTAATTCGTATTAGGTTTTAATCCTTTCAGAATATTTAAATGTTTTTCACTTTTGTTACATCGGTTTCTTATTATGTAAATTTTTAAATGCTTGAGAATCCTAGTGAATCAATGTGGACGTTTGATGAGATACAATTTGGAAGTTGTATTTCGTGTTTGACTGATCGATGTCTATGTGGTATGTGCCAAATTATAATTTATTTATAATTCAACATCCAGTAGAAGAAATATCAAAATGCTTTCATTAATCTTTATAGCTACTCTTTATTTAAATATATCTCACAGGAGGTGAGAAATATCTGATTACACATGATATTAAAATTTCATTTCATTTCATCCGCATCACATATTAATGTTTCATACGAACAACCTGGCATTTCACGTTCGTTCGAAAGTCATCGTAAATCGCTTCGCAGGGTTGTAAAAACTGTTGACGCATATTTCATACTACTACGATTAGATTCAAGCATAAGACTACAATTTTTGTATATGTGATATTTATGGTACTAAGCATAACAATTTGGTTCTATGAATCTGTCACTTGCTCATGCTTCGTATTATAGCAGCAGTGCTGTACATATTAGGATAAGATGTAAATATATAAAACGCCATGAACGCCAGTTAGGATAAGAAATAATGCGATTTCTTGTAAGCGAAGAAAAATCATTTTGTGTACATAAAACAGAGTTTCCACTTCATTGCCATTAATAAATCTTTAATGTTAAAATGAAGTCCCTTAGAATTGTACTTATTTTGTCTAATCGCGTAGTCTTAAAGCGAATAAAATCGTCACGATACAATATAATTGTTCTGAATAATGCAATACGTTGTTTTTTTTTACGAAGAATGCAAAGAACTAAAGAAAGTAAGACGGTATTCTTTCTTTCGAAACTGCCTACACAACTCGCTCGAGAATTAGTAGTAAGTGAATATTATTTATGTTTCTGTACGTAACAGTATTTTATGCGAGAAGATTTGTATCAGATGCTGACTCTGTTCCCGTTTCAATTGATGTAAACATTTGTAAATAATTACACTATGTCGTTAGATCTTCTATTAATTAATAAATATTACAATATCGATATTATTATTATCTTTTATTTCTTCTTCTTTTTTTTACAGGAAATTTTCCATTTCTTACATTATCTTCTCCTATAAAATAAGACAGAGAACAGTATACATCCAGGAAACTTAAAAGATAAAGGTATCCAATTTTTTGTTAGTATCCGGCTTCGTAATGCAAATACTTCTTACCAGCAAAACTTGTTTTGGGTATTGTAACTTGTAAAAACGATAACGTTTTAAAAACAGTATCGTTCGTACATATGTTTTTTTTCTATAGATTCTAGCTGATCATCTTCGATGTTTATGTACAGTATTAAAAATAGAATCTGATTCAATATTACAATGTCACATTGGATTTTCTAGTCAAAGTGAAGTTGACCTGCAAACAGACATTTGTCAGTGGAAACATACTTGATTGATGAATTGTTAAGCAATTAATATTTATGCATAAATAAACGGAACTACTATTAATACACAAATAAACGAAAGGCGTGAATTAATATTATGAAAGAGGCTTTTATTATCACTAAGTATGACAATGTAAATTTTTATGATAAAAGTATAATTAATAGGGACGTGGTGGTGGTCCGCCACGCATCATACCAGGAGGAGGCCCTCGCATTCCTGGTGGTCCCATTGGTGGACCACCACGACCCATTGGTGGCATTCCTGGTGGCATACCTGTAAATTAGTGTATCCAAAATTATAGCCCTGTTAATTTAATATTTGTAATTTAGCAAAAAGTTAAGAATCATTTTTTTCTCTAAGATATTATTAAAAGGTATAGCTTCAATATTAATAAACTTACCCATCATTCCTGGAGGAGGACCCATCATTCCAGGTGGAGGTCCTCCGACAGGCATACGTGGAGGACCGCCTGGGTGCATTTGTGGTGGTGCAGAAACCTGGCCTCTGCCTCCTGGTGTCATTATCTGCTGCGATGGACCACCAACTCCTCTGACTGGTCCTTGCAGACCAGCAGGTACTCCAGCAACATTTGCAGGCATTCCACGGCCAGCTGCACGACCCATTCCAGGTCCGGGTGCAGCCCCAGGAATGGGAACTCTAGGTAATCCTTCTTCAGGTGGTGGGGGTCCCTCTACGGTCAGAGATACAATGTTTTCCCCTCTCAAAAGAACAAATCCTAGTACACGTTTGTCTTCTCTCTCAGGCTGTTTTGTATTCTTAGGTTTGATTTTACGAAATTCTTCACAGTCTCCAAGTATAAGGTTCATATGTTTGTCAAAGGCTTTAAATGTGCCAATGAATGTTCTAGAGTCCTGCAAGATGATTCTGACTCTATAGTTAATATGCTGAAGCATTTTATTGTTCTTGCCAATCGTCTGTAAAATAAAATCATATGATATTTACCTGGTTTGTTGACAAAACCCTCATTTTTGAAAGTGTAATTCAGATCAGTTTAATTTTTTAATAGATTTTAAACTTTATTAACTTTAATGTCACATTTTGGAATCGAAAATGAAGTTCAAATTCTTAAAACAACCGATAAAATCAAGCTTTCAAGGTAATGTTACGTTATAACAACCAATTGAAATTAATCAAAAAGTACTTTTGCAATACTATTTTTGACTTACCATTTTGGCAGCTTTTATTTCTGACACTTTCTAATCAGAAATATGTTCTCCTTTATTAATGTTTTTCGGAATAACTACAATCCTTTAAGGACAAGCGTCCCCCGGTTAAATAGGTTAGTTTGTTCCTTCAGTGGTTTCCGGTTTTTTTCGGCCCCGATTTATATAATCGTACATAGAGCGCTTATCACGTTGAAATTTCTGGTTAAGTCCGGCTTTCATGACTGCGTCTGTACATTAATTACTAGATTTCCCACGCACATTTAAATTAAAATTGCGCTAGGACACGTTCCTTACAAGTATAATAACTAAGAAGATTTTAATTAAACTAACCACGTCAGATTCATACAAATATAATTCTTCATCGAAATCGGATATTTGTCATTTTTTAAAATTAACAAATATAAACTGTGTATGCGTAGTTCGGCGTAGTTTTACGCCGACCGTAATTCATATTCTTCGAATAAAAACCGTATAAGATCGTAATTATTCAAGCGCGCCTCTTTTTCACGTTAATCGACGCGGAGTCATTTCCGATCATTAAATACGGTTCAACGTGAAAGTGCATTGACCCCAAAATTGTGGGTCCTTATTCGTTGAAGCCCCAACATTAAACGATGATAGGAATTTGTTTTCCATTCGGTGGGTAAGGTATTCGGAGAGTAGAAAATGAATTTCTTTCGATGGTCACGGTTATATGGACTAAAGTTGTACGTGTTACACGACACGTTGCATCACTCGTGTCTTTTGAAGCCACTGTAAAGTGTGCCATTGCCCTTTCTGTCTACCACTCGACTCTTTTTCTTAGGGATCAACAAAAGTAGGACATGTCCGGGGGAGATAACATTACGTGACACAGGTTGTTCCACCTTGTCGAAGAAAGAACGTTCAATTATCATGCGCACGGTTAAATTTTAAAGGTACTTGAAGTTTGCTTTATTTAAGACATCATAGAATATTTAAATAATTCGAAAGACTCGTATAAAAAATAAAAAATAACAGTTTATTTCTAATGAAATACAAATTACAAATTAACACTTATATTTACAAACTGTTAATCGTATAAATTACATTAAGGTACCACATGCGCATTAAAATGTTACATGCGCTATATACACATAACCTCGCTACCTTTGTAAACCACAGTTCAGAGTAAATTTTATAAACAACAACCAGATGACTGGAACTCCGTTAAAATAATACAAAAAGACCGCAACGTGTATGTAAACCACCGACTTTGTTCGGTAAAGATAAGCGGCAATTAATATACACAGATAAATCGATATCGACCGTATCGTTTCACGACTCCTCTCGGTTTTCCGATCTCCCGAGCACGTGACGCCCAGGATTACATAACGGGGGAAAGAGATAGATAAGGAGAAGAGAAAGCTAAACAAAGTGCTAGCTACACATGGCCTTGAGGTGTAATGCACCGCGTGGTGCATTCGATGGCACACATTGTTGCACGTGGTGTTAGGTCGTCGACCTTAAGAGCCCTTCTCTCCACTTTCTACTTAAACACTTTAAAACGACCATGTCGGTTCGACCTCGTTTAATCTTTCGTGCTATGCATACCGAGCCGAAATCTATGGGAACCGATGGGAATTGATGATCGACCGTCAGGGACGAGTCAACAGAATCATTGTTTCCGACGGTTGAACTTGACGGTCGAATCATTTTAAATAAAGAGTAAATAAAAACACGCACGATCTCGCGGGACACGTGTGACTGTGATATACCGATGTGTAATTATCAATATGACACGTGCGATTGAATGAAGTCAAGCAAGTTAATTGAGAAACTGTTTTTCAGATGTTCATCCGTGTGTGTACGTACCTACATACATACGTACGTACAGTGCCTATGGGAGTAAATACATTTTAACGCTGTGATAAAAGAATAAAAGTTTTCGTTTCACGGTACGATCCTAGGAGAAAGCGTTTCGGAATGTGTGCTACTTCTTCATCAGAGCATAAAGATGCTGCTTTCGGCCGGTGTACCCAAAATTAGAGTTTCGGCATTCCGTGCGATGCATTTTAAAAGATCGAAATAGAATGCAACGCGGCCAGCGTTATCTGTATACAGATAAACCGATAAATTATCACGCTAACCTGATCCATAGAACGTTCACTGATTAAATTCATGTACTCCAACTACACTTATTGATGGTCTCCAATCGTTCGTAAAATATGGAAACAGTAAAAATATACCGACTCATATTATACATTGAACTATTACCATCCAACACACTAAATTCAGTCATCTCTTCCCTAATGGGCGTCCAAGATTCACGATAACATTCAAAATCTGGCATTGACCCAAATTCCAATTATAGTTTCGGAAAGATAATTAAACGTAGCTAGAACGCATTAGTGTCGCAAGCAGAGTACTCGCGCTAACAAACATTATATTTTCTCCCTTCCTCAAAATATCTATACACATACTAATTATATATTAATATCCATAACAATAAAAACTTATAATCTATCCCGTACAGAACCAACAAAACCCCAGTGAATTTAATCCAAGTCCGACTACCATTGTGGGAGCTTATTTCTAACACATCTGCCCCGGGGATCCCGGGTGACTGGCGTTATTGAACACCACAACAAAAATGCCACCCAACAAGGAAAATTCAAGCCTGACAATCCGATTCGAAGATCGTTTAAACGACGCACAGAATCTTTCTAATCATCCTGAAAATCTCTTTCGACCGCTTCGTTTCGCAAAGATTTCTTCGCTCAGCGTTTCGCGAGCGTCGAGGAGAGGATATCGCAGTTAGCCGACAGGGTAGGGGGGGGGAGCAACGGGGGGCCTGGGGGTATCGGAGTCGTGCCTCCTGTTCCTTTGCCATTTCGGTTTCGGCTTGATCGCCGGTTTCTAAGGTCGCCGCCGCGTACGCCGGCATAGCTTAAAACAAGTCGCGTTGAGATTGGTCAAGGTACGACATCTAGACTCCCTCCCCCCTCCCCGCTGTTGCCCCTCCATTTGCTCGGGGATCTAGTCGGCCCCCCTCCCCTTCTCTTTTACCTTCGACGCACCCCGCCGTGACCCCGACCCCGACCCCGCTGCCGCACCAAGGGGACACCACGTGCCGCAGAAACGTATCACGCGTTATGGCGCCCTGGTCTTTCGCAAAATTTTTTAAAAATTGATATTTCGAGGAAAATTTGTATACCGTTGATTCGGAAAACTTAATATTTGATGGGGTGACTTTATTGTAATGGAATTTTTGGTTTCAGGGTGTAATTGATGGAGAAAGTCAGGATGGAGGTACAAATGTAAGACGAGGATTTTTATCGAGTTGGACCTGTTTTTTGTTTGCAGAGTATCTGCGGGGAAAGGGTGCCCGGGGTGTGAATGTGTGAAACTGTGTTTTCGGTTAGTTTAGAGGTTTGCTAGATATTTAAGATCGTCGTTGAAAATGTAATGAAAATGTCACGACTGGAGTTATTAGTAAAAATTATGTTTTAAAGGACCGGGGAATATATCTGTGGAGAATATTTTCAGTTTCCTCGTCGGGAGATTTTCTTCCGAACCCTGAAGGTCGTTTTTCGCAAACCTCCTCGCATAAATATTACAACCACGAGTTCTGCCGTGGTAACATGTATTTCATTCTGGTTAGGGTATGACAGGATACAGGGGTCACCCTGGCGTTTGTAACAAATGACACCTCGTAAAACTTCGCTATTAGATAGAAAAGGTGTTTAAAAAAAAGAGAACGTCGAAAAACATTACGCGACAGTAGAGTGCGTGATATTAAAATGAGTTCGCGAAATCCGATAATCGTTGTACGTAGTTTCGCACTACCGCTAACTACAGTTCGCACAACTAATCTTATCTGGCATGGTTCGAAGTGTTTTACCCTTCGAATGCACTTTTCCGAATATAATTACAATAGTCGCTGTATCAGCGATCGATGTAACGTCGAAAGGCTTATCGGATGTTACGTAACGTTCAAGTACACACGTCTAATTGCAAGTCTTCGTATCTCATTGAGACGTGGCTGCCTAACGATGCGCGATTACATGTCGTATTTAAAAAAAAGGAAAAGAAAAAAGAAAATAAAAAAGATCTATATATGTACGTAGATAATACGTACAAGTTAATATTATATCTGCTTTTCCAACAGGAACAATACTGCTAAGCCTATTCTTACACTTGCCAACGTCATATGTTTAAACGAATGATAAGAAGTGATACCATTTTCATTTTCGACCTAGAAGAATACTTTCCACCGTCGAGCACACTGATATACAATATACAAATACAATAATGTATATTAATCGCGATAACAAGTCCGATCAATGGATAAACCAGGTATTTTTATAATACACCATTATATCTCTTCCTCTACCTACACACAACTGCTATAAAAATACACATGTTTCTCATAACACATCTTCATTCAATCTCCTCGCGAACGTCCAACAAAAAACAAATCTTTAAAAAAAAACCATCGCCGCGTCCTTTCGAATATTTTCCGTGGACATAAACAAAAAAAAATATATTATTCCCGTCCTACGCCTACCTTAACAGAGAACAGTTAACTATAATACATACAATTCCCGGCGACATGCTCGACATTGCTTCATCCACTTTCAAATCACCTTCTACCACCGCGCGACCCTCCCTCGAAAGCCTCCGCAACCCTCCGCCTCTGATATTCCATCGAATTTTCGGGGTAGAGGGACCATTACCCGAATCGGCGGGGCCTATCGCCACCTTCACAGACGTGCACGCACACACCCAGGAACCGGCGTGGCGTCCAATGGCCCCGGGAGGCGGTCGTCGTGGTTTCCGCGCACACGTGCACCGCACTGGGTCATTGCTCTCCGTGGAGTACGACACTTGTAGCCGTGGGCATGGCCATAGTGTGTGTACGCGTGTGGGTAAGTAAGTGTGTATGTGTGTGTGTGTGTGTGTGGAAGGGCGAAGGGTTGAGCAAACGAGGATTGGAGTGGTAATGTTTTTGGTATTGTTAATTGTTGGGGTATTCGTGATTGTGTGCGAACAAAAAATGGATACCTTGGATTCAGTTCATTTTCTTGGGAGTTTAGGATGCTGGTAAAAAGTTATATTGTTGACAGAAGATACGTTACGATAATTGTGCCTATAATTATGAAAATGGTTTAGGTCAATTTTTAAAAAATTTTGGATATTACGATTTTTCAAGGTTTTGAAACGTTTATTAATAAATTATGAAGATTTTCATTTTATTTGAAATATTGACTTAGACCACTTTAATAATTATAGGCACAATATATGGACCGAAAGTAGTGTAAGTCCATTTTTTCTTGTTTTTCTTTCTCTTCATAAATAAACAGTTGACAGTAAATTTAGTAGAAATAACGTGATACCTTATTTTTTTAAATTGGACTTATACCACTTTCAAAATAAACTGTCCATATTTTGCAAACGAGGATTGGAGTGGTAATGTTTTTGGTATTGTTAATTATTGGGGTATTCGTGATTATGTGTGAACATTAAATGGATAGGCGAGTTTAGGTTAGTGATGGTGAAAAGTTATATTGTTAACAGAAGACACATTCTCACATATCTTCATTAATATAAAAGTCATGGCAGTTTGATCAACATAATCGATATAATGTATTTATTTCTATTTGCAGGTAGGATTCTGCGGCAAAGTGACGGAACGTTTGTACTTTGGTGAATAAATCAGTTTGTCTCCGTTCCGATTTGTCAAGCGATGATACATTATTTTATCGGTTGCTTTTCCACGGGACTATCGTTTCCACATTCGTGATAACGCACGGGGTTTTCCAAACGTGTCGAAATACACATTATATACATGGTGTCGTACGGTTCAATTCAAATTGTGCGTATCGTCGTTGTTTTGCCGCGGTTGAAACTGTTTTCGCCGCGAACTTTGTACACAACTTGGTTCTTCGTCGCTCTGTAAACACACGCGTAGAACGATATACATACGTTCATTCGCATAGACCGTCTTACTACGTATCTATTATTCCCTTGTTTTTTTTTTCATTATCGCAGCCGAAGTTAATTGTTTGCGATTTAAATCGCCCACGTTTCTACGCGTCATCGATTCCCTCCTTGTATTTATCGTTCGATCGATCTATTATATCCTGTTATTTCTTCCGGGAATCGGTAATGATCGAAGCGTCGATCGTTCGTAGAACAAAATATTTAAAAAAAAATGGACAACGAATAATATTTCTCATTTTTAACTCTTTCTCAGATTTCTTTATTCAATTTTCAAATATTTGATAATTATAAACAGTCTTGTTGAGAGACAATTATTCTAATCGTTAATGTAAAAGTCATTATTTATTTAAAATGGGTTATAACGAACAGATAAAGGATACACATTGTCGCTTTACTCACGTACGAAAACGTTGCGGTAGGAGTGCGATCTCCGAATCATTATTTTACGCCTGGAAACCGTCAACATTTTCCGCCGTTTAATTTAAAAACAGTTCCGAAAGGAAACGCCGATTATACTGCGTTTCTGAATAAAACGACAGGATATTTTTAACGACCGATACGATATGGCAAATAAATATTGATATTCAGCGGCGTTGATTTCCGAACAATACATACGACACGTACTGCTGATATTAGATAACGAAAGTTCTACACATTCGGGGGATCGGCAGCCTTCGGCACGTGTATCGTAAATATCTGGTAACATATTTATAAAGGACATTGAAATCAATTCCTAACCATATTAACAATATTAACCAAGGACTTAACACATACAAGTTATTCTAAATTTATCTATCATTTTCTATCTCACAAATATAATTGTTTCTTAAAAATTCTCCCTTTAAAACATTCCTTACGTAATACTGTGAGCAATAAAAAAAGTAACTGAGTATTTCTTACGAAATTGTATCTAAATTTTTTCAAATAAAAAGGAGACGATTGGATGGTTCGAATCTCTTGACGATATTCACGCAAGCAGTCGTTCGAATTGAAATATATTATGTATCCGCTGGAAGAAATTGAAAGGTTGCGCATTTCTACGGGAGACGGACGCCGAAATGTTTTTATCGTAAAGGTAGATCTAGGCGTGAGACGCGCGACGTCTTTTTCGCTCGCGGAGGTATTTAAAACTCGACGCCGGATCACAGACGGCCGAGGGAACGGCCGAAATACGAACGTGATATCGGTGGGTTCAACAACGAACGTGCGCTTCCATCGTGGACTTCTATAAACGGAGAGAGATGTCATCGAAATTACAGACAGCTTTATAACGCACTCCGAGCATTTTAATTACAAGATTTTCGCCTTCCTTTACCGCAGAAACGCTTCTACTTAGGCATTTAATGCATTTGAAATTAAATACAATCATCAAGGAATTCGTGTTTACAGATAATTAAATAATTAAATAATGACTTTGAACTAATTGCTATTAAAACAACGCCGTGTCTTGTTGTAAAAATATAAAAGAACCGTGCGCAGAGTCTTTTTATATAATCTCCGGAGAACATTTACCAGCGTTTACACGATAGTTTGAAAACATTTTCTTCCCGTTGACATAACATTCCTCGGGCTTACATAATTGAACTTTACGCTAATCAATATTGTACGCCGGATCGTCCGGGATGTTATTCCGCGTATCCTTGAAAAGCGCACGTGCGGATTAGTAAAAATAGCTGGTTGGCTTTTGCTAATAACTTTTTTACTACCGATTCCGCCCCGTATTAACATCCACCGTGAACATAGCAAATTCTATCGTGAATAGAAAAAAAAATAAAATCACGGGAAACTTTCGTGGCACATACAACACCGTGTTAAGGTGTTCCGATGCACCATAGAGAACTTTGGAAAGGTGAGGTGGGGGGAGGGGGGGTATGACACGCGGTGAAAGCGAAAAACAAACGCGTAGTCGCGCGGCCTTCCTGTGTACGTGTGTGCGTGTACACGCGAGCGTGTGTGAGTGACACGTGCGTACGAGCACGCGCCTCACAGACACACAGACAGGGGGACGATCGTCAATGAGGTGGAGTAGCGATACGCAATGACCAGAAGTATAGTGCCACGAGGGGTTAAACCCGGCCGACACCGATGTGTCTGTGCGTTCGTGTGCCTCCAGTCTCCCCGTTTCTCTTTCTCTATCCCGTTGTCGTTCGTCTCCGGGCTCCTTGTTCCGTTGCCTCTTGCTCTCTCGTACGCTCTGTCTCTCTCCATTTCTCTCGCTGTCTGTCCTCTTTATGCCCGAGCCCTACGTGTAACGTTCTCCGTTCTATCCCTGAAGAGACGAGAGCTCGCCCTCGCTCTTTTCCTTTCTCTCGCGACCGTCAGGGCTGTGTCAAGCGCTCCCGTACCCGGTCTCTATTCGAGTAAAAAGTGTCTAATAATCGACTCTATTTATAAAAGACATACTTAGACATTCTTTTCTCGTGAAATTATATATAGAATATTTCTAAATTAAAATATTTCTAAGTTAAATTTGTATAGTTTCGTTCTATAGAACGGTGGAGGATTTCTGACAGAAAACGCTGAAAAATTCCGTAAACACGGTGTCCCGATTGTGTAACGCACAATCGAACGATTGCTTTTCGTTCGGTAACGTCCGATGTTTTGCGCAAACGAACGTGACAAGTGGTACGTGCACTTTAGCCCGTTGGCGAGGAGTCGGGGCGCCCGGGATCGATCCTCGTCTACGTCCCTGTCCCCCCTCCCATCGTTCTCTGCACGCGCGGCAGGGTCGGAAACCACGACGGCAGCCTCCACGTGCTGACGCGGGGATTGTAGGTCGCGGTGGGGCGTCGCGCGTCTGGGGACGCCCGGCGTCGCTTCGGCGATCTCCGCCGCGGCTCGGCGGTAAACACAGCACACGGTGATCGCCGTCCGAGGCGGGTCCTTCGGTTTTTCGAGTTCCCTTCGAGAGACGGGGTGAAACGGTTCCACGGAATACGGAGTTGTCCTCGCAGAGGGAGAGCGAATTTTACTCAGTTTTTTGGATACGTATATATACATATATATATTATTAGAGGTGGTGAGAGTTCTTCCCCCCGTGGTGATTTTGAGGCATGAGAGCGGGGAGGCTGATCTGAGAACCTTTGGAGAAGATTCAGACGCAGGTGGGTGAATTCTTTGACGTTTCATCACTTCGATGACGACGATGACGGTTTTCGGCATTTCAGAGCTGACAGGAGTAGTTATAGGTTAGGATAAATGGGATACGGATCGGGGAATTGGATCGATATATTTTTCTGTCGATTTTAATAATAATTATGTGAATATGTGTCTTTTTATCTTAGAAATTGACGTGACAGATATATTTTCAATAGATCGTAGTATATTTACAATATTCTTTATTAACAAATATCGAATGAAACACTGGAGTGCCAAGTTTCTAATTTAATCATCGCTTCTTGTTTATCATTTTTCTAACGCACACAAGTCGCACAGTAAAACTGCATTCGTTATCGTCCGACGACGTTTCTCTCTACCTTTCACTGCGTCGACACCGTACCAAAATCGTCGTACCCCATCCGGTCTGCAAAATCCGGAAGTAGAGGTTATTGACCCCCCGAAAAAGTGCCGTCCCCCCCAGAAGCTAACCCGTCAAACAAAACCTCCCGAACGCGTAATCGTTCGATTCCTCCGTCAATGTACAATTAAAAACACACACACTCACACATATACACACATACAAAATGCAAAAAAAGGGCAATTACATTCCGCAAAATGATCCGCGCATCGCGTATCGCGCAGAGACCGTTCCCCTTGGCCGCGAACTTTCGCGACGATATCCGCGTTTAAATCGATCATACATATCGTTCGTTTCCCCCCCGAAATTCCCCCCCGTGCGATCGATACATCCGATCGACATCTCGATCTTCGTTTCCATCCTCTGTCCACCGCTCATAACACTTACATACGTACGGGCGTGATGTAACCCGACGTCCTTACTGCGCGGCGCGTTGCACGAGGTCGGTGATCGTTCGGAAAAAACGCGGCTACACGTGGAGGCGGCGGCGCCGGTTTCCGCCGCGCTGCAACGCCGCCGACCCCGACGACGGCCTCCCGGTGCCACGCGCGTGCAACCCCCCCGTTCCCCCGGCCGTCCCCGCGCCTAACCTCCTCCCGCCCCGTCGCTCGGCCCGTTTCTAGGGAAGGTTAGAACGGGATACGGCGGACGAACGTCTCTCTCGTGCGGCACCGTCAAAATTTATAACCTGTATTCGCGATCGAAATTTTACCCACCCGACGAGGACGACGACAGGGAGAGAAACCGACGGGGACGCGGAAGTCCCGCGGATTAGAAATTTTACGGAAAGCGGAATTTTCGAGGATTAGGACACGTCGACCCTTCTCCCCGGATTTTCTTTTCATTGGTAACGATTTTAAAGGGACAACGGTCGCGTAGGTAGGGAGTTCGGAATATGTATATCGAGATATGGGACTTTTGGGGGTTAGAAATATTTCGCCGCACGGAAATTCGGGGATTTGAAAAATAGAAATTTGTCGGGAAATTTGGATGATTGGATTTTAAAGTCAAGGAGAATATTCCAGAGGGAGATGTCTGGGTGGTTTTAAAAGAACTATGCGGGAGATTTTTGTGTATAATTAGATGAATTAAGTTGTTTTGAATCGATTTACGTTGTTATGTCAAAATTAGTATTTGCGGTGGAAAAATAGGGTTAGAAACGATCGTGTTCGTTAGATTTTGCAACGTAGATGGTATTTGCATAACGTAATAAATATACGTGTGTAATGAAACTGTAGGGAATTAGCGGCGTTCTACGTTTGTTAATTGCGAAATAATTATCCGTCTATTAATGATGCAGCGTTAGAAATGACACCTTATACCATGATTCTACAAAAAGGCGTCTGTCATTTCCATCGCGCTCCGCCGAGAGAGAAGTTGCAGAAAAAGAATATAATTTCCACGATCGCCGGCGTTCAAAATCACTATTTAAACCCCCATTTCCCGCAACCTTCTCAAATTCACTCCTCCATACAATTCCAATTAAAAAATCAACATTAACAAAATTCACACCTTACAATTTTCCGCGCGAATTTCAACATTTTCAAATATCTAATCCCCGAAATTTCCACGCGTCAATAATTTCCGCCGCCCCTGCCATTGGCGTCGAACTTTCCACGCCTTCGCCCTACCTTCGATTCCTCGGAAAACATGTCCTAGCACACCTACAATAATAAAAAAAGGGAAAAAAAGGAAGATCTCGATCAGATTCGTAATATCTCCAGATACATAGGCGTAACTTCCAGGACCGCGTGGTGGTTTCAGTTATTTACACCGCGTCGATAATAGCCGGCTTATCGGAGAGGTATAGAATCGGGGTCGATCTCGACGCAGGCCACCCTTTTCTCCCTGCGTGTGCGTAACGCGTGTGTGAGTGCGTGTGTGCGTGCGCACACTCGTCGTGGGCGTTTTGGGCTTTGTGCGTGTGGTGGGGGTAGAGCCGCGGTTACGATTCGGAAAGTAATCGAGACGCAGAGTCGCGTAGGACCGCGTGCCGCGCTGGTCCACGGTGCCTTAAGTTTTATTTTCTAATATCTACCTCATGTTCGTCTACCTCACACGAATAGTCTAGTTTCTACGATAAGAGCATATAGTTTTCTACCTGTTACTAGCACAGTTAATCCGTATCTACACGCGGTACGTGGTTTATATATTTTTTTTTAATCTTGAAGAATTTAAAAAACAATTTGGAAATATTCTCGAATTTTTCTTCTGATTTCCGAGAAACTGGACGTTGTTGACGCGCGATTGGTTTAACGGCGGAATCAGGAACGTGTATGTAACGGAGTGTACGTTTGTAATAATCACCGTTGGAAAGTTTCGGTATTTTCGAGTCGACGGAAACAATCGAAATCGCGTGACTGGCGTTACGGTTCGAGACTTTCGCGCAGAGTCAACAGTGTCAGCGATTTGTCACGTGGACCGACACCTCGGTCTAGTAGTTGCTATTAGCAACTGTATATGTATTATTATTTTTCTTTTTTTTTTCTTGCAACGAGCATCGGTCTCACATGAATTATCATTCAATGTCACTGCAACACCGCGCATTGGTTTCGCGTTAATGTTTCATCGCACGCTTCTCATTTCGTCGTTAACTCCGCGCACTATCTGACGATACCGCGATTTACTACGTTCCTTTTTATTTTTCCTTTTGTATCGAGCCTTAAGGCGGAACTCGTAACTCCCGTATCTTAATTGGCTCCATTAACACGCGATAATTCGGTTTCGCCGTAAAGCATTCCTCGAACAATAGGTGACACAATCGATGGACACTATTTTAAGAAAGTAATATATTAACAAATATGATAAAACCGTTCGCAATAACAAGACTTGCCGTTCAACCGTTATACCAAACACCTTCAACATTTCGAACAGTTTCCAATTCCACGTGACCAATAAACACGTTTCTCAATTGAGGTTCCTAGAACATAAAGGGTATAAGTGACATTTTCAAAAGAACTGAGATCTGTGCCATGAAATTCTGAATTTAGTATTCTATTTAGTGCTAAAGGGATCTAAGTGAAATATACCCATTCTTGAAAAAAAAATGTACTATATTGTGATTTCTGACCATTTGTGAACTTTGATCTTAACTTTCTCAGAACTAAATAAAAGTCACTTACACCCCTTATATTTCTAAACTGTATCACACAAATTGTCCCCTACCCCAACAATAACACCAAACTCTCCCTATGTTTCCAGGTTCACAGACACTAAAAACCAACAGAAAAATGGTGGGTTACTATCAGATGGAGTCGATTCACCATCCAGCGACGATGTCCGTCACCGGCGGGGTGGTCACCCTGACGACGATGAACCCGGTGAAAAGTCTAGTGTGCAGTCCGGACCTCACAGCCTTCGCGTCCCCACCCTGCGGTGCGGAGACCCTGTCGACGACCACCGAGGAGAAATCGTACCAGTGTCTCCTCTGTCAGAAAACGTTTGACCAGAAGAGTCTCTACCAGAGTCACCTGCGTTCCCACGGCAAAGAGGGCGAGGATCCTTATCGCTGTAACATCTGCAGCAAGACCTTCGCCGTCCCGGCGCGTCTCACCAGGCACTACCGCACCCACACCGGGGAAAAACCCTATCAATGTGAATATTGCAGCAAATCTTTTTCCGTGAAGGAAAATCTCAGCGTTCATCGTCGCATCCACACGAAGGAACGTCCGTACAAGTGCGACGTTTGCGAGAGGGCCTTCGAACATAGCGGCAAACTTCATCGGCACATGAGGATCCACACCGGGGAACGGCCGCACAAGTGTACGGTCTGCTCGAAAACGTTCATACAGAGCGGGCAACTGGTGATCCACATGCGTACGCACACCGGGGAAAAACCGTACGTGTGCAAGGCGTGCGGCAAGGGATTCACCTGCTCTAAACAGCTGAAAGTGCACACGCGCACCCACACCGGTGAGAAACCGTACACTTGCGATATCTGCGGCAAGTCTTTTGGATATAATCACGTGTTGAAACTTCACCAGGTAGCACACTATGGGGAGAAAGTATATAAATGTACTCTGTGTCACGAGACGTTTGGTTCGAAAAAGACTATGGAGTTACATATAAAGACTCATTCTGATTCCACCGGGGGATCCCCGAGGGACTCACCTATAGAGCCGATGATCGAGATCAAACGGGATATCTGCACGGGTGACGGCACGGTTACTAATAACACCGCGTTACTTAACAGTAATAACGTTTGCATCAGTGACAAAGAGAATTATAAGACTGAGGAACCGTGTCCGGAGACAGCTACATACACCAGCCAGCGGGATTTCTCGTATTATCTTTATCCCAGAGAGCAGTATTCGCACCCGGTGACACCCGTCGCGGTCAGTCCAGCGTTGTTAGCCGCCGCCGGGGTGGACGAGAAGAACTTCCACGTGACGTCGATCGTCCCGACGCCGGTGGAACCGCAGCACATGTTCCTCTACCCCGAGGTGTCGCCGACGTACACCGGTTTCGGGTTGCAAAATAACGAACTGATCACCGGGGATTGTTCGTCCCTTTTGAATCTACCTGGGAACGACGCTCGTCGTAGGGTGGAGGCCGCCCTGGAGGCCGTCGAGGAGGAGAGACAACGGGAGTACGGGATGAAGGTGGAAAGGGAACCAATTTTAACGCCGCCGAGCAGCAACCCGGTGAGCCCTGCACCGTCGCCCGACCCCCTGGACCTCGCGATCCCCGTACGGGAGACGTTGATCCTGCCACCCAGGAAGCGGTGCAAAATGATCCTGGAGTCCATGGAGAGCGAGAGGAGTGAATTGATCGCCTCTCAGAGACAGAACTCCGTCATTCAGTTCGCCAGGGCTTCATAGTGCGGATGTGTTTTCGTCGAAGTGATGAAACTTGCCTACGGAGCAGACGATCGTGACCCTCTCGTCGGGGAAGGGGGAAACTGGAGGGACAAGAAAAGTCAAAAGGGGACATTTCGACGTACGATTGTCTTCTACGGGGACACGTCGGGATGGGTCCCATGGATTGCATCCACGGTGGTACAAGTTCGCATGTACTATTAATGTTTCGTCGATCGTTCGCTATAACGATTGATTTTTTTTTCTCTTTTTGTTTTTGGTCATCGAATTTATGTGTAGAGGAGAGATACACATGGGATAGTTGGAGAGGTTGATTTCCCTCGATGATGTTTTCCACGTGTTTCGTTGGAACGTGAGAGAGGTCTTGTTCGTTTTAGTTTTCTTGACGCTTCCGAATCAGTTTATTTATTGATTTTCGTTGCCTGAATTCTGTGCAGTATGCATTGATTATTGTTCGAGTGAAAAAAAAAACTCGCCTGTTATGAACGTACAACTGTTGCCATTGTCGGTGCTATTAAAATATTATAGGAGATAATCGGAACAATAAATTTAGCAACGACAATACAATTTGCAAAAAAAAGGGGAAGAGAAATGATGATAATTCCGAAAAGATAGCGAAATTCTAAAGCATTTAACAAAACGTTCGAGAAAAGTTAGGAAGTATTCTAGCAAATAAAAATTTAAGAAAAAAAATAAATAAATAAATGATCCTCGCAGGCCTTGAATCGAAATAATAGCAACGCACAGAAAGAAATTTTAATACCAGAAACATATTACACGAACCGTTATCCTGCCTTTAGAATACGATAGAGCGGCCTCATTACTTCGCGAATTGGACCGAAAGTCCATGAAAATAGTTCACACGTGCCTCTTGGTGAACGTTAGAACTCTTCTTTCATTTTTTAAAGAGCCCGCCAGCAGAATTCACTTGATTCTTACACGATCGTTCACGTGAACGTGGATATTTGAAAATTATTCGACAAAATCTATCTAAACGGCAAACGAATCGGACATTTCTTAACTTTTACAAAATTTCCAATTGTCACTTGTATTTAAATACAAATGAATCGTTCAAATATTTTGAAAGTTCTCGATCCAACTTCGATACGTTGGTCGATCGTTTCGAATCCAATCTAAAAATCGTCAAGTTTCCATTATACTCGTTTCTAATATTATACTGTGTACGTATACTCGGCAATGTATGTGTGTGTATTAATGCGGAAAACACATTGTTAGCTTCCTTCGCCGTTTAGCTGGCGCGCTCGGTGGAAAATCTTCGTGTATCGTGTCGATGTGTATGTAAAGTATGCGTGTGTGTCGTAAAGTGCGAAATAATTCTCTGTCAGTAGCGTGTAACGTGGGGGGCGATAACGCGGGGGGGGGGGGGGGCTCGCGGTGGCGTAATTTCTAATTAACGACGGGTAACGACCTTGAAAAAAGAAACGTCCGTCCCGAGGATGACTCTTCGAGCGAATTCGACTTCCTCGACGTGTTCCTCGCACCTTCGTACGTTCGATCGTTGAAAATCGAGATATCGAATCTCGTTCCGGAAAAAAAAGAATAATTTCAGAAAAAATTACGCCACTGTCATGCAATTTTTATCGCCCGTTTTTTTCGAGTAATTTATTCTTTACCCACACAACCCCCGATTTTATTGGGGAACAAAATTTCGACGTCGCGCGTGTGTGTGTCTTGTGTATCGTAACTTTCTCTTCCGGTCGACTGAGTGTCCAACGTTTTTGCGAAAAATCAAACACCCGAATTTCTTGCCAGAAAATTTACACTGACCGGCTGGCTGATTGTTTATCTCGCGGAAAGTTTCCATCTTTCCCATCGTTTGAAAGTTTCCGGTGACGTAATATAGATGTATTGGTATTCGAAGGAATTATGTGACAATTAGAACTTGCTCAATTTTTCAAAAATTTTATCCTTCAACGAGGATCAAACGCTGAAATAATATTTCCTAGTTTTTTTTTTCTAATTACCCGTGATTCGTTTTCCTTCGTGGTAAATGAAAATTGTCCGTGATGAACAATAGTTTACGTCACCGGGATCTTTTCGATCGTATCGATCATGCGATATCGAGGTGGCCGTCGGTCGTGTCTCGTTCTTCGACGATTAAAATCGTTCGTTAAAAAAAAAAACGAAAAAAAATCACGTTTACACTCTCTTTATCGGTTTCACCAGACTCGTAGGACGATTAACGACATACACACATTCAAGTACAAAACAATTGAGGACGCTCAATTATATAATGGATTAAGGAAATATTCGGAATATCGCGAGCGAGCACAATAATCTCTCGAAATCACTGAGACAAGTGTTTTCCAACGACAACACTAGTCGAGCTTCGTTACGCGTGTGTGCGTGGCTGCTAATTAATTAATTACGCTACTGCGAAGGTCTTCGAAATGGAAACAGATTCGGTTCGGTGTAAAGTTAACGAAAATACTACGGCGACGTGGAAAATCAGAAAAGAACAAAAAAATAATAAGGCGAAGCTAAAAGAGAAAGAGATAAAAAAAAACAAGGACGTGGAATACATATAAAAAAAGGAACAAAAAAAAGAAATAAATAAAGCACCAAACAATTGATATCTCTGTGATATAAGAACTCCGTACTACCAGAGTATTGAGGGAAGCTGAGCCCACTGCCAGTACAAGCGTGCATGTGCACGTGCATGTGCGTGTGTTTAATGTTAAATATTCGATCGTGTCGTCGCGATCGGACGGTTTCGAAGTCATTGTAACGTTTGTCGGGCCCGTCGTCGTTTTGCGTGCGAGGCTTTGCCGTTTAACACTAGAACTACCGCGGATTAATTTGGTACATCTAAAACCATTAGATAAATGTGTTTGAAGGAAAGAAATAAAGAAGGATAGTAAATTGATCAATTTAATGATCTATATATAGAAACATGATTACAAAGAATTTTGGAAATCGCAGCGTTGGAAATTTAAACGAAACCTAGAAGAAATTTCGAACCAGTCATTTTGACTGCCTTGGTAGTTCTAGTATTAAATCGCGAATCAAAGGGTGAAATAGAAATTATTCGCACACGATACAACACAGCTTACAATGGAATCGATTTCCATTAACTAGTTTGGAATTTAACGAAATTTTTAACGGTGACATTAATTAATATGAATTATTTTAACAGCGACGACTTATCCAACTCAAAATTCTATCTTTCAATGATGACACTTGAATAATGTTTTATTAGTTTGAAAAGGTGTGCGAATAATACTATATTTTGCACACTATATTAAAACAACATTTTAAAAATTGGAAAAAAAAATTCGTAAAAATTGGAAAATCTTTGTGACGTTAATTTATCGATCATTTATAGATCATTGATTCGCGATCCGGTGGATCGTCGAGCACGCACACCGACGCACGTGTTTCGTATTGTAACGGATAACGTAACGTTACGTCACAGCAACGTGTATATTATATGCGATGTGTGTGTTTCTTCTTCTTCTTCTTCTTCGTCATATTCTTCTTATAATTATTATTATTATTATTATTATTATTATTATTATTATTTGTTTGTTTGTAAATTCAGCCACGTGGTTTATCCTCGGAAAGCCGAACGTTCGAGACATTTTCGATGATATTCCGATGACCGTGTATTTGTACACATATACATACACGTGGGCATCGTTTTACTGTTAGTCGAATTTCACGCGTGACGCGTAAAATTGTTCAATGTGCAATCGTAACGAATTAAGTTCGGAAAACGCTTAGTTGGTATTTCTCTAAAATTTCCATTGACGAAAAAGTTATTTTTAACGTATAACATTATAGAATATCGGGAGTATTTATTGAGTAACGCGAATGGATGGGTAGACGTTTTCGTAGAGTGAAATCGATGTTAGAGAGATATTTTATGCTTGATTCTATATATATAAATATATATATATATTTACATGGTTAGTTAAATTATCGTCTTCTGATTGTAGTCGTTTAAAAATCGAGCATACGCCACGTGGTTATTATGACATCAAAAAAGAACGCTAATTTTTAAGTATTACTATAACGACGGAAATGAAATATATAAATAGAAAATACGTGTATCGGAATACGAACCTTCCGGGGGGGAAACAAAATAAACCGCGGAGTTTTTAAGTATAACATTGTAATTATCTATCATTAATTACTATTTAAGCTATACATGCCGGATGAGATACGTTTTGTCTCATTGCCGCGAGGCGTGTGGAACTGATTACACGTAAATCCATCATTTTTGTAAAGAATCGTTACGCATCTCATTTCACTGCATTGGAATCATTTCAGCCCATAAGTATCAGCGCCATCGAAATACATACATATATTCGCGTCATCGAGAAAGAAAAATGCAATCCTGTAAAAGTGCAACGGAGACGGAATGAGCGTGTGAAAATGAAAATGTAATATTTTTCTCTGCGACGATTCAACACTGCGGCTAAACGATGAGGCTGCTATAAATAATAATAATAACAATAAAAAAAAAGATACACGTCGCAGGGGGAACATATATATATATCTATATATAAACGTGCTTTTCGTCTCCAAGAATAATCTGCTGCAATAAATCTGATTGCAATTTATATATTGTGTTAAAGCGTTATTCCGGCTTTCTTATTTTTGAAACGATCCCCGAAATTCGCGGAATTGAGGATAATTAGCTCTATCCCCCCGTTCGTATATTTATTCCTTTTTTTTTACACCTGTCCGTAATTTTTCGCAAACGAAAAATTAATAATTCAATATTCGTCGATTTAATCGTAAAAGTGCCCAGAAATTTTCTTCTTTTTTTCTTTTTTAGACAAATTAAAGTATCTTTGTCCCATCCGAAGTAATTAGAACCTCGTTAGAACTCGCACGTGGCACGTGTGCGGAAATATTTTTTATCGAAATTGACTTTCCGAAGTATCGCCGACGGGACGGGGTTTCGCTCTTCGGGCATTGAGATCACCTACGATTTCCCGCGGAAACCACCCACGTATCAACCCTTCGAGCATTTACGTTCCACCCTCTTGCGAAACGAACACTCGACTCGTTTTTATAAAGGGATCGTTAACACCGCGACGGCAATAGTTGTGAGACGAATTAAAAGGGAAGAAGGGTGCTCGGAGAGCGAAAACTTTGTTTTCCTCGTTCAGGTCTCACTTCCGGTTTTCCTGACGTCACACGATGATCGATATCGTTAAATAAACAAGAAAAGATATCGTAACTTAGCGAATCGAGTTCGTAGATGTTGTTTAATTAAAAATATCCAAAAATGATTTAAAAATTTTTTAATTTCAATGAATACAAAGAACTAAAAATAAAATTTAATGTACATCAAATTTTTGAACGACGAGCGTTCGATTTTTTGTCGATTTCTAGAGGAATTTCATTCCGTTCAAAATAAAGCGATTCGCCACAGTTTCCGTCGATTCCGACGCGAGAGACATTTTATCAATAAAAGTTTAGAAACGAGCGCCGCTCCGACGCCAACTGCCTGCCATTGATATAATATAATAATAATTATACAAACAAATGAATTCAGTAGGTAACATTGTGCGTGTGTGTTTGCGTCTTTTCCGATGAGTGTACGTATGCGTGTGTATATATACATATATTCTATAATACATATTCTAAATATATATATATACGTATACAGACATATATATATATTTATGAAATAATACGAAGTGACATACGTTAATTATTATACATAAGATTTATAATCAAGTTTGACAGTAGGCGATTCAGTGTAACAGCTAAACATTATTATTATTATTATTATATTATTATATTATCGCGAGAATTGACACGATTAAACGGTGACAAGCCAGAGAGAGAGAGAGAGAGAGAGAGGAGAAGGCTATTAATTTTTCTGTCGTGATCGTGTATTGTTACGTTGTTTTCCTTTCTGTTCTTCTGTACATACATAGTCAGCGAGTAGCGTTATTATTCGATCGTAAATGGTTGTCTGTTGGTGCGTACATGATTTATCGGTATATTTAAAGTAACTGATTTACTGATTATCAAAAGATTCGCGAATGGAATCGCGTGGCATCGAGTAATCGAGAAATAAAGAGTTTCAGTTATCACGAACCGTCTAATTAAATACCTAGCCCCCAAATTACCTCACCTGTCTGAAACACATAACCCTGGAGAAACGTGTCGTCGACGTCACCGGGAAACCGACCGGGTCACTCGCATGTGCAAAATCACCGATGCACGTGCACACGAAATCGCGAATTCTACTTTCTGCTCTTCGGTCTTTCGGAAGGAGAATTTCACGTTCGATTTCGTCGTATCGAACGGGGAATGTTGAACGATCGATTCGATCGTGGTACAAGTGCATCTGAATTAAAAAAAAAAGAAAGAAAATCAGCATTCGTCGATGACGCAGCTTCGTTAAGTTTGATTCACGTAATTAACTTCATAATTAACGCTGATAGACCGGTAAACAGCCGGCGACACGTTCTCGATTCACGGAATTTCGATAATTCGTTCCTTTTTCTTTCTTTCTTTCTCTAGAGATTACATCTTCGCCCGCGCGAATTTCCAGCGAGCGCAACAACAAGTGCGCAATCATTTTTCACGCTAGCCGGTGGTGATGATTTTATAATCGTCGCGGTAAACTATTTGCGTCGGTGATACTTCGTCGAACTGTTTTGCCGCGATCGGACGTCACGAATGGTGACGCACATCGCGGAACGGTTTGTCGCGAGCGAAATAATCGTCGCGATTCGACGTAACACGCGGTCCCTTTCATCTTCTATGCGCTTTTTTTTCACCCAAAAGAATCTCATTCGCTTCGTTTTTCACACGATTTTCAATTAATTCAACGTTCCTGATCCGATTTCCGTAGACAATGTAGAATCTTCTGAAAAATTAATTAATAATTTAAATTTCATCAAGATGATAATAATAAGTAATAATAATATTTTATTTACGGGAGTAATCCTTTTGGTGAACACGTTTGCAAAAACGATACAATATAAAAAACAGAGAAGAAAGGATAATAATAATAATAATAATATAGAGAGGACAGATAATTAGCGTCAGAGAATTATGCGATGGTACAGAATTTCTAAATCTCGTAAACGACGGGTGAAAAAATCAACACTGTTAGCGTATTTATTAGCGATGAACGATTCACAAATTTCAATCGTTTTTTCCCCATAGACTCTAACAATCGTAAGTATAATATGCCCACGATTTCCGAGATACGCTTGACATCCGACAGTGGATTCTTCCCTTTGTCCTCGCGTGTCTTGAAAATCGATACAGCACACTCTGCCGAAAAGAAAGCGTAAGCGGTGGGTGTAAGTATCCCGGAGGGATGTGTCCCCGTTTCTGCCCTAAGTTCACGTGGATGCATCCCTGTTTCATAGCTAAGGGCAATCGTAGGACAATCACGAAAAGGATGACCAAGTTTCTCCCCCTTCGGGTGGTTTGTTCGTCGCGGCCAAGTTCTCTGCTTGATCCTCCATCGGTTTCCAGTGCCGCATCCTTTGGCTTCAACCCTAATTCACCCTCCACGTCGAGCCCTTTCTCCTTGGAAACGGTTTTTTCCCCAGAAAGATATGGGTGTGATACGTTAAACTTCGATAAATACTTTCGTCATGTTGTCGTAAAGATATTTATTATTTTTTGTCGTTAAAAGAAAAATGATAGTGATGAAATTTACTTGGAATAATAGTGTGTTATTTAACGATAAAAAAGAATTTATTTAGTATAAATGCGAAGGGAGAAAATGTTGAAAATAGAGTAACAATGGAAGTGTGTTATTGTCGTTAGATGTAGGTGGGTATTTTGATTAATTATTGTATAAAATAACTGAGTAATTCAGATCAAGCTGAAACGTGGCTCTTTATGCATCACTCGACGATCCTGCCGAAATTTGTTGGGGCGCAAATACGAGAGGGGAATGCCACGCCTTGGGCAAGACATTTCAGTCCCCCTTCTTCTTCGTTTCGACCCTTGCCTTGGCCCTTCGCCTGCCATTAATGGAATCCTGCAGCAGGGATGAGAGGGACGTCAAGTCAATACTGGATATCCCGAATTTTATCTCGGTTCCTGGGTAGGCAACACTTTCGGCTGGTTTGGTTTTCTAGAAAATCAGTCACAACGTTTTATTTATTGTTGACTAACGTTTGCTGATTTTTTTGTAAAGTAATTAATCGTATGCAACTACGATAGTATCATTTTGTGGATTTTATATAAATTTTACGATTGATGCGTTTCTATTAATTGTTGTCGTGCGAGTCTTAACACGATAGAATATTGTTTTCCGCTATTTTATGAAATTATGGTGGAGCATTGAAGAAAAGAAACATTGATTTACTATTTTTTAAGATGAGGAAATAAGCTTTCCGAGAAGATTCATTGTTTTTGAAACTTATTTGGCGAACAGAATATTAATTTCTCGAAAGAATAAATTTGATGTACAAACTACATTGAATTTACATAATAACGAAGATGCAATATGATTTTTAAATCTCTTCTATTACTTAAATCTGTTAATAGCTTTGACAGTTTTTCTATTTCATTTCAGTGCTAGGAGAGAAATCTATGAGAAACTATGTTTTTCTCCATTTCTTCCATTTCATTATTAGTCTACTCTATTTAAAAGTTCCCGCCTTTCTATTCCGAGCACCGTTTTCAAGTACAAGAATTGTTTCTAACCTTACATGAGAAGAAGCCTCATTGCTAACTGCACCATCTGCCGGTCGCAACTCGGTTCGTCTAGGGAACTGTTTGTCCACGGAATTATCAAGGTAAATAATAATTTATTTAAACTTATTTAATATATTAGAATCTACTATTCTATCAATATTAATAAATAAATAATATAAGATATTTCTTATTATTAATACATGTACGAAGTACGAATACCATGAGGACGCGCCATAAAATCTAATTACTCGATTGCACAAGTATTTATTAATAAACCGTAGAAATATTTTATCGCGATACATAACAGGGTATGCATTCTAAAATATTAATAATCAACAAAATTTGTTTTCTCGACATTATTTTCGGCACATGCTTTTTCCGTCCAGAGAGCATCACTTCCGGTGAAACGGCGTTCGTTGCGCACTCGCATCCGGTCCTCCATTTTCTTTTGGTCATCGTCGCGTTCGATTGCGTTCTCGTTCGCGTACGTTCACTCCTTGACCTTTTGCGTTATTCACACAGTATATACGTCGAACGTACGAAATCCTCTCGTTGTTAAAGAACGGTTCGCTTTGTCTGTACGTTAAGCAAACATTCTTCTACTAAATAAGTCATACAATTTTTTTTTAATCTCGAGACATCGTAATTAAATCACATTCTGGTCTGGTCGTGTGCTAATGCGTGGCATTTCAGAAAGCTCGCCGACACGCGCAATGGCGGAGGATTTGGATGTCGAGGCGATGCTGGAGGCGCCATACAAAAAAGGGGTAAGATGTAATTACTTTTTTCGCACCCTGCTCTCTTCTATTTTTTTTATTGATTTTTTGTTTCTCGTTTTTTGCGTCTCTCTACGCCTCGAGTTACTTATTACGCTCTCCCCCCCTTCCCCCTCGATGCCTCCCACTGAATATTTATTTTTTTTTAAACGATATAAAAAAAAATAAAGAAAACACCCCGTAAACTCCGGGTTCTCGACGCAAGTATGTGTTTGTCTCTAATGTTACGGATGCGCACCGATTTTATTTCCACCGGCGCGTACTCGTCACTGCGTCCGAGAGAACGAAAGATAATTTCCTTTCCTTCCTCCGTAATATATATACCTACATGTAGAAACAAAGTACGCCCTTGTCTCATACCGACTATTGATCAATACCTCCATTTTCTGTACTTATAGATGGTACGTAACATGTACCCTCGCGCTCGTAGGATGTTCGGCAGCGAGTTCCTAGAATGCACTTGAAATACGAGGTATTAAGAAAAGCCATCACTAACATCATTTTCTACTTAATTCTGAGTTTTTTCTCTCTGTTTTTTTTGTTTGTTTTACTTGTGTCTTCTTAATCAAATTTATTATTTCTCAGAGAATCGTAACGTTTTTTATTATTTAGGAAGTAGATAGAATTGCTACTACTACTACTACTACTCGCGTTTCACGCACATAAAAAAGGAAAGGAAAGAATATATGTTTCAAATGACAAAAAAAAGTAATGAGATACATAGGAAAGATAAAAAAAATTCTAGGATCGTAAAGTGAGAAAAAGATGGACTGTGTAGGTGCTGTTTGCCATGTGCCATGCTATTATTTTTATCTGTACAATGTATGTAAGTGTGAGAGAATACATTTACTGGTTTGTATGTATATTGGATATATATACAGTGTATATAAACTTCTTTAGTTCATACAGTGTGTAGTATGTAAACTCCCATGGTGGAAGCAGACAATCATGATATTTACATGTATGTTTGATAATGTTCAGCCAGTTAATAATTATCTTCCTTTTGGACAGAATGTGTTGAAGGATATTCATCACTTAAACTTTTCAAGTATTCTCGTATCGGTTTTCAGTAGGCCTGGTTGATAGGAGTCTTATCTCTAGCCCCTTATCTATGCTGTTGTTTTATACCATTCAAATTCATACTTCTTTTTGCTAAGAAGTTTACATTATAGCAATGTTTTGTAACTGAGGAACGTTTGTTGCTGAAACAAGTTTTAATTGAATTTTATGAGTTTTATATTATTGAATTACACTAGTATGTAATACCAAAATCATATTTTCTCCGTATTAAGAAATATGATATGTATTTTAATAAAAAAAAATAGGCAGTACAAAATTTGCTACTGATATCACTTATTCTGTTGTGAAATTGAAAAAATATGGTAAATTTCTTTCTTAAGAAATAATAACATATATTTAATGTTGCCATAATTTTGTGAAAGGAATTTATGTTTGTGTGGATATCTTTGATCGTTATCCATAATCATTTGATCACAGCAGTGACTCAGAATGTATTTAATCTACAATTCGTGATATTATTTTTCCTTTGAGCTTCTCATCATTGCCTATTACTAAAACTTTATTATTTTCATACAAAATTCAGGATTAAGCATTCCATAAGTGAAATGCATGGTAAACTGGCGAGCAGGTTTAGTAAACTATTTGGTCTAACTGAGAAAATGTTTTTAAAGACATATCAATACCACTCAAGAATTTTTGTAATTTAGTAAAATACATATCATTGATAGTACACATTCATTATCATTATCATCATTCGTTCTTCCTTGCATCGATGTTTAAAGAAAGAAAACTGTCTGAAACATTTTCTCTATGCAGCTGTGGTCTTATATGATAGGCCAACTATTAAGCTGCTAAAGATACAGTTGTTGATCGTTTTGTTCCTATCATGGAATAGAGTTAATACAATATATGTACAGGGGTTTCTGTAGGCTAGCAATTAGGGTTCACATCACGCGTTACATTAAAAACGTACTGTCTTTGATGAGGGCTCTCTTTTGCAGAAGAAAAAGGATGTGTGGTTGGCCATTGGTAGTTTAAGACCAAGGCATGCTCAACCCAAGATTGCAATGCTTTCCTAAAACCCGATAAAACGATTGGTAAGTTTGAGCGAAGTGTGTGCGACGCGTCGCAACACTATGCTCGCCCCGTCTCTCTTTCTCTCTCTCTCTCTCACTCTCTCTCTTCTCTGTCTCCCCATCTCAGCCCCTCAGACCGATAAAGTCTACCTGGAAAAGAGAAAGAGCACGAGAGTTGCGCCACCGTCCAGCAGCAAAATAATACCTTCAATAACATATAGTGCTCAAAGGAGAGTTGTCTACCGTCATAAAAATTAACTGACAAGAACTCTGCAACTGTTAATATATTTTATTTCAAAGAAAAAAAAAGAAAAGAAAAAAGATTGTCAGCCTTTAAATTGTAAAAACATGTACACAAACTACTTTTACAAAATTTACTAACGTTCAACGATTTGCTTTTTGTCCCCTTGTTCGCGCGTCCCTGCCACATCGGCTGGCTGGCATGGCATTCAACTGTTTGCTGTTCGTAGGAGCAGGACTCCTCGTCCAAAGACAAGTCCTCCAAGGAGAATGGGTCTAGCCGCAAATCATCTGGGTAAGTAGATTTTCTTACATCTGATCAACTTTCATTAAGAATTTTAAGTTAAGATAAATGTTACTTGTGCTTTTAAATCTTTGTCATTTTGTTGTTCATCAAACCACAATTTACACTTTTGCTGGTATCGTTAATGCACTGAAAATTTAAATCTGAATATTTTTTACATTACATATCTGGTGGTATAAAATTAATTACATTAATCAAGGGGAAATTGAAGAATGGAGCCTGGATTTCCATTTATTTTTATGCTTCTAGTTGCATCTCTCCTAATATCTAATATGAATGCTTTGATGCTATTAGTGTTAATTCCATTATCTATACTAGTATAGGTATTATAAAAAATGTGAGTCTGGGCTCTGTAGATGACTTGATATTGAAAGATTATACTTTTAATATTGTGTTTTTGCAAGTATATACTAAGCATTTTATGATTTATTAAAGTTATACATAAATGTTAGCTATTCGTGATTTTATTACATTGAGTTGTATACTATATTGCTTATAAAACAGTCAAGTTACTTTTTCCACTTTCAAGTATTGGTAAATTCAGATATTTACTTATTCTTTTTGGACATATCAAAATAGTCGTCTTTGTTCACGTGATAGCTACTTGAAGTTATATTCTCTTTGTTATAGACCCCATACAATTAGTGTAAATGCTGGTTATTTTCATAATTCCAAAGGTTAAACCTGAAGATGGTAAGTATCTAGGAAGAATATCCGTACTACAGATTCTGTTGCAAATCTGAAACGTACTCATAGTAAATGGCTATTAGTTAAATAATAAAAAAGTACAATTTTAAATTTTCTGCTGCTGTGGTCACCAGTTTATAGCAATGTTTGCTTCTGCAAAGAAACATTCTGTGATAAACAGATGAACCATTGATAATTAAATCATTCCATCACATGCCTGTGTCAATAATATACTTTTGTTCAAATTGAGAATATTCTAGATTTGAATTATGATTCAACTTCAATTTTTATAAATTCTAAATTAACAAGATAATGCTGCATTAATTACAGTAACTCTCTTCGACTTACTTCAAATCTGAATATTCGTTGTCGATTTTAAATTTTACAGTGAAAGCTCGTTTACATACTTTTACATAGTATTTGATGCAATTTCAAAAATATCAATCCAGCTAGAGAATAAAGATAAAGGAACGACTCTGCTTTACATTGATTATTTCTTTCAGTATTCACTTACAAATACATTCAGGAATTTTGATTTCAGCTTCTAGAATAAATATTAATTAAATATCGAAAATCTTCCCTATGTTCTATAAAATTTAACGAATGCCCTTAAATATTTCTAACATAATCCTTCGGAGTTCTCAAAGTAATGCAAACTCGAAAAACGTAGATTCTATCGTATGATTGAGATATCTAACTTTACTTTATTCTCCAGCCGTACATTATGAGTGTTTTACTGCTTTATTCTATGAGAATTCCTCTTGCAGGAAGAGCAAGCACCGCTCGCGTTCCCGTTCCCGGTCCCGAGAGCGTCGGGAGCGTCGCGATCGAGACAGAGATCGCGACCGAGATCGAGATCGAGATCGCGACAGAGACCGCGATCGGGGGGACCGTAGACGAAGGTCCAGATCCAGGGGAAGGGAAAGAGAAAGAGCAGAAGGCGGCGAAAGAGAAAGAGAGAGAGGAGGAGATCGAAGGGACCGGGACAGGGATAGGAGAAGGAAACGGTCGCTTACGCCAATCACCCTTCCCAGGGCTAGACCCCCATTTGGAAAAGGTGTCAGCCCCCTTGGAATGTAAGCATTATTATTTCACCTCTGTGAATTGTATTATTATTTGTATTCTATTGTTTAATTTAAATAGGACGCATAATTAGACTAGATCTAATCAGAGCTGTTAGTATCTGATATAGCGGATATGTTTATGCTAAATAAATACGATATCAGACTTTTGTTAACTAATTAGAACGTTAGTTAACTAGAAACTGATATCACACACTTTTATACGTGTATACTGTTTATGAATGTTTTATTAATTCTTTAATATTGATACAAATTATATTTCTAATTATAATGTCCATTTGTACATTGCAGAAGGAACGATGAGTTAACTCCGGAAGAACGGGACGCAAGAACAGTCTTTTGTATGCAGCTGAGCCAGCGTATACGTGCTCGTGATTTAGAGGAATTTTTCTCCAGCGTCGGCAAAGTTCAAGATGTTCGCCTTATCACCTGCAATAAAACAAGACGATTCAAGGGAATAGCTTACGTAGAATTTAAAGACCCAGAAAGCGTTACACTTGTAAGTTAACAATTTTGCCGGGATTATTTTATTCCTATTATTGAAAGTTGATTACTAATTTCATTTTCTTTCCAGGCACTTGGATTGTCAGGCCAAAAATTGCTTGGTGTTCCCATAGTAGTGCAGCACACACAAGCCGAGAAAAATCGCATGGGTAATTCGATGCCAAATCTCATGCCAAAGGGACAAACTGGACCCATGAGACTTTACGTGGGTTCGCTTCACTTTAATATCACGGAGGACATGCTCCGCGGTATCTTCGAACCTTTCGGAAAGATCGACAACATTCAATTAATCATGGATCCAGAAACCGGTCGAAGTAAAGGCTACGGATTCTTAACGGTTGGTATTTAAATTGATCAAATGAATAAAATTCAACTTCTTTTACAGGAAGTTCATGTATTTTTCTATTTGTACCTTTAGTTTAGAAACGCGGATGACGCGAAGAAAGCCCTGGAACAGCTGAACGGATTCGAGCTTGCTGGAAGACCTATGAAAGTTGGAAATGTTACGGAACGTACAGATTTAATACAAGGACCATCACTTCTTGACACAGATGAACTGGATCGAAGTGGAATTGACCTTGGTGCTACTGGAAGGTACGCAGCATAGATACAATTTTATTTTCATACATCTAGTATTCTCCTAGAGTGTTTAATTATTGCATCGTTTATATTCTCAGGTTACAGCTGATGTTCAAATTGGCCGAAGGAACAGGACTTGAAATTCCTCCAGCGGCTGCGAATGCGTTAAATATGGCACCTGTTATGACGACACCACAACCTCCACCACAGGCTGCACCTCCTATAGCAACGCAGTGCTTTATGTTGTCGAACATGTTCGATCCACAAAAGTAAGTAAATTACTTCTAAAGAATGCGGTAACAGTTGCATATAAGTAGACCTGGTGTTAGACATTCCATGCTTTTACTGGGGGAACAAATATGCTAAATTAAACATGTCGTCGCGTTACTTTCGCTTCTTATACTTTATATGTATTTATGCACAACCGTGACGACCTAACATTAATTCTCAACTATTATCCTTGAATTATGAATTATCTTAATTAATAATTATCATAATTATGAATTATGAATTATGAATTATTATTTTCTGTAATGTTCAATACTTAATTGTGTTGTCACGCTTGTTTTACAGTGAGACGAATCCAAATTGGGCGAAAGAGATTCGCGATGACGTGATCGAAGAGTGTAATAAACACGGGGGCGTGTTACACGTGTACGTGGACCAAGCCTCGCCGCAGGGCAATGTTTACGTGAAGTGTCCTTCGATAGCGACCGCGGTGGCCGCCGTAAACTCGTTGCACGGTCGATGGTTCGCCGGCCGGGTAATAACGGCCGCCTACGTGCCAGTCGTGAACTACCACTCGTTGTTCCCGGACGCGATGACGGCGCTCCAGTTGTTAGTTCCGAGCGCGCCGCGAAGAGGAATGTGATCCCGAGAGACCGTGCCGCGGCGGGAAATGTAAATTCTTGTAGTATTACGTTTTTTCTTACCGAAATGCAGTGGTGGATAAAAGTTTTCGTACACGGAGTATCGTATGAAATTTCTGCATATTTATTGTGTATGTTTTTAACGTTACGTTCGAAGCATTTACTGCGTGCAAGTGGAGTTTGTTCAGTTGAATTTTTGAAGACTTGCGATGAATCGAATAAGAATAGTCAAATTAAACGACGCGAATGACGTACGAAGACTTTTGCGACCCCACTGCGACACACCAGAAGGAACTTTTTGTTACTGTGCTTTAGATTTATAAACGAATCGTTTGAACACCATTTTTCGAAGACGGATACAAATCGCTCATTCGCAGAAGATAGGTTTAAACAGTGAGAATCCACTAATTACGTATGAAACTCTGAACGACCATGGACACAATCGTTTGCTGGATTATCCTCGTCATTTTTTGTCGATAACGATTGCTAATATATCAGGGTAAACGTGATAAAGTGTGACGCAGCTTATACGTCGCAGTGTGTAAATCCAGGTTCTTTATTTTTTTTGTGACGTGTGGGCTGTGAATTGTATTTACTTGATGTGTGAAATATCTTGGCGCGTTCTATTCAGAGATTCAAACAATCGTAACCGACCAGTGCATAATAGCACGGAAATCGTCACCGATGCACTTATAAATGCTTTATTGTAATACGGAATACGTCGTTGATTATATTTTCTTCAGATGAAAAGATCGTTATTTATTAAGACAGTGGTTTAGGAGTATTACGTGTATCCACGTATTATTACGCTTTAACGTAGAATCGAGGATGACTTTATTCGAGTAAATTTTCGATGAGGTAGGATTCGACCGCTCACTATGGTCTTTTAACGTAACGAAGGATGAACAAATTGTAACACTATGCTATATACACGATTACACGTACGTTTATTGAAATGTTCTTTATAAATCTATGGTAACTACGTCAGAACTTGCGACAGAAGATATTTCATTAGGAGGAGCATAGGTTTGTTACGCTAATACAAAGAAAATAAGAAACAAGTAGGAAGGTGTATCAGGGGAAGAGGTCTGCAGGCAAAACAAGTATTATTACCGGATATTTTTTTATATGTCCATTAATTGACGACCAGATAGATGTTTTCCATGGAATCTACGAGTTATGTGTTGATTATCTTCGCGAAACAGATATTTCTGCGGAACTAATAACGGAGGCACTAAGTTTCGAACGTGCATACTTTCTTCTGTACAATTACTATAATCTAATTCCACGTGATATAATGTAATGGCCTTATAATCGTAGGACAGCTCGTTCGTAAAACTAGTTAAAAACTTTCCAACTACTTTGTATAACTGATTCCAGTAGGCTGTTTACGAGTGTTTGTTAATAGTGGTGAAAAACACAAACTGTTCAATGTTACCGTAGATGTCCAAGTTATTAAACATACACGCGTATTCACGTTTAAAATTCATATCGATTCTACGTAGATTATAGATTTCGAAATCTATACTTGTAACTTCGAAAGGACTATTCAAAAGACTAGTTTTCATGCTATTTCTCCTCATCTCGATATTCGATTTAGCCAAAGGGCGCTAAAAACACTTCGTGTTAGAATTGAATAAATACGTACAAACGAACAAAATTCGGAACGGTAATGTCGATCGGTTTATGCATTACCGTTTGTATCCCTGCAGACCTCTAATATCGAAAAATTTAACACGGTAATCTGTACATAAGTTTTGTAAATTAACACCAATTAATCTGTAGACACAATGATATCTTGCTGTAACTTCATATTGTCGAAACTTGAATGTATACTTTAGTGATTATAAATTCAAATTAATGTGATACAAAATGTGTGAATGTGAAAAAGACACCTGATCTAATAAAACTGAGAGTGCAAACGTGCAAAACAGTCGTGCGTTCGAATAGTACGGTGATAATTTGAATGATTCTTTTTAGCTTGTTTCAAACAAAATAAAACAACAAATAATTTTTATCTATTTCTTTATAACAAACTCAACCAAAGTTAAGAAAACTATTTTAGAGACGACCGAAACCTTGTATCTGATAAATATTATATTAGATTTAAAATGTATTATTTTATTATTTAAAAATTCATAGAATCCGTTCGTTTTATATCGCAAACAGATCAGGCAATTTGTCAAAAAATCAGAAAAGCGTGTATCGATAACTAGATTATTATTTCGACCATTTTAAATCGGCGCATAAAGAAATGTGATCGCTCGGCGCGACGACAGATGGCAGGCCTGAGTATAGCGAAAGTTCTTCTTTACTGGGGAACGGTATAACCTGTTCGACCTCCAAGCGATCACATTGGTAAAATATGTAATCTAAACACCCGGCAAACAATGTTGTATAATTTGTGTATTCTGGAGTGCCGCACGCACTGGAAAAACAAATGTCTTGGTGTAGCGACACGTTTTCTACGATCTCTTCGGGATCTGCAACAACACGATCGAAATAGTAAGAAAATCATTTAGTTCACGTTATTGTTTGCGTCGAAAACGAAAATTCAAAATGTCTTACTGGATTTCCAGTCGGCGAAATCTTCCGGAATGTATTTTTTTGTCATTAATTGATAAACTCCGTTTTCCGGGCAACTGTTGAAATCTCCGCAAAATATAATGCTAACATTACACTCCGGTTTCTGAAACGTAGATAGTTTGAGAAAAGTGTGGCGGGAAGTACGAAAAGCGGTTTTATGGAAGCTATACCTTTTCTTTTACTTGTTTAGCCGCTCTGCGCACATAGGTTAGTCCGCAATAGGCTTGCAGTAAACGTATGTTGTCCGCGTCAGGACGAAAGTATAAATGCGTATTGGCAACGACTAAAATTTCGGAGGGATTTTCCTTCGATTGTAATGTTATAACCTGAAAATGAATGGTAATGAATGTATCTGCGAGAGATAGTTTTGTATTGAAAATTTTGTAACCCTATGTCGGTACCTGTACGACAGTGCTTCTGCCTTTGAATCGTTCTTTCACATTTTCATTTTCAATTTTCGACCATACTGCATCAAATCCTTCCAAGTCTGTATTCTGTGAAAGGGCGCTACATTCTGAGTTCAATATATCAAATCTGTCTGCATTGAATAACGTTGTTAGTCCCTCGGACAGATCATTTTTTGAATTGTAAATTCCATCATAATTCAATGCAGATAATGACGGTAGCAAATCATGATCGAACACTTTTTTGTCTACTTCTTGCAGGCATATTATGTCAGAATTGTATCCTGTAAAAAAGTACACTATTTACTGAATATTCTACAAGATATATCATTATAAATGGCTTTCTAAATAGTCTCCATTATCTTATTTTTATAGAAATCATTTTTTTCAAAAAATGTAATGAGCATAAGTACCTATCAATTCTTTGAGAATTAGTAACTTTCTGTAATCAATGGTCAAGGCATAGGGTGCACAATATGGATACAAGACTTCTTTAGAATAATCAGTTTGAGCATAAATATCTGCCAATATATTGTACGATACAACTCTGAAACTAAAATTCTTGGGTTTTATCATATTAGAAATTAGCATGGTTCAATTAAATGATCCTTACTGATATTTATAAAGAAGAAATTTACCTTTTACCCGACAATTTGTTCGCAGTGAAAACATGCCTAGAATCAAACAGACACGACCCAGGACCACTATCTACAATACTCTTGGATTCCACTTCCATGGGAGGCCCAGTCTGCGTGTTGTTTCTTGGCAGACACATTAATTTCAACTTATTTCCAATCTGAGATACATCAGGTATGTAAATATACCCTTGTCCTACCTGCTCCCATTGATTTTTACCAAGCATGTCCAAAGAGTACCATTCAAATGTTGATTTTTGTTTATCTGTATAAGCACATTCAAACTTTGATGGATACGTTGGAAAGCCTGCTAAAATACTTGTTGGCAAAGACATAGTAATAATGGAAGGTGTATTCAATTTAACTATGTACTCTGAATCAAAAATTACTAATTTCACATCAGACGGGCTTTCTAAAATTACTTTACAAGGTAGTTCTAAGTCAAGGGCAGAATTGTTTCTGAGAATCTGTATGTTATTGTTCGCCACATTATCTATTTGTTCCATAGGTTCCTCTTCAGGAGCATCTTTGTTTTTTTTCCTCCGTTTAGTTTTCTGTATTATCCGTTTACTCAAATTCGCATCTATTCGCTGTAGGAAGTACTTAATACTTTCATTTATAGACCTGTTAAAATTGAACTGGCGATCCAACTTTATATTTGGATCAACGTAGCGAAAGGTAACATTGAACACTTCAGCGTCTTTTTCGTGTTTTATGAAAGCTTCGTTCATGGTTAGCAATAGCTTCGGTTGCGAATAATGCTTGTGAAGATAGAAACCGAGAACCGAGACTGGTTTAATGGAGGTTAGGTGTCCTTTGTGTAAAACTAATGTACGACCCACAGCTGTTAACATTATACGTTCCTGTTGATTTGCCCTTAAACGTATCCCTTATTACGCCAGGGTTTGTAACTCCACAATTGTATTCATTTATATTTTCGCATCAATAACGAACAAACATTGATGTTACATACACGCGTTCCTTACACAGTGATTCACTACCTGCATTCTAGGTGTCGCGAAAGTCTAAAATCAACAGGTTATGTATTTTAAAGTTGCCTTTTTATTCATACTTATCAATGTATTGAATTTAAATGAAAGGCTGTTGAAGTGTTTAAAGTGCTTCGGACATTTTTTTGTGACGAACAAAAACATACAACAACAAAATAAGCTGCGTTAAAATGTGTTGTGAAAAATTGTAGTTTCGAAGTTTTGAAAAATTTGAGGTTATTGCATGAGTGATAACGTAGATAGGTAAATTTGTATATAATTTGTTTGGCATGGTGGGGATAAACGATAGACAAAAATTGTCATTTTGCAGCATTTTACGAGCGTCATTGTCGGTGCGCAGCTGCGCCAGCAGCAACATATCCTGAGATCGAATCCATTACTTTTTGCGACGGCTAATGCGGCTGGCACGCGTTTCAGTAATTAACGCGATAATATCTATAAACCTCGGCCATGTCCAGCCGGTGCGCGGTCGCAGCTTCGTGATTTACACCTGTACACTAAAAAAAAAGTGCAAATAGAAAGGGGAGAAGAGACACGACGGCAACGGCGACATGAAAAGGTGAAGCCGACTTGGAGTGAATTTTATATTTCGCGGTTTATTCTGCTTGACGTGCATACTTCTAATCATCGTTACAAGTAAGTAATTTGAACTTTTCCATTATGCTACCCGTTAGATGGGTCAATCTGGTAATTAGTGGAAATTAGGCGAGGCGTTGAAATTTTCTGTGCAACATATTAACATTTCGAGGATTTTTTAAACGTTTTTACGATTAAGTTTTGCTGCTCGAGTCTATAATAAATCGAGACTATAATAAATCGAGTTTCTATCATCACTGCGAAACTGTTCTTTCGTCGCAGTTGAAAGGGTTCGTTACTTTGATTGTTTTTCTCTGTTTTCATCTGGGAAAACGGTTTACATACATGTCGGGCAGTAAATAATGCATATTGTAAAAACGTGACCGAGCGAGGTCTATGAAAATTTTATTATTTGTCGCTTTAGGCGTTTCTAACCTTACATATGAATGCTTTGATTTACAATCGCAATTCGTTATATTAAAGACAGTAAATTACAAACGGTGCATGTAAAACTGAGACCAGTAGTTGCATAGACTTCGAACGAGTATTAATAGACCTCTGTAAACGTCCCGTTAATATTCAATTTGAATTTGTGCTAACTGTTTCTCATTTTTCTGCCTTAATTATTCGGATGTAAGTAAAATTGTATTCCAGTTCTCTTTGTTAACTTTCTACTCTTGGGTCGTCAAAAATACTCTTAAATCCACAAAAATTCTGATAGATGAAAACAATGGGAAATAAATAAGTAAATTAGCGCCAAAATTTCTCATCATGGATGACTAAATAGAGTCATCAAGAAATTTTAAATGCCCGTGGGGTGCCAATACTAATTCTAACTGACTCTATTAAGTTAGTCAAACGACCAGTTTTCAAACAAATATCGCATTCTCTACAATATAATTCACGTAATATTTAATTTACTTAATTTAAACAAGACTTTTAGATACTACCAAAAGAAATGTATCTCCTTTTATTTTGACGAATCAAAACAAGGTCAAAAAGCAATTAATCTCTACGCAGAAATTCTCACAACAAATTTACAATCGTCCTTTGATCGACCTCTATCGTTTTAACGTTCACATCTACCCGCGTGCGGTGTTTATTTACAATTTGCTGTCCGCAACGGAATTGCCACCGAGGGTCTGCGCGTTCTTCGAAAAACGTGTATCATTTTCCGTCTTATCTCCATAGACAGAGCTGCCCCGGCTGACTTTCTCTAAATCACTGTCGCTACATAATGCAACACTGTCGGGACGGCGATCGGCGTTTCTCGGATTTCATTCCCCATTGAGAACTCGGTTCTCGCCGTATAATAAAGTTAAGACGGGCGTGGCTGGGCGAGAATTAAACGCACATCCGTGTGCGCGATGCAAAAGGTATAATATGTCACACACGGTGAGAATCGAGCCACGTAATACGCGGCCGAAGGTGGTTGGTGTGGTGCAGGAGTTGAGAAGAAAAAAAAAATAAAGAGAGAAAAAAAGGAAAGGAAAAGAGAAGAGAAAAAATTGATTTGCATAAACACGGCCGTCCTCCGCGATATTGATTTCGTTCGTTTCTCTTTTTCGCTCGGGCCCGGTGTGTTGTTTGCCCTCTCTGTGTTTCTTTATTTTTTTTTTTGGTCTCTTTTTCTTTTTCAGGGGACTTTCAATTTTCGTTGATACCCTTCTGACATTTCTTACGTGGGCTCTGTGGGACAATGATACATATTTTGCCGCCTTTTATGATTAACTGGTTTGCTCTGCTCCTTTTTGGTTTCTTTTCTTTTTTTTAAGCGGTCGGATCTTTTGAGTCACGTAACTGGTACCGTAAGGATATTTTGTAACTCAATTTGTGGCAGTGTGCCGAGAGATAAGGGAGTTGTTTCTTATGGGGTGTGGAATTTTGTCGTTTTTTTTTTAGTTTTTTTGTTCTGTGACCTACTGTGAATTGTGGGGACACTTGAAGTGTTATGGTAACTTTTTAAGGAAGGTTTTTTTATAGGAGTCTTCGCAACGGTGAAATTTTGGGAGCAGAATTTTCATATTTATAAATTTCGGGGCGTAACAAATTCAGAGTGTGGAAATTCCCAGGTATAATAACTTTAGTGTATGGAAATTTCTGGGCACAAGATTTTCACACGTGGCAATTTCGAGGCTCATAATTTTAACATTTGGAAATTTTTGGGCGGAACAAATTCAGAGCAGGGAAATTTCCAGGTATAATAACTTTAGTATATGGACATTTCAGGGCGCAACAAATTCAGAGCAGGGAAGTTTCCAGGTATAATAACTATAGTGTATGGAAACTTCAGGGCGCAACAAATTCAGAGCAGGGAAATTTCCAGGTATAATAACTTTAGTGTATGGACATTTCAGGGCGCAACAAATTCAGAGCAGGGAAATTTCCAAGCGCTGAATTTTCATACGTGGGAATTTCCAAGTGCTGAATTTTCACACGTGGAAATTTCCAAGCGCTGAATTTTCACACGTGCAAAATTTCCAAGCGCTGAATTTTCACACGTAGAAATTGCCAAGCGCTCAATTTTCATGCGTAGAAATTTACAGCTATAATAACTTCAGTGTATGAAAATTTCTTTGGGCGAAAGATTTTCACACGCGGCAATTTCGAGGCTCAGAATTTTCACACGTAAAAATTTCACCACGCAATAATTTCAGCACACGTAAATTTCACTGTACATAATTTTCGCACGTGGAAACATTACGGTAGAGCCATTTAAGAACATCGAAATTTCCGGCTTATTATTCGTATCTTACGTCGTTCTAATCGCGATTCATCGACGCCCAGAAATTAGCATGAAATTTGGCGTTCGCATTAATTCGATCGCCGAATAAACGCGCGCGCTTTTGTTATGTATGTGGTCTCGCAATCTCTTTCGCAGACGCTTTTAGTATGCAAAGTCAGAATTCAATTTGGCTGCAACCGTTAGATTCAGATAAATTTCGAATTTACATCGGTGCCGCGTAGCGGAACCTTTTGATGTTATAATGAAGACTTTGCATACGGATTCGGATGAAATTGAACCAGTTAGATCGTATATACCGATTTATATAATGTATTAATACGCCGGGCAACGGTGCACGCCGTATCGAGTGATCGACTCGCTTTTGTATGCCTGCGAATTTGTAATCGTGAATTAAAAGTGCGATTAAAACCGCTTTTGCCGATCGAAATCCTTGAAATTCGCGCGTACAGATTTTTTTTTCTCCGTATCGACATTTCTTATCTATGAATTATTATCTACCTGCTTGAAACTTGTTGTACATATATTGAATATCAATAGTTCTCTTTTAAATCTCAAAATTTGTCGTTTAAATTCATCGCTACGTAAAGAATATTACAAAACAAAAATTTCTTTCCTTATCGTTTGATTAATCACTTTTATAATAAATTAATAATTCGATTTTATATATAATTAATAATTCATAACGAATTTTTCACTTGTCCCAAAGACAATAGTTAAATAATTAATACTAAAAACTACTCTCTACATTGTGTTCGAAATATTTCAAAGTACCTGCAGAGTAAATATACCCGATACTGTTCAAAGGTAAAGATGAAGTGGCAAGAATGAAAGCGGACGGAAAAGAGAAGAATTACGAGCGTGATTAATGACGAAAATGTCGATCGAGCAGCGAAGGCCAGATATAAAAGCTGCTTTACATGCTTCGTTTTTTTTGTTGTTACTCGGGCGGGAAAAAAAAGTCGGTCAATTCCAATCGAATGGAAAACGACGGGGTTACGTGATTTGGCAAATTGCTTACAACATTAATTAACGAGAAAAGTTGTCCGGTGCTTCGAGTCCGGACGCAGCTGTTCCCTGGCAGATGCTCTGGGTGCACGGATTTTTTATTTATCTCGGCCATTTAATGCCGAGATTATGGCAATACCAATGTAGGTCGGAGAAACTTTGCGCTCTGCCTTTTTTCCGTTTCTTTTCCCTTTTTTTTTTGTTGTTTTCGTTGACTTTTTGGTACCACCCGGTGGATCCATCGAGCAGTCCGTATTTTCTGACAAACAATTTGTCAGAATTTCGCCCGAGTACCTGCTCCGATTTAATTGTAAAAATTATACGGTCGTCGTGGGATATTTATTCGTTCTGTGATTTTGGGATTTCGATCACTTGGATTTTGTTGATTTCGAATTCTGCGTGAAATCAGATTTTTAGGCGTCGAGATTTCTGTTTTGGAAATTTTTGACGGTTTCATATTTTTGTGGGATAAAGTTTTGGTTTTTTAGAATTTAGATGTATTGAATTTTTATGCTTTGTGATTTCAATTGTTTGGATTTCATAGGTTTCGAATTCTGCGTGTTCTTAGGTTTTTAAGCGTCGAGATTTCTATTTTGGAATTTTTTGGACGCTTTCTAATTTTTCTGTGATAAACTTTTGGTGTTTTAGAGTTTAGATGTATTGAATTTTTATGTTTTGGGATTTCGTAGGTTTCGAATTCTACATGTCGCCAGATTTTTAAGCGCCGAGATTTCTATTTTGGAATTTTTTGGACGGTTTAAAATTCCTATGCAATCAACTTCTGGTGTTTTAGAATTTAGATGTATTGAATTTTTAACGTTAGAATTTTTTACGCCTCAACATTTTAAACATCATATTTTCGCGCCTCAAATTTGTCATTCCTCGACATTCCAACGCATCAAAAAAATTCCCAATAAAAAACAGAATGAACCCATTCGACATATCGAACATCGTTCCTTAAAACGGACATACATAACCGCTTTAACTGGCAATATTGAGTAACAATAAGTATCTCCTGTATCCAGGAGTCACCCGAGAATAAAAAAAAAAGGAATGTCGATAAATAATAAAAACACGAATCGATGTATTACGAAATCGTATCGTTGCGAGGCGAACACCAGGTAAATGTATAATAGCAATTACCTGGAAGATAATGTGGCGGAAGTCACCTGGTCCGTGTGTTAGTAACGCGGTAAAATAATAGCCAGAACATATGCATGAAAGCAATTAGATTTTGCAACGTTCAGAAAATATATCCCGTCGATCTGCCACGTGTGTATAATACACACACGGCGAATAATATTTTCATCATTTGCCGTTATCTACGGGGAGCTGTTCAGTGACATAAGGCTATCTGTTTCTCTGGTGGCTTTTACTCGCGAGTAGATCTGTAATTAAAGGGGTTGATATTTATGTATGGCGCGCGATAATATCGACGGAATTATCTCTATTATGAAATGTCTTCAAAATTGTCTTACTTTAGCCGGTATTTAACTGCGAACGGATATTATTAATATCTTATAGTAACATCTGTATTGCAAATCGCGTACTTTCTAACGTTAATTAATGCCGCACGGTATTTTGCATATCCGCGCCCATGTGAAAGGTGTAGATGCTTTTTAACGGGCTTCTAATAACAATGATTAGTATGATCCCTGATCTGTAATTATATCGGTTAAGTGATTTGAAAAACGATGATGGAATTTAGAGCAGTTCTTGTTGTGGAGTGTCTTGATTGTTTGAAGTGTTTACTGGGAAATTTGTACGCGTTAATGTTTTTGTTATTGGGATTTCGTGGGGCGGACATTTCTGTGCCTTGAAATTGAATTTAATTGATTTTTCTGCGCTCTGTAGATCTAGGTATGCTAAATTTCTGCGCCTGGAATTTCTGCGCCTCAAATTCGGTTCTTTTTAAATTTCTACGCCTCTAATTTGGTTTCTTGGAAATTCCTACGCCTCATATTTGGTTCCTTGGAAATTCATACGCCTCGAATTCGGTTCCTTGGAAATTCCTACGCCACAAATTTAATTCCTTGGAGATTCCTACGCCTCAAATTTAATTCCTTGGAGATTCCTACGCCTCAAATTTGATTCCCTGGAAATTCTTACGCCTCAAATTCGGTTCCTTTGAAATTTCTACGCCTCAAATTTGGTTCCCTGGATACTCTTACGCCTCGAATTCGGTTCCTTGGAATTCCTACGCCTCAAATTTGGTTCCTTGGAAATTCTTATGCCTCGAATTCGATTCTTATTAAATTCCTGCGCCTTAAATTCGGTTCCTTTGAAATTCCTGTGCCTCTAATTTAGTTTCTTTAAAATTCCTGCGCCTCGAATACAGTTCTTCAAAAATTTCTGCGCCATCAATTTCATTTTCCCTAAAATTCCTCCGCGTCAAATTCCCTAACCATCAACTTCCGTCTCTCATACATTTCCGCGTAAAGAACTTTTTAAAGTGATTTACACATAACTGCCCAAGGTTTTACACACATCCGAGATTAAATCAAATCAAAGTAAACGTACAGGGTTGAGATTCCTTGAATTATAAACGAGAGGCTCGCAAACGAAATGGAAAGTCGACGTCAAGAAGGATCTGCGACAAATAAAAAAAGTGTTGCTTTTACCCAATGAAACGGGAATACCGTCACTTTTCTCGCCGTTCGACGAGAGTAAAAGGTGACAGTCGAACCGGCTACCGTTTCACGTAAATCAACCTAAATTCGGACACGTTTATTAATAACGTCTCTCTCGCGAAGGTCTTTTTTTTTAAAGTCTCAATTCTTTTATGTACACAATTTTTTTTGTTCTCTCTCACTCTCTTCATGCAGCACAGGAGATTCGTCGTTGATAAACGGAGAAAAGAATTCCAAAGACTTCGTTCTGCCCCGAAGGCTACTCAAATAGTTGCCGCGGTCCGATTTGTCGGAGTACTTGTCATAAATTAAGTTCGATAGGCCGGATACGAAAAGGACACTGCCACCCACTTGTCGATTATTATCGTAGACAAGCGTACTGAAATATTGCACGTCCGCAGGTACCGAAATTTCGTGCCAAACTTGCAGGTCCGGCTGTGTCGGGTCAGATTTTCGGGCCTCCGAATTCAGGGCGACCGGTAGAAATTATTTTAACAAGTAGAACGGATACGTGGTATTTTTACGTGTGATGTTTGTGGTGTGTTGATATCAATGTGTCGTAGTTTGGTGGATTTTGAAATTTTGTACGTCAGGAGTGATGTATATTGGAAATCTGCGCCATGGAGTTTTGCGGAGTTTGGAATTTCTGCGCATGGGAATTTTAGAAGTTAAAAATTTCTGCGCCGAGAATAATATATGTTGAATATCTGCGCGATCGAATTTCTGCGCTGAAAATTTAGGAAATTTTATATTTCTGCGCTGAAAATTTAGGAAATTTTAAATTTCTGTGCTGAGAATTTTGAAAGTTTTAAATTTCTGTGCCACGAGTTTTGGATGTTAAAGATTTCTGTGCCGGGAGTTTTGTATCTGAAACAAATTTCTGCGCCGTGAATTGCGTAAGATTTGAAATTTCCGGGTATTACTGCGCCCGAAGGTGTCTAAAGTTAGAAATTTGGGTGAAATTTGATAGAAAGTGATATACTTTACACTCCACGCCCATTTCAAGGATTCGGGGACAGATCAAAAGTAGTGTCACCGCGAATACATATTTTTTTTTCTTACTTCCCCGAGACGATCGATCACTCAAAATAAGATTAAACGACGCCACTTATACACGAGATTAGATTCTAAACTATTCCCTTGACCAATGGCGAAAGTGAAGTTTTGAAAGTGGATTATCCAGATGTATAAAATGATTTGTTTAAGTACCTACTTTTCATACCGTGCAAATAAAATTTCTTCTACCATTTACCGACGATATATCGAGTTTAATTATCGTCGCAATTTTTCTCAAATTTCTGCGCTTTAATTTTTTAGCGTAAGAATTTTCTGCGAATAGAAAATATTTATATCTTGGAATTTGAGTGGGTTGAAATTTCAGTTTTCGATGCGTAAAATTTTTGTTCGTTGAAATTTCAACGTTTCGAAGTAGATAATGAAGTATATAATCAGAAATTCGTCCCGCTGGCGAATGCATGTTATCCGTATCGATATCTCGAGTGCATCCGATGCGGTGAATGTCTATCCGGCATTACAGCAATTTCACATTCACTCCGAGCACCATTGCTCCTCTTCTATCTCGCGTTTTGAAACAGCCGTTGAGCAAGACGATCTGTCCTATACGCTGCGGGATCGATGATCCATGGATCGTGAATTATTTCTACGCTTGGAGATTTCCATGCATTACATTTCTGCGCCTTGGAATTTCCATAAATAAAATATACCTGTTTGCAGATTTCTATTAATAAAATTTTTGCATCTTGAAATTTCCACGCATAAAATTTCTACGCGTCGAAATTTCCGTACGAGATATTTTCCAAATTTGAAATTTTCATGCTTGGAAATTGTGCGCTTTGAAATATCTAAGCTTGGAAATTTCGCACTTAGAAATTTCCACGTTTTGAAATATCCACGCTTTGAAATTTCCAGGCTTTAAGCTTTCATGTTTTGACATATCCAAGCTTGGAAATTTTGTACTTAGAAATTTCCACGCTTTGAAATATCCAAGCTTGGAAATTTTGCACTTAGAAATTTCCACGCTTTGAAATATCCACGCTTTGAAATTTCCACGCATTGAAATATCCACGCTTTGAAATATCCACGCTTGGAAATTTCCACGCTTTCAAATATTTATGCTTGGAAATTTCCACGCTTTGATATATCGACGCTTGGAAATTTCTACGCTTGGAAATCTCTACGCTTGGAATTATCTACGCTTTGAAATTTCCACGCTCTGCAATATTCAAGCTTGGAAATTTTGCACTTAGAAATTTCCACGCTGTGAAATATTTATGCTTGGAAATTTTACGCCTTGAAATTTCCATTCCCAAATATTCCCGCGCATTAATTGCTGATAAATACAACTTTCCAAGGAAAATACAAAGAATAAAATACTTAACAGTTACATCGAAAAGACAGCTTCATTCGCGCAGCCTGCGGTTCGAAATATAATTCTCGCAGTTTTGCACGTTTTATTTCACCTGTAATCACAGTCGGACGCATGCGTGACGAATGCAAGTATCTTTCAGCGTGTTACGTATTATTTATATGGTTTCTTGTATCCCGAAGTACATATTACGTATCACGAGATGGCAATCAGGCTTCTGTACGTATATCTTCAGGAAATTCTCGCGTAGAATTACACGTTTCCCTTCGATTATCCCTAAGAAACATTTCGCTTTACAAGATTCGCAATATATCGATGACAGTAACATTTTTCTTTAATTAATCACACACGAAAGTTTCTTTGTCTTCTTTTTTTCTTCCACCGAAATACAGTACAAATAATCTACTGTAAAAAATCATTATGCATCGTAGGATAAATTACCGTCAGGACAGGGCCGGGTCGAGACATTTCGGCGCCTCGGGCAAAAGAAACTGTGGCGCCTAATTTTCTGTCGAAATTTAATTTGTTGCCAGAGTGATAAATAGCAATCGCTTCGGGACAATTGAATGCGACAGCCTGTAGGATTTATCGACACAGAAATCTCATTTCACGTGTTTTTCAACGTTCAAAGAAATTAACCCGTAAAAAGAAATAAAAAAAAAACCGACCGAGTATGTACCACGAGTAGAAGTTTGCCGTTACGGTGCCGAATTATGCTACACTTTTTTTTTTCGCCGTTCGCGTGGGTGGTACACGGATTTCCATACGGCTTCCTGTGAATAGAAATTAGGAGCGAGCCGTAAAGTAAATCCAGGGCGTGGTGAGGCCCCGTAATACAATCGTCATTACCATTTGTTCCGACACCCAACGACCTCTTACGCAGCTTCCTTAGCATTTTACATAATTTATTCGCCTCCTACATGCGGCGGAAAAAAATCTCGGCACTACACCGGTACAACGTGTCACAACGCTGAAACAATTGACAAGAGATCGGGGGGGGGGGGGGGGGGGACACTAGTGAGAATGCCTCTCAATGACACTTCGACGATGTGATATACAAACCACTCGACATATTTGAAATTTCACGAAATCAAAGAAAGAAATAGAAATCTGATGTTTCGTTGGAAAAATCGTGGATGGGATTGGAAGAAAATGAACTAAAGTTGAGTAACAGTAGAACAACCGAGGATTAAGTGGATAAATTCAAAAACATTGGATAAATAGTTAATTGTTTTATATATTATCACGCGATCGATAAATTCAAGTAATTAGTACTTCAACATTATGGCATTAAATTATTTCCGACAGAATAATTTTTTCAATTTCATTTCACATGAGTATGGATTGTATTAAAAGTTATCGTTTTTGCCAGATAAATATTTAATTGTTTTATATATTATCACGCGATCGATAAATTCGAGTAATTGGATAAATATGTTTGAAACAAAGAAATAAAGAGGGATAGTAAATTGATATTATTACATATAGAAATATGGTTATGGAGAATTTTGGAAATTGCAATGTTTTAAATTTATACGGTTCCTATAAGAATTTCGGGACCAGTCATTTTGATTGCCTTGGTTGTTCTAGTGTTAAATGGATTCGTGAATTAAATGGGTAATTATGGTGACCTTTGATGATTAATATAAGTAATAATTGTCACCATAATTATGAAAGTAGTCTAAGTCAATTTTTAACAAATTTTTGATCTTACGTTTTTTAAAGGTTTTGAAACATTTATTAAGAAATTATCAAGACTCTCATTTGTTGTTGAAATATTAAGTTAGACCAGTTTCATAATTATGGGCACAATTAGTCCCCGAAGTATTTCGAATTCAACGATGATTTTTTGATCTGAAAAACTTGTCGAATGCCAGAGGAATTCGTGGAAATTTAAATGAAACATCGTGGGATGTTGTAAAAGTATGAAAAAAATCTTTGATTCGATGGAAATTGAAAATAATAATTTTTTTTTTATAAAATCGTGGCTGCCTTTCGAATCCCATCGGCGAGAATAGCGTAACGAGTTGTAAATATTGCGGACTTTCGACGCCTAAAACGATACAACCGTTGCGCGAAAGTTATGGTGCTAATTAGTCGAGAAAACCATCTCTTCGAGCTTCGGACGAAAGTTTCCCGTTGACGAACGCTCGTGAATCATTTCTCTTACGAGTTTGTTGCAATTTACCGCCGCTTGTAAATCATGCATCGATGATATTCATGAAAATCGATATATATCACCTCCCTCTTTTTTGTCGAGAATATAAAAAAATAGTTATCTTTATTTTATTCGAATTAAATGACCAAAAGAGAATAATTAAAAAATCGTTCAAGGAAATTTTCATTTGTTTGTAGGACTTTGAAATTTCAACGCCTCAAAGATTTTGCGCTAGGAAATTTCTACGCCTCTATGTTTTTGCGCTTGGAAATTTCTGTGCTTTAAAATTTCCACGATTTTTAATTTCCACGCCTTAAAGTTTGTACGCTTAGAAATTTCCACGCCTCAAAGTTGTTGCGCTTGGAAATTTCTGCGTTTTGAAATTCCTGTGCTTTGAAATTTCCACACCTTAAAGTTTTTACGGTTGGAAATTTCCACGCCTTAAAGTTGTTGCGCTTGGAAATTTCTGCGTTTTGAAATTCCTGTGCTTTGAAATTTCCACGAATTTTAATTTCCACGCGTCAAAGTTTCTGCTCTCGGAAAAAATTAAAAAACCAACCATTCGGGCAATTATAATCGTCGCAACGCACGTTAAAAAAATATGAAATAATAAAGAGAGAGGTCGGCGTAGTTTCCAAGTGGAAAAAAAGAGAGAATCATGAAATCTAAACACTTGCGAATTAATAAAACACAGTTCGAGTGACACTCGTGTTAGCTTTCTTCTTTAATTGATCGATCGCGTGTTCCCGCCACGGCGAAACATTTCTCCCTATTAATTAACCGTGTCATGTAAACAGCGGGCAATTAATAATACATATCCCGCGAGGCGATTCGAATCGCTTGCGTTATATTATTTAAGCAGATTGAAAAAGCAATTCCACGTAGTCAAATCAGAATGGAAATGAAATGTTTCTCTCAATGATTTCACAGAATTAACGAAGGCCATTGCGTTTCGTTGGATTGAAATTTGGGGCATGGGGGCATTTGGATTTTTTTTGGGAAGTAATTTTGAAGTTTGGAAAGTGCGAGGGTGGACATTTTGTATTGTAGGAATTAGAAAGGGTGGAGATTTCCAAGTGTAGAAAGTTTCAAGGCGTGCAATTTATCAATGTTGAAATTTCAAGGCTTGGAAATTGCAGTTTTTTGAATTTCAAAGTATGGAAATTTCAATTCTTTTAATTTCAAGGCTTGGAAATTTTAATTTTTTTGCACTTCAAAGCATGGAAATGTCAAAGCACAGAAATTGGAAATCGTGGAAACTTCAAAGCACAGAAATTTCAAGCCGTGGAAATTTCAAACCATGGAAATTTTAGACTATGGAAATTTCCAAGCGTAGAAACTTTCAAGGCGTGCAATTTATCAATGCTTAAATTTCAAGGCTTGGAAATTTCAATTCTCTGAGTTTCCAAGCATGGAAATATCAATTCTTTGTTTTTCAAACCCTGGAATTCGTAATTCGAATGACTTTTACCAAACTTTTTCCCAGATTATATTTTACCATTGCAGCAATGATTTCCCATGATTCCACCGTTCGAAATAAAAAAAAACAATTCTTTTGCATAATCCCGTGAATAATTAGATCTGTTGCAAGAACTTTGAGAAATAGCATTAGCTTTGAACTTTGTAGCTATCAAAATATGTTTTATGTAAAGACCTCGAACGGAGACTCAAGAAATTGGTCGTATTTCCCTCGATAACCATCATTAGATCATGAAATAAATGGCCTGCCAGTAAACGGACTAAATCATTGCAGTATTATTCAGTGACAGGGTATAATCAGCCAAGTATGAATCATTAAATCCGAAATTGCACGTTGATCCATTCTGCTTCATTGTGCCGTGAAATTTCTTTGTTTCGATGCGCATCGCGCTGAATTATGAACGCTCGAAATATCAATTGGATTTATTATCGACCGTCACTACTCGAACACGTCAACGATTTTCTAAATTATGGTTGAATTTCATAGGACGATGCAATCCGTCCCTTTAAACCCTAATTTGCAAACAATACCACTTTCTCATTTTTTTAGATTTGGAAATTTTTGCGTGACACAATTTTTTTTAAATTTTTTGCATGGAAATTTGTAATAAAAATTTAATAAACTTAAGTTAATAATTTTAACTTTGAAAGTTAATAGTTTTTAGTATAAAATGTTAAATGTTATAGTTTAAAAAACATTGAATTGCAAATTTAGAAATGAATTCAATTCTAAAATAATAAAATTTCTGTGTGTCATATTTTTAGTTTTGGAAAACTCGATTTTAGGAAATTTTGGTTCTTAATTTCTGCGTTTAGATTATACAATGTAATTAATATCCGGAAAGTAATTAATAGTCATTTGTTCCCGATCGATGTTTACCACCAAGATAAGAGAGTACTGCGTGTTTAATTAACCGATTAGATTAAACCAACGGTATTGTATAATTAATTGCGGGTTTCAAGTTTATGCGGTTGGCTGACTAATAATAATAAAAAAAAATGGAAACGTAACTGCGGTACTGTCATCGAAATAAGTAGAAAAAGTATATCGACCTGCTATATGATACTTGTCGTTTGTGGCAAAGAAAGCTCGCTCTTATAAATTTCAACGGGAGATAAAAAAAATAAATGTCATTTCACGCTAATTAGTTCCTGAAAGTGAGGCCGGAATTACGTAAGCATAGATAATAATCATAATTCGTTTCACGCTTGATTAAACGATTCTTTCTTTTTTTCTCTTTGCCGTGTAACACGACGTTTCCTGTGAAAAACATGAAAAATATTTGTTTATCGAATAATCGTTAACACGATTAACCGTTGTTTTAAAAATCATCGAGTATGCTAATTACTATTTAGGAAAATACTGATATTAATTAAATATTTCCCTGTAATATCAATGCTAAATTTGCAATGTTATTTAACTCGTCGTCCCTTTTGCAAGAAATATTTTCCGCGTTCTCAGTTAATCTTCAATTTCGCAATAGCTTCTGCAAACCGTGTTAGTTTCCTTGTCGCTAATCGTGGAAAATGATGTGCGTTCGCGAGTGACGAAAAAAAAGGCAAAATTGATAGATAATCGTGCAAGTGGATTCATCGGATTTTTTTTTTATCAAATTCTAAACCGCAATTACGATAAACGGCGGAGAATTGCCACCGTCGACGTACACGTGACATTTCGAATTGCGAGGAATCGATTTATCTTAAGGTGTCACCTAAGAAAAAATATTATTAAGTTGTTAATAATAATTGAAGGAAGTATTTCTCTCGTTGTTGCTGAAAAACTTTGGTAAAAAGATATTTGATTAATATCTTTAATATTATTACTATTTATATTTTTACTTTGAGGCGTGGAAATTTCAAAGCGCAGAAATTTCCAAACTTGGACATTTCCAAGCGCAGAAACTTTGGGACGTGGAAATTTCCAAGCGTCAAAACTTTGAGGCATGGAAATTTCAAAACACAGAATTTTCAAAGCACAGAAGTTTCAAAACGCAGAAATTTCCAGGCGCAGAAACTTTGAGGCACGGAAACTAATAATCCTGGAAATTTCCAAGCGCAGAAATTTCCATGCTTGAACATTTCCAAGCGCAGAAACTTTGAGGCGTGAAAATTCTTGTCTCTGAAAAACTTTGATAAAAAGATATTTGATTAATAATTAATTTCGTACGCACTATAATTGTAATTAATTATTACTTGTAGTTACTGGCAATTTAAATGGTATTTAATAATGAGATTTAATTGTTTCTACGCTAATGAAAGTTCGACGCGTAGAAATAACGCGATACGTGGGTACGTTGTTATTTCTTTCGTCAGGCTTTTACATAACGAGGTGAAATTACCGGCAAATCGGACAGCGATATATTATCCAATAAGGACTCTTCGCGTGTGATCAAATGACGATCATTACTATCGGCCAGGTCCGAAGGTGTTAATGATCTAAACCACGTTCTTGTACTTACACGCAGCGGTGGTGTTATTCGCGTAATTATGTTCGAATCGGGTTGCATCGAGTGAATGTGGTAACTTTCAGTCGTGGAAATTTTCAATTCTGCAAATATCTGCCACACGAAAATTTTTACGCGCAGAAATTTCCACACGTAGAAATTTTATCTTTGTGGAAATTTAAAGATTCCTATTTAACAGTGAAATTTTTATGTTAACTGATTTTTAGGACTTGGAAAATTTCAATTTTTTAATATTTCCGACGCAAAGAAATTTAAAAACGTAGAAATTTCCGGTCAAAGGATCTTTACGGTGTGGAAATGTGAAAATCCATAGATATTTTGGAAATTCCTATGCAGCTCCAGTTAATTAATTAATTTAGGAATTTGATTAAACTTTTTTATATAAATGTTGTGTATTATCAGAGATTTTTCGATCACAGAGATGAGACACTCTCGATCGCAGCATCTTCCATTCACCTCGCATTAGCAAATTCCCTTCTCGCCACTATTATTAGGCACGCGTTACGGGGTTCGAAAGATTATGGCAAACGAAACGAGGCCATTCGTATCCGTCACTCTCACGTTTTCCCATAGTTATCGATATCAAGAGTTAAGGTCTTGACTCGGGCCAAGTACAAGAGTTCCCGACTGGTAGACCTGAACTACTCTTTTCCGGAAGAATTAGATCGAGGTTTTCGGGGTATTCAAACGGCATTAAATCCGCATATTTCCCCCAAACTATGGTGATATTCTTGTAGGGGACGTCCAGCCGAGTAATTTAAGCCTAACTACGAGAAGATCCATCAAGCCAATCGCGAGATATTTTGATCTAAAAAGTCGAGGTTTTTGTAAGAAACGTCGTCTTCTTCCTCTCCTCCTTCTCCATCTCCATGTTCAGCCTGTCACGCAGCCCGGTGTAAAACCCTAACATATGTTTCATTCCATGCGAGATAATTTTTCTGCCGATAACGTAGATTTTATATAATATATGTTAGTATATGAAATTTCCTCTCACACACATCCAGATTGTTAACATATTAAATTAGAAATGTTTGTTACGTTACGTTTTTGACATCAAGCTTCGTAAAATTAAGGTTCAGAATGCGCATTCGAAACATATTCGATCATTTTTATATCTTGAAAATTGCGCGAATGGCGAGCGATGTATGAAAATCGCGAAAAATCGTCAAATTCAACCAGTTTTTTGGTCGGCATTCCCTCAATTTTAAAGATAGCGACCTGAGACTTGTACCATTGTTTTAGTTAGGAAATTCTACGGCAGATCAACATATAATAGTCGTACTTTTCGAAAATTTAATTTTTCGCAAAAATCTGAAGGGGGTAGGTCAGGATTTTTTGCGATTTTCGTAATTTGCCCGTCATTTCCGCAATTTTTGCGATATTAAAATGATCTGGGGCGTTTTGGACGCGGAATCCGAAGCCGAATAAGCCAGTGAAAGAATCATTTTAATATCTCAAAAATTGTGAAAATGGCAAGCGATTTACGAAAATCGCAAAAAATCCTGACCTACCCCCTTCAGATTTTTGCGAAAAATGAAATTTTCGAAAAGTACGACTATTATACATTGATCTGGCGTAGAATTTCCCAACTAAAACAATGGTACAAGTTTCAGACGGCTATCTCAAAAATTGAGCGAATGCCGACCAAAAAACTGGTTGAATTTGACGATTTTTCGCGATTTTCGTAATTTGCTCGCCATTTCCACAATGATTGAGATATTAAAACGATCCGGGACGTGTTGGACGCGGAATTCGAAGCCCAATAAGACAGTGAAAGATTCAGGTCGATATCTAAAAATTTGCGGAAATGACGAAAGAATCCACAAAAAGCATCGAAAATGCAAAGCTATGGGCCAAGTACAAGAGAATGTTACATTGGAATAGGTTGCTCATTAACATAAACTGCATTTTACACAGGATTTGAAATCAATCAAACTTGCTCACATTTGATTGATTTCAAATCCTGTATAAAATGCAGTTTATGTTAATGAGCAACCTATTCCAATGTAACATTCTCTTGTACTTGGCCCATAGCTTTGCATTTTCGATGCTTTTTGTGGATTCTTTCGTTTCCATCTATTCGAATCAATTCGTCTCTCGAAAACCATCTCTTCGAATTCCTTAAATAACCCACAGTATTCAAATTCCTGCTATATGAATCTTTAAAAAAAATCAACAGCCACCCTTTAACCCTTTCACATACAAATAAAATAAAATTTGATATTTAAAAAAATACTATTTAGTTCGAATCAATTTCATTTTTAAATTTCCATTGCAATTATTTAAATAATCTAATAATATACCGTATGCTGTCGTATGAAATGAATGACGTCACCCTGACGTCATTGTATGTCAACGGGTTTAAATTTATGGTGGAAATTAATGAATTTTTATACGAATATCATTTCTTTTTTATTCGAGCGCAGGAAAACTTGTGTTTTTCTCGCAGGTTCAGTAAGTTGCTTTCTTTTGCCGGCTCTCGATGATCCGCGGTGGTAAACGATGATTCCCCGTGACGATGTTTACCCAAGTTAAGTAAGAACGGCGGTCTTTATGAGCATTAACGAGCGACAGCGACTAGGTCAGTGGCTTTTTACGGCCGGCGATCGTACGTTGAAGCAGGTTACCTCGGAAATGAAGCAATCGCCGGTTAGAACGTCTTCGTTCTCTCGTTTCTGCGGGGCATATTTGTTGCGAGACGCCGTTACTAGCTCCAGGAGTGACGGTCTTCGTGGTTAAGATTAATACAGGGTGTTCTAATCGTGGAGACAGAAAAAAAAAAGAATCGAGGTTGTCGATTTGAGGATAAGGTGGTTGGAGAAATGTAGGAAAATTGGGGGCGATGGAAATTTGTAAACGTGGAAACTTCCGGGTGTGAATACTTTTTATGGTGTGGAAATTTAAAATTTGGTGTGGGAATTTTTTGAAGCGTTGATATTTTTGGATTTAGAACGTTTTCCACTTCCAAGCGTGGAAATTGCAAAGCGTGGAAATTTCAAAGCGTAGAAATTTCCAAGCGTGGATATTTTAAAGCGTGGAAATTTCAAAGCGTCGATATTTCAAAGCGCAGGAATTTCAAACCTCACAAATATTTATCGCGCAGTTATTTCTAAACATAGAAACTTCGGGTATAATAAAACTCATTTTTCAAGCAAATCTCGCCACTGTTTTTAACAAACACCGTATACTATATAAATTGCGGGCAATATTTCAGGATTCGAGTTTCAGATCGTTAGCCGATCGTTTTATTGTCTCTCGCCAGGACTTTCGTAATTAACCTGACCGAACAAATTGAAGGAACTAATAGGAACATACGTTTTCCTTTCACGCTGCTGGTAAAACTGTACCGTGTATCTAAGAAGGTCTATGTACCGTCTTTATAATAATTGCTATCGAGAAAAAGTCATAGAAAAACAATTGCCCCGTTTCGATATCCCACTTTGTAGGTACTATACGTGTGCAGAGGAAATTACTTTTATAATAAGTAAGTAATAAACATCCATTAAATATAGAACTCCGATATTTTGCCAGATTAGATTCGTTATAATTTCATTTTTTTTGCACGGCGAACTTTCTACGGGGCAATTTTTTTCCATTAAAATTTTTTACACCTTCGAATGTTTCCGTGTTTTGAAATTTATTCGTATGAAAATTTCCTGCGCAGGATATTTTTCTGTCCGGGAATTTCTACGCCTTGGATTTTATTTTTCTATGCTTTCTGGGCGTTAATAGTTACGGAATGCGATAAGTAATGATTGATTATTATTGTCGATTGTTAAACATATAACATCCGCGGCTTTCGATCGTAGACTTTCACTGATCGGGATGAGTATTCAGGTTGAGTGGAGGAACGTTCACTCTACGATTCCTAGTACCGATGCAAATATCAATTCCGTAATGTAATAATCTCTGAATAGCAATAACTTTATATTGCGGAGAATAGTAGCTGTATGGGAGAAATAAATTTCGACATATTTCTTCGATTTAAATGATTTCCTGTTGATATATGTACGTCGTAAGTTTCTAAAATTTTTAATTTTCTTGCGGTAAAATTTTCATTTGAAATTTGCACGCCTTAAATTTCCATGCATGAAAGTTTTCATGCCTGAAATTTCCAAGCCTGGATATTTCAAAGCATGGAAATTTCCAAGCGTAGAAATTTCCAAGCCTGGATATTTCAAAGCATGGAAATTTCCAAGCGTAGATATTTCAAAATGTAGAAAGTTCCAAGCGTGGATATTTTAAAGCGTGGAAATTTCCAAGCATAGATATTTTAAAGCGTAGATATTTCATAGGCGTGGAAATTTCAAAGCGTAGAAATTTCCAAAGCATGGATATTTTAAAGCGTGGACATTTCCAAGCATAGACATTTTAAAGCGTGGAAATTTCCAAGCGTGGATAATAAAAATTGTCATGCCTTAAATTTCCGCATTGTAAAATTTGCATATCTCAAATTTCCACATCTTAAAACTTCCCCTCTTAAATTTCTACAAGATCAATGTTCAACACTTAAAATCCGGACACTTTATAATCATTTAAAAGTCTTGAAAATTTTCAATTTCTTAAATATCCACTAAACTATAAAACTTCTCCCGGTAGAATGTTCTCATTAGCTACGTGGAAAGTTTCCAATCGTCGTTTAACACCTACGAAAAGAATGAAACAATTAACAGTCCACACGTGTGCGCCCCATACTAGAAATCTGATCCATTTTTTTTCCCTCCGGCCTCGCTCGCTAAGACGCTACGCAACTAAACGGGAGAACTAGTTTCCGATCAATTTCAGTGACCGCAAGTACATCGGTGTAATGGCTGGATAATTAACTATAGCGTGGAATTCAATGGAAAGTTCTTTCGTAACGGCACAATGGGAATCGGAAGAGGAATCTCGGTTTCGTTCGTATTTAACTGTCCTTTGGAATTAGATACGTTTGTCGGCAGAGTACAAATTAAAAAATTGTTAATCGAGGATATTAATTAATTAACAATTTTTAACGGTGTCGATTTGACTTTGATCATCGTTGCTCGTTTAATTAATAAATTAGCGTGGAATCGTTGCAACTCGGAAATTTCCAAGCGTGGTAACTTTAAGACGTGGAAATTTAAGGTGTAGAAAAATCAATGCGCCGTAATTTTAGATTATAGGAAATTTACGGCGTAAGAAATCAATGCGCGGAAACTTTAGATCATAGGAAATTTAAAGCGTTGAAAATTCAGAAGGTGGAAATTTCCAAGCGTGGAAAATTTAAAGCATCGAAATTTCCAAGATAAATTCACTGCACAGAAATTTCGAACCGTAGAAAATTTAGTGCAGAAATTTCCAATCCTACAGGAAATTTTAAGATGTAGAAAATCTAGGCGTAAAAAAATCAAGTATAAAGTACCGTTTGAAAAATGATACTATTTTCTTCTCAATTTTTCCATACTAAATCAAGTGTATCACACATCAGTTGCGTCTGACCGAATACATACCGCATAAAATATCGAAACTAGTTGTAAAATAGCGGAGGTTGGAGCCTACTTTATAGCAAATGTCATCGATATGTTCTCGAATGACTTCATATGTATGTAATCAAGTTCACGTCGTTACTCAGACAAGTGTTTCTAATGGTAATCCCTATGTATATATTCATACATAATATCTACAGTTATATATCAACATATATTTCACATATACACACACACTTCCACGCAAAATTTCAAAAATTCATCAAATTCCAATTTCAAAACTTCAACTATTCATTTACAACAAAGTTAATTACTCCTAATTATTTTTTAAAAAATTATTTCCTACTTGTTTTATTAATCTATCAAATCAACTATTAAACAAACATTATTTATTGAATTTTGATAAATCACAAATTAAAATTTTAATTTCTTTATCAACTTACAAAGATGCGTAAAAAATGTATAATGTTCAGATTTATATGTCACCATTAGTACACAGAGTTTCACGCGTGTGTTATTAGGGGAATTAAAATTGCAACGTTGTGCGCGCAAATGACATCTGTAATTGCGCCGGCTCGTGTAAATCTGCGCGGCAGATATCACGCCTAACCTTCTTATTTTGTAGGTCGGACAATCTAACGAGATTGAGAACGTTTGAGAAACAGCGCGGACGATTGCGAGAAACGAATTGCGGTTCGATTGAAAACCCGGTGTGTTTCCTCTGCACCGTTGACCCGTTCGAAATTGCTTTTTACGAAACGCGACCACTTGCTAATATTGGCCAACACAGTGCCGCTGTGTTATGTAAACGAATTAGTAGGCTAACGGATAAAGTTTAATCTTCTTTAATTAGTCAATTTCGTTCGCGTTTACTTTACGTGAATTTTCATGGATTTTCTTCATTTTGTCAATTCATTTCTTGTTCATTTTCTCAAATTTCGGGATTGTTTATTTTTGTTTTGTCACTTTATTGTTTTCAGTGTTAGGTTACTATAACCAAATTTCCTTTGCTTTGGAAACTTCAGCGTCTCAAATTTGTATGCTTTGGAACTTTGAGGCAATCCAAATTTCTATGCTTTGAAACTTTGGGGCGTCTCAAATTTCTATGCTTTAAAACTTTAGGGCGTCTGAATTTCCATGCTTTGTAACTTTGAGGCATTAAAATTTCTATGCTTTGTAACTTTGAGGCACCCAAATTTCTATGCCTTGAAACTTTAGGGCGTCTCAAATGTCTATGCCTTGAAACTTTAGGGCGCTCAAGTTTCCATGCTTTGAAACTTTGGGGCGTCTCAAATTTCCATGCTTTGAAACTTTGGGGCGTCTCAAATTTCCATGCTTTGAAACTTTGAGGCACTCAAATTTCTATTCTCTGAAACTTTGAGGTACCCAAATTTCTAGCCTTTGAAACTTTAGGGCGTCCAAATTTCCATGCTTTGAAATTTTAGGGCGCTCAATTTTCCATACTTTGATACTTTAGGGCGTCTCAAATTTCCATGCTTTGAAACTTTGAGGCATCCAAATTTCTATGCCTTAAAACTTTAAGGCGCTCAAATTTCTATGCTTTGGAAAGTGTTAGGTTACTATGATATATTCAATGAATTAGGTAAAACGTTTCTTCTTCAACTGATCCATCAGTATAATTTCCCGGATGCTCATCTGATCTCTCCATTCCTTTACTTTCCATGCCCCGGTTGCCATTTAACTATCGAATCCTCCCAAACCGTTTATATTCCCCGAGTGGTCGTCCCGCCCTCTTAATTCTCTCACCCTACAAAAAAAGACAAATAGAAAGAAGCTTCTGTTGGCGAAAAATATCGAAGATCTCGCGTGCGAACACGCGGAAGGAATAAAAGGGGGTAATTCCGCGTTCTGCTGGAATATTCCGCGGTTACAACGGAATCGCTGAGGTTTCGCGAATGTGCAACTCTGCATGGGTTTTACACGGCTACCCTTTAATTCCGCGGCTCGGGCAATCAGCGATGGCTTTCCGTGGAGAAAATCCTCTCGCCGACGGAATGCGACCGGTGGAATTGCACGTGTGGGCCCCCCGGAACATATCATCGGGAATTTCTGCAGAATCATCGCGCGATCCGCGACTACTTGCGTAAAAGTAAAACGATTGGTGTAAGGAACGTATCTAGGGACGGGGAAACGATGGGGAAGTTTGATTAGGGTTTTTATGGGGGAAGAGTGATGGGGATATTGGAGTAAGTGTGATAGGGGTGGGTGTGTATTGAGTGATTCTAAGTAGGAGTTTTTGTGAGAGTTTGTAATTTTTGCGGTAAGTTTTCAGGTCTTGGAATTTTGAAACTTTGGGATTTTTAAGCCTTGAAGTTTCCATGCGATAGAATTTGTACACTTTGAAGTTTCCATGCCTTGAAATTTTGTACACTTGAAATTCTAAAACTTTGGAAACTCTACGCTTGGGAATTCTAAGCTTGGAAATTTTTACGCTCTAAAGTTTCCAAGCCTTAAAATTTCTACGCTTGGAATTTCTAAGCTTTGAAATTTCCACGCGCCACAATTTTTACGCTCTGGTATTCCCAAGCTCTGAATTTCTACGCTTGGAATTTCCAAACTTTGAAATATCTGCGCTTGGAATTTTCAAACTTTCAAATTTCTGCGCCTGGAATTTCTACGCTTGAAATTTCTACGCTTTGAATTTCCAAACTTTGAAATTTCTGCGCCTGGAATTTCTAATCTTTGAAATTTCCACGCTCTGAAGTTTCCAAGCCTTGAAATTTCTGCGCTTGGAATTTCTAAGCTTTGAAATTTCTACGCTCTGAAGTTCCCAAGCCTTAAAATTTCTACGCTTGGAATTTCTAATCTTTGAAATTTCCACGCGCCACAATTTTTACGCTTTGAACTTCGTATGCTTGAAGTTTCCAACCTTTGCAATTTCCACTTACCAGAATTTTTACATATTTAAATATTCCTCTCGTAAAAATGAATTCTATCTCCTTAAAAATTCTAACAACCATAGAAATCGTAAAATTTTCTAAATTCACCAAAGTACCTTCACTGTATTCATCGATATACGCACCTTAAAGATGCACTTCCTCCTCTCCCCTCCGTTTCCTTTCTCTACCCAGTTATCTTCTTGGTACGGCTATATCTTTCGATTGCAATCGCTCGACGAGTTATAATTTTGATGTTTCCTCTTACCGAACAAGTTTAGTTCTATTTATTTTATTGCTGGTTATTTCTAATGGCGCAACAACGTTCGAAATCCACGTTACATATGGTCTACGCGTACTCTTGAGTTATTTCACGAAATTTAATACCGACGTCCGATAGAAGAATTTTAAAACATTCCATCCTTTCGCACGTGAATAAAAGTTAAATGAAAGTCAGCGATGAAAGTACAGCTGAAAAGAGATGAAAAAACAAAAAACGTAAGAAATGTATCCTTTCAAATTGTCCGATCAATTCTCCCATAATTTCCTCGCATTTGTCTTGTCATCTGTTAGAACCAACAAGAATCTTTGCACGCAGAAATTTCACGCGAAGAAATTTTAGAGCGTAATAAATTTCTCGCAAAAAAATTTGAGGCGCATAAATATCGCGCGCAGGAATTTATCTCCCTGAAATTTCAGTATTTAACAAATTTTCACGCACAGAAATTTCAACGCCAAAATTTTGAGGCAAAGTAATTCAACCTCCTGAAATTTCACTATTCAACCAATTTTTACGCACAAAAATTTCAACGCGAAAATTTTGAGGCGCAGAAATATCGCGCGCAGGAATTCAACCCCCTGAAATTTCACTACTCAACAAATTTTACGCACAGAAATTTCAATACACAAAAAAGTCCCCGCAAAATAATTTCCAAAAGTATAAATTCTCCGAACAAGAAGTCTCGACGGGACCAGTTATTCGCATCACCGGAAAATTACGCCAATAAACTAACAACCCATGCTCTATGCCAGTCGCATATTTCTCGCGATCGGTTTGCAATATATGCTCAAAAAAAAAAAAGAAGAAAATAGTTGCAAGTCAGTAAATACATCGTGGGAGGGCCCGGGGCCTCATTCGTAACGTTTATTGGCCGATTCGTTTTGCTTCGAGCGGACTTCGAAGCAAAGCGAGCGTCATTAATTTGTTGTCAACTGCGAAACAGACGTGATTCTTCACGGATGGGCACGGTTATGGGAGTCCCCGGGCTATTTTGCAGGACGCGACGGCACTGGTTTGATATACAATGACTTGCGAAAGTCGTCGTTTGTTAAAATGCAATTTTATTTCGATTTTTCAACGTATTGTTTGACAAGTCACATTTACTTTCGAAAGTTTGATTTTCGATGAAAGTTTAAAATTCATAATTCTACGCCTTGAAATCTGTGCGCATTAAATTTATTACGCATCGATATTTTAATTCGACAATGATTAGTAAAATTTGAAAATTTCACGTTTGGGAATAATTATGTGCTTTATTTTCTACTTCTGAAATTTCTACGCATATTATTTTCCCGGCGTTAAAATTTCAATACGACATATATTTATATTTGTGAAATATAAATTTTCTGGGTTTTGAAATTTCTACGCATTGAATTTAGGAATGAATCAATAGTCCATGAACTGATTTTCATTCAAAATACGTGATTTATAATGAAAAACACCATATGGTCAGAATGGTAGAAGTCGTAAAATTTCAATATGTCTTTAACTTGTCACCACGGTTCGTTTGATGAAAGAAAAGATGAGAAATAAATCATGGGATTCCATGGAAACGAATTGGAAATTTTACGCGATCTGAATTTCATCTTTAAACGACAGCATATGCGACGAGTATATTATATTCTAAGAATCCTGATGACGGCAAGTGAAACGGAATAGGCCTGGCATGTTTCTATGTTGTTTATCTTTATGATTTCCTGCGCCCCAGGGTGTCCGGCACTGAAACAAGGATAATAAACGTCTATAGAATTTTGTAGCATTGATTGTAGTGTTGTTTTCAATTCTGGGGCGCATCATTTTTTGTTGGTCTTGATATTTCCATGTGGGAAAGATTTAACGCGTTAGTTTTCTATGAATGGAATTTTAGCGCCTTGAATGTTTGAGGCCTTAAAATTTTAGCGCCTTGAAAATTTTACGCGTCAAAGATTCAAAGCGTTAGAAATTCTGCGAATGGAGTTTTTAGAGTTTTGAAATTTCAACGCATTGATTTTTCCATGCTCTGAAATTTCGACGCATTGAATTTTCTAAGCTTTAAAATTTCAACGCATCTAATTTCTAGCGCCTTGAAAATCTTACGCGCCAAAGATTCAAAGCCTTAGAAATTCTGCGAATGGAATTTTTAGGGCCTTGAAATTTCAACGCATTGATTTTTCCATGCTCTGAAATTTCGACGCATTGAATTTTCTAGGCTTTAAAATTTCAACGCATAGAATTTCTAGCGCCTTAAAATTCTTACGCGCCAAAGATTCAAAGCGTTAGATTTCCACGGATGGAATTTTTAGTCTTGAAATTTCAACGCATTGATTTTTCCAAGCTCTGAAATTTCGACGCATTGAATTTTCTAAGCTTTAAAATTTCAACGCATCTAATTTCTAGCGCCTTGAAATTTTTACGCGCCAAAGATTCAACGCATTAAATTTCTACTCCTTGAATTCTAGGAATCTCGAAAGTTCCACGCAAAAATTTCAAAGCATCACAATTTCAACACATAACATAGAATATAAAAAAAATTCCAAAATCCCCTCGAATTAAAATTCTTATTTTGCCATTTAAAAACCCCCGATAAATTCCACAATTATTAAAACAGTTCTCTATAGTATTTCGTCTCTCCCCATTCGCGTGGCGTTTGCCGGGGACTTTTCCTCACTCTTCTCTCATCATGGGCCTCAGTGAGGGGCCCTCTGACCCCTCGACAAAGGGGGGGGGACTATTCTCGCGCTTCCTGCCAAGCGTAGACGGCTTCCGCGAGTTTTCCTTCTTCTCTTCAACGATGCTAAAACTTTGTAATTACCTTCTAACGTTCATTTATATCGCCGGTTTTGTTTGACGGTGTGAATCGGGCCTGATAGAGAGTCACTCGAGAGGCTGATACACATTGAAATCGTCGAACAATGTTGCAGATAATTGGCGTAATGGTACTTTGATTATTTGTGAGTGTACAGGCTGCATTTTGTCCCGGACTATTTCGACCGGAACGAATACAGATCGATGCACTTGCTTTCATGCTTGAACGAACGTTTTCACGGCTGGAAATAGCTCAGGATCGCGGCACGTTTGTTTCTTTGGCGTGGAAAGGTAGAAACGTTTCTTTGTGCTGGATTTGAAGAGCGACATTTTACGCATTCGAATGACCGTGCAAATTCTGGAGGATAGTGGACTTCTTGGTATTTATGACGGGTTTGCATTGTTGTCGAGGGTACAAGGGATGAGTTTTGTTCATTTATTTATGGAATTACCGTTTAGGGAAAGGAGGGTGTATTTGTTGGGGTGTGTATTGTAGGCAGGTTTTTGTTTGTTTTGAAACTTTGGGGCGCTCTTAATTTCTGTGCTTTGGAACTTTGACACGTAGAAATTCTAACGCTTTGAAAGTTCTACGCTTTGAAATTTCAATGCTTTGAAATTTCTAAGCTTTGAAACTTTGACGCTTGGAAATTTCAATGCTTTGAAACTTTGACGCTTTGAAATTTGAACGCGTAGAAATTTCAATGCTTTGAAACTTTGACGCGTAGAAATTCTAACGCTTTGAAACTTTGACGCGTAGAAATTCTAACGCTTTGAAACTTTGACGCCTGGAAATTCTAACGCTTTGAAACTTTGACGCGTAGAAATTCTAACGCTTTGAAACTTTGACGCTTTGAAATTTGAACGCGTAGAAATTTCAATGCTTTGAAACTTTGACGCGTAGAAATTCTAACGCTTTGAAACTGACGCGTAGAAATTCTAACGCTTTGAAACTTTGACGCCTGGAAATTCTAACGCTTTGAAACTTTGACGCGTAGAAATTCTAACGCTTTGAATCTTTGACGCTTGACAATTCGAACGCTTTGAAACTTTGACGCGTAGAAATTTCAGTGCTTTGAAACTTTGATGCTTTGAAATTCGAACGCCTTGAAACTTTGATACTTTGAAATACGAACGCGTTGAAACTTTGACGCTTGGAAATTTCAATGCTTTGAAACTTTGACGCTTCTAAATTTCAACGCTTTGAAACTTTCGGGCGCTCAAATTTCTATGGTTTAAAAATTTAAGTGTCTCAAATTTCTATATTTTGAAACTTTACACTACAGTAATTTGTCTACTTTGGAATATCCAAGTATTTATAATTCTTAACATCCCTCTTTACCGCAATAAAATTCTCAATCACATATCCAATCCTCCTCAAAACCCAATCAACCATTCAAAGAACCTCCCACGAAAAAAAAATCCCTTTTCTCCCACAAAATCGCTCTTCCCATCCAATATACATACAAAATCCTTCAATAAAATCTACCGTCGACGGAAACCAATATCCCCGGTTTACCCTAAACGTCGTATTCGTATGCTTAGTCGTACCATATCCCGTCTAACCAGCCATAATTTTCTCGCCAACACTCGTTCCGGCGAGTTAGTGCCTCCCGCGGCGGACATTATCCGCAAAAAAAGCAGAAACAACGACGGAAGTTGTTGCGTGGTGGATGCGGGCTCTTTCGAGGCCGCCGGGATTAAAGGTTATCTAACTAACAAATGACGCTGGGAGGCTCGTGGATCTCGGAACTTCCGCGGATCTTCTTTTGCCGGACCTATCTGCCATCAGTTTTATCGCGGGGAGCGTAAAATTCTCACGGGACTCCGTGTTGGTTCTTCGGGGTCGTTTCCGTGCTGAAAAATGTATCTCGTTCTGTTGGTAGAGAAAAAAATATACCTTTTTTCTGGGTTTTCGGGGTTGGAAGTTCCTATGGATCGATATTTAGGAAGTTTTTGATGATTTTTTTGTTAGAAATTTTATGTTAGAAATGTTTTTGGGGTACTGAGATTTTTTTTGAGCAGTTTTTTTTATGAGTTCTATATTTTCAAGGATGGATTTTTTGGATTTTTTAATTGGGAATAAGTTGATTTTTGAAAGATTCTATGTTTGAAGGTGGTCGTGGAGTTTTAGGTGAAAATAATTTGGTTGGTAGCGATTTGTATTTCGGAAACATACTCTGTAAAAGTAAACCAGCTAATAATGTAATAAGGTTACCACGTTCTTCAGCGAATAACAGAAATTCGCGTGTTCCGTTTGCTAATTTATATTCCGAGCAGGTAAAAGTACCTTTTGAGCATCGCAATTATTATGAATTACAAGCCGTAAATGGGATCTTCAAGAAATATCAAGGGAAGATAGCATTTGAGTTTAATGAACAACAGTTACCTAACATACGCAACAGAGATTAAGGATGGTAATTAAAAATAGTAAATAGTTTCCCTGCAAGATAGAACATAGATCGAATCAAATTTCACAACAATTATAATGATAAATGTTTTTTGTATAGTTAAATTCAAGAATATAGTTTTAGCAAAATTCTAAATGCTTCAACTTTATCATGGTGGAATTTTCAAAGCATTGAAATTTCAAAGCGTCAAAGTTTCAAAGCGTTAAAGTTTCAAAGCATAGAAATTTCAACGCGTCAAAGTTTTAAAGCATTGAATTTTCAAAGCGTTAAAGTTTCAAAGCATTGAAATTTCCTAGCGTTGAAACTTCTATGCGCCAAAGTTTCAAGTTTTGAAATTTCCAAGCATCAAAGTTTCAAAGCTTCAGAATTTCTACGCGCCAAATTTTCAAAGTATTGAAATTTTCAAGCATCGAAGTTTCAAAGCGTTAGAATTTCTTCGCGCCAAAGTTTCAAAGTATTGAAATTTCTACGCGTCAAAATTTCAAAGTATTAAAATTTCTACGCGTCAAACTTTCAAATCGTTCCAATTTCAAGCCCACTTAAAAATTTCCACACACGACACTTCCCAAGCTTCTGAAACTCAATACCAACTCTATAAAATTAAATCACTTATCCACACACCCAATCCTACTAAAAATCATCCTACTTTCGTCTCCTCTCGAAAAAAAAATTCCGCGCTCCATATCAATTTCAATCCGTCGAACTTCATTTAAACGCACAGCGAACCGTAAAGGTTCCAACAGAAAGAAAGAGAGACAAATTTGAAAGCACGTCTTCCTTCACCTATCCTTAAAGGCAATTCGCGAATTTTTCCGCGAAATCAGGAAGGTACGTCTAAGGTAGCTATTAGAAAGTGAAGCAGCCTGTTATATATATATTTTCTAACGTCCACGGTAACGCCTGCAGCGCGTTAACTGCGCACCGTTAGATCGCGTGCGGATTCGCGTTCGATGATCCGGAATTTGATGACCTTAAGCCGCCGATTATAGCGGCCGTCTAATAATTTTCAATCGCGCGACGCCGTTCGCGAAAGTGAAAATCTGTTGCGTCCGATAATTTTCGATGTCCAGGTAACCACCGATCAGGTGATTTCACCTGTTGATGATAGAAAAAAGAAAGGCGTAGGTTGTAGTTTCCTATTGGTGGGTGAACATTGACAAAAATTACGTGATTCTGTTGATGAAAATTGGTGTGGAAAGTTGGAAGTGTCTAGTTAAATCTGTGATGCAAAAGACTTTGGATGGGAGTTGAAAAGATTTTTTTTGTGGAGATAGCTTTAAAGTTTCCACGCTTTGAAATTTCTGCGCTTTAAAATTTCCACGCTTTGAAATTTCTGTGCTTTAAAGTTTCCACCCTTTAAAATTCCTGCGCTTTAAAATTTCTATGAATTTAAATTTCTGGGCTTTAAATTGCCACGCTTTGAGATTTTCACGCTTTAAAATTTCAGCGCTTTAAAATTTCTATGAATTTAAATTTCTGGGCTTTAAATTTCCACGCTTATGAAATTTTCACGCTTTGAAATTTCTGCGCTTTAAAATTTCTATGAATTTGAATTTCTGGGCTTTAAATTTCTACGCTTTGAAATTTTTGCGCTTTAAAGTTTCCACGCTTTGAAATTTCTGCGCTTTAAAATTTCTATGAATTTAAATTTCTGGGCTTTAAATTGCCACGCTTTGAGATTTTCACGCTTTAAAATTTCTGCGCTTTAAAATTTCTATGAATTTAAATTTCTGGGCTTTAAATTTCCACGCTTTGAAATTTCTACGCTTTAAAATTTCCACGCTTTGAAATTTCTGTGCTTTAAAGTTTCCACCCTTTAAAATTTCTGCGCTTTAAAATTTCTATGAATTTAAATTTCTGGGCTTTAAATTGCCACGCTTTGAGATTTTCACGCTTTAAAATTTCTATGAATTTAAATTTCTGGGCTTTAAATTTCCACGCTTTGAAATTTCTACGCTTTAAAATTTCCACGCTTTGAAATTTCTGTGCTTTAAAGTTTCCACCCTTTAAAATTTCTGCGCTTTAAAATTTCTATGAATTTAAATTTCTGGGCTTTAAATTGCCATGCTTTGAGATGTTCACGCTTTAACATTTCTGCGCTTTAAAATTTCTATGAATTTAAATTTCTGGGCTTTAAATTTCTACGCTTTGAAATTTTTGCGCTTTAAAGTTTCCACGCTTTGAAATTTCTGCCCTTTAACATTTTTATGAATTTAAATTTCTGGGCTTTAAATTTCCACGCTTTGAAATTTTCACGCTTTGAAGTTTCCACGCTTTGAAATTTCTATGAATTTAAATTTCTGGGCTTTAAATTTCTACGCTTTGAAATTTCTGCGTTTTAAAATTTTACTAAGCTTTGAAATTCCCAGGAATTTAAATTACTACGCTTTGAAATTTCCACGTATTAAAATTTCCACGCACCACAGAATTTTCTCACTTGGAAACTCCTCCGCCTTGAAAATAAAGAACCCAACTATTAATATCTCTTCTTATCCCGAAAGCTGCGGTTAAAAAAATTTCTCTCTTACCGACCTCATAATTTTAATCACACCATAGAAACACGAGCCGGTTTCCAAGCGTTGGGCGGCCCTGACGACGGTTCCCATAATTGTCAATCTAGAATGAAATTCTTGCGCACCGTTTTTCTGACCATCGCGATAGTACTTGATCTATAACGGGGTTTTCAGCATCCGTGTCCGTTCTCATGAGGAACGCAGGAATTTTGTTCTCTCGTTTGAAATAAGTACCCTTTTCTAAGAAAAATTAATTTTATGGGTGGTACACTATGAATCTGACCCCGAAGGTCGACAAGTGGAATGTGACAACACTTTAACAGATTCTACCGAGACATTAATGATAGTCAACATCATTAATTATGTAGATTATATTTTTTATTGAAAATTTTCATCTTTCCTCATAAAAATTTACTGCAAGAAAATTTCTCTGCGATTTTCTCCCTTTAAAACTTTTCTCATTTTTAATTATTTCTTCAATTTCCTGTATTAATAACGAAATTAATTATTCAATTAATTATTTCCACGCTTTTTCGCACGGGATTCATTTTTAATTAAAGTATTTAAAAATTAATTATTACGTGGATGTATTTTTTAAAGTAATCGTTAGATCAGACTTAATTAACAGAGAGAAATGTTTGTATTCTAGTAAGTCGTTAGCTTCGGCGAAGTTACGTTTGATTTTGTAACGACGCAGGTGCAATTACGGATTACTCGCGGCCGTATTAATAAAACTACTTTTTACTTTACATTCGGTATTACGTGCGCGAAAACAGGAATGCAGGGGATCGGGAAGACGAGAAGCAAGTTGACTTTCCATCCTCGAAATGTCAAGGCGTCCTCCGCAGTGAAAGGACGCCGCATCTACGCCCGTTTTCCGCGCCGCTATTCGCACGCGAATAATTAATAAATTATACGCGACCGCCATTGCTGAGAAATTGAGCGACCCTTAAGGTGGGCGAAAAAAATTTATCTCCACGTGGAATGGAAATTGTTTGATTTGATTTTATTTTTGGGTTGTAAGAATGCGTGTTTAGGTACGCCCCTGAAGTGGTGGTGATATATATTTTTTTTAGTGACTGGTGGGATTATTTTGCGGGTTGGAAAGTTTTTGATAGGTCTTGATAGTTTGATGCTTTAAAATTTTGATTGATTGAAATTTTTATGGATTTAAATTTCTATGCTTTGAAATTTCTAAGCTTTGAAATTTCTACGCTTTAAAATTTATACGCTTTGTAATTTTTACGCTTTGAAAATTCTACGCCTTGAAAATTTCACGAATTTAAATTTCTATGGTCTGAAATTTCTGAGTTTTGAAACTTCTACGCTTTGAAATTTCTAAACTTTGAAACTTCTACGCTTTGAAATTTCTAAGTTTTGAAATTTCTAAGCTTTGAAGCTTCTACGCTTTAAAATTTATACGCTTTGAAAATTCTACGCCTTGAAAATTTCACGAATTAAAATTTCTACAGTGTGAAACTTCTAAGCTTTGAAATTTCCAGAGCATTTTTACGAATTTATAATTAGAATATTTTGCCGATAGGAAGTTTTTAGATTTCGTAAATCTTACGATTCGATACGAAATTGTTCGATTACACTTGTGGAATATTAAAATTCATTTTTTTGTGTAATAGAAACCCTGTAGCTTTCAATTAGAACTTATTACTAGTTCCATCGGTATCCCAAGGTTTTGAAAATCCGCGAAATGTCATACGATTTCCCGGAAGCTAATTTTTCTCCTGTCGTAAATAGGTATGATTAAACAGAAACCAATCGCTTCATTCACTTCATACTGTTTCTAATACCCAGCGATACATAATTGCGCACCGAAGCAAAACTTAATCGTAAATTCAATATATTATCTTTTACAATATGGCTTATATTATACCACGTGTAATTTATGGTCGACGGTATATATGAACGATATTCTCCGCGGAGGATTTTTCTGTGATCGACACTTCATGCGAACAGCATAGAGATAATGTGAATTCCAATCGAATGGAAAAGTCAGTATGAAAGGGGATTAAGATAACGGGATGCTGGTATTAACCTTTAAATATCTGGTAAACCCATATGATTTTAGTTGAAAATCTAGTTTGTCCTTTAGCGAATTAAAAAATAATCAGTTAGAGTCGCAGACACTTCGTTGTGCAGAAATTTTTAAACATAGAAATCTTTAGGAGTAGAAATTTCAAGTCGCAGAAATTTTTAAACATAGAAATCTTTAGGAGTAGAAATTTCAAGTCGCAGAAATTTTTAAACATAGAAATCTTTAGCAGTAGAAATTTTAAGTTGCAGAAATTTTTAAATATAGAAATCTTTAGGAGTAGAAAGTTTAAGTCGCAGAAATTTTTAAACATAGAAATCTTTAGGAGTAGAAATTTTAAGTCACAGAAATGTTTAAACAGAGAAATCTTTAGGAGTAGAATTTTTAAGTCACAGAAATGTTTAAACATAGAAATCTTTAGGAGTAGAAATTTTAAGTTGCAGAAATTTTTAAATATAGAAATCTTTAGGAGTAGAAAGTTTAAGTCGCAGAAATTTTTAAACATAGAAATCTTTAGGAGTAGAAATTTTAAGTTGCAGAAATTTTTAAACATAGAAATCTTTAGGAGTAGAAATTTTAAGTCGCAGAAATTTTTAAACATAGAAATCTTTAGGAGCAGAAATTTTAAGTCGCAGAAATTTTTAAACATAGAAATCTTTAGGTGTAGAAATTTTATTTATACTATTGAATTGATCGAACACAGGTCGAGCATCCTAATCCGGGTCTAGGGTCCCATGTTTTTAATTATTTCCACCCGTACCTTTGGAAGAGTGGGAAGTATTAGGAGATATTACCAGTGGGGTCGGTAACATCTGCTCATTTGCTATCGTGTCTTTGTTCGAGAAGGTTGTCCCGTAACTCTCGGTGTGTTTAATTACGAAACGGTCGCGTGTACCTGTGCCAGGTCATCGTGAACTTCAGTACAGTTTTCGTTACTCGGGCGTTCGAGAAATAATTGTACAACAACTTTTACGTGTACTTTTCAACCGCATTCGTTTATTCAATATAAACATAATTACATAACTATATACATACATTACACAAGTAAGTAAAATACATTTCCATTTATTTAACAACATAACCTCAAAGTGGGGCACATGGTGGTACCTCCTCGCGGTGTGCCCTGGGAGGACCTTGACGTCTCGCCCCCCTTTAACCGGGGGGGTTGGACGACGGGGTCCTGCTAACACCACCAAGGCGTAGGGAAGTTGGCGTGCCCATCGCCCAAGGAATTCATTCCTTGCAATAGCCAATTCGTTCCAGGGTGTGAGTGCCGTACACTGGAATGAATTTAGGCAGTGTCCCTTTTGTGACACTGCGCGGTTTACGGCCTCTTCGGGAGAATTGGGCGCTCTCTCGTCGCATTAAGCCTGGAGACTTTATCTTCTCTTCGGGGATGGCAGTCCCGGTGTTCGTCACCGATGATAGTCATTCTCGAAGAGCGGGAAATGTCTTCGCCTCGTACATGGGGCACGTGGTGGTACCTCCTCGCGGTGTGCTCTGGGAGGACCTTGACGTCTTGCCCCCCTTTAACCGGGGGGGTTCGACGACGGGGTCCTGCTAACACCACCAAGGCGTAGGGAAGTTGGCGTGCCCATCGCCCAGGGAATAAATTCCCTGCAGTAGCCAGTTCGTTCCAGCGCGTGGCGCCGTGCGCTGGAATGAATTTCGGCAGTGTCCCTTTTGTGACACTGTGCGGAATACGGCCCTTCGGGAGGAGTGGCGTCCTCTCGTCGTGATCGTGCCTTACCCCGGCTCTGCTGGGGCGGACAGTCTTCGTCCTCTCTTCGAGGATGACGACCACGGTGCGGGGGCACCCGGTCCCTCACCTTGGGTAGTCATCTTTGAAGAGTGGAAGGAGAGGCTTGGGAGATGCCCAAGCACGGTAGGGGGCTTGCCTCCTACTTGACTTGGACATCTTCCGAGCCGCCTCCTTCCTCTCTTCGGGGATGGCTATCCCTGGTGAGAGTGCCAGTCCCCTCATCGGTGGTGGTCATCTTAGAAGAGCGGGAGGAAGAGGCCTGGGGGGCCTCACTCCCCGGGCTGATTCCTCCCGCTCTTTAGGGATGACCACCACTGGTGGGGGGACAGGGGCACTCACACCAGGGGTAGCCGTCCCTGAAGAGAGGAAGTTCAGAGCAGGGGGGCACTACGTCCGTTCAGATCATGAAAACAACCGACGTGGGTTGGGACCCTCTCCCCATTTCGAGTGAGTCCCAACCCCGGGCCGGGGGGCCTATCCGCCCCCCGACCCGGGGAGTGGAGAGAACCACCTCCGGAGACGGGGACCCCGGTGCTCCCAGAGGACCTCGGTCCTCCGGGAGCCCCCGGGCCCCCGGCCCCAAAGGACTCCGGCTGTGGCTCTCACCACCCCCGAGTCCCCCCACCCCCCGTGGATTGCGAAAACCGAACCGGGCAACCGAGCCGGCTCCGGCTCCCCACCCTTGGGGTCTCCAGGGCTCCCCCTAACCTCCACGTCGAGGGTGGCTGACCGGGCAAGCGAGCCACCCCCCTCACCGCCGGATCATCCCCCGAAGGGAAGGGGAAGGGAACCTGGAGGTGCCCAAGCACGGGAGGCCATGGGGTTCGCCTTCTGTTGGACCCACCCGTGCATCCCTGGGGCCCCGGGATGCCAGAAGGCGCCCCCCACGTCCCCCCGCGCTCGGACACCCCTCGAGCACCCACCACCCGTCCCCGAAGAGGTCCATCCCTTCGGGGAAGGGTGGCGGGGGCTCGCGGGAACCGTCCGAGTTCGGCTGGAGCAGAGGGCCCCAGCCGCCCTCGTCCGGCTCCCCAGGTCCCTCCACCTTCTCCTCGGGGAAGACCAGCGGTGAGAGGTTGGTGACCCCTCACCGCGGCCCACCATCCCCCGAGGGAGGAAGGGTGAGGTCCCCAGAGGGTCCCCGCGGACGGGTGAGCTGGAAGACCGACCCGACTGCGTCGGAGCGGTCTTCGCAACCGAGGAAAATCTGCGGTGCTCCTCCTTATATAGGGTGAGCGCAGGGTGGGGATGCCAAATGGTGGCGCATGCGCAGTGGTGGGGAGAATTTTTGGACGGGTCGGGAAAAATTGTTATAAGTGACAATTGCGTTTATACCCGGAGAAGGATGTTTTTATTGAATTTTGATTCATGACTTGGGGAATATTAAGGGTGGTTAATTGTTTGGGAGGGGTGGGTAGGGTGTGAATTATTTATTAAGTTATAAATCGATTTGTTTGTATGTTTCTAGGCGGAAGAATCATTCCAGAAACCATTTGGATCAACGGCCAGCAAACGCAGTGATTCTATTTATGTGATTAATTATTTAAGATGTTTAATTTGTAAGTTTTACTCTTGTAAAATGAAGTCTTTCAATAAATTTCATTTATGATAAATCACGAGTTTCTTATATTAAAACCTATTCCTCCATTTTTATATCAACAAACTTCGAAATGTTAGACTTCTCTACCAAAAGAATAAATCGCAAGATGTGGCAAGATTTCGCTTCCGTGAACGTCATTTAATTGAAAAGATAGGAATAATTATTATAAATAAAAAATTCAGTTTATTTTATCCAAAAATAGAATGTTTATTCATTTTGCAATACGTATAATATACAACACAAGATACTGTATAAATTAAAAGTATTTCCACAAGCTAGTAGTACAGCTTAACAATTTTCTCGAAATTAAATAGTCAGTCCACGTTGTCGCCGTCCTCCAGGAAACTGCGTGGAACAGATCTGTTAAACATACAAATTAACTATTAATAAATTTTGAAATTACTAAAATAAATAATTAATTCTAAAATAATTCTTTTTATTCATAATTCTTTTTATAATAATGGCACACTATACTCTATTCAATGCCATGTCTACTCTTATACCGTGTCTGCGATCGACGTTGTCCCGTTTAGAAACTCTATCTGGTAATTAGCCGAGTGATTAGCAACTAAAAGTTTCACGGAAACGCGTGTCAAAGTTTAATGAGAAGCGATTACCACACGCGGTTCGTCCAGAATCACTTAGCTCATCACTCACGACTTAACATCTTTAGTCAGTGGCGGTACAGGTAGTCAATTACAAGGAAACTACTATTTTCTTTCAATGGAATTCAAGTGTCATTATAATAACTATCGCTCTTATCAAATTAATATATTTAATAAACACATATTATGATATTTGCAAAGTCCAAAGACAGACTAAAAGTTTAACTTTATCACTCATAAAGAAATATCTCATTCTTAAATAACATAAATAAATTAATTTGAAAAAAAATCTAAAAAAAGTAACGTGAAATTTCTATAAAAATTTTCACACCACAAATTTCTCCAAACATTAAAATTCCCATGGCTCGAAATCTTAAAGATTTAAAATATCAACACCTCGGAATCTTTGAACATCGAAATTCCCATGGCTCGAAGTGTTCCCGCTTTAAAACCTCGAACCCATAAAATGTCCAGATCTCACCCTAATTCCCCATAAAAGCTAGATACAATCACGCGTATCCGAGGTCCTTTACACCTTGAAATTTTCCAAACCACATTCCGTCCGTGTTATCCAGCCACCTTCGTCCGCGTCTCTACGTCCATTTGCCAACTCGGACGAATCTAATTAAAAGTAAGTATCACAGAGATATTCGTATAACGTCTAGTCCTAGACCAGCTTCCCAACTCATCCGAGTTAATTGTCCGGCGCAATTAAGAGCCATGGTTTATTGAACGTCCGGAGGGATCATGGGAAAGGCCGAAAACGTAACACCGTGTAAATCACGCCACTAATTAAGCCGCCCGAACACCGGAACGTGAGCACTCTCTCCCTTCTCTCTCTCTCTGTCTCAGTTTTCTCTCCTCTCGGAGAACTGAGGGCATTTAGAGTCGGTGACACTGGCGGATGAAGATGGAGAGATAAATGAGATGAGTCAGGTGGACCGTATATGATCGGGCGAAAAATTCTTGGAAACTGTTTTAAAGTTCCTTCCTATCTAGCTTTCTGTATCCCTGTCTCTGACGGAATGTAATTTTTAAGATATCAAATTGGGAGATGAGAAATTTAGAGATTAAACATTTGTGCGTTTAGAAGTTTCAGCGCTTGGAAATTTCAGCGTATGAAAATTGCAATGCTTGGAAATTACATCGTTTGGAAATTTCAAGCTTGAGATGTTAGCGCTTGGAAATTGCAATGCCTTAAAATTCCATCCTTTGGAAATTGAAACGCTTGGAAAATGAAACGCTTGGAAATTGCAAGCTTTGAAATTCCAATGCCTTGAAATTCCAGCGCTTGGAAATTCCAAGCATTTAATTTTCAGCGCTTGGAAATTGCAGAGCCTGGAAATTCCATCGTTTGGAAATATAAATGCTTGGAAATTGCAAGGTTTGAAATTTCAGCGCTAGGAAATTCAATCGTTTGGAAATTGAAACACTTGGAAATTTAAATGCTTGGAAATTGCAAGCTTTGAAACTCTAATGCCTTGAAATTTCAGCGCATGGAAATTCAATCGTTTGGAAATTGAAACGCTTGGAAATTTCATCGTTTTGAAATTGAACGCTCGGAAATTTCAACACTTGGAAATATCAGTACTGCACAATGTCTATATTCAAAAATTTAACTACCCAAGAATTGCAACGCTTTAAAATTTCAGTGCCACATGGTATATCTCGTGATGGCAGATTAATAGCATGTGCGAAACTCATGTTGTCAATGTTACACAGGAATTATTCTCCTCGTAACATAAATCTCTTTTAAATCTAGCGTGTTTCGGTTGCATCTCGTTCCAGTTGCGCGATCATTTCGTGCCGGTGTGCATTTAGAATCTAAATTTTAGATTAACACGAAACAAGGATTTAGATCGCGAGATTATTAATGACCGTATCATAGATCTGCGTGATCCTATACTTAGTACATACTCTTACACTTTTTTTCCTTTATTTTTTCTACCCCCTTTTTATCTTTTTATACAATGTCAACAACTTTAAAGATTACTTATAAATTCCCCTAACTTATCACGTTCCTTTATCTCGTCTGGTTTTGAATTACCTTATCATTTAATTAACATAATAAACAGTAAATATTTAATATCCGTAGAATCTATTGATTAACACACCTCTAAAATATCAATTATTTTATACATAAAATTGTTTTTATAAATTTCTCATTATCCATGTTCTATAATGTAAAAATCATCTGTTTAAAATTCATTAGAGTATTATTTATTTCTTTATCACGAATGAATTTTAATTCAACGAAATTGAATTTGTTAGTACGAATAAGAGGAACGAGGGGGAAAATAAAGATTCTCATATTTTCCAGGCCGAAGATGAGAGCATAAAAAGTGGTAAGAAGAGTGGTCAAGGTCTCGTCACACGGCACTTTTACTTTTACCTTATGTCGAGCGTATAAAAAGGTTGATTTTAAACGATACCATAAGACGCGTTGCCATAACGCCGGGAAATATTGTCAGAGATTTCGAGAACTTTCGCTGAAAAACCGAGGAACGAGAACCCGGGCACATCATTACATAATTGGTCCGGCACTGTGATTACAGTGGCGTACAAAAGTTTTGGCGAATCATGAAATTTGTTCGATTTCATTAGTTAATTTTAATTAGATTTATTATTTATTAAAGTTGTTATTTTCAAGGGATTTTAAGGCGTCGAAAAACGGTGGCGTTGAAATTCTACGGCGCAGATATTTGTACGTGTGAAAGGTCCGTTGGCGTAGATATATTGTAGTGGCGTAAAATTTTCTAAGCGCAGGGATTCGAAGGCTTAGAAATTTCAGGCGTGGAAATTTTTAATCGCAGGAATTTCAAGGCGTAGAAATTTAAGGCGTGGACATTTTTAATCGCAGGAATTTCAAGGCGCAGAAATTTCTAGGTGTAAAAATATTCAAGCGCATCGATTCCCAGGCGTAGAAATTTTTAATAGCAGAAATTTCAAGGCGCATAAATTTCAGGCTTGGAAATTTCCAAGCGCATCGATTCCCAGGCGCAGAAATATCCAAGCACAGCAATTCCCAGGCGCAGAAATTTTAAAAAACCTAATTATTAACGCCTAAAACTTTCAAGACACAGAAATTACTAAACGCAGCTATCCAAAGGCGCAACAATTTTCAATAAATCAACATTTCACTGCGTAAAAATATCAGCCCGATATATTTATTTCCAGTGATATCATTTCCAAAAAAAAACATTGAATAAAAAATAAAAAATGAATTTCTTCCACTAGTATCGACGGACTTTTGTGGTCCACTGTATCCCTACGGAGATCGCGAAAACTGTGTGCCAGGAACGTATATATACGTGCCACGATGTAAATCACGGATTTAATCACGAGTGGAGCTCGTAAGTTCACCGTTGTTACAGGATTTACCCCCGATTCACTTGACTCCGTTTCAAGGACCCTCTCATCTCCTTCGTCGATGTCCTGGATACTTAATTATCGCGCATCCGTCCTTCGAGATAAGGATCGATGTGTAATACGAGTGTAGCTGTAGCACTTGCACGTAGACACCCGTATTTTTTCGTGTGGATAAGTTTTTTACACGAATTTCGTAAATATTCTTGGTTCAAGATATATTAAATTTCAACTATGGGAATATTTAGTGGATGGAAATTTCAACGCTTGGAAATTTCAACGTTTGGAAATTTCAGCGCTTGGGGTTTTCAACGCTTGGAAATTTCAGGGCTTGGGAATTTCCACGCTTGGAAATTTCAGCGCTTGGAAATTTCAGCGCTTAAAAATGTCAGCACTTGAGAATTTCAACGCTTGGAAATTTCAGCGCTTGGATATTTCAATGCTTGGAAATTTCAGCGCTTGGAAATTTCAGCGCTTGGAAATTTCAGCGCTTGGAAATTTCAGCGCTTGGATATTTCAATGCTTGGAAATTTCAGCGCTTGGAAATTTCAGTGCTTGGGAATTTCAACCGTTAGAAAATTCAACGCTTGGAAAACTTACTTCTTGACAAATTTAACGCTTTAAAAATGTAAAACGTGGAAAATTCAACGCCTGAAAATTTCAATGTTTTGAAAAACGATTCGCCGGTAGGAAATAATAATTAAGAAACAAGCAAGCTTCGTGGTAATTGCAACCGAGTTTGTTTTTTTTCTAGTGGGGGAAGAACGCTACGAAAAAGGTCAATTACAGTAGTTATTTCAGCGAGTTTTAGTTCTTTGAAAGGAACATAATTACTCTGTATTTCGTTGTAATGCGAAACTTTTTTTACTTTCATTCTCACGAGAGCTGCAATTTTCGCACAGGTGTCCCCTCTTTGTTTCTGACAAAACTACACATAATTTTACTTTTATCGGCTGACTCACTCTCGCCAATTGCATCCTTCTCTTCATTTATTAACCCGTTAATTACTTTTACATATCTCTCAATCTACTTTCTTACATCTAACAAGTGTGTTGCGAATTATTTTACAAATTTCAATCGTAAGAATTCGTTCACACTTCAAAATATTAAAATGCGAAAAATTTTTCACCATCGGAAATTTCAACGCACAATAATTTCGCGTGGCGTAGAAATTTTCGCGGTTAATTAACGAATTCCGCAAAATCGCGTGGCTCGTTCGAATCGTTTTTATTTTTTTTCTCTCGTCGAAAGGTCAATACATCCTGATTAATTAGCACCGCTAAATGCAAATCGTACAATGCAATTCCGCGGATGGGACACGCTTTGAAATTTGACGCTTCGAGGTTTTACAATCTGTTGCCAAAATATTGCCGGCGAGCAAACCGGATTCTCGCGGCAATAAATTCATTAGCTTCCGTTAATGGACGCTGGGATATCGTCGCCGAAATTCAGTTAATTAGTCGCCGAAACACGTGCAAATCCCGGAACTACCCGTTTAATTGTAATTAATATTTAATTAACAATTAGGATAACGCAATAAAATCACGGCGAAAAAAAAACTTCATGATTTCACAATTGAAAGTTAATATTTTTTATCAAATTCCTATTTTCCTCTACATTTTTGAAAAATTGATATATTATTTTAGTCTTTATAATAATTCGTGTAAATGTTCATTAAAATAATACCGTTTTTAATGGGATACATTTAAATGTGTAATGAATATTTAAAAATAACATCGGTAATTACGACGCGGTTAGAAACGTTCACTTTTCCTTCGTTAATTAACGCTGCTTCTGTTATTAATTCGTTAATTAATAAATAGTTATCATCCACGTAGTTGTTGCGATAGGCGCAGTATGACGTCTGCCGTTAATTAGGTAATAATTAATTACAGAGACACCGATCGTAATAATTTTGTTAATACAGATTAATAAATTAATTCAAAACGGCAAAGATTTCTCACGGATTTGTTTCAAATTGTTGATGCGTTTTTTTCGTTTGGTATTTTTTTCTCATTCAACTTTTTTGAGGGTATACGTAAAGTTTCATAATATTTCTGGCATTACGGTGTAATTATTAAAACGGTTGCCGTAGGTAACCGAGATTATTATCGCAAGAATTATACGTGGAGCACGTAATAATTAAGAAATTATAACATGTTTCATATAGGCTTGGCTAATTCGCCATATAAAGTGTTCACGAAGAGTTCAGGTATTTTAATATTGTCATGTTTCATTGGAAAGTTCAATTTCGTGTGCCAATTTTTTCGCCGCCACGGAAAGTGTGGATTTCATGTGTATGGGAGATGGTGAGAATGTGTGGAATGGTACAATTAATTGAATTGAATTTCGAAGCGTGGAAATTTTGATGGTATAGAATACTTGAGGTTAAATTTCTACACTCTAAAGTTTCTGTTTTGGAAATTTGCATGCTTTGGAATTTACATGCCTGAAATTTGCATACCTTGAAATTTGCATGCTTTGAAATTTCCACGGCTGAAATTTGCAAGCTTTGAAATTTCCACGGCTGAAATTTGCAAGCTTTGAAATTTCCACGCCTAAAATTTCCAAGCCTTGAAATTTCCACGTTTCAAATTTCCAAGCGCTGAAATTTCCAAACCTTAAAATGTTTCCAACCTTTGAAACTTCCAAGCCTTTAAATTTCCACGCTTACAATTTCCAAGCCTTGAAATTTCCACGCTTACAATTTCCAAGCCTTGAAATTTCCAAGTTTAAAATTTCCACGCTCAAATTTTCCAAGTATAGAATTTCCAAGCATAGAATTCCCAAATCTTGAAATTTCCAAGCTTTGAAACTCCCACGTTTACAATTTCCAAACCTTGAAATTTCCAAGCTTTGAAATTCCCACGTTTACCATTTCCAAACCTTCAAATTTCGACACTTACAATTTCCAATCCTAAAATTCCTACTCACCAAAATCACTTCAACCACCAACTGTTCCTCCTCGACAACTTAACTAAAATATTCACTCCAATAAATTTCCAATCCTACCAACACTCGGAGTGCATAAATTCCCAATGAAAAAATTTCGCGACCCAGAAACATCGAATCCCATAAATCTGTTGCACGTGCGAGATTTCAGCGCGTAACATGTAACACCTGTATCGAATCGCAGAAATTTCTAAATTCCTTCCAGTAATAAATTTCGTACCAACCAACGATACGAAGACCTTGAAACTACCAGTTCGCTCATTAATTCCGCGATCACGATGCCTCGCGGGAAAAGAAGAGTCGCGTTTTTCCGTCCATTTTTGGCGCTGCGACTTTTTCCCGCGATTTCTCGAACAACTACGGCCAACCCGAGGAAAATCGTTTACGGATTCTATTTGACGTTGTTCCTTTGCTTCTTTTTTTCCTTGTTTTTTCTTTTTTTGCATTTCCTTCGCGAGTTATATCATGCAACGCCTTATCCCTTCGGGAATGCGGACGGGATGAGGATTCTGTACCTTTTCTCGCGGAGCGGTTAGCCGAGAAAAAAGTGGACGGTGCAAATCGTGCGACAAATTACAATTCGCTGGGTAAAAAGGCTTTTTCCTGACAAACTTACGGTCGCAGCGTGTCTTGTTTTATGTATATAGCTAATTGTTAATTGCTTTGTTTCGAGCGATGGCTTATTTAATGGAAACGAACGTAATTTGTGTTTTTTTTCACAAAAAAATGCGACAAGTGTTTGTAGTTGTTTAATAAAGTATTATTTTGTTATATTTTTATATTAAGGGAAATGTTAATATGGTGTGAAATGATGTTACTATATATAATTTAATGTTTGGATTGGTTTCGTTATATTGTGATAATGTTTTATTTTTTATAACGAGGTAAAGATTATTATCGTAGTTCTATAAAATAATTTCGATAGAAGGGAATGATTTCAAGGGAGTTTGACGTTGTTTAAATCAAATTGCAACAATATTATCGATACATGGATCAAAAGGATTGATATTCAAACAGGCGAACGTTGACGGAGCATCCAGTGAGTGGATGCGCACAGGGACGTATCAAGGCGAGAATTGAGGGTGACTCCAGGGCGACACAGGCAAGTGAGAAAATTAATTAGGTGTTATCTAATTGGCGTGCAAAACTGTATCTGCGTTCGGGAATATTTAACAATTAAATTTATATGCGTGTGGAATTTCAACGCTTGAAAATTTTGGGCGCCTGGAATTTCGACGCCTGACAATTTTTGGCGCCTGGAATTTCGATACCTGCAAATTTTTGGCGCCTGGAATTTCGATATCTGCAAATTTTTGGCGCCTGGAATTTCGATACCTGCAAATTTGGGGCGCCTGGAATTTCAACGCCTGAAAATTTCAACGCTTAGAATTTTGACGCTTGGAATTTCGACGTCTCAAAATTTGGGGCGTCTGAAATTTCAACACGCCTGGAATTTAGATGCTTGAACATTTTATATACTTGGAATTTCTACGCCTGAAAATTTCAACGCTTGGAATTTCAACGCTTAGAATTTTGACGCTTGGAATTTCGACGCTTGGAATTTCGACGCTTGGAATTTCGACGCTTGGAGTTTCGACGCCTGGAATTTCAAAGGGTTGAAATTTTAAGAAATTAGTAGGCTTTAACATCGGGGCACCAAAACGTCTAGTTCCGGGCCTGGGCGCACGATCCCGATGCATCGAAAGATGACACCGCGCAACATAAATTAATGCGGCTTCGGTACGACGTGGGAATTGCCAAATCTGGCGATGGAATCGCATCACGAACAGACTCAGATAACACATTATGACAGACCAGTCCATATGACGAACAACCTACCGTCTGATTCTTACGACACAAATAATTTCCATATTTCATTTTATTACGTTCACCATAAACAAAAAACAACTATTATCATGGTATAATAGAATATCATTATCAGCAACGAAGTCTCTGCGTTTCATCAATTTATATTATATACATCAAATTAATGACAATTTATTTTGAATTTGTATTAAACCCAATTGTTTATTTATATAGAATTTATATTGTACCCTTCGTTTAATATTGTAATAAAAAAAAGTACTGAAAAATGTTCGATATTTCATGCACCTTTTTATATTAAAATTCTTTCCCCAATGTTTAAAAAAATATTCGTGAAATATATTGCATTACTTTAATAAATATGTTATTATCAATCTACAATATTTAAAAGTAAACTTTTTTCTGATTCTCTGTTATAAGAATCAGTGCCAGAGGCAGAAGACTCATCGTTTCTTTCTCTCTATCCATTTTTGGATTAGCTACGTCCTGACCTAGGTCCCTGACCACCGTGCTTGGATCTCGGGGGAGATAATAATCCGAGGTCGAACAACCTGTACCACTGTCTTGCAGTTGGAACGATTCTATGGTGTACAACGGTAGTCAAACTGGGATAGAAAATTATAGAGTTGAATAGAATATCCATGGAATCATTGTGCAATTCGATAAAATGGATTTTACTTTATTTCATTTCTCTGCTTTTATGATTTCTGTGGCAAAGTGTTTTTAAGTGGAAATGTTTCTGCGAAATGAAGAGATTAATTTAAAAAAATTGTAGGATTTGAATTTCTACGTGATGAAATTTTTACGTTTTGATAATTGTTTAAACATTGAAATTTCCGAAACTTGCAAAATTCTGCACTTTGAAATTTTTAGGGGTTTGAAGTTTTTACGCTTTGAAAATTCTATGCTATGAAACTTCTATGCTTTGAAATTTCTAAGCTTTGAAACTTCTATGCTTTGAAAGTTCTACGCTTTGAAATTTCTAAACTTTGAAACTTCTATGCTTTGAAATTTCTAAGCTTTGAAATTTCTAAGCTTTGAAATTTCTAAGCTTTGAAACTTCTACGCTTTGAATCTTCTACCCTTTGAAATTTCTAAGCTTTGAAATTTTTACATTTCCAAATTTTTAAGCTTTGAAACTTCTATGCTTTGAAATTTCTGAGCTTTGAAACTTCTATGTTTTGAAATTTCTAAGCTTTGAAATTTCTAAGCTTTGAAACTTCTATGCTTTGACATTTCTAAGCTTTAAAAATTCTACGCTTTGAAAATTCTATGTTTAAAAATTTCTACGCTTTGAAATTTTTACATTTCCAAATTTTTAAGCTTTGTAACTTCTATGCTTTAAAATTTCTAAGCTTTAAAACTTCCACGCTTTGAAATTTCTAAGCTTTGAAACTTCTAAGCTTTGAAACTTCTACGCTTTGCAATGTCTAAGCTTTGAAATTTACAACAATTACAAATTTCAACGCTTTCAAGTTCCTACCCCAGGAAATTTCCACTGATTAAAATTTCTACGTTCAGCACAGTAAAGCAACTAGAAAAATTAAAAAAAAAAAAAACAAAATCTCCAATTCAATCCACCAAAACTATGCACAAATGATAATTTATAAATAACAGCCATATGTCGAATAGCTCGCAATGTTTAATAATTCCACAGAATTTCCACGGTGAAGTGTTAACGCGCGTGGGATTAATTTGTGATACGTGTACTCAAGTTATGCGGAAATTGCACCGGCGACTTACGTACACACTCACTGTGTGGCACGCAATGAATCACGAAATCTTGACGTTCACTTAATCATTATGAAAGATGCGCACCGCACTCGGGAAAAGTTACGCTTTTTCTCTTTCACCAGATTCTAGGAAGAGCCTGCCATACTTAATTATCTATTAGAATAATAATCATAAACGATTAGATAATATTCCGTAATATACGTCTCATTTAAAACAAAAGACGACAATAGTTATTTATGCATCTTCGAAACGTATATAATTATCTCATCTATTTCATTTGTGAAATTTATTTATTTCATTTTTATAATTTAATAAGCTGTCACGGTGGACATTATTTAAGAGTTGAAAATAATTAATGGTAACGTTGGAACATGTTTTTATTACTTCGGACACGATCTGTAATTTACAGAATAATTTCTCCTTGATAATCGCGCGTTACGTAATTGTCGAAAGTGTTTTTTCAAAGGATTAATATTCGGACTAGAAAACAATTAATTCGTTGTTCTTTTTAGTGATACGAATTTATCTTATTGCGAGAGGTGGAGGTCGAGAATCGTTGCAAAAAATGATTGATTAAAAACTGCTCGAAATTCTACCTGCATGACTTTTGTGCAATGATGCCAGTTTCCAGCAGCTGATTAATGATCCCAGGAGCGTAATTTTCGGGACACGCCTTGCTATAGTTGAAATTTATTTGTTTCACACTCAGAACCGCGGGTGTGCCACATGGAAATCACGCATAAATCAGACGTCAGTTGTTGGGTCAATTGTATATGTGTGTGTCTGTGTGTGTGTGTGTGCGTAGAGATAAGAAAAAAACAGTGGGTGAGAAGAAATTTCGTGCAGCAGAAATTTTTGTGGTTAAGGAAATTTTGGGGCGCAGTAATTTAAAAGCTAGAGAATTTTAAAGCTTGGAAATTTCAGAATATGGAAATTTGAAGGCTTGGAAATTTCAGGATTTGGAAATTTCAAGGCTTGGAAATATCAAGGCTGGAAATTTCAAGGCTTGGAAATATCAAGGCTGGGAAATTTCAAGGCTTGGAAATATCAAGGCTTGGAAATATCAAGGCTTGGAAATATCAAGGCTTGGAAATTTCAAGGCTTGGAAATATCAAGCCTTGGAGAAATATCATGGCTTGAAAATTTCAGGGCTTGGAAATTTCAAGGCTTGGAAATTTTAAGGTTTGGAAACTTCAAGGTATGGAAATTACAAGGCTTGAAAATTTTAAGTTTTCGAAATTCCAATATTTGGAAATTTTGAACCGCAGAAATTTTAAGATTCGGAAATTTTAGATCACAGAAACTTTAAAGCTTTCAATTTTATCTCTGTCGTTATCTATAAAAGTCATATTAATTAAAATTCTCGAATTCGAGGAAATTTCAGGTCTCAAAAAAGAAAACTGCATACACTTTCGACTTAAAAAAAAATGTCTAACCTAGAATATAATTACGTAACCTCAAATACCCACTAGAAGATCGACCTTCTCTCCGATTGTCAAGGATTTTATTATCAGGCCAAAGGATTGACTTTGTTCTTACGTAACAAAGACATACGGTACATTACAATGTAGCCGGACACACGAGAGTACAAAAAACCCAATGTGCTAGCGAACGGTTTGTTTTTCGTTTCAAAATAACAAATAGAGAAAACTAAACTGTCTGCAACGACTAGCATTTCCGGATGCAGCAAGTGTGGGAGGTTTTTACTTTATGGTCGTGAGAAGTGGGACAATTACGCGATGTTAGTAACAATTATTGCAATATTGTTATTTTTTTACGATCTTGTCTGAATAATTGCGGAATTCATGCATTATTAATGACATGTAGAACATTTATATCGATTTATCATGCAATTTATCACGTATGGAAAGTGTTGAATTTTTAATTTACAACGTTACACGATACAACATTTCAGGGCGAAAAAATTTTCAAGATTTTGGCACCAATCAATTTTAAAATTTGATTTACCGTGCGCAATATTTTCGTCTTGCAATTATAATCGATTATTAGGTATTATTTTCATAAAACAAAAAAAGGGGAATAACTGGCATCTGCAACGATTAATGCCAACGTATCGAATTGTCGCCACACACAATCGATTATGTAACGTCAGATTAGCTTGCAATTATCAATCATCAGCAGAACGGTCCATGAAAGTTGAATCATCGAACGAGTGGTTGTTAAGTGTAGTCAATCAAGCGTGTAATCTATGGTCGATGTTCTTGTACATGCGTTTGAAAGTCAAACGACTCAATTTCATAGACTTCGACAAAAGTTACAAAGAGACAGTGTACATAATTCGATCGATAACGTAGAAATTTTCACCCGTTGAAATTCAGGACGTAGAAATTTACATATATTGAAATTCAAAGTGTATGAATTTTAATGTGTTGTAATTTGGGGCGCAGGATATTTCACGTGTGGAAATTCAGGGCGCAGGAAATTTAACGCGTGGAAATTTAGAGCGCAGGAATTTTCAAGCGTGGAAATTCGGGGCGTAGAAATTTAGAGCGCAGGAATTTTCAAGCGTGGAAATTCGGGCGTAGGAAAATTACCGCGTAGAAATTCGGGGCGTACAAAAATTAAGGCGTGGGAATTTAGATCGCAGGAATTTTCACGCGTGGAAATTCGGGGCGTAGAAATTTAGAGCGCAGGAATTTTCAAGCGTGGAAATTCGGGGCGTAGGAAATCTAACGCGTAGAAATTAAGAGCGCAGGAATTTTCAAACGTGGAAATTCGGGGCGTAGGAAAATTAACGCGTAGAAATTTGGAGCGTAGAAATTTTCATGCGTCGAAATTCAAAGCATACAAAATTAACGCGTAGAAATTTTCACGTGTGGGAATTAAAATGCAGAAATGTTCACATGTTGAAATTCGCATCGCAATTTCACTGCACAAAATTGTCCCTCGTACCCAGAATCCACAAAACTTTATATTTAAAAATTCGTCACCGTGGGAGAACCATTCGCGTCGAAACGTATATTCAAACAGGAAAACTTTAGAACACGATAAATCAATTATCCCTGCATCGATCCCACTACAGGTACATTCAAACATACTTCTTTATCCACTCAAAAATATCACAATATTATCCTCAATAAAAAATGATGATTAAATTCACAACCAACTCCCAGTTTCACGATTGACATTTCTAAATAATGTCCCTACATTTCAATATATATTTCATTAAAATAAATCGTATAGCCGACATTACCGTAAATGGAACAAAAATCATGAAAACAAAAAAATAAGCAAAAATGAAGATAACAGGAATGAACGAAAGAAAAAAATACCGTTCCACGAGAACCTCGAGAATAATATCCACAAATTTAACTGTGACCTATCGATACGAGGCCTTGGAATATATCGGGACATTTCTGAATCGCTCTGTATAACAAAATGACATGCGCGCTGTAAAATGTCACGAAGATTGACATCGGTACCTATCAATTATTGCTTATGCAAGCGCAGTCAATTAGATCAACGCGTTCAACGTTTTTGCACGATGAGGAAACACCAGGAAGCCGACTGTGTAAGAAACATTTAATAATAGTTGTAACTCACTGATAAAATTTGAAAAATTTCGAAAAACATGACGCGGGAGATTTTTTAAAAAAATAACTGGCGCGTAGTTTAAATTATGTGGATTTATTTAGAGGGGAATTAAAAAGAAGAATGATATGGGGAAATTGATGGGTGTCAGTGTTTTATGGTTAATTATGGTTTAACGCGGATAAAATGTGTTCCCGTTAGATGGAAAGTTTGTAGATGCTTGATTAGTGTTATCAGATAACCTTTGAGGCGAAGGAAAAATTTGGAACTGGAGTTATGGGTGTAGAGTTGAAAAGTTTGATTAAATTATAATTTCTAGGGAGAAACTAATCAAATTTCAAAACTTTAGAATTTCTATGTTTTAAAATTCAAAATTTTCGAATTTTCATGCTTTGAATTTCAAAGTCTTCGAATTTTCATGCTTTAAATTTCAGAGCTTTTGAATTTTCATGCTTTGACTTTCAAAGTTTTCGAATTTTCATGCCTTAAATTTTAAAGCTTTCAAATTTTCATGCTTTGAATTTCAAAACTTTCAAATTTCCATGCCTTAAATTTCAAAGCCTTCGAATTTTCACGTTTCAAATTTCAAAATTTTCAAATTTATATGCCTCAAATTTCCAAGTTTTAAAATTCGCATACCTTAAATTTTCATCACCTTAACAATTTCAAGCTTTGACATTTCTAACTCACTAAATTCCATACTTTACGTATATCACAAAATTGTTCACGGTGAAATAATAAGAAACTAAAAAAAGACTAATGATAAAAAAAACATGTATGAAAAATGTACATACGTTCCGCTCTATTTAAAATGCGGTACATAAAATAGTACCTATTGTTCGACTATGAGTCTAGCATACAGTCAGTCGTTGACATTTCCTCGGGAAAAAGAATGAAAAAAAAAATGCAAAAATGTTGTTCGGACCGATTTACCTGGTGGCTCTTGCACAACGTATGATTAACGGGTAGTGACATTAGCCTTCCTGACACGTAGCAACAGGCGACGTGTATGCCAGTTACTACGTTTAATAAAGCTAATAGGCGTCTACGAGGAAATTAAATGAAACTCTGATATGGAATCGAGCAATAACACAATTTAATTTTCCCTTGCGACGGTCAAGTTTTTACTTTTGTCTTGGAAACACACTGATGAAAAGATTTTTTTATTTTTTTATTATAAGTTTTTTTTTTATCGAAAATTGGAGTATTCTAAATTTGAAAAATGTTCAAATTTCCACTTGAAAATTGTTGACCTTCGATTTTTTGCTATTTAATAAATTTCTCTGTTTACGAAATTCCACGCATGGAAATTCCGCGCTTGGAAATTTCAAAGTTTGGAAATTCTACGCTTGTAAACTTCTAAGTTTAGAAATTCCACGCTTGGAAAGTTGATCTATAGAAATTCTACGCATGGAAATTCCATGCTTTGATATTCTACGCTTGGAAATTCCACGCATGGAAATTCCATGCTTGGAAATTCTACGCTTGGAAATTCTACGCTTGGAAACTTCTAAGTTTGGAAACTTTTAAGTTTGGAAACTTTTAAGCTTGGAAATTCTACGCTTGGAAATTCCACGCTTGGACATTCCACATTTGGAAATTCTACGCATGGAAATTCCACGCTTTGAAATTCTATGCTTGGAAACTTCTAAGCTTGGAAATTCCACGCTTTCAAATTCTATGCTTGGAAACTTCTAAGCTTGGAAATTCTACGCATGGAAATTCCATGCTTGGATTTTATTACTGCGTTTCATAAACTTCAAATTCCAATTTCAGATATTCAAAAATACAAATATGTATCTCTACACTTTATCCAAATCAATAATTCCAATGATTCCTCCAGCTTCGACAATAATTCAAGTAAATTAATAACTAAATTAAACTTAGTCTCTAAGCAGAAAATTACTCCTCGTTATTGATCGTAATCTATAAACGATCGAATATAAAACAGGAATAAATCACTGGAATCAATGTATCCATGCAATTTATTTTCTCAGACCAATTGGAAATAGTAATTATTCGAAAGAAATAGCCAACGACGTTTCCTCGCTCGAACGAGTAAAAAGCAATTAACAGTATTTACCCGGGCACTCCTATCGTCAATAATTAGCCGATGATAACAGTAATAACTGGTAGACGTTAACGCTAACTGACAGTATTCGCCACCGACTTTCTGTCAGCTTTGAAAATCTACCTGATTTCACGCTTGCAATTAGTTAATTAGACAGCTTCTCACCGTGTCAAGGACTTCTCGCGTGATTAGTTCAAATAAACGTGGAAATTGGATTTATATAAATTTCGATCGAGATACGTGAGATTTTATTTGACATAAATATCATAGTAGAGTGATATTTTTTACGGATAAAGCGTAAGTTCTTAATTACAGCGAATTAAATCGAGTATCCTGTTGGATAAAATGAATTTCATTTGATTGAATTACGATTATATGGTATCGATAAAATTACACTGCAATTACATTGAGATTCTTAATCTCAAGTTACTAGAATTTTGTTTATTAAAAATTCAACGTCACAAATGACATAGAAATTTTTTAAAAATTTGATTTGATAACGTTTTATATTATTTATTGTTAAAGAAAATTATATTAATATACTATCGTTAGAATCTACAAATATTATTTCTTTGCAACATGAGTGTTTTATTCATGAAAATTCAATTAATTATATTCACAACCAAGGTCCATTGTCCACGATTGATCATTCATTCAAAGTTTGCTGTGCAAATCTGTTTTTTCACTTGCAGTAAATAAACACGGATTCTCCAATTACCGATTCAAGCGAGGAAGTCGTAAACACGTTTGATCTACGAAGTGTTAAAAATTGTCTAACGTCTTGCGAATCGGAACATGCTATCTGGCACCCGAGATGCAAATCCCTAGTCTTTTTTTCTCGTTTTTTCTTTTTCAACAAGCCAGAGACACACACGATCTCCTTGACTTAAGCCTGTTTCACACGAAGGCGAGAAATTGACTTCCGAGGCGATTGCTATTGGAAATTTCTCGGGTTAAAGAGCTTCTGTGGTTCGAAATTTATTGAGAGGGAATTTTAGGCATTCGAAATTTCGGTGGCGACTGGTAATTTTTATTCTAGGGAATTTTACAAGTGCAAATTTTTGTGTCTGGGAGTTTCCTAGGTTGGAAATTTCTACGCTTGGAAATTCCACGCTTGGAAGTTTTAGCGCTTGGAAATTTAACGCTTGGAAATTCTATCGTTTGGAAATTGAACGCTTGGAAATATCTATGCTTAGAAATTCCACGCTTGGAAATTTCTAAGTGTGAAAATTCCACGCTTGGAAATTTAACGCTTTGAAATTCCATGCTTGGAAATTCTACGCTTGGAAACTCTACGCTTGGAAACTCCATGCTTGAAAATTCCATGCTTGGAAATATTACGCTTGGAAATTTCTAAGTGTGAAAATTCCATGCTTGGAAATATTACGCTTGGAAATTTCTATGCTTGGAAATTCCACGCTTGAAAACTCTACGCTTGGAAATTCTAAGCTTGGAAACTCTACGCTTGGAAAGTCCATCCTTGGAAATTCCATGCTTGGAAATATTACGCTTGGAAATTTCTAAGATTGGAAACTCCACGCTTGGAAATTCTACGTATGGAAAATTCACACTTGGAACTTTATAATTCCACAGTAACAATAACATTCAAACTAATTTCCTTTAACATCGTCGGTGTGAAGCCAGCTTTACAATCTCCCTTGAGCAACCTCGACGAACTGGTTTTAACATAATATTTGGTCTGCCTTCGTCTCGAGATATTTATTACGCGAGCACGATAAAATTATCGACGTCTCCTTCGGTTCCAAGGCTACCAGAAGTCGCGGCGATGCCTGGCTTTAATTGATGTTAATCGCGGTGAAAACACCGATTCGTTTAATGGGAATTTCGTGGGGATATTTTAATTACCCGACGGCCCGATCTCGTTAGGATTTTTCGTGTCGGTATGTATTTCAATTATATAGAACGCGGATAACTTGTTCATCGCAACAAACAATTTGTACGAGTTCGTATTGCAGCGACCAATTGAAAATAAACTGCATATTTCAATGACAATTAAAAATTATCATTATCGTACAAGTAAATTAATTTAAATTTATGACTCCTTTTTAAATAATTATCTAAAGTTTCAAAAGACTTTTTGGTTGAAAAATGGAATAAAAAATATGTATTTTGGTACACTGTGGATGTTTGGAAAACTCAGTTAATTAATTGAGAAAGTAATAAAATTCTAGAATTAAAGAATAAGAGAAAAAAATTCGATTGAACAAAAATCTAATTTCCGAGATGAAAATTATATAACATTGTCTCAGGATGAAACTCCGTTGACAAGTGAGTGTCGTTTTGTCGCTAAATTTCATCACTATCGAATTTATGGGACATTTAGATGTTAAAATGCAGAGAGTCGAGTCACTTCTGCCATTCTCGTTTTTGTTTAAATAAAACAGTTAATGAAACAGTCGTATTCCTACATATTTATACACGTGGCTTTATAAAAATGTGTTTGATATTAACGCATGATATTCCGAAGCCTGTTTCATCCCCTTTTACGATTACGCATTTGCATTTCAATTACCAACTTTTTATATCCTCTGCATAAATCTCGCATGTAAATTATGATTGTAGAATTAATTGCAAAATTGTGAATTGTAATGTTATTTAGAAATAACCACAGAAACGAGATCTGACATTTTTTTCCAACACTAAATCGAATTGGAAAAACAAAAGTAATTATCACAGGTATCTCACTTCCTTTTCCATCTTAATTAATCATTTAAAATTTTCACACCATCAAATTTCTACACATTGAATTTTCTATACATACAAAATTTCAAAGCGTTGTAATTTCATTTAAATAGAAATTTCAAAGCGTTGTAATTTCATTTAAATAAAAATTTCAAAGCATTGTAAATTCATTTAAATAAAAATTTCAAAGCGCTGTAATATCATAAAAATAATAATTTGAAATCGTTGTAATTTCATTTGAATAAAAATTTCAAAGCGTTGTAATTTCATTTAAATAAAAATTTCAAATTTCCCACGCACCGACCGCCCGAGAAAATTTCCCAACTTTCCGAATCTTTCGCCGAGTTTCCATTGACGTCTCACTCGGCGCGAAAGATTAATTTCGCGACCGGATTTTTGTGTCTGGTTGCGTAATCGTTATTAATCGATACAGTGTGCAGCGGGTAATTTAATTATCGACCTGTTTCAAGGCTGAAGCTGGCGGTGGAAGTCGCCTCGCCCTGCAATCGTGTCCCGGCAAAGTGAAATTTAATTGATTGCGAATGCCATTGCATCCCCGTTCATTATCGGCAGCGTATCGGGAGTTATTATCTTATTAAACCGCGCGACAAGAGATTTATAAAACACTCGTTTATTGTCGTGCTCGTGCGGCTCGTTTTTAAGCTTTCACACGACTTTCAAAAACTGTCGAGCTACGTTTTCCAGAGGTTTATAGTGTCCCGGTGGATTGAATTTATTGACAGAGGAAATTTACGGGCGTGGAATTTTCAAGGTACGGAAATTTGAGGCTGGAAAGTTTGAGGATCGGAAATTTGAGGCTTCGAAATTTCAAGGTTTGGAAATTTGAGGCTTGGAAATTTGAGGCTTGAAAATTTGAGGCTTGGAAATTTGAGGCTTGAAAATTTGAGGCTTCGAATTTTTGAGGCTTGGAAATTTCAAGGCTTGAAAATTTGGGGCTTGGAAATTTGAGGCTTGGAAATTTCAAAGTCAAGGAACTTTAATGCAGGAAATTTCGAAACCATGGAATTTAATTGCGTAGAAATTAGAAACAACTGAAGATTAGATGCGCAGAAATATCAAGGCTCAGAAATATTAATTCCTAGAAATTGCAAAGCTTCACTATAAACGCATACAAATTCGAAACCTTCAAAAATTAAATACCCTGAAATCTCACGGCCCAAAAATACTACCGCGTAGAAATTACAAAGCCAGAGTATAAAAATACGTAGAAACTTTAAACCACAGTAACTTCATTCCACAGAAAAATGTCCAAAAATCCAATTTCCCTAGATTAAGATGACAGATCTAAATTACGAAATAATTACACTATGGGCAATTCGTCGAATCACTTTCGCATCGGGACATAAACTCCTCGCGGTCCATTTGTGTCAGCTGGGTTTTAAATCAAAGCCGACGGTAAGACAAGTAGTCCACACAGTGTGTGGTACACACCCACGTCGGGTTGCGCAATGCTAATGGATCAAGTTCATGCGGTCGAATAAAATCGATCGGCCCTCACTTGTATTGCTTTCGTACTTGTCATATTAACAGTCGTCGAATCTGACGCATAAATTTCCCGCCCAGACACTTCTCTGCAAGACTTCCATTTAAAATCTCAATTAATAATTATAAATTGATATAAATTGCTGCACTTCGAAATTTCTCTGATATTGTATTTAATTTATATATAATATATATATATATATATATATATATTCGTTTGTGTTTTGTTTTTACATCGGAGAAAGTTCGACAATGTATATAGTGATTATCTTTAAATATCTTGAATTCCATCTTTGGGATGTAGAAGCTTTAAATGCCACCAGGAATCTGAATGTAAATTTTTGTCAGCACGAATCCGTCAATGTCAAACGATTAGGCAGGGGCATGACACGTGAAAGTTTTTCTACCAGTGACAATTGTGTCATGGAGAAAAAAATATGATACATGATTAATTCACAATAGGTGATATTTTGAAATCACAGATTTTCTTTGCAAAAGAATTGATAGAAGTGAATTAACTCTTTAGAAATGTACGACATTTCAAGGCGTAGGAATTTCAGGCGTAGGGATTTCAAAGCGTAGAGATTTCAAGGCGTAGGAATTTCAAAGCGTAGAAATTTCGAGGCGTAGGGATTTCAAGGCGTAGAGATTTCAAAGCGTAGAATTTTCAAAGCATAGAAATTTCAAAGTATGGAAATTTTAAGGCGTAGAAATTTCAAAGCATAGAAATTTCAAAGCATAGAAATTTCAAAGTATGGAAATTTTAAGACGTAGAAATTTCAAAGCGTGAGAATTTCAAATCGTGCGAACTCTGAAACATGACAACTATCGATCTCCAAAAATTCCAAACCTCAAAATTCCTACCAATAGAAAAAGATTTAATTTCAAAAACACCTCTTCAATACGAGTGTAAAAGTAATTAAAAAATCTCAGAGTTTCTTTCACCATAAAAGCAGGCAGACGCACGTGTGACGGACGTAACACCATTATACCAATTTGACAGGCGTTTTAAAGGCATCGAGGCAATTTAACGGAGTCAATGACTACGGCAAATGACTTGCCTTGTTTCGACGATTAAAACGTCAAACGTGACAACTAGATATAATACCTATTCTTTCGCGTTTGCTTTTGCATGATTAATCAAATAATTACTTAATGGTACATCGATTTACAATTTCCACTGTGACAACACTAACACTAACAAAATACATATAGACAACTTTCGAATCAACGAACAACAAAGACAAATTATTTTAAAAAACACACACATTTTTTATAAAGCACAAATAAAGTTAATTAGCGAACAAAATGAATTTTTTAATTAAAATTAGTAACAAAAATGGCAACCATGCAATTAGACGGTAATTAAGTTTCAATTTTTCAGGGCTGTATACCATTGTTACTAGCGAAAATTGTTTAGAAAGTTCGCGATTGGTTTTCCGCGAGATTTCGGACGCGTAAGTTCGCGAATTTGCGAATTGGGCGAGTGGGCAGCGAGTTTCTGAATGAGCGCCGAACAGAACGACGAAAACTGGTTTCGCGTTAAGTAGAAAGTGACGCATAACCGCTCATTAACGGTGTTTTATGATCTACAAAACCGGAATTCGTCATTGTGCGTATTGAATAATCGATATTTATGCTTTTACTTTCGCACGTATCGCACCTAAGCTTCAACCTCACCGCCAACGTATTCTCACATCATTCCACATCCGAAATTCCTCGATTTTCCAATAAAAAATTGATTTCAGAAAAAAAACGAATTTTTTCAACATTATTTTTCTTTACAAAACAATATTTTTCTAAACAATGAGACTCGAACAATTAATATTTTCATTTGCTCATTATTTCCAAGTTTCCTGAAAGTGGAAACTTTCGAACTTGGAAATTTTCGCGCCAGGAAACTTTCTTGTGAGACGATGTCTTTGAAATTTTCCACTTGGAAATTTTGAATCGACGAAATTCGTCCAAATACGAAATTTTTACGAGGTGGATATATTTTTGAAATTTTTTTTATGTTTTGAAATATCTACGCAGTGAAATTCATGCGCGTCCAGGCGTAGGTTATTATAGAGTCTAAGAGCGCCCGCGGTTAAATTGGAACAAGAGAGGCGAGCTAAGAAGGTCAGAACAATCGATGATCTTTCATCACGGTAGCGGTATATCCGCTCACCTTGCAGGTAAACCGGCGCATTTCGTGTCACGAAAGTTAGACCGCTGCGATCTCAATGGAGGTCGTAGATAAAAAGCAGCGATAACCGGTGTTTCCTTATTCATACCGTTACCGGAAAGATGCTCATTGAAATCGCTGAATCGAGATTTCAAAAGTGTCTTAATACGGGTTAATATACGTACAGACAACACAGATTGATACAGATTAAATTCGTATCGATTGAGAAAGTTGGGTATTCAATTCGAGTAATTGAAATTTAAATGCGTGAAGCGCGAAAGGTTTAAAAATTAGCTTTCGGGTTGAAAGATTTTAAAGCTCGGGTTAAAGATTTTAAAGATTTTAAAATTTGAAAGCATACAAATTTCAAAGCGTAGAAATTTCAAAGCATAGAAATATCAAAGCATAGAAATTTCCAAGCGTAGGAATTTCAACGCGTAGAAATTTCAAAGCGTAGGAATTTCCAAGCGTAGGAATTTCAAAGCGTAGAAATATCACAACGTAGAAACTTCAAAGCGTAGAAGTTTCAAAGCGTAGAAATATCAAAGCATAGAAATTTCCAAGCATAGGAATTTCAAAGCGTAGGAATTTCCAAGCGTAGGAATTTCAAAGCGTAGAAATATCAAAACGTAGAAACTTCAAAGCGTAGAAGTTTCAAAGCGTAGAAATATCAAAGCATAGAAATTTCCAAGCATAGGAATTTCAAAGCGTAGGAATTTCCAAGCGTAGAAATTTCAAAGCGTAGGAGTTTCAACGCGTAGGAATTTCAAAGCGTAGAAATTTCAAAGCATAAAAATTTCCAAGCGTCGCAATTTCCAAGCGTAGAAATATCAAAGCGTAGAAATTTCAAAGCGTAGAAATTTCCAAGCGTCGCAATTTGCAAGCGTAGAAATATCAAAGCGTAGAAATATCAAAGCGTAGAAATCTCAAAGCGTAGAAATTTCAAAGCATGGAAACTTCAAAGCGAAGAAATTTCAAAGTGTAGAATCTTCTAAAAAACTAAAATTCGTTCCTGTAGATGCGTCAATGGAAGCAAATATCAATTAATTCTATCGTCAAACCGTCGAATCTAATTACACCAATCGATATCCCTTCCGGATCCTTGAGAAAACACTGAAACGAGTGTCGACTTTCATCTTCCCGTAAAAATAATCAAACTGGTAAATGCAACGACTGCGACACGCACGACCCGCTAAAAAGAAGCAACAAGTAACGTTAACGTACTCGTGGAATGTATTTAAAAAAAAAATACCGTGGAATCAACCGGTGTATAAATCAGTTTCGATCATATTTTCCCTACTTTGCAAACGACTCATTCGAAACAGCTGCTTATATTTATACTTCCAGCAGTTTGTGTCCGCGGTTGTCGTAAAAGCCATTCAAGCGTCCATTTTTTTCAACATAATCATCGCCAGGAAATTTATGGGACACGATGCACCATCCGTAGTTTCAATGGAGAAATTACATGGTAGAAAAAAAGAAATACCATGGAATAACCGCTAAACATTTATATTTCGAAAAACACGAAAGAATTTCTAATTTCTTTTTTTCTTAAATATACTTGTAATTTCTTTTGTGTTGTTCAAATTGTCCCAAAGTGTTGTCGAGGCTTTAATTGAATAATGAAGTAAACATTTTCTGCGGTGCAAGCTTTCATGTTAAAAATAATCATCGCCCGATGAGAATGATAAGGTTTACACGAGGCTCGTAAGGTGTTACGTAACGATTCGAGTTAACAGAGCATGCGAAAAAAAAAATCGGTGGATCGAGAATCTGCTTGTCTCTCTGCGACTGAGAAAGTAGGCAAAAACGAATGAAAAAAAGGATCGATCTTAATTGCTTGGGATAAAGGTGTGAGTATTAAAAAATCACGTTGGTAATTAAGGATGCGTTGGAAGATGTGTCTGGAAATTTTTGGAGTTAAAATTTCTATGATTTGAAATTTCTGGAACTAAAGTTTCTGCGTTTCGAATTTTCTAAATTTCTAAGTTTCCATGTTCACAAATTTCTGCGGCTTGAAATTTCGAAATTTCTGTACTTCCAATTTTCCAAGAGTCGAAATTTTATATTTGTAAAATTTCTACTGCTTGAGATTTCTAAACTACAAAATTTCTGTGTTTCGAATTTTCTAAATTTCCAAGTTTCCATATTTGCAAAGTTCTGCAACTTGAAATTTCTAAGTTTTAAAATTTCTGCACTTCGAATTTTCTAATTTTCCAAGTTTTATATTTGTCAAATTTCTACTGCTTCAGATTTCTAAATAACAAAGGTTCTACGCGAGATAATTTCTGAGCTTCAAATTTTCTAAATTTCTAAATTTTATATTTCCCAAATTTCTAAATTTCTAAACATCATATTTCCAAATTTCTAAATTACAACATTCCTATGCTTCAAATTTTCTAATCTCCCAAATTTCTATTCCCTCCAAATTTCCACTCCTCCAAATATCAAAAATACACTCTATTTTCCCTTTTTCAAATTTCCATCTCTCAAAAATCTCCCAGCCTTCCAACATTTCATATCAAAACTCCTATTGTCCTTTTTTCCCTCCGATAATCACTATTCCAGTCGACCGATTGATTCGTTACAATATTTCATATACAAAGATAACCGATTTAGACGCAACACGCAATTAACGCGGTGAATTCGCCGACATCGCAGCTACTCCGCTTACGTCCACAGAAACGTCTAAGCAGATTCTAATCATCTCGTCGGTCATTCGCGATTTCCTGGCCACTTGTTCCACTCGCCTCTGGTATGCGAGTTCGTTATACGGGATATCAGGTGGCACCCGTTAGAATGGGGCCCGGTGAATCGTGATCGCGAGAGATAACGAATGGAACACCCGGTAGACATTCATCTCGCCCTCGAGAAGCAACGAACGACCTCGTGAACTCGATCATTGCAGAGATTTCGATGTGCAGAAATTTAAACGTCTGTTATCCACCGTTACAGAGGCAAAAACTATTCAACGATGGAAATTTTAAAAGGAGGAAATGTATGTAGTTTTAATACTAGAACTATCAATGTAGTAGAAGTGAGTGGTTTTTAAATATCTTATGAAAGTTAGTGGAATTTGGAAAAGGGTGTTTTTTGAAGATGTTTATAATAATGTTTCTATATTTAATTTACTATAGTCTCTTATTGTTGTTTTTAGATAGATCGAATTAATTCTAGATAGTTCTAGTGTCAAGTAACGGGGTGATGAATATTTGGAAATTTCGGAATGTTGGTATGGTTTTAAAGTGTAGGATATTTTGGAGCGTTGATTTTTGAGAGCATAGCAATTGTATGGCGTTAAAATTTGTAAGCGTGGATATTTCAGAGCGCAGGGATTCCAAAACGTTAAACTTTGAGCGCATAGGCATTTCAAAGCGTAGAGATTTCAAAGCATAGAAATTTCAAGGCGTAGAGATTTTAAAGTGTAGATATATCAAAACGTAGAAATATCAAAGCGTGGAAATTTCAAAGCTTGGAAATATTAAAGCTTGGAAATATTAAAGCTTCGAAATATTAAAGCTTGGAAATATCAAACTTGGAAATATTAAAGAAGCTTGGAAATATTAAAGCTTGGAAATATTAAAGCTTGGAAATATTAAAGCTTAGAAATATCAAACTTGGAAATTTCAAAGAGTGGAAATATTAAAGCTTAGAAATATCAAACTTGGAAATTTCAAAGAGTGGAAATTTCAAAACGTGGAAATTTCAAAGCGTGGAAATTTCAAAGCCTGGAAATATCAAAGCGTGGAAATTTCAAAGCGTGGAAATTTCAAAGCTTGGAAATATTAAAGCTTCGAAATATTAAAGCTTGGAAATATCAAACTTGGAAATATTAAAGCTTGGAAATATTAAAGCTTGGAAATTTCAAAGCTTGGAAATATTAAAGCTTAGAAATATCAAGCTTAGAAATATCAAACTTGGAAATTTCAAAGCTTGGAATTATCAAACTTGCAAATTTCAAAGCGTGGAAATTTCAAAGCGCAGAAATTTCAAAGCGTGGAAAATTCAAAGCATAGAAATCTCAAAGCACAGAAATTCCCAAACATAGAAATTTCAAAACGTAGGGATTCTAAAATCTTGGAATCTGATACCGTAGAAATTCACGTGCAAATACATTTCCAGTAACACGTATTCCAAAACATAACAAATCCAAAGCTCAGAAAAATTGAATCAAAACATCCAAATTCACCTTACAGATCTTCCAATTCTAATTTTATCAAACGAAAGGTGCAAATTCTACGATTACTGAGATCGTAACAAGTGTTCTATTCTCTGAACGATCGCTTTACGACCAGGAACTGTAATTTCGCCGATTCACTTGTCGCGTCGCACCAATGATCGCCAGTTTTATCGTTGGTTAATAGTAATCGCGGGTAATGTTATTTCGTAAGACATTTATAACTTCAGTCGTCGCGACAAAATGCGTTTCGAAATGTCTGCGATTCATCTATTCCTGGAACGACCAACAGGAAACGCAATCTTGTGCCATCCTGGTTCTAAATCAACTCTTTTTTTTCTGTTGATATATATGTATATATATTTGTATCACTGTTGCATGCATAACAAACGATATTTTTTCTAAAGAATTTCTAATTTTTTGCTGCGGTTACGAATTTCAATTTATTAATGTTTCTGCGGTCGTCGATATTAAGGAAATTCTGCTTTCACAAAGATCGAGACTTTCTTACGGATTCGGATCATCCGAATGATCCACAAACAAATCTCTTGTGCCATGAAACTTTCTCGCGGGAAATTTTTACGATTTTAAATATTGCCTTTAAAAAGTTTCTGTTACCCAGTTTTTCTTTGCGAAAGTTTCCAAAGTCAAATTTCTATTTTTCAAACTACCTTTATAATAATTTCCAAGCCTTGAAATATCATTTCCTAAAATGTATTTGTGAAATTTTGTCAAATTATCCTTTTTCTAAAGTATCTTTTCGGAAAATTTCTTTTCTTGAAAGTTCTATGTTACACTTTTCACGCCCTGAAGTTTCCTTCAAAAAAACAGTTTCTCTATCAAAAAAGTCGAAAACTTAAGAATCTTGAATCAAAATGTCTTTATAAAAATTTCCAAGCTTAAAATATCATTTCCCAAAATTCCTTTACAATTATTTTTCAAACTCTAAACAATCTATTCAAAACATTTCTTTCTCACAGTTATCACGCTCTGAATTTTCCTTCAAAAAACCATTTTCTCATTAAAAAAAAACTTAAGAATCTGCCAAGTATATCTCGAATTCCTCGCTACAATCCTTTTCAAAGTTCCCGGTCGCTAAATCGATCGAAGCTACCGCGAGGTTCGTTCGGCATTTTTCAGTAGTCAGATCGGAGATTCATTTCCCCTTCAGGAATCGCTCGGCGACCTCCTGAACTCGATGATCGGAGAGAAAATCCCAGCGGGGAAACCCGACCGACCAGTTTCGCCGAACGGAAAAATGTCGGCGGAGGTATTTTTTTTTCTCGCGGGAATAAAAATAATTACGTCGGCGGGAATAATTAACGCTCTCCCGGCTGCCCGAGTGGAATTCCGACGTGGATAAGGAGCCTTCAGATCACTATGAATTCGCACCATGCGAACTTTACTTTCGATCGTTCGAAACAGGTGCGAGATACCACGAAGACGAATCGATAGGTATAATTATAGAGTAGCATTACTATCGATATTATGTCATATATGTATGTATGTATGTACTTTAAAAGCTATCGTCGTAACGTAGATGAACTTTCACTGTTCGATGATGAAATATTTCGTTTGTCTGTTTTTCTTGGAAAATTCAGGCGCAGAAATTTTAAAGTGTGAAAGTATTGATGTAATGAATGTTTTAAATAGTGGAAACTTTAAAGCGATGAAATTTTGTAACGTGGAATTTAAAAACTGGAAAACTTTAAACCGCGGGAAAATTCAGGGCGCAGGAAAATCAATGCGTAAAAATTTAAGGCGTGTAAATTTCGAAGCGTAAAATTTTAAATCCGAAAATCTTTAAAGCGTACGAAAATCAACGCGTAAACATTCAGGGCGTAGGAAAATTAATGCGTACAAATTCGGAACGTAGGAAAATCAATGGCTACAAATTCCGGGCGTAGGAAAATCACCGCGTAAAAATTTAAGGCGTGTAAATTTCGAAGCGTAAAATTTAAAATCTGAAGATCTTTAAAGCGTAGGAAAATCAATGCGTAGAAATTCAGGGCTTAGGAAAATCAATACATAAAAATTCAGGGCGCAGGAAAATCAATGTGTAAAAATTCCGAGCGTAGGAATATCACCGCGTAAAAATTTAACGCGTGTAAATTTCGAGGCGTAAAATTTAAAATCCGAAAATCTTTAAAGCGTAGGAAAATCAATGCGTAAACATTTAAGGCGTAGGAAAATCGATGCGTAACAATTCAGAGCGTAGGAATATCACCGCGTAAAAATTTAACGCGTGTAAATTTCGAGGCGTAAAATTTAAAATCCGAAAATCTTTAAAGCGTAGGAAAATCAATGCGTAAACATTTAAGGCGTAGGAAAATCGATGCGTAAAAATTCAGAGCGTAGGAAAATCAGGGCGTAAATATTCAGGGTGCAGCAACATAAACGCAGTTGAAATCACAGCTTAATTAGGTATTCTAATTAGCGTATACTAATTAATGTAGTTAACCATCATGAACCTCGACTCGATTAAATCAGGGCAAACTCACCGAAAATACAAATCCCCGATGTGTTTGGAATCCGAGCGAAGGTTGGCTCCGACCAATGTCAAGGACGGCAACAGGTAGCTATTGTCCTTCTTCACGTTACGTCAGAAAGCCATCTGCTAACCGCCCCAAAAAAAATCCGTCCAGTACTGGATTTCCCTTTGTACACTTGCATCTGAAATTAGAAAGAAAATTACAATTAAAATTACGTTTCAAATTATTCGCCTCAAAAATATACAGATACTTATTGTAATTTTATAAAAATTCCAACAATAAACGAGGGATTTAATACAAAAAAAGTAAGGAAAATGTAATTATGATTGAGAATTAAGAAAAATAAGGAAGCTATTACTCAAAAGATTCGCGATGATTTGATCACACAAAGAGTGACTTGATAATTTCAAATGTTCTCATTTATTATATTAAAGTTTGATTAAAAATCACAGCAAAGATAATAACCAAATATGAATATAAAATGTATTGCAAAAATCTCTAAAGAATGTCGACTTGAAAAATATTTTATAAATATAGTATTATATGTAGAAGACGCGAATACTACGATATAAAATGAAATATAAATCAATTAAACAAAGATAAATGTTCAAGAGGAATTAAGTATACCTAGGTGAGCACCACGGAGCTCGTATATGCACGTCTTAACACCACAACAGTTTATCGAAGACTGATGGGAATCGTTGTACTTGACAAAGTCACGTAAAGTAAACTCGGGAATTTGGGGGGTCATAGCAGGTAACACCGGGTGCAAATGTCCGCGGTGTGGAATTTATTGAACCTATTGTGATATAATAAAATATATACGAAACTGGAACTGACAATAAGTGTTATAAAACCGTAATTTATTTACGGTCTGCCACTAGCAATTAAACAATTTTTAAGATTGCACGTTAAGAAAGAAAAGTTTCTACTAAGATTTCGTGTAAATTCGAACTAAAATTGATAGAGTAAATATTAAAAATGCGAGTTGCAAATTATGGTTGGAAGTTAGGGAAAATAAATAATATTTTAACAGGAAATTTCAATGGTTTCTTTGGTAACCATTTACGGAGTTTCGTTCTAATGGCCTTGGGACTTCGATATATTTATTCGACTCGAAATTCTACGTGAAAATCGTGCAGAAAAACACAATCGACAATTTTTCGCAAAAATCGCGAAAAATCACAAAAATATGACAGTTTTTTAGTCGGCATTCGCTCAATTTTAAAGATAGCGATCTGAAACTGGTACCACTGTTTTAGTTAGGAAATTCTACAACAGATCAATGTATAATAGTTGTACTTTTCAAAAATTTAATTTTTCGCAAAAATCTGAAGGGGGTAGGTCAGGATTTTTCGCGATTTTCGTAAATCGCCTGCCATTTCCGTAATTTTTGTGCTATTAAAACGATCCGGGGCGTTTTGGACGCGGAATCCGAAGCCGAATAAGACAGTGAAAGAATTATTTTGATATCTAAAAAATTGTAGAAATGGCGAGCGATTTACGAAAATCGCAAAAAATCCTGACCTACCCCCTTCAGATTTTGGCGAAAAATGAAATTTTCGAAAAGTACAACTATTATAGGTTGATCTGTCGTAGAATTTCCTAACTAAATCAATGGTACCAGTCTCAGGTCAGTATCTTGAAAATTGTGGAAATGGCAAGCGAAAAACTGGTTGAAATTGACGAATTCTCACGATTTTCGTAATTCCTTCGTCATTTCCGTAGTTTTTGAGCTATTAACATGGTCCAGGGCGTTTTGGACGCGGAATCCGAAGCCGAATGAGTCAGTCAAAGAATCATTTTGATATCTAAAAAATTGTGGATATGACGGAAGAATTACGAAAATCGCGAAAAATCGACTAATTTAAGCAGTTTTTCGTTCAGCATTCGCTCAATTTTTGAGATAGCGACCTGAAACTTATACCATTGTTTTAGTTAGGAAATTCTACGGCAGATCAACCTATAATAGTTGTACTTTTCGAAAATTTAATTTTTCGCAAAAATCTGAAGGGGGTAGGTCAGGATTTTTCGCGATTTTCGTAAATCGCCTGCCATTTCCGTAATTTTTGAGCTATTACAATGATCCTGGGCGTTTTGGACGCGGAATCCGAAGCCGAATAAGACAGTGAAAGAATTATTTTGATATCTCAAAAATTGTAGAAATGGCGAGCGATTTACGAAAATCGCAAAAAATCCTGACCTACCCCCTTCAGATTTTTGTGAAAAATTAAATTTTCGAAAAGTACAACTATTATATATTGATCTGGCGTAGAATTTCCTAACTAAAACAATGGCACAAGTTTCAGACCGCTATCTCAAAAATTGAGCAAACGCCAACCGAAAAACTGTTCCAAATTCACGTTTTTCAAAGTTTCTCGAATTTTCGAAGTAACTCCCGAGCTGCACGAATGTTACAACCACAAATTTCACATCAACTAATTCCATTCGAATAATATATCACCAAGTATCGATAACACATAAACAATAAATAAATTCTAATATAAATAATGTCTACATAATAAAAAAGATTCAAATTAAATGAAATTTACCTCGGACACTTAACAGGACACTGTTATGAAGACGTGTTCACTCTAGGACGTTCTATCGTTGACTAATGGCTTCCCTTGAACTTGACAATGTCAGGTCGAATGTGTATATTTCAGTTCGGTCGTACTTGATCCGCTAAATCACAACAATTAAAATGGAAATAAAAGGTGCGTGCCAGGCGGACAGGTATAAACGGTACGAGTGACCTCGAAAAAGTGTAAGAGATAAACTCACAAATAGTTTCACAGTATTTTTCTCTCTCTCTCTCTCTTTCTTTCTCTTTAGATCACACACAATCACCCTGATTTATTACGCATTACTACCGAAAGTATTTTAACTGAATTAACTGTGGGAGAGAATCCGTAACTTGGAAGATGCGGGGAACAATAAATGATGTACGCGGATAGATACTAGTAGCGTAACGAAGAAAAGACTGATTTATTAATTGGTACGGTGTGAACACAGTTAAAGACGCGAATAAAAGATGGTTTCTCCCTCCAGGCGGGTAGGTGGCGACACATTTGAAATCTAAGGTTAAGGCGGTATCGCCAAACAATGAGGATGCTCCTTTATGCCAACATTAATAATTTCAATAATATTTCTTAATTTAATAATTTCAATAATAATTTTTGCGTAATTTTAGGAAAGGTGTGGGGTGCCGGTTGAATCGCAAAATTAATACGCAAATACGGTGGATATAATGTATACATAATGTATATAATATAATATATGAAAATTGCACTAGATATCTGTAAATTAACGGTACCAGATTGTCATTATATTTGTTATACATGTTTATGGAATTTGTGGAAAGCAAATATATATTTCTTTTACGAAAAAAAGAGTATTGATGGAAAAAAGTTATTAGTTTGATGTGAAACTAATTTATGGGTTTTAATGTGAGATAATAGGAATATTCAGTTTTGTAATAAATAATTTTCTGAATATTTTGATTATCATTTCTAAAATCTTTTGTGAATGTATGGCAAACGGAACAGCTTTCTTTTACGGCACAACGTGTAAAAGTCAAGGCAAAGGAAAGTACTGGTTTCATTTCGAGTGAAAAATTGGTTCGCTCATTGTTAGATTCCGAACGAGTTGCAACAACCGTGTACAGCCGTGGACATACTTCTTTGCGACCCCAGCATTGTTCCATTCTCGGAATCATGACTTTAATTTAGAAAAACCGGCGCTGCAAGGATCTGTTATAATTCTGTTGCGGAAATCTCAGAGCGCGGATTATTCAACGCACGGAAAATCCTACGCGCAGAAACCGCGCGCCGAAAATTCAACGCCGCGAAAATTAAAAGAACAGAAAATTTGGAGAGTGTAAATTTTAACGCACGGAATTTGAAAACTTGGAAAATTCTGCGCGTGGGAATTTATCTGCGCCAATATATTTCGGCACAGAAATTCACAAGCGTGAAAAATTCTACGCAAAAAAAGTTCAAAGTACTAAAAACATTCTGTAAAATTTAAAAAATGGTGAAAATTACGTGGCAAACACTTCAGAGCGCGGGAGAACATTTTGAATAGATTGTTCGCAGATAATTTCTGCCCTCCTTTCGATATTCTAGTAAAAAAATCAAATCTCGTTCTCACTTGTTCGACACCGATGTGTATCATAAACGTTTCTGTGTGGATGTTCCATCCATTGCAATTTGCGCAGTATAAATGGCTACTTCACGCCCATAAATTGGTTCCTTCGAACGGATACAACAGACTTTCAAGTGAAATGCTTTCAAATATAACGGGACAATGCAACAGAACGAAAGTTTGGATCACCGTTCAATTATTATGCATCTATTTTCAATAGAAATTGCAAAATTTCATAAATCAAAATTATATAACATGATATATGTATAAAAAAACATAATAATACATCAACAAGTTAATTAAAAGAAAGTATTTTTCAGAAAAATTGAAAATAAATGATAATCACTGAAACGATTTAATTTATCTGTAATTATAATTAAAATCATCTCGAAAAATTTCCCAATTATAATTCTACGCCACGTTGAAATTTCTGGGTGTTAAATTTTCGCCGCTTTGAAATTTCTGAGCTTTGAATTCTTCGCGATGTAAATTTCTACGCTTTGAATTATCCAATTTAAATTTTTACGCTATGAATTCCCTCTGATTGAGATTTCTATGTTTTGAATTTTCTGCGATAGAAATTTCTACCCCTGGAAATTTCTACGCTTTGCTAATTTCAAACCACAACAATTTCCAAACGTAAGAAAAATTCCCATCGCGAAGAAAATTCACGAAAAAAAAAAGAATTCTGAACGACCGATTCCCACATGAAATATATACATTCCTGCGCGAGTTCGATGGAAACCGATATCTATTCTATAATATTACATCTCCACGGGTGAATTCATCCGATAAATTTCCACCTCGTATTCTCCCGTCGTTCGCCGCGTTCGAAACAAAACCGCAACTTCCCGGGATCGCCGTATACGAAAAGTTGCAGTTCACGCACTGCGAATGGCAAACATGACATTCCGCGAATTCCGCATCTTCGATTAACGAGATACGATCGGAGGAGAGTCCTTCAACTCCGTGAAGGAAGAACACGACAAAGCTCGTGTCAATCGCGAGACTCGCGGGGAATATCGTTAATTAGCGGCGACTCGTTAGCCTTTTTATTTGTGGTGGTGTATCTAACGGTTGCGTGAGCGAGACTTGGGTTTTTTTAAAGCTACGTGTTCATAGGAATACATGCATGTATTATATATAGGTGGACAGATGGAAATTTCTGTGGGTGGAATTTTCCGCGATGGAAATTTCTACGCGTGGAATTGTGTGTGATTGTGATTTTGAAGCTTTGAATTTTTTGTGATGGAAATTTCTACGCGTGGAATTCAGTACGATTGAAATTTCTGCGCCTGGAATTTTCTGCGATGGAGATTTCAAAGCTCTGAATTTTCTGCGATTGAAATTTCTGCCCTTTGAATTTCCTGTGATTGAAATTTCTGCCCTTTGAATTTCCTGTGATTGAAATTTCAAAGCTTTGAATTTCCTGCGATTGAAATTTCTGCCCTTTGAATTTCCTGCGATTGAAATTTCTGCCCTTTGAATTTCCTGCGATTGAAATTTCTGCCCTTTGAATTTCCTGCGATTGAAATTTCAAAGCTTTGAATTTCTTGCGATTGAAATTTCATAGCTTTGAATTTACCGCGATTTAAATTTCAAAGCTTTGAATTTCTTGCGATTGAAATTTTAAAGCTTTGAATTTTCTGCGATTGAAATTTCTGCGCTTTGAATTTTCTGCGATTGAAATTTCAAAGCTTTGAATTTCCTGCGATTGAAATTTCTGCCCTTTGAATTTCCTGCGATTGAAATTTCAAAGCTTTGAATTTCCTGCGATTGAAATTTCTGCCCTTTGAATTTCCTGCGATTGAAATTTCAAAGCTTTGAATTTCCTGCGATTGAAATTTCTGCCCTTTGAATTTCCTGTGATTAAAATTTGTCTGCTTTGAATTTCCTGCGATTGAGATTTGAATGCCTCGATTTTTCTACGATTAAAATTTCAACGCCAGGAAATTTCTACGCTTTGCTAATTTTCTGCGAATGGAATATAACAGCTCCTGGAAATTTCTTCGATTGAATTCGAACCGACGTCGCTTCTCAACTTCCGCGGATACTTCGGCAAAATACCTAGGTAATTACCCGCGAAATACCGAAACCTATAAATGACTATCTAGGAAACAGAATAATTGATTATACGCAATACGTGACCGTCGGTGTCCCATATAATGTCTGACTAGATGTAGGAAAATCACGTGATGCCAAACGGGAAAAGAGAAAGGTAAAAGGGAGATAAGGAAAGTCATGTTTGGCTTAATTAAACGCAGTAATCACGAGATACGATAAGAAAGATAAGCCAAAGGAAAACGGAAACGAATTTTATCTACAACAATTAATTAATTACCCCTTTTCTTTTCTCCAATCAACATCAAACACCATCAACAATAAAAATCCATCATTTCCCTATCATTAACAAACACTAATCAAAATAAAAAAAAAATACTCTCCTTAAAATACGAATTTCAATAATTAAATTTAATCTAATTCTAATCACCTTAAAACGAATATCTTTTTCTAATTCGTGAAAAAAGTTAAAAGTAGGGTCATTAATTATTCCAGCTTCGTTTCAGAGAGAAAAATAGATTTGTCACGCGCGATCGGAGAGGCGATAAAGTTCCGTCGCAGTTACGATAAGGTAATTAAAATGCCCATGATAATGCGGCCCGCTTCGTTACACGCAACACCGGAGATGTGTGTTCTAGCGTGTCGGGACAAGTGGAACGGCGGTTTCACGAAGGGCCTAGATGCATCGAGTTGTGCGAGAAATTGTTTAAGATGAAAGAGGATCGGGTGAAAAAAATCAGTGAAACATGAGGCAGTAACGTTGTTACTGATCTTTAATAAAATCAGCTTCGTAAATCAACGAGTGAAACTTTCCGGTTGCCCGGCGGTTTAGAAGGAGTTTAGAAATGGAGTAGAACGAATACTGGGGACTTTTATGAGGAAATGGATACACTTTGGGTGGAAATTTCAAGGGAATGAAATTGGAAAGAATAGAAATGTTAAAGAGAAAGATATTTAACGCTCTGAAATTTCAGAGCATTGAAAATTCAAAGCCCAGAAATTTCAAAGCATAGGAAAGTCAACGCTTTGAAATTTCACAGCGTCGAAAATTCAAGGCGTAGAAATTTCAAGGCGTAGAAATTTCAAAGCGTAGGAATTTCAAAGCGTACAAATTTCAAAGCATAGAAGTTTCCAAGCATGGAAATTTCTAAGCATCGAAAATTCAACGCTCTGAAATTTCAAAGCGTGAAAATCTCAAAGCGTACAAATTTCAAAGCGTAGAAGTTTCCAAGCATGGAAATTTCAAAGCGTCGAATATTCAAAGCATCGAAACTTCAACGCTCTGAAATTTCAAAGCGTGGAAATCTCAAAGCATACAAATTTCAAAGCGTCGAAAATTCAAAGCATGGAAATTTCTAAGCATCGAAAATTCAACGCTCTGAAATTTCAAAGCGTCGAAAATTCAAAGCGTAGAAATTTCAAAGCGTGGAAATCTCAAAGCGTAGAAGTTTCAAAGCATGGAAATTTCAAAGCGTTGAAAATTCAAAGCATGAAAATTTCTAAGCATCGAAAATTCAACGCTCTGAACTTTTAAAGCGTCGAAAATTCAACGCTCTGAAATTTCAAAGCGTAGAAATGTTAAAGCCAAAGAAATTCGTTGCGTAAAGATTTTAAAGCACAGAAAATTCAACGCTCGGAAATTTCACAGAAATTCTCATAAATGACGTTCCAACTTTGTTGATTCAACGTTGTTTACAGAAATTCCGCGCTGTTTCCGGTGATTCGTTTCGAAATTTACGTCCTAAACGTAACGAACGTTTCGCAGGTGTTACGTGGCGCGATTTTACACAATCGGCGTATGTTTCGCGCGCGACTCGATTTCCCAACGGTCGTTAAATCGATGGCACCCGTGAAACCCATATCGTCGATTGCGAGATCCGATCGATTAGCCTAACACGGGGACCGACATCTCGTATTGCAATTCCATTTGCACGAGTATCGCGTACAATTAGCAACATGCCGCCACACACTCTGGACCGACAAGGTGTTTCACCGAAACTGCGTTAATGGGAAGTTAAATTGCAGTTCTGTCTTCTGTTTTTGGTTTATTACGCGATAGAGAAGTTTTTCGCTGTGAATTCTACGCGTTTTTAAAATGTACGCTTTGAAATTTTTACGCACCCACAGTATTATTCTGTGAAATTTCTGCGCGTTGAATTTTCGACGCTTTGAAATGTCCATGCTCTGAAATTCCTACGCTTTGAAATTTTTGGGCTTTGAAATTTCTACGCTTTGAGATTGCTACGCTTTGAATTTTCGATGCTTTCAAATTTCTACGCGTTGAATTTTCGCCGCTTTGTAATTCCCGCGCGACGAATATTCCGCGACTTAAAATTCCTTTATTATTCACGCATAAAAAACACTATAATTGCAAAACAACAGTCACTCGCCTAATTGACACAGCAGTTCAAAATCTAAATCAAATTCAACATCGAATTCCATATTCGCAAAAATAATAATCTCACAAAACTCTCGACTATTTTTACCCTTCTCTCACCTACATACATGACAGAATTTCCCCCTAAAAAAACAAACGATCCAGCTAGAACCGCGAAAACAACCACCATGAGATTAAATCAAACAAAAACAAAAGCGATGCAACAAGTGGCCACCGCGGTTACTGTAGGTCACGAAATCGGGACATCGATTTCACATAGGGCCGCCACGTGGGCATGTGTGAAATGGAATTCGACGCCGATCGAGAAAGTAATTAATACGGCACGCGTTAATTATTTATAAGATATCCACGTGCGCCCTCTCTCTCTCTCTCTCTCTCTCTGTCTCTCTGCGTTTTATTGGAAAATGTATGTCCATGGTTGACCGCATTGTACAGGTGTAATTTATAATATCTCGTCTTTATTATGAAAAAAAAATTATTTTCTTTTCACCCTTAGCGAAACGTTCTTAGACACTTTCATCCTTTCGCGGACTTTTCGTTCCGCTTAATACACCTCGTGTTTTTTTTATTTTCCAATTGGATAACGAGGGGAAAAAAAAATCTCCCTCGAGATTGGCGTCGCGACGCCCCTGGAAAAAGTGACGCGTAGAAATTCCATTGACGTAGAATTCATTGAAGTTAGACACTTTCTACGTGATGGTTTTGAAATTGGAAATTTGGAGACTTTGGAAATATTTGAATTTTTTTGATTTGAATGATTTTTTAACAAACGATTATTTCTAAACAAATATTGGATCGTTTAATTGTATTTATAATACCTTTTTATGAATTTTGAGGAACTTGAGTTAGTTTACGTTAAAGAAATGATTGGCAATGTTCTAATCCGAACATGGATTATCATAATCGTGGATTCAGCGACAAGTTAGTTTAGAAAGTTCCGTTCGACGGAAGAAAGTGTCTATGCTAATGTTTGGCCATTAGGCTAATCCAGTTTCGCTGTTATCTGACCGATGAAAAAAATAAACAGTTCGACAGCGCATCGCCATTAGTTCTGACTAATTATTATTTGCCAAAACACTCGTCTGTGAATTTTTTACCGTTTTTTCCCGTGTTTCTGCTTCTGTTTCTAAAAATCTTGTAACTCGTTAGATGAAGAGTACCGTTAGGCGACTAATTTACCATTTTTTTACAAAATTGTCAGCGAATTATGCATTATTCAATGATCTGTAATGTTAATTTCGTTAGCGACAATTTCTTTTGAATTAAAATTTTTTTAACCATTATTTTCCTTGATCTCAATTTGGTTATTGAATATTTTCTTTGATTTAATATCTTTAGCGAAAATTTTCCACGTTTTCAATTCGAATAAGGGAAAGTTTCCCCTAATTTCAATTTCACGTCGAAAATCCCCGTCTATTTAATTCAACACGTTTTCCCATTGACATTTTGTGAAAATGGAAAAGAAAACTTCAAAGAAAATTTGTTTAACGACTATTTTCCTTGATTTCAACTTCGTTTTAAAAAATTTCCTTTGATTTAATATCCTTAGCGATAATTTCCCACGTTTTCAATTCGAATAAGGGGAAATTTCCCCTAATTTCAATTTCACGTGGAAAATTCTCGTCGATTTAATTCGTCACGTTTTCCCATTGACATTTTGTGAAAATGGAGAGGAAAACTTCGGAGAAAATGAACGTTACGTCTCGCGACGAGCCTCGTAACTTTTACCGATTGTTCTCTAATGCGACTTCGGGATTCCGAGAAATGAAACACGCGGAATATTCACGTCGCCGAGTTATTAAACGACGTGTGTCCCGAAGATTTATGATAATTCTATTGCCGCATAGACAAAGTATCACGTACAAGCGATTTATTGTTATTGCTTCCATATGTTGGTCGCCGCTGGCATAGTGTCAGCGTGACACGTGCCACGTAATACATACACGGGGGTGATTGTGTGAGTGTGTGGAACATGACATGCGCGGATTTACACGCGGGGATTGAGCGGACAAGTGAAATTTTATTACTGCTTTGAGTTCGCAGGAATATATGTGTGTGTGTTGTATACAAACTGAGGTTTCTATGGTTTGAATTTCCCGCGATTTAAATTTCTACGCTTTGAAATTCCTAGGCGTTGAATTTTCGACGCTTTGAAATTTCTGCGCGTGGAATTTTCAATGCGTTGAAATTTTTGCGCGTTGAATTTTTGACGCTTTGAAATTTCTACACCTTGAATTTTCCGCGATTTAAATTTCTACGCCTTGAATTTTCGCCGCTTTGAAATTTCTACGCGTTGAATTTTCGACGCTTTGAAATTTCTGCGCGTTGAATTTTTCGCGATTTAAATTTCTACGCTTTGAATGTTCGACGATTTAAATTTCTACGCTTTGAATTTTCCGCGATTTGAATATCTACGCTTTGAATTTTCCGCGATTAAATTTTCTACACCTTGAATTTTCCGCGATTTTAATTTCTACGCTTTGAATTTTCCGCGATTGACATTTGCATGGTTTGAATTTTCTGCGAATAACACTTCAATACCTGGAAATTTCTATGCTTTGGTAATTTTCTACGATTGGAATTTAAACACCTGGAAATTTTCTGCGATTGTAATTTCACCGCCAGGAAATGCCGCACATGAAATTCAACGAAGTTCCAAATTTCTGTGAAAGGTAAAGATTTTGAAAATTGCATACTTTCAGAAAAAATGAGAAATTCGAGTTATATCAAAATTCTACGTTCACCCTCAATTTCAATAGTCACCGTAAATATCTACTTACCCAAACACAATTTTCCATGCCATTCACACATGTTTAATTCCTCTTGATAAAAACACCCAGAAAAATTACATAAAAAACTTACTTGTTCTGCCAGGAAATAATACCAACCGTGTCCCTTTAAAAAGATTTTACACACATTTAATAAACCTGACACATTAAATTATTTGCTCGATAAATATATTATTCCTTTTAATATACATTGATTGTATTACATACATACCGTAGGTACTGTTTATTTTTTTTTCAATTTTTTTTTGTTTCTTTTCTTAGCTCGAATCACAACGCAGTTCCTAGAGTGCATTGATTACGTTACTATTATTTATTCATACATGGTACAAAGCTTTAACAAACGTATCTATATAGTTTACAGTTCGCTAACGTAAGGACGTATGTACGTGTGTGTGCGTCACACGTATACGATAAATACAGGAAGGCATTGGAAGCGGGTTCTATTTTATTACAGATAAAGTATAGTAAACATTAGAAATTACATGACTTCAAATTCCGCCGACGTTGTTGGCTCTCTCGTTACGTTTCACTATAATTTAATTCCTAATTCGTCTAATTCGCGCATACAAAGTACTGATTACTATATACATAATACAGGGTGAGTCAAAAGTTACGAGGATGTTTTAAAAAATTAGTGATTTTTATATTTAATTTATTCTACGTTGTAATTAAACATTTATATTTATTTGATTAGGATTTTTTAAATGAAAATGTCTCTGACTGGTCCCATAATCTTTGGAAAATTTTGTATCAAACTTGGAAACTTGATGACGAATTTTGAGAGATGACTTCAAAGTGCAAAAAGCTAGTTGAAAAAAAATGTTTAGTGTTTTAATTATGTTTTATAACTTGGGTGTTCAAAATCTGTTGTCACTTCTGACTCACCCTGTATACTCGGATAAAAAAAATATCTACGGTATAATTAAACAGGCATCACACGGTATAGTCTTACGAATTACATAATTACATGCTGAATAATGTCTATTTTACGTGAATACTTACTTACCATCGAGGTTGAAGAAATTAAATATGTATAAAGGTACCTTAACGAGTACGAGGAATCGAAGAATCTCGGTAATTAAGATTCGGTGTGAGTAATTAACCGTTTCGCAGTCCGAGAGTGTGTTTATTATCAGAGAAAACGCGTTGAATGTAATAGAATATCAAATTTTCAATCGAAAGAAATTTCGGGATGCAGAAATTTCTGGCGTAAATTTTCCAAGTTTCAAAAATCCCATGTGCGGGAATTTTCACGCGTTCAAATTATCAAACGTCGCAAATTTCAAAGCATAAAAAATTCAATTGGTGTTAAATTTAACACCAATGAAAGTTTTTACTTTCCAAATTAATAGAAAATTCCCCTTTTTTTCCACATTTTTCAATTAACCCCCACTCTAATCAATCCATACACTTTTTCTCTAATTATCCTTTAATTAACACGAATTTCACAATTACCGATGAAATTTTACCAAAATTCTCATTAATTCCAATAAAACGTGTCTTTTGCCAAACTTTTAGTTATCGATGTAACTGTGTAACGCGTATTAAATAATCATTTGTCCGACGTAATTAATACTTTCCTCGGGACAAGCAAAATTAGCGAGGCAATTCGCCGTCGAGTAGCTCGACTCGTTAGACGTTAGAATGGCGACGATTTCCAGGAAAAGACAACAGTGCGCAGGCCGTTATGGAAGTTTGGATTACCCGGGGAGAGAACTACTTTCAAAAGAAGCAAATACTTCCTACTGTCGACAACTTTCTGGTTACATTTGTGGAGCAAGTGTTAGATCGATTTCCGTGTCGATATCCCCGTCGAAATATTCAATTCCCGTGATTACGTATTATTAATACGATATATCACATCGTCGGGTGTGATATAAACTGATAAAATTCTGGGAAAAAGGAGAAACTTTCTATGCGTCTCGTTATCGCGAAATTTATGCGAAGATTTTGGTATTTTATTTTTACTTGGGGGTGTTCCACGTGGACAGTTGTAGGCACGTTATGGTGTTGTTTAGGGTTGTTAAGGGAATTTTTAATATAATTGACGAGTTTGGGGCGAAGGAATTTCGAGAGGCAAAAATTTAGAAATTTTCAGATGCAGGATTTTCCAGGTGGCAAAATTTTGGAATCCAGAAATTTCGCAGGGCAAAAACACTGTGTATCACTAAATTCAGCGCTTCTAATTCAATCTCTAAAACTCCGAGGTCAATAATAGATCATTCTTTTAAATTTTAATACAAAAATACATTTTACCAACTACTCTAAATTACAAGGGAGGAATCTACGAGTGGAAGGGTCGACACATTTAATCAACAATTTGGACGGATTGTCACAGCAAATCTACTCCACACACAGATCATCTAACAATACAAATAAACTTCACCTGGGACTTTAAAAAAAAATAATTCACATAAAAAACTCTTGAAACATTTAAAACTCCCATGAAACCAGAGCAACCAATAGAAAAAAAAACAATATTCTTCAAAACAAAACGTATTACTCAACATCGCATAATTACAAAACCTCTAAACATTACCAACACATCTTCACCAAATGAATAAAGTCCCAGGTGTGTATCCTCTCACAAAACACCATGCGATCACATTCCACAAACCAACACACATCTCACCCAAAACTCACATCATCTCCGCAGCATCCCCCAGGAGTCACTAGTCCCCATCAGTCTTCTCACAAACTTCCACAAAACCCCCCTCTAAAAAACCAATTTCATAAAAATCAAAAAATCCACACTCACATCGGCTCCTTCCACTACGTCCCGCTGCCGTCCCCCACGTTCTTGGGGATGGGCGTAAGGATGCTGGACTCCTGATCAGAATTCGGTGGTGTCAACGCGTCACTTGTCCCCGAAACACTCTTCTCCGTCTTCATCTCCGTCACCACCACGTCACTCTGCCCATTAACTCCACCCGGGTTGTTCACCGCACACTTCTTATAATGTGTTCTCATATTACTACTCTGCGAGAACCTTAGCCCACAATTAGGGCACGAATAGGGCTTGGTCCCAGTATGATAATTAAGATGAGTCTTCAAATGGTGCTTCTTGGTGAACGCCTTCGAGCACAGGGTGCACTGATAGGGTTTGAGACCCGAGTGTAACCTGGTGTGCAGGGTCATATTCGACCTGTCGGCGAAGGCTTTCTGGCAGACCTGGCACTGATACGGTCTTTCCCCGGAGTGTGTCCGGAGATGCTGCTTCAGCAGCATCTTCCGCGAGAACGCCTTCCCGCACTGTTCACACTGATGAGGCTTCACACCTGTGTGTATTCGCACGTGCATGTTGTAGGCGACCCGCTGGTTGAAACTCTTCCCGCACTCCGCGCAGCCGTACTCCTTCCGGTTCCGGTGGATCTTCATGTGCGAGCTCAGGTAGCCGCGGTCGTTGAAGTACTTGCCGCACTCCGGGCACGTGGCCGCGAACTCCCGGGTGCCCTCGTGCACGCTACGGTGGTACTTGTAGTTACGGAGCTGCGAGAACTGCTTGCCGCAGTCGGCGCAGCGGAACGGCTTCTCGCCGGAGTGGGTGCGACTGTGGACCTGGTGGACATAAGAATTATGGGATGGGTTAGGACAGGGATTGTGGAGCAATACTACTGTAATCTACCTTTCCTGTAGAGCGCCGGATATATCCGGCATCCGTGTGAGGACCTGAATGTACCACCGCCGGATATGTCCGGCATATAGATATGATGACCTTTCGGTGCGAGCGCCGGATATATCCGGCATCCGCGCGAAGATCTGTGGATACGACCGCCGGATATATCCGGCATTCGCGCGAAGATCTGTGGATACGAGCGCCGGATATATCCGGCATCTATGTGTATGATGAACTGTGGGTACGACCGCCGGATATATCCGGCATTCGCGCGAAGATCTGTGGATACGAGCGCCGAATATATCCGGCATCTATATGATGATTTAACGAGCTTTTTGCGAGTGTCCCGCGAAATTATGAATGCCGAATTATCGTTTAATCGTTCGAGGCACAGTAGAAACTTTGTTGTCTTCTAAATTAAACAAAATTGGTATATTTTTGTTAACAACACATTATATAAAAGCAGAAAACGATAGTAATTCAATTGAATTTGATGTTAAAGCTCTCTACGTAACTAAGACTAATTATAAACTTGTGCACATGTGTACATCAAAAAGGTAAGACATTTAAAAAAAGTCATTAATATAACACATTATATAAAAGCAGAAAACGATAGTAATTCAATTGAATTTGATGTTAAAGCTCTCTACGTAACTAAGACTAATTATAAACTTGTGCACACGCGTACATCAAAAAGGTAAGACATTTAAAAAAAGTTATAAAGCTTGATAGCGATGTGATAACGTTTAAATATGTATAGTTTGTACAGAAATTTCAAAATGGTCAATTTAACGGGTACTGGTAGGTTTACTGTTAATCCCACCATGCCTCAAAGAGTTAAATGACTTTTATAATAATACGAGTACATAGATACTGTGATGTTGATATATTTGCGAGAGAATCAACTAACAATAAGTAACAAAAATCACAGCAAACCCTCCAATTATAACACATTCACCCTCCATCTAATTATCCCAATCCAAAAAACTCCCAATTGTCACAAAAATCAACGAACGTTACCTTCAACGACGCCCTGGTGACGAAAGTCTTTCCACACTGATCGCACCGATGATCCTCCTGTGACGTCACTCTCCTCTGCTGTAAATCACCACCAGCGATAGCATCATTGTTATTGCTATCGCTATTTACAAAAAGCCTAGCTTGGACCTTCTCCTCGACCCTCGGTTCTTCGTCCACCTTCCTCGTCTCGAGATTCGTGAATTCCTCCACAGTTTTCTCCGTTTCTATCGTGTCGCAGAGTCTGCTGATCGGATGCGACAACTCGGGTTTCTGCGGCTGTGGGAAATATCCTTTCGCACCAGGTTGTTGCTGGTCCACCCGGATGTTCTGTTGGAAAAACGTTTCCGTACTTCGAACGGTGGTCGACGGGATTTTCGGTGTAAATGGAAGCGGTGCGTAGAAATCTGGAATTCTGGCGTCGGGATTGGTCTCCGTCGGTCTGGCTGGGAAACTCTCGCAGGTAGGAACTTCGAAACCGTAGAAATCGGGCCTGGATGATCGATCGATCGGACTGATCGACGATGTGGTCGGCCGAGGTGGTTCTGGTACGCGGGTACTCTCCACGACTTCCTGCAACAGGTTAAACGAGGGTTCTAGTTTGGTCCGGCCGGTTTCGAGGCGATAGGAGTTACCTGGGGAAAAGGATCGGGTCGAGGTGGATCGATGATTGGGTGTGGATGTGATTTGATTCGTTGAGGAATAGAGGAGTAATGAGGTGTTGATTTTCTTTGAGGCACAGAATTTTTGAAATGTGGACATTTTGAGGCGTGGGAATTTCAAAGCGCGGAAATTTCAAGGCGTAAAAATTTCAAAGCGTGGAAATGTCAAGGCATTAAAATTTCAAAGCGTGGAAATTTCAAGGCATTAAATTTTCAAAGCGTAGAAATTTCCAGGCATACAAATTTCAATGCGTGCAAATTTCAAAGTGTGGACAGTTCAAGGCGTAAAAATTTCAACGCGTGGAAATTTCAAGGCATTAAATTTTCAAAGCGTGGAAATTTCAGGGCATTAAATTTTCAAAGCGTGGAAGTTCAAGGCATTAAAATTTCAAAGCGTGGAAATTTCAGGACATTAAAATTTCAAAGTGTGGAAATTTCAGGGCATTAAATTTTCAAAGCATGGAAATTTCAAGGCATTAAATTTTCAAAGCGTGGAAATTTCAAGGCATAAAAATTTCAATGCGTGGAAATTTCAAAGTTTGGACAATTCAAGGCGTAAAAGTTTTAAAGCTTGGAAATTTCAAAGCGTGAAAATTTCGAGGCATTAAAATTTCAAAGCGTAGAAATTTCTAGGCAATAAAAAATTTCAAGAAATGCATCTATAAACTCATAAAAATTTCTATCTCAAGAAAATTATCAACGCGGAAACGTCCAAATATCAAAATTCTCAATCCTTTCAACATCTCCACCACTCTATCCATTTATCCTGACAATAGACACACTCAGAAGTCACTTAAACAAATAACATACAATTCCTTCGTGGATCATTGGCAATCCTTTTAACAACCATAAGCGAAACCAGGATGCGCCGCGAAATAACGATACGCGATCGGTGAATAAAAAGCAGCCGAAAGGTAATTTATCGGCTAATTCTGCGCAACGCTTTTACAATTCATTTGCAATAGCAGCCGCGGTAAACTTGTGATTCCTGAATTGTCACATCGAACAACAGTTTCTCCAATTAACATAAAACGCTTCTATGCTTTCCTGCCTCGTCTACGTCAGCCTCTCATTTGCATCCAGCAGACGAAATACGCGGAAACGTTCGTGGATCGTCAATTCTCATTATTCGTCATGCTTTTGATAATCATGTTTTCCCGGTGGAACAAAAAAAATGTTATTCAAGTCACAGAAACGCACGACATCCGGGTCTCGACGTTTAATCTTCCGGCCGTGTATTTTGAGAATAATAAAAAAAGAAAATAAAATCGAATTGGAACGCAACGATTGCAAAGTTGGTAATTGCGATTAATCGATTAGGCAACAGTGAGACGTCGATGGTAACAAGTGTTGCACGTGAATAATAATAGATTGCTTTTTTTCCTTTTATTTTTTTTTTGTTTTCTTTTTGTTCGTTACAAAGCTGTTAAACTGCGACGATTAGAAAGCGTTTTCCGGCGTGGATTTATCACGTCGGTCTTTCTTTCCTGTAATTTCCGACGGTAATCAGTAATAATAGAAAATTGCGCGTTGCCAATCGAAATTCAAAAGTGAAGGCGCGGTCGGAAGGGAGAGAAAAAAATCATATACATATATTTATATCATATATCTGTTTTTGCTGGGAACAATTACCGTTAAGTGGATATTTAATCGCGGAAGAATTTTGATCGATTTTACGGCCGAGTAGATTTCAAAATGTCGATTATACGAAGTTTCCATGCGATTAGGTTTATTATTTCACCATTAGAAATTGAAACGCGCAAAAATTTACGAAATTTCCGCGTGGAAATTTTAATTTAACGAAACACGAACTCAGAATTTCACAAATTTGTTTCGATAAACAAAAAGAAAAGTCTGGAAGTTGCGAAAAAAACGTCAATCTGAAAAACGCAATTTACCGTCAGCGATCCAGCGGATATTTAATTAATTATAAATTCGATTAATTAGAGCTTGAAGTATTCTTCCACACGCATTGTTCCACACATACACTCGAGAATGCATTATGCCTGCTAAGTCACGTTTAATTTTAATTTCGTATCGTTAATTCCCTCGGGACAAAAAAAAAGGGAGGGAGAGAAAAAAAAACGAACGGCGAAACTGGAATCTGCATGGAATCGTAATTATCGCGTTCCGTCGCACGACGCTTTTCAATGAGCTAGAAAGTGACGTCCGATGAATAACACCAGCCATGATTTATTTATTTATTTCGTTTTTTTTTATCCCCGGCGATTCCCCGTCACGCTCGATCTATAGATCACGATCGATCTATAGATATAGAAGTGTCGAAATACCGCCAATATCGCGGTGAAATGTTCAAAAGAGAATCACCGAGATAATATTGATTTGTTTTTATCGAAATGACTAATGAAATTAATTAATTACGACATTTTATTAAAATGTTATCTTTGGAAATTATGAATTAAAGATAAAAACCGAGCGATTCAACGTGCTGGAAACATTTTGACGACTAAATTTCGTGACTTTTTTTGCCGGTCGAGTCGAATCGAAGCGAGAAACTTAATCCTCTTACGGTTTAATCCGAGAACCGCGAATAATAAGTGTCGAGATAAATGATCTGTGATAAAAACGACGGAATATTGAGAGTTGCGGGGGAAAAATGGCAACGTAAGAATTCGCTAAACTAGCGGAAGTTCAGTATATAAATTTCATGAAACATGACGTGTTACAATGACGTGGACTCGACTGGAAACTGTGAAACTTGGTAACGCGAGCGTGGAAATCAGTGTGCGAGCGAATGAATAATAAATTAATAACTTCGGATATATATGTATAGTGGAAAAGGATATCTCGGAACTTAGAAAATCTCGTACCGTGGAAATTTTCAGCCCTGATAATTTCCTGCCTCGGAAATATCAACATGTAGTGAATTTATAGCGCGGAAATTATGCAATCTAGAAAATTCAGAGCGTAGATATTTTAAAATTGAAGAAAAAATCAAACCATTGCAATTTCAGAGCTTAGAAAATTTCCTAATTAGAGTCAATAAAAGCATAGAAATTTCAAACTTCTGAAAACTAATAACAAAAAAATTGCAATGCTCGTAATATAATTTCAAATCAGTAAAAAGTTAAATCGTACAAATTTCAAAACGTGGAAATTTCAAGGCTTGAAAATTTCAAAGCGTGGAAATTTCAAGGCATTAAAATTTCAAATTGTGGAAATTTCAAGGCATAACAATTTCAAAGCGTGGAAATTTCAAGGCATACAAATTTCAAAGCGTGGAAATTTCAAGGCATTTAAACTTCAAAGCTTGGAAATTTCAAGGCATGAAAATTTCAAAGCGTGGAAATTTCAAGGCATTAAAATTTCAAATCGTGGAAGTTTCAAGGCAGGAAAATTTCAAAGCGTGGAAATTCCAAGGTATTAAAATTTCATGGCGTAAAAATTTCAAATCAGTAAAAATTCAAAACCAAAGAATAATCTACCAAATCCAAATCCTCTCAAACTCCTTAAACAATGCAAATAAAACCCCAGCAATTAACCAATCGTCAATTTCATAATCTAAACTCCCGCGGCCCTGGTTTTAACCCCCTCCCTCCTCCCGCGTGAAAAAAATCCCGTTCACCTGACAGAATCTAAACGGTATCTAATACAGTCGCAGGCTTTTACGATTACCACAGCTGATTGAAGATGCGGAAGAAGGGTCGAGCTCATAAACCGCTCCTCGCAGTCAGCCACAACCTGTTCTTAATGTCAGCAGCGACTACCTCAACGTCGTCGGAGCCGGTGTCGAAGAGATACCCGAACGATAATCGATATTCCCCATAATTCGATGCGTCCCCTCCCCTCCCCCCCACACTCCTAAGAATATTTTTTGTATTCTTTGACCCCTGCCGCGAGCACTTCCGTGATCTTTCCCGTGGACGAGTCTGGGATCGAAGATCGAAGGTATGTTTCCTATCGCGGGATCTAACGATTATTGCTGCGACTCGACAGGTAAAACCATTGACAGGTAAATCGAAGGGTCAGGAACTTTTTTTCGACTGTTTGTACTGCTTGTTTTTTTTTTACTTTGGAATGAAAAATATGAGAGTGGATCATGGTTTGGGGATGAAGAATGAAGGATTAATTAGTGAAGGATTGATTAGATTATATTTGGAAGATTTCCTGAGAGAGCTACGATACGAAATTTTCAAGGTTTACAATTTCAGTGCACCTAACTTTCCATACGTAGAAGTTTCCACGCTTTGCAATTTCTACGCGCCTAAATTTTCAAAGTTTTAAATTTCCACGCTTTGAAATTTCTACGCTTGGAAATTTCTAGGCTCTGAAATTTTTACGCTTTGCAATTTCAATTGCTTTGAAATTTCCACGCTTTGAAACTTCTACGCGTCTAAATTTTCAAAGCCTTAAATTTCCACGCTTTGAAATTTCTACGCGCCTAAATTTTCAAAGCTTTAAATTTCCACGCTTTCAAATGTCTACGCGCCTGAATTTTCAAAGCTTTAAATTTCCATGCTTTGAAATATCCACGCTTGAAAATTGCTACGCTTTGAAATATCCACGCCTGGAAATTTCTACGCTTTAAAATACACACGCTTTGAAATTTCCACGCTTTGCAATTTTAATGCTTTGAAATTTCCACGCTTTGAAGTTTCTACGCGCCTAATTTTTCAAAGCTTTAAATTTCCACGCTTGGAAATGTCTACGCTTTGAAATTTCTACGCGCCTAAATATTCAAAGCTTTAAATTTCCACGCTTTGAAATATCCATGCTTTAAACTTTCCACGCACCTAAATTTTAAAAGCTTCAACAATTTCAATTCCAATGCCTAAAAATTCGTCATCCAACTCCACTTACAAAGTACCCAAACATCCCACCAAAATTTCCCTTTCAACAACGATCTCCCCAACCAAAAATAAAAAATCAACATCCAGATCATTTCTATTAAATCTTTCACCCTACTCCTCTGCATCCCGGGACACTTTATCCCATACAACAACCGTGCGAATGAGTTCCGTAAGAAATTAGAATAACCTCGCGATCTATCTCGTCGATCCCTTCGTCGTAAATCTTTCCAGCCTGGAATCGAGGCAGCCGTATATAACACCCGGTAACTTTTCTACGAATTCTAATCGAGAGGCGCGGTAAGTCATCGCTACCTCGCCCATAGCCGCGTTTAATTGCCTGAAATATTCCGATGGCGATTATCGATTTGACAGACAGACCGGTATAGCGTTGCATTTAGTACAATTTCGATTTATCTACGCTGGGGATCTCGCTGCAACGTATGAATATATGCGCAGATGTAAGCCGCTTATCGATTTCTGGTTCAACATGCTGCTGTCTCATCGCTTCCGCGATCGCCGGGTAAATAGAGCCACGATAAGCGAGACGTCTTTCACCACGCGGGGATCGATAGATCCATCGGATAAAGAACGGGTCAATGATTCCCCTGCGAGATGATACACGTGCGGATGCCACGGTGAATTACGAGATCCAATTGCGATCGTACGAAATCGTTCGAGCGGATTTTCACGCTTTTCTATGGATCGTGGGGTTTCGAGTGAGAGAAATGAGATTATGAGATATTTCGCAGGTGATAATGATTAGGAAGATTTTGGGAAAGTGGTTGGTAGGGTGGAGAAAGGATGGGTAGAAGATTTTTGAGAGGGAAAAAATTAAAGTGTGGAGATTTTGAAATCTGGGGAATTTATAGTGTGAAAATTAGAAAATTTATATAGCAGAAATGTAGAAAGTTAGAAAATTTTAAAGGATGATGTTTCGAAAATTGATGGCGTGGGAAATTAAATTTAAGAGGTTTGATAAAGTGGAGAAACGAAGTTTGGGAATTTTATAGCGTGGAAATTTGGGAAATTATAAAATTCATTGCACAGAAATGTCGGAGCTTAGAAAATTTATAGATTGGAAATTTTAAAAGATGATATATAGAAAATTTATAGAAACAATCAAAAGTAAATCTATGAAGTGGGAAAATAATCGATTAATGGAGATTTCGAAGTTTAGGGAATTTAAAGCGTGGGAATTTGAAAGATTAGAACATTCATAGCGCAGAAATGTCAGAACATAGAAAGTTGATAGCTTGGGAAATTTAAGTTCTGGTAATTTGATGGTATAGAAAATTTGTGTTAGATAAAAATAGAACGAGTAGAAGTTACGTTAATTTCGAAGATATATAAGAGTCACATGTAAGCGATAAAAAGTGTTTTTCACAGGAAATGGCATCGAAAAAATTTGTATTCCTAATGGCGATCCATGTTTATGCCATGTAGGTGACGAATCGTTAACAAGTAATTTAATTAATGACGAGTATCCGTATAAAGCACGTAGACAGCAGTCATTTATATCCGAATGACAAGATTCTAATTAATTATTTATTATACGCCAGCTTGCATTACATGCATGTTAATTAGAATTTAAATATCGATGGATAAAGGTTCTCCAATCTCTAAACTGAACTAAGACTCATCAATTCTATAAATAACATAGCGTGGCAATTTATGTCCTTTAATTTCCTCGAGCAGCAATTTCAATGCATATAAATTTCCGGCACAGAAATCTCAATTGCAAAGAACTCATGGTGTAAAAATTTCATTTCCAATGCGTAGAAATTTATACCTTGCCTAACTTTCCATACGTTGAAATTGCCATACGCCTAAATTTCCAAGGCTTCAAATTTCTATGCGTTTAAATTTTCAAGGCTTAAAATTTCCACGCGTCTGAATTTTCAAAGCTTCAAATTTCGACTCGTCCAAATTTTCAAGGTTTGAAATTTCCACGCTTTGCAATTTCAACGCTTTGAAATTTCCAAGCTTTAAAATTTCCACGCTTTGCAATTTCAACGCTTTGAAATTTCCAAGCTTTAAAGTTTCCACGCTTTGCAATTTCAACGCTTTGAAATTGCAAAGCTTTAAAGTTTCCACGCTTTGCAATTTCAACGCTTTGAAATTTCCAAGCTTTAAAGTTTCCACGCTTTGAAATATCCATGCTTTGAAATATCCACGCGTGTAAATTACCACACTTTCAAATATCCACCCTTTGAAATTTTCAAAGCTTCAACAATTGCAATTCTCTTCACAACCTCCCGAACTTAAAATAAAAAATCTGCATCGAATCTCCCACCCAGGGCTCCCGAAGACCTCGCTCGATCACAAACGGCAGAAGGCTGGAAATCAGAATTAATCGTACACACCGATCCATTAGTGAAAGTCTTTTTATTACCTTGGCCGGGGCAGGTTGTATTAAATTACCGCGTTATCGTGCGCGTATTCTACACGGTCCCGCATCGTGAAAAAAAAAAAAAATCAAGTTGCCCGGTGCCCGCAAGATGTTCGGTCGTTGCGCAAGGTCGTAAAGTAATTCGAAAAAATCTGGAGCGTATCAGTGCACGTGTCGAAAGAGAAAACTGGGTCCCCAGATTGAGCGCGTAATAAGTATGTAAAATCCCATAATATCTCGCAGCTGGCGTGTTCGTACGGCCAGCTGGACAACGCGACTTTACCGAAACGGAATGAAAAATGATGGAGGGAGAGAAAATAAAAAAAAGAAAAATAAAATAAAAAAGAAACCGCTGAATAAAAGGAGAAACAAGGAGAAACAAGTAACTGATAGTTTCATTAATCAGAATGACATTCGGGCAGCTGGTACCGCGGCCATCTTATCACCTGGCACCATCGAATCACCGCGGGCTGCTAAATGAGCACTGATTCTGTGCCGAGAGATTCTACTCGAAGAAAGCAAAATGACCGCGTGTCGGACATGCTTTCGTTTCAGCTGGTGAAAGGTCGACGCGTTTCTCTGCTTTTGTTTGACACGGATAAAAAAGATGGGGTGTAGGGACAGAGGATTGATATTGGATGTTTAGGGGATTAGAAAGATATTAGGGAGGAAAGGAGGTTGTAACATTTTGTGGTGTGGAAATTTGGAGGCGTAGAAATTTCGGGTTATGGAGAATTTTACGCGTATAAATTGTATGTAAAGGAAATTTTAATGCGTAAAGATTCTATGCAGTGGAAATCTCAATGCGCAGAAATGTCAGAGCATGGAAATTTCAATGCGTAGAAATTTTAGAATATGGAAATTTCAACGCGCAGAAATGTCAACGCGTAAAAATATCAACACATGGAAATTCCAACGCGCAAAAATGTGAACGCTTGGAAATTCCAGTGCGTAAAAATCCAATGCACTACCAACGTCAATGCGTAAAAAACCTACGCAATAAAAACCTCTACCCATTAAAATTTAACGCCACAAAAATCCTATGCAATGAAAATTTCAATGTATAAAACATTCTACGACATGTAGATTTCAAATCGTCAAACTTCCGGCGTAGAAAGCTATCAAACGTCGAAAAACCATCGACAAAGAAAACAGGAATCTCCGAATACGTCGTTTCCTCTGCATACGGAATAAGGATAGTCATTTCTATTACCAACGGATGCGCGCATACGCGATTATTCGAGATCGTGAAACGCGAAAACGACGGAGAGGAACGTTACATTAGTTCTTATCTACGAAACGGAGCTTGAATAGCTCGTTAACTTTTACACCGATGGCCACGTGGTGGATATTCAAGTCTACGGAACTCTATCTCCGCGAATTGCCAGTTTAATTCGCGAAAACGGTCAACCCGGCCGTTTCGCGGCAGTTATGGAAAACAGAGGAACCCGGTGACGAGTTCCACGTTTCAAGCACCTACGTGCTTTCCATTCAATTAACCGGTCACATAAACGAACCGTGTTTCTATTAAAGTGTTCGCTAGAGTATGTCGGCCCGCAAAGGTCTAGGGTGTAATGCTGACTAATTTATTCAAGTCAATCGTATCGTTTTAACGGTATTTTTTTAGGGAATTCACTTGTAAATGTTTGAAAGCTTCTGGAGGATTTTCAGTAGTGGGAAAGTTTGAGGAAATTATGGAGGGAAAGATGTTTTTTTAAGAGTTGGAATTTTGGGGAGGGAAGAATCGAAATTTAGGAATTTCGGTGCGCAGAAATTTAAAAGCATGACAATGTTAAGCAAAAGAATTATCAGGCGTGATAATGTCTGTGCGTAGGAATTTTAAGGCGTAAAAATTTTTAGAAAAAGAAATTTCAACACGATTTAATTTCTAGGCAAAGAAATTTCCAGCGCAGAATTTTAATACGTAAAATATTTCACAGTAAGAATAACAAAGCAAACGAAACTCATTAACAACAATATCTATCTGTTAAGATCTATTTGATCTTTCATTGATCCATAAAATTCTCTTTTTTTATTAATTCACACTTTCTATTAAAGTGACTAAAGAACGCAGGTGTAAAGTATTTCTTTAAAAAACCCTAATTAATAATTCATGCCATTATTTTGTCACCCTGTCACGTTGCGTGGACTGCGAGTTTTGCAATAGTGATCACTATAATCAAACGTTATCGTTTAATCAGACAATTAAACGTCCCAATTACGCGACACTACGACCGATGTAACGAAAATTAAAGCGCAGAAAAACAGGATTAAAGTTTTCAAGGGTTATCAACGATATTCCTCTCGTGAGAATGGCATGCAAATTCGCCAGCGACGTTAATTAACAGCGCACGTAAACACTGCGAACGAGTATGATAACTACGAATGTGTCACGTACATTAGAAAGTGAGAGTCAATCTCGTCGAGGTTTGAAGATTCGAGTTTCATTGCATTTCTTGCAATGAACATACACTTCCAACGCGTCCATAATCGCTTATCACTTAATTAGGTACAAGCGGATCGTTTACACTGCCGAACCAACGACTCACAGTGCCCCGGGAAAACGAATTAATATTTTAAAGGGAATATTCAACGCACAGAAATTTCTGGTGAGAAACTTTCAAAGCACAGACATTTCCTGCGTAAAACTTTCAAAGCACTGAAATTTCCTGCGTAAAACTTTCAAAGCATTGAAATTTCCTGCGATAAACTTTCAAAGCACAGAAATTTCCTGCGAAAAACTCTCAATGCGTGGAAATTTCCTGCGTAAAACTTTCAAAGCAGAGAAATTTCCTGCGAAAAACTTTCAAAGCACAGAAATTTCCTGCGAAAAACTCTCAATGCGTGGAAATTTCCTGCGAAAAACTCTCAAAGCACAGAAATTTCCTGCGATTAACTTTCAAAGCGTAGAAATTTCCTGCGCACAAAAACTTCGTGTGAAAAACTTTCAACGCGTGGAAATTTCCTGTGAAAAACTTTCAAAGCGTACAAATTTCCCCAAAGCGACAATTTCAACACGCAAGAATTTCACAATTACTGAAAATTAAACCGTGCATACAATTTCCTGCGTAAAATTTTGAAAATCACCAGATTACAGGTAGACTCTATGGCAATTACCGTACGCCACTCATATTCACGGGACACCTTGACAGGTATGATTATGTGACAGGATCCTTGCGCCAGGTAACACGAACACAATATTATCGTGTTGGAAAAAAAAACAAAAAACAACAACAAAACAGCCCCGTCATGTTTCCTGACCGTGTAGAATTCAATGGCGCCATGAAATTAGCTTACCTACTTTACTCCCTTGCGGCTGTAGTGATTAACGATTAGCCTGGGGGGGAGGGGGGCGTTGATGGAGGGGGAAAAAAAACAATAAACCTGATCACTGAACCGGTGTTCGTAAATAGCTGCGAGGCACAGGTTGTGCACGCGTCCTAAAAGGAATCTAACAATATCTAACAACGACATGAATTTTTGAAAAGCTAATTATTTTTAAAATAATGACTAAAATGTAATAATAGATAGTATTTAAAAATAATAGCTAAAATTCGAATTAATAATACACTGTTGAATCGTTTATTACATTAAAAATGATAAAATTAGTCAATTTTTTGTTAAACTACTTTAACGTTTAATTCGATAAATTTATTTAGAAAAAAGTGTGTTTTTTAAGCATCTTTTTGTGGGTTATATATATTTATATATAAAAATTTCCACGCTTTGAAATTTTAATGCCTTGAACTCTCCACACTTTGAAATTTCAACGCCTTGAAATTTTAATGCCTTGAAATTTCAACGCCTTGAAATTTTAATACCTTGAAATTTCCACGCCTTGAAATTTCCAAGCTTTGAAGTTTAAATGCTTTGAAATTCCACGCTTTGAAATTTGTATGCCTTGAAATTTCCACGCTTTGAAATTTTATATATATTTATATAAATATGATTTATATATATTTAAATATACAGAAGATATATGTAGAAGTATATACATATAAAATTTGTGTATATAGAAATAGAGTTTAATGAAAAAAAATTTATGCTCGAGCGGAAAGCTGGTATTATTTGTTTTTTCGGGTGAACGCGACTTTTTCCGTGTCGTCGAGTGTTTTCTTTATTATTTTTTTTCCTCGATTCGTAAGAGGTTCGCACGGCATTCGGTTGTCCGGTTGACGAATTTACAGAGGACGCCGTTAAAATATGCACGGTCACGAAAGGATGACACGTTCGGGTAAAAACCGTTGTCAGTTTACACGGATTCGGTGGTTCCAGGTGAAACTACTTGCCGTCGGTTCGATTCGAATTGACATAACAGTCCTTCGATCTCGACACAAAACAGAACGCCGACGTCTTCGTAAAAAATGTCCCACCATTCAAAATTTTACGCTCTAAATTGCCTTTTTTGCACAAATTTCTCTTTCGTTCAAAAATACCTGCGCGTTAAATTTTCTCTTTAATTAAAAATTTCGGAGGGTTGAATTTATACTAATTATAACATATAAATTAATCAGGACATTAAATATGTCTAATTTCCTGCTAGAAACAACAAAGTAACTTCTCGGGAGAATATTTCACACTACCAGGCATACTAAACAAAATTCGAAAAATACAAAATATGTCTCGCGGAACGAAACAGACTTTTATATCGCCATTTAGATTCTTGTCTCGCGTCGCGCAACGCTCTGATTATGTTTCTACGGAGTCGCGTGGCACGTACCATTTTCTATGAGTAATCGATGTAAAAGCAACACGTCAACGATAGTAAAAAAAAAGAAAGAAAGAAAGAAAGAAAAATCAACCGGTAGGCAAAAATAATTGTATAAAACGTAAGCGACCAGTCGAGACTCTAAGTGGACCACTTCTACCGCGGGTAGATAAACGGTTATTGATAAGCGATAAATATGTTCTTGTTCGGAGGATAGACGGAGCGGTATATAACATTTGGTTTTTTTTACACTGTTAATACCGGCGCACCCTTGTTATTCTACTTTTGTTCCGCTGCGGTTCTACGGTAAATTACATGATTCTCAACGCAAAAAAAAACCGCGCGATCGCGATATGGTTGCAAATTCGCTGCTATAACGTTGGTCGAATTTTCAACCGGGGAGAATATTAATACGATCGTTAGTAGAATGGTTGGTACTTAGTGGTGTAGCATCGTATTTTGCTCGGAATATGTATTAGAAATTACTTCCCGGACGGGAGAAAATGTGGTCGATTGTGTAATAAATATTTATGGATTTATTTATGGAGTAATTGGAATTCGCTGATAAATAAAAAAGAGACAATCGACTTTGGAATTTCGAAAAGGACCGCGCTAATTTTCAAGGCTTCAAATTTCTACGCTCCTAAATTTTCAAGGTTTCAAATTTCTACGCGCCTAAATATTCAAGGCTTTAAATTTTAACGTTGGCAAATTTCCATACGTTGAAACTTTCACGCGCCTAAATTTTCAAGGCTTCAAATTTCTACGCGCCTAAATTTTCAAGGCGCGTTAGTGGTTTTTAATTATTTTTGTTTTATCAAGAAAAATTCAACCCTCGGAAATTTTTAATTAGAACGTCTATAATTATAGTTGTTAAAATAAAATAGAACTAATTTCGTTGTTTAGATCGAATTAGATAATTCTAAGATTTGATAGAATTTCCATAATTACTAAGTGTGTGATTGATTAGTTAATTGGTATGTGTCAAGGGGTATTCCGTCGACGGAAGACTTTATTTCGAAAATCCCATTTGTCCCCGCGTTAATTGAGGACCCGCGGTATTATCGTAATTTATTCATCGAAGGAACACAATGGCGCTCGTGCCCCATATCACGACAGGTAATGTACCTGTCGGTAATCAGCGAAACGTGACCGCTAGGATCTGGCATTCTACGCCCAATTATTCCCACAGTTCCTCCCTTTGCCCCGTGGGAAATCGAATTGGGGAATTTTGAAAAACAAATGAACTGTTTTAATAAATAAAATAAACCCTTTATACACTCATTTATTAAAAAAAAATAAATTTAGATATGTTGATTTAATAGTGTTAGATATTTATTTATGTTGTTAAATTCTTGCGTGAGAAATTTTCAAGTTTTTCATTTTTGGATCCTCGATTTAAAAACTACTGAAATTTCTGTATCCGAAAATTTCCCGTTGGAAACATTCCGCGCCTTAAAATTCTTCGGGAGTCACCCCGAGAACATTAATAACGCTCATAAATTCTCTGAATCCGAAGTGAAGTATTTTCTTTTTACAAAGAAAAAAAAAACAACATCGTACACGAACCATATAAATCTGTACACCTTATATATACGATTGCAACTTAATTGCACCATGTAATTAAATATCATTCTTTATTCCATTCAATTACACCGCTGACCCGAATGTGTTACACGGATGTATAAACGGTACAAACAAACACACACACTGAGAGTGAGCATAGGTGTTGCGGTGTGGTTTAAAAAATTCAATTGGATTTTTCTGGTCGAGTACCCACGGTTAACGTGATCAGATTGCAAAGCGTGTATTATTAGTCACAGGGACAACTAATATTCTAATAGACACTTTGTAATAGAAATCCATTTTCACGTAGCTGCCTTCGAGTCATAGATGATGTTTCCAGATCATCTACCCGGATTATGTACGAGATACACGTTCTAAATAAATCGTTGAAAATGTAATCAGCATACACCATGTGTCTGTTAGGCTGTTAGAGAGTAAATGATTGCACATCGTTGTGTATGGCATCGTTTCGATATTCAAATGGCAGCAATGTTAGAATTACGCCACGCGGGATCGTTTTATTTTACTGGCGTAATATCAAAGTAATTCCTGTGTACTCTAGAAAGTTAGAAAGTCATCAGAGCCACTGTCGTGCTAAGAAGATAATGTGAAATAGGGAAACGGATTTTTCTTTCGTTCGATACTAATTTGGTTCGATTGAATCGATCCGAATTTTGTACGTGACTGAATTCTCAGGGTTTGAAGTTTTAATGGCATGGAATTTCCAAGGTTTGCAATTTCAATGCGTCTAATTTTCAATGCGTTGAAATTTCCACGTGCCTAAATTTTTAGGGGTTTATATTTCCATTTTTGAAAATTCTACGCGAGTAAATTTCCACGCCACGAAATTTCCACGCTTTGAAATTTCCACGCCCTGAAATATCCAGGCTTGAAAATGTCCACGCTTTGAAATTTCTACGCGCCTAAATTTTCAAGGCTTTAAATTTCTACGCGCCTAAATTTTCAAGGCTTCAAATTTCTACGCGCCTAAACTTTCAAGGCTTTAAATTTTAACGTTGACAAATTTCCATACGTTGAAACTTTCACGCGCCTAAATTTTGAAGGCTTCAAATTTCTACGCGCCTAAATTTTCAAGGCTTCAAATTACTACGCGCCTAAACTTTCCAAGCTTCAAATTTCTACGCAGAATTATCACACCCTCACTTTCCAAGGCTTTACAAACTTCTACACACCAATAAATCCAACCGCTACAATTTCCAATCACCAAATATACACATCCCATAATTCCAACATTTCCCAATTAATTTCAAACTCACCTCATCAGCATGTTGAAGAACAATAGGCTGCAACTTGGGCGAATGATGCGGTCGCACTATCTGCTTCCACGGCGACGCAGTCACCCTATTAGCCACGTGTCTCCTAGGTGTCCTCCACCTGCAGCATCCCTCCCCACAACTAAGATCCTCTCCATACACCTGGGACCTCGTGAACTGCTCCTGACTCTCCATCGTCCCTTCCGTCCTTTCCAATTCATCCTCCGACACCTTATACCCAGCCCTATAATCCCTCAGCCCTAAATCAGTCCCACCCACTTCCTGATACTTCGAATCACAGATCAAAGGGCTCTGCTCTCTTCTCTCCTGCACTTCCGGTACCACCGGATACCTTCTGTCCAGTTGTCCCTGACTCCTCTCCTTCTCCATACTCTCTCCCCTCACCCTATCCTGAAGGACACCCGGGTAACTAGGTGTCCAGGTCGTCGGACAACAGCTATACCCACTTCCAACGAAATTGATCATCTCCACTGGTCTCTCTCTTATCTCCTCTCTCCCATATTCCTTTTTATTTCTCTCCTGGACTCTATGAGGTCTGTACCACGTGTCCGAGGGGTATTGTTCACATTGCAGGTACTTAGGGCTGATCTTCACGTCCTTCACATCGTCCTTGGAGTCCTCGGCGCACATCGCCAGCGGCACCGGGGGCAGTCGGATGTGAAGGGCCTCGGCGGCCCTTAGGAACGCGTTCAGACGAGGTCGAGGTACAGTGGCGGTGCCGGTGTAGACGAAGCCCAAAAGGGCAGCCAGCTCGGGTGCCTCGACCTCCGCGAGGATCACCGTGATTGGCTCGCAGTGCACGGATCTACTGTGCGCCAGAAGCACTTCCTGAAACAGAGGACACCGTTGTTAGAGAATGAAAGATTTATGGAGGTCCGAGGGGGAATGGCAAGTGGACGACCGACTTTTCGAGACGGCGTGCACGGGTTATTTGAATTTCTGGGGGGGGGGGGGGGGGGGGGGAGATGGAGGAGAGATACCTGTGTTGTTGTGCAGCGGGGATTGTTGGTGTTGTTTTTTAGGGCTAGGGACTTTTTGGATTATTGGTGGTTTAGGGTTATTCCTTTCACTGATGTTGATTTGTAGGTTTTGGATTATTGTATTTATGGGTTTGGAGATATTGAGGTGAATGTTGGACTATTGTGATTAGAGTGAAATTGTATGGTGAAGATATGTGGAACAGTTTATTTTACTGATTTTTTTAATTTTTTGGGATTTTCGTTTTACCCTCGTCATTTATACAATTTTTTAGGTATCGATCTGATGCTTTAACTGTGTTACTTGGCTTCGAATTACGCATCCAAAACGTCCCGGATCATTTTAATAGCTCTAAAGTTACGGAATTTACGAGGGAAAAACGAAAATTGCGAAAAATCGTCAAATTCGACCAGTTTTTTGGTCGGCATTCGCTCAATTTTTGAGATAGCGACCTGAAACTTGTACCATTGTTTTAGTTAGGAAATTCTACGGCAGATCAACCTATAATAGTTGTACTTTTCGAAAATTTAATTTTTCGCAAAAATCTGAAGGGGGTAGGTCAGGATTTTTCGCGATTTTCGTAAATCGCCTGCCATTTCCGTAATTTTTGAGCTATTAAAACGATCCGGGGCGTTTTGGACGCGGAATCCGAAGCCGAATAAGACAGTGAAAGAATTATTTTGATATCTAAAAAATTGTAGAAATGGCGAGCGATTTACGAAAATCGCAAAAAATCCTGACCTACCCCCTTCAGATTTTTGCGAAAAATTAAATTTTCGAAAAGTACAACTATTATAGGTTGATCTGCCGTAGAATTTCCTAACTAAAACAATGGTACCAGTCTCAGGTCAGTATCTCGAAAATTGTGGAAATGGCAAGCGAAAAACTGGTTGAAATTGACGAATTTTCGCTATTTTCGTTATTCCTTCGTCATTTCCGTAATTTTTGAGCTATTAACATGGTCTAGGGCGTTTTGGACGCGGAATCCGAAGCCGAATAAGTCAGTGAAAGAATCATTTTGATATCTAAAAAATTGTGGAAATGACGGAAGAATTACGAAAATCGCGAAAAATCGTCAAATTTAAGCAGTTTTTCGTTCAGCATTCGCTCAATTTTTGAGATAGCGACCTGAAACTTGTACCATTGTTTTAGTTAGGAAATTCTACGGCAGATCAACCTATAATAGTTGTACTTTTCGAAAATTTAATTTTTCGCAAAAATCTGAAGGGGGTAGGTCAGGATTTTTCGCGATTTTCGTAAATCGCCTGCCATTTCCGTAATTTTTGAGCTATTAAAACGATCCGGGGCGTTTTGGACGCGGAATCCGAAGCCGAATAAGACAGTGAAAGAATTATTTTGATATCTAAAAAATTGTAGAAATGGCGAGCGATTTACGAAAATCGCAAAAAATCCTGACCTACCCCCTTCAGATTTTGGCGAAAAATTAAATTTTCGAAAAGTACAACTATTATAGGTTGATCTGCCATAGAATTTCCTAACTAAAACAATGGTACAAGTTTCAGACCGCTATCTCAAAAATTGAGCAAACGGCAACCGAAAAACTATTTTAATTAATCATATTTCGACTGCCATTTCTACAATTTTCGCGTAATCGAATCCAGGCCCCCGATATTCGTATTCTATGTCAAATTCCACATTTATATGTATAGAAAATATGTATAAAATACATATTTTATTAAAAATAATATATATAAAATATGTATATAAATATGTATATAAAAAAAATGTTCCCTCGCCACTTAAATATTGAAATTTCTCCCAACACACCCGATACACGCTCGTCAAAACATGTTATTAACCAAATTCCACAGCTCCAGAATTAATAAAGTGACACATCAACAAATGACAAACGCCACGCTGCGAAAATTATATTTTTTTCTACTCGCCGAGCTCCTTCGCGTAAACCCTCGTCTCGCTAATATTTACGTCACCGGTTGTCACGGGCTCGCAATAATAATTCTCGCGTTATCCTTGCCAGCATCCCGAAGCATTCCGCGGCGAGCAATAAATAAAATTTCCTTCGGGACTGTGTGTTCCACGCACACAGACGCACTATGCTCGGATAAGGACGTCGTTCAGGATAACTAATAAATAAAGGTGAACGACGCACTGGGAAATGCGAGAACGTTATGCACGATCACACACGCATATCCAGAGATATACTGAGTGTTAGTTTGTGTGTGTGTGTGTGTGTTTTCATCGTACAAGTCGAATAAAATGCGAGACAGTGAAATAAATTACGCAATTTTTTTAATTCAGGGAAATGTACTGTTAACATAGATTTCCTCGAGTGTAGAGGTATGTGAATTAATCAATGTAATTTGAGAATTAACTTATTCTAAGTAAATCAATCAAAAGTCCAATCTTCTCTCCGGGAATTCATTTCTATCTATGAATCTGTATGATTAATGTTTTTCTAATTGTAATTGCAACTTTTGATATTTTTTCTTTTGTGAAACTACGAAGTGGAAGTTAAGTATCTTTAAAGTTCAGTGATGGAAGATATAAATATAGATCTTTGATGCTTGGAAATTTCGACACTTTGAATTAATTATGCTTTGTAATTCCTACGCTTTGAATTAATTATGCTTTTTAATTTCTACGTATCCAATTAATCACGCCTTGAAATTTCTACGCCACCAATTAATCACGCCTTGAAATTTTCAACCCACTGAAGTATCTTATCTTGAAATTTCCTCGCGTGGAAATTTCTGCAAATAAAACGCGAGATTCTATTACAATATTTTTACTACACCTGTATAATTTTCCAATTTTACAAATTTCCTTGTTTCGCTATTCCAGTGCTCCTATTACTTTTCGATCAGGATTCCGTCTAACGGAAATTACCTAACGCCATAATTATCGCGTCACATCGGGCCCATAACGGCGGTAACAAAATGTTTCAGGCTTTCCTTCGCGGTCTTTTAAATATCACGCCGGGTCACCGGGTGTGCCTTGCTCGGGGCAACAAATCGGCGCAGGTGCTTCCAGATTACTATGCCGCTTCCAGTGCCGTAACTAGTGGGGCCCCCGCATTTTTTCAAAAAAACTTGCTAAAAGAATTATTATGCAAACAAAAAGATTCTTGCAGATTTTTTGGCAAAACAACAGAAGAACGAAAATTCTAAGAGAGTTTTTTGGAGAAATTATTTCGCTACTTGTTACTTGTAAAATTGGATTTTTTAGTGTTCTCAGTGACGATATTTACAAGTCACAAATAGTTAAAAATTGCGGAGAAAATTCCGAGTAAAAATCCACAGTTTCTTCGTCAGAATTATTATCACATTTTTGCAATTATTTTCTCGGATAATTTATGCGAGGGAAGTGAAATGTCACGTTAGTAAATTGCCCGTAATTACGTGGAACGTAAAGGCGAGGCATTTTTTTGAAATATCACAGAAATCTTTAGCGCCTCAATGAAAAAAAGAAAAAAAAATATGAAGAAATATAAGTAGAATTAGAACGTTATAATTGACCAATTTACTATAAATCTCACGCGACACGCCGCGTGAGAAAGTGCGAAGCCTTTGCCGATAAAATCGCCGCATAATTAACGGCAATTAATTAATTCAACCCAATTTAAGAGCGTCGCCCACTGGTTCCGACGTTTCTTACGGCCCTGCCGGCATTTATATGCGACGTGAAAGACCCGGTGACGTGGACATTATCTACGATCATAAATCTCTGGGATAGAGGAACGTGGAATCGTAGATCCCGAATCGGTAAGCGAGTGTTCAGTTCTCGTTTCAGATACGGAATAATCAAATTATCGAAAAAATCAGCACGCTTAAGAAAAAATTGGAGCGTGTGAAAATATATATTATATTAAATTTTTGGATGTTTTTCATACTAGGAAATTTTGTGATATTACAATTTTTGAGGTGAAAGTTTCTTAGAGTATAAATTTCGGGATAGCAAATTTTTGAGAACCGAAAAATTTCCTGACTCTACACTTTGAATTAATTATGCTTTGTAATTTGAGAGCGTCGAATTTTCGACGCTTTGAAATTTCTGCGCGTTGAGTTTTCGACGCTTTGAAATTTCTGCGCATTGAATTTTCGACGCTTTGAAATTTCTACGCACTGAATTTTCGACGCCTTGAATTTTCACCGCTTTGAAATTTCTGCGCATTGAATTTTCGACGCTTTGAAATTTCCGTCAGGAAATTTTATGGTTCGGTTAAAAAGAAAATTGGTGAACGGAAAAGGTGTAGTAGTTAGAAAAATTAGATCTCCGTTGGAATTCATTGTTTCGTTGGCACCTATTGGTACTTTTACGACACGTACGTCGATTAGATATATCTGCGAGGCATTTTTCTTTCCCGCGAATCGCGGAATTCGCGTAAATTAGTGAAAATTACAACGGGAAACGCGAGAGCAAGTGGAACACCGTTATGACTTTTGTACTTTCGGGTAATTGATCTGTTTCTTTTCCCTGTAAATTACAGTATTTAAATCCACATACATACACACATACATAGTGTTTTACTTCGTTACCAAAGTAAGCAAGGTTATGTACAAATTGCATGGTAATTCCCTTAGAACCCACAAATTCCTATTTTAATTTCAACACGAAACTTAAGTGTCTCTGTCTTATGTTTTCAATGTATTAAATTGCTCGGAGAATGGTTAAATTAGAAATTTATTAGTACTAACAAGTGTCAGTACTTTCAAGGCGTCAAAATTTGCGGCGCAGAAAATTCAAAGCGTACGAATTTGAGGCGTAGAAAATTCAAGGTGTCAAAAATTCAAGCGCAGAGAATCTCAAGGCGTCAAAAACTGAGGCGCAGTTAATTCAAAGCGTACGAATTTGAGGCGTAGAAAATTCAGGGCGTCAAAAATTAAAGCGCAGAGAATTTCAAAGCGTGAGAATTTGGGGCGCAGAAATGTCAAGGCATACAAATCTTGCGCCGCGAAAATTTCAGAACAAAATACTAATTTTCACTAATACAACAAAACTAATTACACATTCCCATAATTTCCCCAATAACCACAAATCCCACGATATCATTAATCCCCTCAAACTCCTTTAACAAAACACTAAAACCGACGTCACAAACGGGTCCATAATTAAACTCGGTAATCTACAATACAATGCAAACTATCACGTGTTAAATCTCCCAGCCTTAATTCCGCCATTTCCACATCGTTCTCTCTCGATCCTCCACCGATTTATCACCAATTAGATTATTTTTCATCCACAGAGAGATCGATAATTCAGCCCGAAATCAACGCGGTTCGAACACGTCCGTACGTGGTGCAATTATCACATAATCGCACGCGATAATCGTCGGAGGAATATCAACGGCGATGCTCGTCGTCACGCACACACGATTAAATTCTCACACAGAAATTTCGAGTAGGCACACAGAACAGAGAACAACCGCTTTTTCCGCGTTCGGGACGACGTGCGAATCACCGTGCAAAAACGGTTATGTAAACGATTACATAAACGGGCCCCGTCCGTTTATCCGAAACGACTCGGTTCCCGAAGTGCAACGATTGGTTAATAACGGTTAATTATTGCCGCGAGGAGTCGATGGTTAAAGAAATAAAGAAAAAAAGAGAAAAAGAGAGAGAAAAAGGTAAACGAGGTTCGAAGACCGGAGGACTTACCATTACATAGCCAACAGCGTGTAATTAGGGTTCGTCCAACGACGATGGAGTTTCAAAGCGATTGCCGCAACAATGAAACGAAGCTCGTAATTCATTGCCAGTGCATAGATCGCGTAAGAACGGCGGAAAGAAAGACTTCATTATAATTACAGATCTTTGCAATCTTTATCTGGCGATCGTGAGGCTTGGAGAGGCGGTGGTGTAAAGCTGATCGGTTTGATATTGTTTTTGATTGATGTAGGGGAGTTTGAGAGTTTTTTTGAGGGAGTTTGTAGACTTTTGGTGGGAATATTAAGGCGTAGGAATTCCATGGGGTGAAAATTTTGACGCAGGAAATTTATGGTGTGAGATTTTGGGACGCAGAAAATTCAAGGCGTGAGAATTTGAGGTGTAGAAAATTTAAGGCGTAAGAATTTGAGGCGCAGAAAATTCAAGGCGTGAGAATTTGAGGAGTAGAAAATTTAAAGCGTAACAATTCGGGGCACAGAAAATTGAAAGTGTGAAAATTTGAGGCGCAGAAAATTCAAGGCGTGAGAATTTGAGGTGTAGAAAATTTAAGGCGTAAGAATTCGGGGCGCAGAAAACTGAAAGTGTGAGAATTTGAGGCGCAGAAAATTCAAGGCGTGAGAATTTGGGGCGTTGAAATTTCAGGGCGTCAACAATTAGGGCGCAGAGAATCTCTAAGCGTCAAAAATTCAGCGCAGAGAATTTCAAGACATTCAAAATTCAGGCGCAGAGAATTTCACCACATAAAAAATTCCTGCGCATAGAATTTCAACATATCAAATATCCCTGCGCTAAGAATCTCAACACATCAAAGATTCCTGCGCAAAAATTTCAAAACACGAGACCCTTTCGACTCAAAACCATCTCCTAAAACAAGCAACACAAATTACCCATCAATTATCTCCTACTCAACAATAAATAATCTTCGACTGACTATACCCCAAGACATCTAAAAAAACACACACACAGAGATCCTTTAATTCCGGGTGGTAAAGAAGCTTGTGTGTACCCGCCACACAATCGGTCTCAAGACTCATGTGTGGGTGGGTGTGATTAAGGTCACCGTCGTGCTTGACGCAATTTCGTAACGCGAAAGATTACTCGATACGTAAATATCCGCCGAACGTGACACGAGAAATGCAGATATTTCTGCACGAACTGCACGAAGCGATTTTCGTTTTTTCGTTTTCTTTCTCTCCTTTAACGAGAATATCATTACTAAATTCACTCGACTCCGTCGTGAAAACTTCAGGATCTCGATAACTTTCACGCCGGGTAAATTTTCTGCCCCGAAAATTACTTAATTCGGTCCCCCCACCCCCTCTCTCTCTCTTTCTCTCTCTTTGTGGACGTTTTACGTGACGGGACAGTTAATTCATGGCTTCGCGTGTATAAAAACAAGGATAACAGCGGTGTGCGTAATTCTCGCTTGACAGGAGACTCGGTTTCTTGTCGATTTATCGGGGGAAACGAGAAAAATTACCTGGGCGTGTCGTCGCCGACTGAAATCGTGGCAAATTGTTGGCTCCGTTTTCATAGCGACAGTTATTACAATATTATCGACGTCGGGACACGCTGATTAGCCATTTTTTTTTTGCTTTTTTTAACTACTGTTTCGGTAGGTACTTGCACTTCGAAATTAGGTGGATAAATACACCGTTAAACAACCGTAGCTAATCGTCTAAATACTGGTTATTAAAAACATCGTTCCGCGAATCGGATTATGAAATTTTTACGCATTTAAATCTTTGGCACTGATATTTCTACGCATCAGGAATTTTCACCCTGAAATTTCTAGTCGCAAAATTGTCCACAGTAATATTTCCACGCGAGGGAATATTCGATGTTTCAAATTCCAGAAATGTGTTAAAAACAAATGCGAATAATTTGCATAAATAATCGCGATGAACGCGAAACGGATCGTCGAGAGTTATGCGAAGAGAAAGGCGGAATTTTATAATTTCCCTGTGAACGGGGAACGATTACCGAACTTTTCCCTTCCCCCTTTTGTTTTTCCCTTCCCCCCCCCCCTTCCCCTTCAAGATGTGAATTTTCCGCGCACCGTCGCACCTGAGAATTCTATCGCCAACTTACGGCTGCTTTTCATTAATCTACGTTTCGTCGACTATCCATTTTGAGCGACCGGGAGAATGCGGCGCGTTTCCAACCGCCGTGGCTTTTTTCACCGTTTATAAATGCGATCGATTACGGTTTCGATCGCGATCGATAGGGCGCCTCGTTCCGGAGTTATGGAGGTCGGTTTTTTTCTTTTTTTATCGTGGAATCATTAGCTAGGGCTCGCTATCTGGTTGGAATGAAGTAATGAAGTAAATGGGTGATTTAGTAAAAAAAAAAACTGAATTTTGAGATCTACAAATTTTGGGATTTGGAAATTTTAACGTCTTCGTATTTTGGGACCCAGAAATTACGGAATAAAAATTTTGGCTTGGAAATTTACACGCTTTGGAATTTCAACGCTTGGAAATTTTACACTTTGAAATTTCCACGCTTTGGAATTTCCATAGCTTGAAACTTCCACGCTTTGAAATTCAGAGAATTGAAATTTCCATGCTTTGAAATATCCAAACTTGGAAATTTTACACTTTGAAGTTTCCACACTTTGAAATTTTCATAGCTTGAAGTTTCCACACTTTGAAATTTCCACGCTTTAGAATTTCAACGCTTGGAAGTTTTACACTTTAAAATTTCAACTCTTTGAAATTGAAATTTTGCCATGCTTTGAAACTCAGAGAATTGAAATTTCCTAGCTTTGAAATTTGAATTAAATTGAATTGAAGATTTTACAGAACAATCATTCGGAAAAGAATCTCGCTTCTGTATAACTAGGATTCTAGAGCAGAGACACTATTATAGAGCAGCACAGAAAGGAATAGGAGCACACCAGATATTCGAGATATCGTATTATCTCTTCTAACCTTACGTTTAAACTTTCACGATTTGCAATTATACTTCAAGATGGTCCCGGCAATCACGTTTCGTCCCTAATTACACGGTTAATTACCTTCACTACGTTTACTTTAATTCCAGTTAAGAGATCGAATCGCGAAACCGATATTACGTGGCATTTAATTCGCACGACACAAATAATAAAAATAAATTCTCTAGTTATTCGACAATTCGATCATTCCAATAGAAATTTTTCATTTGTTTCTAAATTAATCCGAATTAAAAACTCTCATTTATTTATTAAATTCCCAAGTGTAATCTCGAATTGCCTGTTGAGTTTTTTTCCCGTTCTTTTTCACACGGCGAACAATTTATTTTACGATCGCAGCGATCATCGGGATTCTTTTCCCGCCGAGAATTCCTTTAATCAAATGCATTATGCAACATAGACACGTCGGCCAATCAACGCGTTTTATTGGGGACATTTTTTCTGTCCCGTCGCGAACGAAGTTTAAAAAAAACCAGTCTCTCAGTGTGTCGAAAAAAAGAAAATCAGGAACTCATTTATTACAACGCGTTCGCTTTCGACGGCTTTCTTTCGCGTGCGAATTATATTTCGTTTTTTTATATTTCGATGTATTTATCATTCGAGAAATTCACGAAAGAAAATATAGTGAGATTCATAATTAAAATAAAATAATTTTTTCGTATTTTCCCGGAAAATTTCTGTTATTTTCTCGTTGGTTGTGCTGAACTACGTTGAGAAAAAAAAACTAGATTACTTCCCCTCTCGGCAATTCGATTGATAGAAGTTTGAAATTACGATAGTCGGGATTCCGATGTAGAAAAGTGGCCGGGAGAGTAGAGTGTTTTTTTTTCGATGGGTGAAGAAACTTCTGTTATACATAATTCAGGGAAACCCGGTCGAATTGCCGATCGATCGTGCAATCGAGCGAAATATGTGGAATTAGCCGGCGATGTAACTAAATCGGATTTTCTCCGTCATTTTTACATGACTTCGATGGGAAAAGGAAGTCGGTTATTACAGAATAGCGCGGAGAATATGGGCGAAACGATACACCGCTGGTTTCTGGAGCTTCGAAACTTTAAAAATGAAGATATTTAAAGAAAAACGCGGTAATTTCATGGCACAGCGATTTTAATCAAGAATTTCAACGCGTAAGAATACGCAGGCGTAGAAATGTTCAAACATGTTAATTTCAACGCGTAAAAATTTGCAGGCATAGAAATGTCAATGCGTAAACATTTCCAGGCACAAGAAATTCAACGCGTAAGAATTCGCAGGCGTAGAAAAGTTCAGATATGTTAATTTTGATGCGTAGAAAAGTTCAGATATATTAATTTCAACGCGTAAAAATTCGCAGGCGTAATAATCTCAACGCGTGAAAATTTCCAGGCAAAGGAATATCTTACCGCGTAAAAATTTCCAGAAATAAAACTTTCCAAGCCCGAGAATTTTAACGTGTAATATTTCTCGAACGTAAAAATGTCACTTCGTGGAAATTTACCGAGTAAAAAAATTCTAATCTCCGTTTCAGTGACTCGTAATAAGAATACTAAGTTGCCCACGTGTAACATTGTTGCATTCGTTGCACAGCGAATTAATTAATTTGCGTAAAAAGAAACCGTGTACGTGCAGAGTTCACTACAACAACCGTAATCGATTCACCGCGCATTTTACAATTTGTACCGTTACGCGGAAAGTTATAAAAAGCCACGGTCTTTAATAATTATAAGAAATGTTCCTGGCGGCGTTGCGCAACAACGTAATTTCAATTTCAAATTTCAAGAAAACGAACGTGAAAATACACATTCTTTATTCTCTCGGTAATAGAAAATCATTGGGAAATGATAATCGGCTTCATTTTCCTGTTTGTATCCACATTTTTCCATCTCTAATATTAACACTCGTATAACTTTTCAATAACTAATTAAACAAAACGACAATCAAATCAAAAAATTCGATCCAAACTCACTACCCGTAAAATAAATCATTTCCAAAGTGTTCAATTAATTTTCTATTACTAATAACTAATTACGGTACAGTTAAACAAATATATAAAATGTATTTTAGATTGCTAAACAAATTTGCATTAAATCTATATAAATTGCAATAAAATATCAGAGTGAATTTCATGCCCATTTGGTTCGAATCTTTATTTCTGGGCTAATTAGTTTAATTAGAGTTGACGCGGTAAAAAAGTCACACGTGCAACGCCATATCGGTACGCGAACGCTGTTAAATAAAAGGTGTGTACAATGTAGAGACAATTAAACGAAAATCGCTGTATTGTACGCCACGCCATGTTTATTGGGAAATTAATCGTGACTCTTAATCCACAGCTGTTTCGCTCGATCGATGGAGAACCACATAAATACCGGAGCAAATCACATGTTGCAGAGTATAAAGTGAAATATCGAGTATCGTAATTGATCAATAATTTATCAATAATTCCATCATGAATACCAGTTAGGTAGGAGCGAGTTGCAATAACTTCTTGTAGAAATTTTTTAAGCTTTATAAAAACGGGCAATTTTACCATTATACGAGCTTTTAATTAAAGCCTGTTGCTTTCGTGTGAAAATAATGTTTGGGCGATAGAAGTGATCCCTGGGTTAGTGATAAAAAATTGCCGAGGGCGTAAAAGTTACGAGGTAATTGATTTTGTACGTAAATTTCCGACCGTGGAAATTTCCAGGCATGGGAATATGGACGTGTTAGATTTGTATAGCATGAAATTTCAACACGTAGAAATTTCCAAGCGTTAAATTTCAAGGCGTAGAAATTTCAAAGCGTAGCAATTTCAAAGCAGAATAGTTTCAAAGCGTAGAAATTTCAAAGCGCTAAAGTTTCCAAGCATTAAAATTCAAAGCATGGAAATTTCAAAGCATAAAAGTTTCAAAGCGTGGAAATTTCAAAGTATAAAAGTTTCAAAGCGTAGAAATTTCAAAGCATAAAAGTTTCAAAGCATAGAAATTTCAACGCGTAGAAATTTCAAGGCGTGGAAATTTCAAAGCGTAGCAATTTCAAAGCAGAATAGTTTCAAAGCGTAGAAAATTCAAAGCATGGAAATTTCAAAGCGTAGCAATTTCAAACCATAGGAATTTCAAATCGTAGAAATTTCCAAGCGATCAAATTTCAATCTTTAAAAATTTCCAAACCACTCAAATTTTCATTCATAAAAATCCTCTAAATCTCTTCCCCTTCAAAATATCATACACAGAAATTTCCAACACTAAAAACCTCCGAGTGTAAAAATCCCCAGGGCTGTACCTATCAGAAACACGTCTCGTTCGCCGCTTTATCTTATAAATAGCGTCCGATGAAATTATCGTGCACACATGTCAGTACACTCGCTCCGCGTTGGATTTCTTGGACACGAAATCGCATAACTATTATTTCACCCGTTGGTGTCCGCCTTTCGATTCTCCCATGTGGGAATACACCGTGGTTACCGTCAAATGATAGCCGGTTCTCTCGCTGGACGATAATAAAAAGTCGCTGATACTCGACTTCGGGTGTTGAAATCCAACCACGCCGATGGTATTTAGACTAATTGTCGTAACACGATATGTTCAAATTGTTACGTTAAATATCAGACTTCTCTCACCGTGCGGAAGCGTATCTCTGTGGCATCTTTATTGATCAAATAAAAAAAACACGAGATTTACACGTATCTTAGAGATTACCTCATGAAAATTCGTGGGATTCTCATCGAAAATATATAATTTCCCCTAGAAAGATATTTTATAGTTTCTCTCTCCAAAATAGAGAAATATGAAACATACAAAAATGATAAATCGCGTGAGACAGAGTTTTCTAATTTTTTTTAAATTTTCCACATTTCGATTTGACGGACATTTAAATTCTACATTGAAAATCTGCATTGATAATCAAATAGTGTGACGATGGAGTGTGTCTACGTTCGCGATAAAGATTGTAAAAAAAATGTACAGAGAGAAATATCGGAAATCTTGTCCGTAGGTGACGTATTTACGATAACGGAGATCTACAGCAAGAGTTAGCTTCATCTGTATCGGTTGAGTGAATCGGTAGTAAAAAAAAAAGAAAAAAATAAACGTTCGATGCATTTACAGAGTAGCCTGGCACGTTCTAATAAGAGAAGTAGCGTTAGCGACAAGACGAATGATACCGGGGCTTTTAAAATTCAATTGCAACTTTTTAGTTAGTTATTAGATCGTGTTATAGAAAAACGTAAATAGATCGTATGATACGAAATATCTGATTCGTAAATCGATCTTTGAAACGATCAATTTAGTGTTGGAAAGTTTGCAGTTTTTTTCGTGTTAAAGTGTGTTCAATTTTTGATATTTTAAAAATGTTTTTTTTAAGGAGTTTTGGGTGTGTAAATGTTGCAATATTTTGTATTGTGTGAGTGGATCGTGGTTCACGATATCAATGTGATATTGATATCACGAATAATTGCAAATCCGACATTTTCATGCTGCACGATCTAATAAATCACTTCTCTCCACTTCCTATATTCGATATTCTATACGCAGACGGTATAATAAGCGGTAGTATAATTAGCAGCAGTTTATCATTTCTCTATCGACCAGTGAATTAATTAGTCGTGATACGTTCTCCTTTGTGTCTCGACGCGGAATCGTAAAGGTACGTTTCCACGGGTGTTCGAATACCACGCAGACGAGTGGTGAAGTGAAATTTCCGCGAGTTGAAATTTTTACGCGATAAATGTTGCAATTTGGAAATTTCTGCGCGCCAAATTGCAACACTTGACTACTTTTTTGTAAATTAAAATTCCCGCGCTATAAACGTTTCGTTGTAAATTTCTCGCGCCGAATTTTGGCGCTTGGAAATTTCTCGCGCCGAATTCTGGCGCTTGGAAACTTCCGCCGCAAAATATTTCCTGGCGTAAAAAATCAGAAATTGGCAATGATACGGCGTCGAAATGTCACTGCGCAGAAATTTCAACGCGCAATAAATTTGTCCAGACAATCACCGATCGATCCTACCTTGTTCGAATCAGTTAATCCTCAGATGGATCTATGATTCGTATTTATAAATTGATCGACAAGCAATGCGAGAATAAATCATCAATAACCATCGTTACATTTAGATCAGATTTCTTAATTATTTCTATTTCCCCATGGAATCACAACATCGTACAAAATATACCAAGTGCAACCATCACTTTCGAACTGCTGACAATATTTAAAAAAAAAAAAAAAGACACCATTGAAATATTAATAACAGGATCTCGCGGATCAATTACATTTATCTATCTCTTCATATTCCTTTCAAATGATTTCCGTCGTGACACCGTTTACCGCTTTTCCATTAATGCGATAGATGATTAATTAATTCTAACTGGTATCTTTAGTTCACCGATTCAGTATTCGTGTGTCTGTGTTTCACGGTCAACCTGCTCCATTAGGGACAATGTGAATGTTTTCAGCGTGAAGGTGATATAGTGGTTTCATATATGGAAAGAAGTGTTGGTATTCTTTTTTCTTCACACCCGCAAAAGCGTTGCGCTTTCATGAATCGCGGTGGTGTGTTGGTGTATTAGCTATTCACGGTGCAATTAAGGCGGTTACTTGTTCAGGATTCAGCCGACAGTGTAACTACCGGACATTATATTAGAGATACGTTATCGGCGAGCCGTTCGATAAGCGGCGTTATATAGATAATTGTCCAATGGATGCTGGAATGTTAGGGGAATTTTACCAACTGGTTCGGAACCGTGAATTTCTAGGGGGTTTTCAAAAGGTGGACGTTTCGGCGTAAGAAAACATTAAATGGATAATTAGATATATATTAGTGACAAATAATAATGAATTTTCGATGCGTAGAAATTCGCACCGTAAAATTTCCCAGCGCAGAAATTTCCAAGCGTCAAATTTCTTGCGCCGAATTGTAATGCTTGGAAATTTCCAAGCCTCAAGTTTCCAAGCGTCTCAATTCGGCGCGAGAAATTTCCAAGCGTCACAATTCGACGCGAGAAATTTCCAAGCATCACAATTTTGCAAATATCAAAATTCCTACGCACTAATATTTCTGCGCCGTATCATTTCCACGCCGTATCATTACCAACTACTGAGTTTTTTACGCCAGGGAATATTTAGTCGCAGAAATTTACGCCTAAAAATTTCTACACTTGAAAATTCTTACGCATCAATATTTCTGCGCACCTATACACATACACGTGCGCTCTAAAAACCCATACACCATCGTCTGTAAGTGTTTAACAGAACGATATTTCATTTTCACTTGACAAATTCTCGGTAATGTGTTCCTCTAATGCGGAAAAAAAAACATTCCTCGGCGTTAAAAGCGTAAAGACCCAACGTCGCTTGAAATTTATTCATTATCACTTAATCTCTCCTCAAACACCCAGTAAATTTCCCGTGTTACATTCCACACAGGCAGCCACACACCGCGTCAACGTTTCGTTTCGAATTAATATTCACGCCGAATTCAAACGCTTTGAAAAATTACACGACCGTACAATAAAACCTGCCCGTTATAAAACACTATCGGAAGCACTCACACGCGTGAAATTTATTGGTCGATCGTTATCTCGTTTCCGCGGAATCCCGACGATTCGAAATCTCCCGCCAAGTTTCAACCGACGAAATTACACGGCGATTTATCTCAACATGTTTTTTTTTTATTTGTTCTAATTGATGATAGGAGGACGTATTTAAGAATTCAGGAAGCTCGATTTCACGGAGAGCGATTTTTTATGCTGATTTTTAAAGCGTAATTTCCACAGGTAAATGTTTCCGAGATTTAAAAAATTCCTGGGTCCGAAAAATTAAGAATTTTAAATTTTTGCGCACAAATTAGCAAGTGTCGATATTATTACGTGTAAAAAATCGATGCGTAGAAACTTCATAAACGCGAAAATTCAATGCTTGGAAATTTCAAAGCGTGGAAATCCAATACTTAAAATTTTTAAAGCACGGAAACTCAATGCTTGGAAATTTCTAAGTACAGAAATTTCAAGCGTCGAAATTTCAAAGCACAGTAATTCCAAGCGTCAAAATTTCAAAGTACAGAACTTTCAAGTATCAAATTACTTAATTCTCGATAGTGCTAGCGTTAAAATTTTAATAATTCAATTTAACAAAAGAATCATGCAGAAATGATCGAAATATAATGCTAGTAATAAATGGAAATCAATTTGCGTTGCTGGATTAGTTGGAAACAATGAAAAAGACAGCAAAGTGCAAGGTGCACTTGTTAATGAGAATTTAAGTGTAACCGAGCGAATTAGCAATTTCTGAAAAATCCGTAAACGTCGCGTTTAATTCAATGAACAGCAACGCTGATTGGATTTTAATGCACCAAGACAATTAGGGTATAATTGGACATAATGAGCGATACGAGGAATTTTCTTCTTTTTGTTTCTCCATGCTGACCGTACCTGGCGATCAGCATGAGTGTTTTACTATAAATAACAAATGTTTTATCCATTCATTGTTCTATTTCACACTTTGCAAACCAAAGTTCACAAAATTTGACATTTCTGGGTCCTACAGACTCTGCGTGAAAAATTATCAACCTTTCAAAATTCTGGGCCCAGAAATTCCAAAACCTAAAATTCCACTACAACCAATAATTTCAAATTTCCCATTTGTGCCCTAAAATCAACTCAATAAAAATACAAATTTTAATAATAATTCCACAATGAATTTCCACAATAAGTGACATTAATTTGCCAAGGGCGACGAACTCCATAGGTCCGTCCCTGTCCCAAGAAAAAAATTCATCTCGATTAATCAAATCCCCGGTGTCCCATTTCCAGGAATTCGCGGGCCCGCAGGTGCATCCAGGTATTCAACACAACTCTTCGTTGGAATGTTTATAGCGTTCATCTCCGGAAACGCTATACCGTAAAATTATGCGAATTAAAATGTTAATCTTTTCAACGATTGAAGATCTATCAGAACGTCTATATTCCGCGAGGATTCACTGGTGGAAACTCACTCGAACAGATTTATCAAACGTTGCAGAACATGTCCCGTAACGTGAGCTACTTTTCAACGACAAACAAGACGATTTTGAAGAGCAGTTTCCCGCGAGAAAATAAAAAAAAAAAAATACGCTTCTTCCGTAACTCGGTGTCAGGGTTGGATGCGCGCATACCAGCTTAAATTTTTTATCCCTGTCGCGTATTACAATTTTTTCGACGGGATTAGTATCACCTAACTGGCAGACGCCTACGTGGGATTTTGCTACAGGTGGTATATAAAGGGTGGTCGAAAAGTACTGACTGTAGGAACGATTTATCATGGGTGAGAATTTATTTTCATCGGAGGACAAATTTTAAAAGAATTTTCTGGAAACAGGAATTTTCAAACGTGGAAATTTTAGGTGAAAATATTTCAGGGCAAAAGAATTTTCAAACGTAGAAATTTCAGGCGAAAATATTTCAGGGCAAAGGAATTTCACAACACATGAATTTTGGGGCAAAAAGATTTTCCAGAGAAGAAAATTTGAGGTACAGAAATTGTCTTATATATGCATTTCAGGGCAAATGAATTTTATGGCCCAGAAATTTTGAGACAAAAAGAATTTCCAAGAATTCAGGGATAAAAGTTGATTATTTAAATAATACATATTTGTTATATAGAGTATATGAGACACCCCGTATGATAGAATCATGATAAATGGGGTTAATTGGAGAAAATATAGAAAAACTAGAAAAATAACAAGTATAACTTTAACATATCTGATGAAATTCATCACTCGGATCAAACTATAATTAATCAGTCTACTCTGATGCAGTTTCAGGTAATGAAATATAATGTTCGGTTATGATGGTTCGAAATAATTCATTATAATTTTGGTATTCCAGTCGGTATAGACATTAATTTATTTCTAAAATGACGAATAAGACACATCGATAGAAAATCCTGTTTGATGGCTGGAGAACTCTAATTGTAAATTATAGTGTGCTCTAATAAATAATGCTGATCCTGTCCGATGTATCACATCGAAAGTTTCACATCGTATGAAGCAGAAATTTTGACGTCCATAATAGTTGTATTTTAAATAGACTTGACGTAATGACACTTTAACGGAGATAATTAAATACACGGGGAATTAATAAACCCTATAAACTGCGAAACATAGAGACATAGAAGCGGTGAAACTTCTAAGCGTATGATTATTCAAATATATAAACTTAAAAGTGCACAAAAACTTACATGAGCGGGAATTTTGCCACGTAGATGTTTCAAAATTGAAAAATTTCGAAGCGCGGAAATTAAAAGCTTAAAAATTTCAAAGCGTGGAAATTCAATCCTTAAAAATTTCAAAGCGTGGAAAATCGATACATAAAAACTTCATAAACACGGAAATTTAATGCAATGATTTCAAAGCATGGAAATTCAATCCTTATAAATTTCAAAGCGTGGAAATTTGATACTTATAATTTTCAAAGCACGGAAACTCAATGCTTGGAAATTTCAAAGCGTGGAAATTCGATACTTAAAATTTTCAAAGCACGGAAACTCAATGCTTGGAAATTTCAAGCATCGAAATTTCAAAGTAGAGAAATTTCAGGCGTCGAAATTTCAAAGTACAGAAATTCCAAGCGTGGAAAATTCAAAGCACAGAAATTTCTAGCATCGAAATTTCCAAGCACAGAAGTTAAAAGCGTAAAAATCTAAAACACAGAAATTTCTAGCGTCGAAATTTCAAAGCACAGAAATTCCAAGCGTCGAAATTTCAAAGCACAGAAGTTTCAAGCATGGCAAATTCAAAGTACAGAAATTCCAAGCGTGGAAATTTCTGAGTACTAAAACTTCAAAGGTCAAAATTTCAAAATTCTACGCACAACCACCAAAAACTATTTCGTCCAAAAAATCTAGCCACCGAAAATCCACCAGCAATCATTCGAAACCTATCCCGTATAAAACCACGGCATTCTAACGACGTTCTAACGATTCCGTTTACCGTTTCGTTCTCCCATGGAAAAAGTAAAAGCCCCTGTACACACGTTATGCGTGCATCGGGTACGCTTGATCCGCGAGATAGCGGGCTCATGTCCCATTAAAATACTTGCACGCAGTCATTTTATAGGCAGTTGACTCACCACACTCTCAACAAAGACACATAGGATTCCCGAAGTGTGTGTATTTTTTTTTTTTCATTTGACGAGGGATGTGACGTACGCGTGGGACTCCTCAGACCCATGTAATTGTACTTACAGTAGCCGTCGTTATCTTTTACACGCACGTTCGGATACTTTAACATGACTCCGAAGAGATTTCGACAAAGAATCTCCGAAGAAACTCTTCACCATCGAGAAAAAAATGGTGAAAAGATTATTATAATTCTTACAATTCCGTTTTGTTAACTGACACACTATACCGTGAATTAAAAGACTAATTTATTTGATATAAACACGTTTGTCGTAAAGTATTTCTAAAGATTTGGAAAAGAGAAGTTTCGTTTACACGTTTTTCAAGATTTAGGTAAACGGTTGATAATATTTATGGTTTTCATCGTTTCTAACGTCATGTTAAAAGGCGACAAATTTCATAGTGATAAGGATGATTTAATTAAATGACTTGGAATATATTTGTTAGTACAATGTGATACCGGAAGTTTTTGTATTATTAAATCAGTGGGCTCGTGTTATTTTTATGCCCGTTTAACGTCGTTAGATCGTTCGGCTAACGGCAGATCTATCGGTAGTAAAAAATGAAGGAGAAAAAAAAAATCTTTGCGGATGATCGTATAAGACACTCCTCTAAAATGTTGTCGACCTCAGGAACCATTCGCGGGAATTATGCTTTTTTTTATTTCACCTTTTAAGGCCCCGACTCCGGATACGTGTTTTAATAAAACAGTTAGAAGTTTTGGAATTCTATCTAATCTGACATTTTTCGTCGATGAAATAATTCGAAGCTGTCCCCTCCGCCCACGATTGTCAGGTACACTCAAAAAATATGATTTTTTAATAAAAATACTCGCGGGCGCAGAAATACAAAAATGAGGCGATTTTGTGATTAGAAATTGTCAGCGTTTGAAATTTCAAAGCTTTGAAAATTTGTGGAGTGGGGATTTGTGATCATGGAAATTTATAGGCGTGAAAATTTCAGGACTTTGAAATTACTAATCCTGGGATTTTCTAAGCTTTGAAAATTTGTGGAGTGGAAATTTCTAGGCATGGAAATTTGTAAGCGTGGACATTTCAGTACTTAGAAAAATCGCAGGATTAGCAATTTTAAAGCTTTGAAAATTCGTGAAGTGGAAATTTCTAGGCGAGGAAATTTGTAAGCGTAGAAATTTGAAAGCGTAGAAATTTGAAGGCGAGGAGATTTCTAAGCATGGAAATTTGTACGCGTGGAAATTTTTAGACACGTAAATTTCAGAACTTAGAAAAATCCTAAGATTAATAATTTAAAAGCTTTGAAAATTTGTGGAGTGGAAATTTGTAGGCGTGGAAATTTGTAAGCATAGAAATTTCTAAACACGTAAATTTCAGAACAAAGAAAAATATCAAAATTAATCATTTCAAAGCTTTGAAATTTGAATATCCAGGACTTTCACTACTTAAAAAGTCGAAAATTCGAGAATTCAATGATTTTAACACCCCAGAAATTTAACTGCGTAACAGTTTCACCCAAAAACCGGCCCTCGATGACGCTTTCTTATTTCACCGCCCGAATTTCTCGGTTCTCACGATGCGCTCGCCAAATTGAATGCACTTCAATCGTAAGGAGAAAGTTTGGTCACTTCGGGTTGCAAACTTAAATATTATTGTGGCCCAAGATAAACACTTGCCCGTCGTAAGTTCGGTTATGGGGGTTTCACAACCTTCGACAGCAATGGTGTATGTCCTTCCCGTCTCGATCGATGGGAAAATAAATATTTCATTTATCAAACCGTCAAATACCGTTCTGTACTTGTGTATTCCTAAAAAAATACATCACGCGCGAGTTCCTTTTTAACAAAAATCAAATATACGCGTCTCCGAAAGATATTTACCGACGAAATTCACATCAATCACGAGACATCAAAGTTTCTTGGAAAAAAGTGCCATATTCGTTTCTAATATTCTCAAATTTTAAATAAACTTCGAACCAAAGTCTGACAAATTTAAAATTTAAAACCAAATTGGAGGTGAGGAAACTTCAATCCCGCACAAAATTTCTGAGTCTCAATATTCCAAGACAAATACCATAAAAAAGGTATCAAATTTATAGAAAAATTTATTCAGAGTGTTACTGACACCCTGTTGCACCACGATGAGAAAAAGAAATATCTTAGATAACTTTGAACGATCGTTAATGTGTAATAGTATGTATGTGTAATAGTGTATAACAGAAAAAACACTTATCAGGCCTTTTAAACGATCAAATAAACGCAATCAAATTAAACTGTTACTTAATAATGATTTAAACATTATTTTCACCCATCCATCATATTTTCAAGCAAAAGTCCCTTCCAAATTATTATAAATCAAACTTAAATTATCCGGAATCAGTAACAAGACAAAAATGAATCAAAAGAAAAATTATGATTATAAAGATAAAAATAACAAACATAATTAAATACACAAACTAAGGAGTTATATAATATAACTAAGGAGTTATTGTGGACGTAGAGAAAAAAAATACGATTAAATATTTCGAAAAATCAATAAAAAAAATTCAAAATACCTGTAAATAGGGACTGGCTGCCGAGAGAACAAGTCGATGCGCCAGGAACCGCTGTCCCCCAGGACAACAGAGAGCGACGTCCGCGAACCTCTGGGACAACATGGCCTCCCTGAGGAACTCGCCCACATCCGGCGCCCTTCCGGACACCCGGATCACCTCGCCCATCATGCTCGAGCGGGTACAACTAATCACCAGGTGTCTCGGTAGTTCAGTGTCTCCTCACTGGCATTTCACAGAATTCAAAATGTTCAGCGACGCGGCACTTCCGCGCGATTCATTAACACTGCACAGTTGATTCGTTCGGTTTTATATAAATTCTTCTGTTTGTCTATGTGTGTGTGTCTGTGTGTGTTTATAGCGGATGAACAGAGGCACGAAATAATCCTGGCAGCGATGCTGTGAATTGTTTTTTGCTATAAGAGAAAGATACGTTGCAGTTGATTTTTTGGTGTTTTTTTAGTTCGAAGTGACTTTGGTGGTTTGGCTGATAATTATTTGGATTGATGAAAAAAACCTTGGGGACGTCCATTAAAATTTGTAAATTAATTAATATATATATATAAATTCGAAGCACAGAAATTCCAAGCGGTGAAATTTCAAAGCACAGAAATTTCATGCGTCGAAATTTCAAAGCGTAGAAATTTCAAGCGTCGGAATTTCAAAGTACAGAAATTTCATGCGTCGAAAATTCAAAGCACAGAAGTTTCAAGCGTCATTTCAATACATATATATTTATTAAATTAATAATTATCTGTTATTTAAAGTTAAATTTGATTAAAATTAAATTACTTAAACAAAATTAACAAATTATTATTTATTTAATAGAATAATTTTTCAATTAGATGAACAGTTCCAACATTTCTTTGCAAAAAGGCAAAGTGGATTTTATCTAATGGGAAATACATGTTTATTATGTGTTTCTGTGGCGAATTATTCGTAGACTTTTTGGCTGGCGTTAATCGTTGAAACCGATTGGCGATTTTGTTGCGGTTTGCATTCTCGGTAGCTGCGGCGAATGGCGATCAAAGCACACGCGATAATTATTGTGCTGTGAAATTGCCCGACCGGGTAATCGATACGAGAGAACCCGACAAATAAAATTCGTATCTCTGGGGCCATTGCAATTTGAAATTTCACCTTTTCCAATTTTTTCACCAATTTTCTAAATCCTCAACTATTTCTATTCTTTACAATTTTTGAAATCAAAGATTTTCTGGTTCGAAAAAAATATTACAACGTGGGAAAAATTCTGTGATTCAAAATTATTATCATCCGAAAATTTTTACGTGTTAAGATTTCAACTATTAGAAAATACTGTGATGAAAAAATATCTGCGAGCAAAATATTCTGAATGTACAGTAATTAAAATCATCATTACAAGTCTTCGTTCACGTTTCTATGGGAGCAACTTAAATTCCACTCGAAGTGAAATATACTTATGTCTGTTGAATGCAGCAATAACTCGCTGCAAAACGGGTTTTATTTATTTATGGAAACATGCCTATCCACGCCCCGGACAACTCGAAACTTCTCAATTAAAGATTCGTTTGTTACGCACGTCTGATTTTAATTGATATCGATCTTAACCGATTTTCAGCGATAACGTTTAATTGCATCGATTTTCAATAATTTCACAGAAGTCCGCTCTTCTTATCCCCTTTTACTTCGTAATTTATGGGAAATCGATATCCCTTACAGCGAATTAACTTCGTACCTCCATTTACGTTCTATCCGACGGCATGAAAACGTATGGATAAAGTTATTTTAACAGAGAATTTATGTTTCGCCGCGCTAATAGCAAACCGGAATTTACCGCATGTCTTTAATTACACCGGTAATGGTTACCCATGAGGAATTACGGGAAAATGAGCGAGTTATTTGTCGCCCGACAAGATCGAAATCGTTTTCGCACAGATTTATCGTTGCGATTCGCGGATCCGGTATTCGATCGCTGATCAATGATTTAACACATTGTCTTAATGGCTTCTAACGAACTGGTTAATTATCATTACAATAATCATTCTAATTTCTTCCATTACATTTTCAAACCGATTTCCCGTCTCATTGTTTCAAGAAAATTCCCATAATTTTAACAAATAAGAAAATGATCCTAATAAATTGAATAAAATAAAATATAAAAAATAATATAGAATTATTTTGCTATACTCGTTTCGTTGACAATAAAACGTATTGAGTTTTATATAGTTAATTCTACTTGCAAATTGGAACAACGAATATTGATTGGGATTATTGTATATACGATTCGAGAACGGTGTTTTCCGCTCGTTTCAGCGATTCCATGTTTGCCCGCGATCCTTATACGAACAAAACGAATCGTTAGATGTTCAATTACGGCTGGGAGTTGCGACGATTAATCGCCGTCAAAGGATAATAACGTTAATCACCTCGTTACCGCCTTTGACATTGCGGTGGAAATTATTGACTCGCGATTCTTGCGAATCGTTTCTCAGTTGTAAAGGGTGGTTGATATCACTATAGATGTTAAAAGGTAGAACAAAATCAGGGTCACTTGGAACTAGAAAACTAACTCATAAGTTACGAATTCAAAGATCTGTGTTAAAGTAATTAATTTTGATAAAATTTCTTTTTATAAAGTTAGTAAAGAAAATGACTTCTAATCAAATTGATAAAGTAATCTTTAGGATCGATATCAGAGTCGAAAAGAAAAATTTAATTTCTAGTTTAAAAGTCGGATCACTGGAATTGGAAATTCCAGGAAATTTCACGTGCCAACTCACTTACAAACTGAAAATTCAGAGATCTGTGCTAAAGTAATTAAGTTTGAATTAATCTGTTTCTATAAAGTTAACAAAGTGATTGAATTTTAATAAAATTCATAAAATAATTTTTAAAAGCGATATGAGAGTCGAACAAAAAATCAATTTCGAGATTTAAAACTCGGAAATCCCAGGAATTTTCATACTTCGACGTTTTACTCACACAAAAGGTATTTCAACTAACACAAATGTCCAGAGGAACTGAATTTCACGAAACGACGATACACAGACTCGCGAAATTCGGAAAATTCACCGACAAAAACGCGGAGATACGAGTACGAAACTTTGATAAGCAACGGTAAAAGCTTCTTCGCGGTCTGAAAGGTAATTTACGAAAATCGGTTAACGAAACTTCGTGCACTAATGGGTTAGAAATGGTCTCCACGTGAGTTTGTTTTATCGTCGATTCGATCCGACGACACTTGCGCGCCTGTCAACCCGTGCTGAATTATGTTTCCGTGTCGCGCTACTTAGACCTTCTTATACCGCCATTAATTACCATCGATATGTTTATCGTGATAACATTGACCCCCCTTTTGAAACCCGCGAAAACTCCGAGAAACGAATTATCGTCTTCAGTGAACTACTTTTCCCTTCGGTACCATCTGCTATGTTAATTATTTTTCAATTTCACGACTAATCTAGTTATTTACGATTGTTGTAAAACCTAAATAATATTTTTAAAGGGGGGTCACCTTTTGAAACCCGCGAAAACTCCGAGAAACGAATTATCGTCTTCGGTGAACTACTTTTCCCTTCGGTACCATCTGCTATGTTAATTATTTTTCAATTTCACGACTAATCTAGTTATTTACGATTGTTGTAAAACCTAAATAATAGTATTTTTAAAATTCTTGTTTAAATTATGTAACAATTCATGGGGAAAAGGAATACTTGTCTAATATTTCGTTGTTCCTTAATAACTTTATCATAATATCATTATTAATAGGTGAATATTAAAGTTATGAACATTTAAATACTCAAATTTTGGATTTTCTATCTTAACGTAGCTTTTTACCATAGAGATTGTTACGCACCACCCTAAGAACGTCGATAACTTCCCTTAACACGTTGAATACCCCCATAGATTTCCAACATCGCAATGAATATACTTTGCGTATATATTTCATGTATAAATAGAACTATTTATAGATATTTTTATAACGCATTAGTAAAATGTATAACAATTAACATTTATTACAATAATGACTTTCTACTAATAACTAGAAATTGTCGTGCCGGTCACCGGTGACCCCCGTGGCACTCAACGTGTTAAATCTTCGCTGTGATTCGATTGCATGTGTTTTCAAAGGATTCTGACTTACTTAAATCATTTCTAGATCGTCGAAACGTAGATCATGATCGAACCCCGTAGAATTCTCGTAAAAACTGCCGACATTTTCACTCGCTAAGCGGAACCCGAACACGTGTCCCGTCGGCGTAATTAAACATCTCGATTATCTCTATGATTTATGGGCCGGTTATGTTGGAACAGCTACGATTATCATAATCGATTTTCATGACCCTCGAACACCGTGGATCGGAGACACAAGTATGTACTGCACTTCACTTGTCGCGTTTCGGGAATCTTAAAAAAAATTTATGAAAAAAATATCAAAATACCATAACACGCCTACTTTTGGGGGATTCAACTTTTTTTATGGGAATCGGCACCGTTGGAAATTAACGTTCATGGTTTTTACACGATTTTCAATACGCACATTGTTATCATCACTTGCAAGAATTTATTAACTTTTAAGTGCCATTTAACTATTATCGATTTAACTGATACCCAAAATAATAAATGAATTAATTCTAAAATATATTTTTCACACAATTTCCAAATTTTTCCACGAGGAAATCTAATGTATAGTTCGATGTTTTGTTCACATAGGTTTCGAGAATTTTTTCCAGACGTTCTCCCGCGGGAAAAACAGACTCTAATGGAATTCCATGGACAGATTTGTGAATTAATTGATTTTGAAAAAAATCTGCATTTTGCTGACGCAACGTTTTAACACGGTTACCAGCGTGTTTTCGCTTTGTTCGTTAGTTATATGACTGTTTGAACGAAGCGAGGAAAAGAATTTCGCACGTTCATGGGATCCCGTCAACGAGATTCTTTTTTCTGTATTTTTTCTGATTTTTTTTGCCTCGCATTGGCGTCGAGACTGACAAATTTCGACGGTTTCGACAAGCGAACCCGTTCACTACCGCGGATATCACATTTTACGCGACGACAGGTCCTCGATCATCGTTTATCACGATCCTCGATCGTCCGGATCACTTTTCCCCGCCGAAACGTTCACTTTCCTTCGGGCCTGATCCCCTTAATCTCGACGTCCCCGTGGCAATTACTCCCGATTACTTTCCGGCCCACTCGAAAATTCGATACTTTTCAAACTAAACGCCACAAGTTGGGATTTTTTTCGAAAATTCTTTTTCAAAATCAGCCGTCACCGTCACTGAGAACTATTTTGAACAATTTGTGGATTTTTTTTTCTTTTTGAAGATGATTTCTTCGTAGTTGGGTAGGATTTACGGGAAGCTGAGCGATTTAACGTCGAACCGCGAAACTGAACAGGCAATTCTAGTTTTCCGATCGATTTCAACCGTCGCACAGACTTTGCCAACCGTTTTGAAAGCCTCCAGGAGTCACCGCGGAACTTTACACGTAACAATATACAAATATATTAGATCTACATAATTAAACTCCACAATTTTCCAACAAATAATTAAATCCACTTAATCCAATGTTTCATTAGATCAACTAAACTAGATTTTTAATTGTTTAAACAAAACTCTCACATCCCCCAAAGTTTTTTAAACTCTCCAACAAAACTATATAAATTAAACGTCGAATCTCCCATTGAAACTTTCAAACGAATCAGAAAAATAGAATTATAATTTTCGAAATTAGACTATAAATGTCAAACGACACGTTCACAATTTTTTTTATAAATCATTTATAAATTCCAGGAGGAATTTAAATAAATTTTATTATAATTAACGAACGCAGCTTCCAGTAAATTCAACTCGAATATCGGAAGGGAAAACTTCAGCTCACATCTCCCGTTTTAAACACCCATAGCTCGTCTCGGTAGCAGATTTTTTAAATCCAACACCGTGGACCTCGCATCCCGGATGCTGGGAGCTCGCGAATCGCGTGGCGTGCGGCCGAGGGACCCGGCAGGACTGCCACCTGGGCCCAGGTGAGACCACCTCTGCTCCTGCGAGAAGACTCCTCCCATCCCCCCTCCTGGGAGAGTGGGACGCTAGGAAGAGAGGAAGAGATTAGGGATGGGATATTGTCCGATGAAGAAATTCCTTATTTTTTTTTTAAACGCGACCCCCGAGATGGGTGGAGAATGTTTTTTTTGTTGTTTGTTTTGAGTGTGGATAATGAGAACAATGGGGGAAAATTCTTGGGCGTAGATTTTCTGCGCGGGCAATGAATGGGCGATGGGAAATGTAAGGCGTTAAAATTTTGGAACGTAAACAAAAGTTGATAGCTTTGAAATTTGGGCATAAAGAAAATTTATAGCATTGAAATTTGGATATAAAGAAAATTTATAGCATTGAAATTTGGTCGTAAAGAAATTTGTGGGCTGGGAAATGTTGTTCGATGGAAATGTCAAATTATGGGAAATCTAAGGAGTTGAAATTTTGGAGCGTAAACAAAGTTTATAGCGTTGAAATTTGGTCATAAAGAAATTTGTGGATTGGGAAATGTGCAATGGAAATCTCAAGAATTATGGGAAATGTAAAGCGTTGAAGTTTTGGAGCGTAAACAAAATTTCTAGCGTTGAAATTTGGTCATAAAGAAATTTGTGGGCTACGAAATGTTATACGATGGAAATGCCAAATTATGTGAAATATAAGTCATTGAACTTTTGCAGCATAAACAAAAATGTACCTATCGCATTGAAATTTGTTCACAAAAAAATTTCAAAGACACAAAGAAATTAAAACATATGCGAATTAATACACCTTAATACCCATTTTCTCCTACGTACAAATATAAACCAAAACTCCCATATAAGCCTTTAAATGACGAAAATAAATACACGAGAAATTTCACTCGGCAATTATTCGGAACACTTGTTCGATTCGGGCAATAATATTCCGACGATGATATTTATTCGATTACGGTGTTCGTGAGGTCGACAAATCTTCGCGAAGTGCCGCGTTAAATCCGTTAATCGATTTTTATGGCGGACGAAAAGGCTCGTTCGTGACTTCACGCTCTCACGAACCAATTACCGGACGAAAAGTCCATTAAGTCACCGGGGTCAAAATTTAATGAAGAGCTGCGTGCGAATCCCCCGATGCCGGAAACCTGCCACGCGAATCCGTTAATATGGGGTTAAGGAAGGGAATGACCCCCCCCCCATCGGGGATCGAGTGACCCCATGGGTATCCCATGGAACGAAAGGCAAAGTTTAAACGGGTACGGTGCGAGATTAGGTAACCGGTTGGAGGATGTACTATCCCTTTCGAAATTATTACGTACTTGTTAACGTGTGATTATTTATATAGTGTGTGTTTTCTTTAATTACGGGGCGATTGGAATCGCGTTATGAGCGGGGAGAGAAATTTCCACGCGTAACTGAATTGATAATCATCGATACGACTGGAAAAACTCCAGTATGTGAATTGTAAATGGTAAAATGTAAAGTAGAGCAGTGGTATAGATCTATAGAAGCTTCTTTGAGTCCCTTTTAATCGATTACTTACCCCTGAAACAAAGTAAATCATTCTAAATAGTTTTAGAAATATTTATCTATTATAACAGTGAACTTATTTAGAAAATTAATTGATGTGTTAGTATTTAATTACCATTTCCTGTTTCAGTAATGAATTTCCCACGTGTTTTCCAAATGAGTGAAAAATCGTGTGAAATACACATACTTCCATTCCAGGATTAATGTAAAAAGTCCTGTCGATGTAAATATTATACATTTTCCAACGTTTAATGGAAGAAACACGCGACAAAAGTCTTCCATCACAGCGGTGAACGGACGATGAGACGTTGAAAGTCCATAACGTTATGGCACCCTGAAATAAAACACGATAGCGTCAGAAATATCCCGACGAATGCGGCTCGATCACGTAACGTTCGTGACGTGAACAAACCGCGGTATAGTTGCAAATATTATACTCGGAGGTTTTCGTAAAGCTTTCACCGAACGCGATCTCCTTTACTCGCGGTTCCAGTAAAATTAATTAAATTACGTGACACGGCTGTGAGTATCATTAAAATGTACTTCGGGATCACGCGATTCTCTCGATGATTCGTCAGACCATAATAAATAGCATTATTATTAACAAAATGGAGGTGGGAGTATTTTAGAGTGATAAAAAACATTCAAAGTTTCAAAACAAAGGTTTTCAAATGCAGGTTTCTTAAAAATTCTATTTTAAAATTATTTAAAAAATGCAAATTTTGAAAAAAAGGATTTTAGATGACTTTGCTTTGAAACTTCGTTGTGTTTAGAGTTTTTATGTTTAAGTTTCGTACTTGGAATCTAAACGCGTTGAATTTTCGACACTCTTAACCTCCGGTTTCCCGGGGCAATAAATTTTCTACGGCTTCTAATCCCCGCATTCCACTACGCGTGAACTATGTTAACACTTCGCGCGCATTTATCACGCAGCACGCGATGTTACCCGCACGGGAAGCAAAGGTCGATCGACCAAAGGTGGGTTTTGTACCCCCTACAACGATAGAAGAATGTCACCTGAATTATACAAGAATATCTTTCGAATATTTCAACATTTCTATTACGAATTATATTAATTTTCTCGTACACCAGGTAGGAAGCAAAGGATCTTGGCGAAATATCCAGCAATATTCCTAAAAATATGTAAAATAATACATTAGTCAAATAATAAATGATAAAATGACACAATGACATAATAAATTAATCTTTAGATACCTCTTCCTTGTTCCAACGAATGATTTTCTTCTAATACCACATTAATTAGGATAAATTCCGTGGGTGTACGATTTAAAGTTCAAATCACGAATCGATTGGAATAATATCCAGCACTTGCGTACGTACATATGTAATAGGAACGAACTGATAACGTTTTAGTAGCAGATAACACGTGTCTGGAACAGAAATGTAAGTTGCATTCAAAGATGAAATTAATGGGACGTCCCCAGGATAGAAATGACGTTAGATCGGTCATCATTAACTCGATTTCCTTGATTCTAAAATTACACGCGCGATAACAGCCGGCTTAACATTATAGCGAAACGATCAGTTTACTGGAAAGTACACGTTTACAGGACCGATTATCATTTTTCCGTAACCTATGCGCTTCCTATCGGACGTATCTTTGATTAATCTTTGCAGATTGGCTTTCTCGATAATCGCGTATCTCCCGATTAACTTTTTAGCAGAATGCGAATGAAGCAATTATCTAAAAACGAATCTTGTACGGTCAAAGGGACTGTTCTGAACGTCTGGAGCTTATCTAGATAAATCGGACACCTTTTAAAAATAACTACAGATATTTCATTATAAAATGAAATAAAAACATTTCTGTGTCCCGAAAATTTCAAATTTCTCTCGATTCTTGAAAATTTGACGGTCTAACGTTATCTACTGAAATATAAACACACACACACAGACTATTATGTGTGTATTGCAGACTGAATGATACCAATACCGCGAAAATTCGACGAGCGATGAATCATTGGAGATCAATATTAAAACCGTTATAATTTATGCCACGTCTGTGAGAAAATAAGTCGGAATAAGGGCGTCCCGAAATTCTGATGGAAAGGAAGCGTCCATCATTCTTAATTCAAATGGTTCGCCCATCAATTTCAGAACGTTCAAACGAACGGTGCCGTTAAATCGCTATTCCTCTTTTTTTTTGTCTATCTTCTGTTCGCTATCTGCTTGGCGGAATCTTCTGCAACTATAATTTCGAAACAGAAACTGACAATAATAAATTATCCCGGAACGGATTATCATTTCAGATCTAACAGAAATCAATGGAAACGTTTTGCGAAATAAACGAAACGTTATCCTTTTAAAAAAAGAATAAACTAGACGTTCAAAGATACTCACGGTGAACGAAATATTTCGCCGAATATGTTGGCTGCTGACACTAAACTCGTCAATGAATAATTTCGTGAAATATTTCCGATGGTATAACATTAAAATTCATAGCGTTTTTGCGTGGTATTATCTATCCTTCTTTCTCCAGTTTGTAGTCGAGAGTGCTGCGGGATATTTGAAATTGCTTTAAGGATATTTTGATAACGTATTGGCACACGATCTTACACTTCTATCGGAACATTATTTAAGTACAAGCACCGCCGTTAACGTGCTTAAATATTTGCACGTGAACCGACAGCTATGGTAATCGATATGTACGAAATTACCTTAGATCAATGTTTAAATGTAATTTTGAGAATATTAAGTGAATCCTTTTTATATACGACACTTTCTATCCACACACTCGAATTATAAATATATGTACATATATGGACCGTTTATTTTGAAAGTGGTGTAAGTCCAATTTTTTAAACAAATGATATATCACGTTATTTATACTAAATTTAGTGTTATTTTTTTAATCATAGAGAAGAAACAACAAGAAACAATGGACTTACACCAGTTTCAAAATAAACACTCCATATATGTGCCCATAATTATGAAAGTGACCTAAATCAATTTTTTAAAAATTTTAGATATTACGTTTTTTAAAGGTTTTGAAACATTTATTAACAAATTATCAAGATTTTCATTTTTTTTAAATATTGACTTAGACCACTTTCATAATTATGGGCACATATATAGATATATATACATATATCAACATAAACATGTGGAATAAGGTGTGCGTTTCAACGCCGTAAGTTTGCATTGCGTTTTGAAATTTTCATCATCCTCGACTCCTCGATCCCGTTACGCTTCCACGAAACACAATTGAAACTCTCGTTACGTTTCATACAAATCCCGAAGGCAGTGCGCATATTTTGGGATATCATTGAGTCGTCCATTTGAAACAGAATGAAGAGGAGACACTGAAAACAGAAAGACGAATTCGATATTATTCTCCACGGATCGTTAAATGTCCGGAGAGTGAACTAAGTTAACGGACCAATCGGATTTACGATTCTCACCTCGTAACACGAAACGCATAAGAGGACTGATCTGGAGTGAAAGCGACATCACCATACCTTGCTGCTTACGTTTGCTTTGGCGAACGCCTTATCAGGGTCGTGATAATTACACGAACGACTCCGCTTCCGATCGTGGTCCTTTCGACCGCGAAAAGGAAATGAATTCACAACGAACCTGTTCCTGATCCTACGTTGATAATGATGTGACATAATTTATAGTTCTTTTTTTTTGTTGTTCGTTCGAGGTAAACATTCCGTTCGCTCACCGATCATCGAGTTTTTACTGGATACTTTGTGATAATTGAATAATCGATCGACGACACGTGCCTGTCGCTATTCTTCGCAAAGTGATTTAAAATCAACTGGGAAAATATTTGTCCGAAATTCCAACGCATAAAGACTTCAAGGATTGGAACTTTTCGCAGAACCTGCAACACAAAATACTAAAAAATACAACAAATAAACTTCTTCACTAACTATTATTATTATTATATTCAAAAATAAATTAAAATAAAACTAATAACTAAACATTCTACTCTAATTAAAATTATTAAAATATGTGTATAGCGAGAAGCAAATAATAACGTTAGGAAATTATGAATACATTAATCTCATCTTAAATTATTTACCTTGTCCTCTAAACATTCTAAACATTTAAAAATTTGCGAATATATCTTGGTTTTCACCAATATTACGATATAAATATCAAAAGGTAACATGATTCTCGTATAGACGGATATAGTCGTCAAATATATTTAACTGGTTAAAAGACCTTGGTCCACTTGAATTAGAAGAGGTCTTCCCATGACTTTGTTTCTACCTGTCCGCTGATCAAAACAGATAATTTCGGGGCACCCTGTATACGAGGTTTGTGGAGCAGGTTCGCCTCGTCGGGCACGTGGTCGGTGCCAAGATCATTAGCACGGAGAGAACGTTTTCCAGGCTGGTTATCGGGCAAACATGATTTCGAGTCGGTTACCGTTTTACCCACATATCAACCCCGTGCTTTCGAGCTGTTCGTCGTTAGCGTCGCTTCGCACCGGGTTCCCAGATAAAAATCTGAGACGATAGGAAGAGTGTATGTTATCCGTTTTCTACTCGCAGGACCGAAACGAGACCCCCCGGCGCCTGAGGCAAAGCCTGAAAGAGTGACATCGCGTTTCATATACATAGAGATCCATCATAGGAACCCCGATTGATCGACGGAAATGTTCAAGACAAAGATTTTCAACCGTGGAATATTCCACCTAAGGCAATTCGTAATCCTAGAAACCTCTCGCTTTGTAAAAGTGAATAAATATTTCGCCGATAAATTGAAAAGATGACAATAGAATATGCAGAAAATATCCGTCAACCAAGGGGGGAAAAAATCATAATACCTATTCTAATGTGCCGCGCTACACTCGCAGGGCATTAACATAAATTAACCTACCCAGGTGTTTATAGAAATTACTTTCACCTTCGGTTGGTCGTCGAAAGAGCAACAGTGACGCGTCGATTTAATAAGCGATTAAGTATCGAATCGACAGTGCGTGTTTTTTTTTCTTTTCACGCATCGAAAACATACTCCACCGCGACGTTCGCTTTATTCCGGGAAGCTGCAAAAATCATACATACATTACACATATGTAGATGTACATACACGCATTGGAGAAAAAAATGGCAACCAGTTATGCAAACGGCACGCATTCGATCGGTGTATCGATCGATCGCCGGACAATTTTCCAACACCGATCGATGATCCACGGCGATCGACCAACATTTATGCAAATTTCGCGGCGTAAGTGGAAAGGCGACTTACAATATAATGTTCCTGTGATTTATTACCATTTCTCGTGCCGAACAATTTACTCAATCGGGCTACCACCGGTGATGCGGTGTGTTATCACGTACATTCGTTTTTTTTATCTTGAAAATGACTGGTGAATCTGGTGAAAATATCAGAGAGTGTAAAATGATTGTATACTCGGATAATTGTGGCCATAATTATGAAAGTGGTGTACGTCAATATTTCATAAAATATGAAAGTCTTGATAATTTGTTAATAAATGTTTCAGAACCTTTAAATAAGGAATATCCAAAATTGTTTACAAAATTGACTTAGCCCACTTTCATAACGACGATTTTACAATATCTCGCTATTTACCTGTTTACGTTTCGAATTACCCGCGTTTCCGCGATAAGACTCGTCTAATTACGATTAAAACTGTACGGAGAACGTTGAACCGTGGAAATTCCTGCGAATAGAAAAAATATTACAGTTCTTGCAACTGCTGCCTCGACACGTTATCGGAAACTGTTATTAAATATAAATATGGTAGTCGTAATAAATTCGATGAAACTAGTTCTGTTAATTTGAAATAATGGAGGTAGTGTGTGGCTCGGGTGCAGCAGAGAAAATACGAGAAAAAACTGAATGTTAAAGCGTACCTACCTGTAGACGGTCTTCGGGAGGTCTTCATTAACAAGATCGGCAAACGGGAACTAGACTCAACGTTGTTGATACGAGAATAAATGGTTTTAATAGTCGTTAAGGTCCACACGCTCCGTTTTCCTTGTTCCAAGATAAAATAATCTGAAAGAAACCATTGGCATTCGAATAGGAGTCGAAATTAATTGATAATCGAGATAAATCGATATTCTCGCGGGAAAACTCGCAAATTTCTATGCCGCGATATTTTTTTACCGTGAAATTCTAACCTTTCAATTTTCATACCCTGAGATTCCCGCGTTTTGTAGTTCTAACCATACAAATTTGAAAGTAACAAAATTTGTTGAGGTTTGAAAATTTTACGTTGAAATTTGTTGGTGTTCTCCCTCAAATTTCGACACCCTGAAGTAGCTACGTTTTAAACGATGATTCATATCTTCGCGGTTAGAACGCAACAAGTGTGAATGACGCTTTAAACGGTCTGCTACGCCGTAGATGCAACGGTAATCGTTTATCGTGAAATATGAGATCGTTGGCCTAAAGATTGTCACAACGGAAGTTTCACTGATATTCGCTATAACTTACAAATTTTCCATCTCGCGATTGAATCAGAAACGAACCTGTTCCTCATGGAAACGTCCGCATCGTTCTCAATCTTCGAATTTATTGAACGGTTTTAGATCGAAAAAAAAATCAATGATACTATCAATAAATAACACTAATAACCTTGATAAAAGCAAACAAACATTTCCGGTATCTACAAACTACATTGTACTACATTATATTTCCTTTCAGGAGCGTACGAACGATTCTATTCCACCCTGTCATAATTTTTCAATACCGATAGAATGTGTCTAACCTCAATTTCGTTTTCCATATCTTCGAAATAAACTTTTTCAGATTATAGTCGTGTTGCGTGGATACGTGGTGTGTCTTTTAAAACGTGAAAGAATGCTCGAAAAATGTACATTTAGCCTTTTCACGCGTCGATACGGAACAACGGGTTTTGTTTGCGGTAGCACAAATAGTTTGACAGTCAACGCGCGTAGTCCGTGTTTGTCCGTCGACTAATGGCGGTGCCGACATGACTCGAATATTCAGCACGTGCGAAATGGACAATAACAGTGGACAGTCTTACCGTGTAGAAATTCATTGTGTCCCGCTGCTTTTATCGTGGCTTTTAATAGCGATTGTTATCCGAATCCAAGCGGCTACGAGGTACGTGCGAAATGACGTGAATTTATCTCAAACATCGAAGAGGGGGAAATTCAAATTTCAAATTTGCGCGGCGGGAAATTTTGACGATTTGAATACTCATTCACTATTTACACTTGTAAGTTTCTAAACTTGAAAATGGTGGGAATTAAAATTTGTTGGCTTTGAAATTCATACGATTTGAACATTCTATACGTGAACATTTCTGGAATTTTTCATTTCAATGATTGGAAAACTATTACACGAGGAATTTTCATCGCCCGGAGTCTCCTGGCCTAAAAATCTCTGCGCTCTAAAGTACCTAATCTTTTTTCACAGGACATTACGCAGGAATGTCGCCCGGCTCTTGTGTTTCAGCAATCGGAAGCTCCTTGAAATTCTTCAGAAGTTATCAACCACAACGTTCGCTATACTCCGTCATTTCGATCACCGCCGATTCGCTAACCGGGTCTCCTTTTTCCTGAATCCGTTTCACTTCGCGGCATGCAAAGTGCCGAGCAATTATTTCCTTTTCCCCTGAATTGCCGGCGATCGCAGATAAACCTCATTGCAGGCCGCGAACGGCCGTCGATCTAATTGTAAAGCGAACCAATTATCCAAAAGTTCTGTTCTCCGACGGAATATCTGTCCGGGGTTCGTTATAGACCTCTTTCAAACGCGCCAGCGATTCGTAAATCTCAGCCTGATTTCACTCGCTAAAGATAGATCACCTGTTGGAAAATTATTAACTACGTACAAATGAAAGACCGATAAATTATTCCCCCAGGCCGTGGATCTCGAGTCGGATATCTAGGGAAATAAAACTAGAATTTCAACGAATCGCAGCTGCGCGATCAATTTTCAGTTAAAACAAACCGATCGGTCTCTCGTTTCACGTCTTCGGTGTTTGCAGGTGGATTCCGGGCGTTCCACGGCTGACTCAGAAAATAGGAACGGGATCGTATCGTCCCCAGGAAGTGGTGTTTATAGGTCCCCTGCAATTAGAAATTAGATTTGTAAGAAAAAAAAAAAATTCGTGAACTCTCGGCGAAGCTAATAAACGTTAACGGGTGTTATCAATCATAAGGCAATGAGACGCGCGGGAATTTATCGTTGTTATATTTGACACGACACGTGCTACGGTCGTTAAACAAATAGATAAGATTAATTAACCATGAATATCGTTTCTAAATAAAGATACGAATATTATAAACAGAATTTTCAAATTTATGACGTGAAATTGTTTGCCTGAAAGCGTGTAACTAAATTTAATTAATAAAATAGATTCTTTTGCATCGATCGACTCGAATAATGAACTGGTTAAAGGGGCTCGGTGGATTAAAAATGAAAAAAATCAATTTTTCAGTTTTACGTGGCATATTATCCTCCTTTTTCTTACGATCATTTTAATACCAAATGATGTATACATTTCAAAGCATAAATGGTAATTATAAGTATTTCTATACATCGGTGACTTCAAAAGACCGACTTCAATTGAGAAAAACAGGACACACTGAAAGTATCACTTTGTTTTTACATTTTCACACTTTTCTCATGACTGGAAAGAGGTAGATCAATGAAATTTCCACCACAGTTCGAATATGATATGGTACACAGTTTAACGTGAGCGTTTTAAAATATTACTGCATAGAATAAAAGTATTTATATACATATATTATGTAACAATAGTGAAAAAATAGGCTTTATGAACAAAATTCATATATGTATATAAAAATACATATTTTTCAATTTTCTCCCATTAAACCTTACAAAACAATGGTGGTAACATACTGTACAAATTTTGTACTGATAACTTTAATTGCTATCCAAAAAGTCTGCAAGAAAATGTATAATTTAACATTGCTTAGCCCCCTTAAAAACGAAATCATCAATATCGCGGATATTAAACGAACTTATTACACTGATCATTTTCCTCAAAGTTAATTAACTGAGTCTCAAACTCCCAACGATCTTACCTATTACGCGTTTTCCACCGCCACATTTTTCATTCTCCCCACGTATTTTTTTCGCCCGCGCGAATCACGCATCATAAACGCATTTCAACAACACGGATAGACACACACTTTTATCCAGAAGTCCATTGCGCGTCGATCAACGCGTTCCTGCATCGTAAATCTCGCTTGGCTTCCGATCGCCTATTTTACGCGGCGGCAGCGCAGGATGCTAATTAGTACAATGGAACGCGATAAATCGCCGATTATTTATGGGCTCGTCGTAGTAGTCTAGCTGAAAAAAGAAAAGAAAACCGAGAAATGAACAAGGCGGATTGACGGCGATAATTGCGTCACAAATAGAACAAGATTACGCGTGTAAATATTTACCTAGGGAAATCATTTTTCATAGCGCGAACGAATGAACGAAATGTAGGCACGAATATAGATATATGTATGTATGTCTGTGTGTTTGTGCAACAGTTTCCGACGATAAGAAAAATAGAGGAAAATTAAATTTCAGTGCCGTTAGGTGGTTACGATCGGCGTTCCGGTGTATCGCGAAACTAATTAGGAATTAGCTACAGCCTCTTCCAGGGCATCGTGTGTTATCGGGCGAATCATTACGCGGGAATCTTATCTTCGCTCGCCTCTCGCTATGGGTGTCTTTGTAAATTTTTGTTCCTTTTTTTTTTGCCGGCGAATGAATTCAAATGCCGCGAGTTTCCAATATACACGTATGTATGTATGTATTCGGTTTCACGATCCACTGGCTTCATTCTTCGGATGTCTCTTTTATTCTGTTTGGGGAAACGCGATGGTAAATGATGACACGCGTTCCAAATGATGCCTGTAAATACGTAACGAGATATTTAATTAGAAACTCGGTGGAAAAACAAGCGGACAAGATTTCGTTTTATTGTCAATTACACCTGTATCGAATTTATTTTAATATTACACCTGTCTAGATGATATTTCAGTGAAACGTGTCGAACCTTCTAATTGAGAACATTATTCTAATGAATTTGAATTTATTCGATTCTCCCACAGGTGTTTAGAATCATTCGTTAATTTAATTAACTGTAATTACCCTTATGAGTTAAGGTAAATAATTTAAAATTATTAACCTTAAGAAAAAATTAAATAGGTATTAAAAAATATATTAATATTTTGAATATTTAACAAATAAGAGTCAGTGACGTATCTAGAATTATGTAAATGAGCTAAATAAAGGTGGAAACTTAGAAATAAGGAATATATCATAAACGTAGGACGTTAATCCTCGAAACTGATGTCCCGCGAAGGTGCAAATGCGTAATTCGATATTAAACCTTTCGATTACCACGTAATTGTTTGCGTGAAAATCTCCGATTAGAATAAGAATAATTCCGCAACGTCCGCGGCCGAGTATTATCCGCTTGTTACATAATGGCGGGGCATTAAATAACTCGCTATTAAATCCTCTTATTGAAAAAGTTGAAACAATGGCTCGTAAATATTTTTTTCTTTCCTTTTTTTCCCGTTTCATTCGCCAGACAGTATGTTCATCCGATCGCTGCAATTACAATGTAACCGTGTAGGAAAAATTGCGGTAGCGATCGACCGGTGAACAGATATTATTTGTTTCTTACACAATAATTATTTTCGAACCTGCTATCATTGTTTTTGCACGACTAGAAAAAATTTTAAAAAATTAAAGTGAATCTTTTGATTAATTAAAGTGAATTTTTTGTGAAAATAATAGATTCGAGGCGCGAGAATTCAGGGACTTTGAAATTTCACTTCGAACAGACATTAAAACGTAACAAAATTTAATGCAAAAAAAATGTTGCGCGTTAAAATTTCAAGGCAGTCAAAATGACTGGTTCCAAAATTCTTATAAAAACCGCTTAAATAGAAAACATTGCGATTTCCAAGATTCTTCATAGCCATATCTCTACATATAAATAATTAAATTGATCAATTTATTATCCCTCGTTATTTCTTTGTTTCAAACATATATTTATCCAATGTTTTTGAATTTATCCAATTAATCCTCCATCGTTTTAGTGTTAAAACGTAAAAAAATTCAACACTCAAAAATTTGGACCGTCGAAAATCTTTTAGCGCGCTAAAATTTCAATCTACCATCATTTTTAAAGGGCAGAATATTCGCATAAAAAAACAACAATAATAACAATGAAAGCTCGTACGATGTTCAATCTCATCGGCAACGATCGTCCAAATTGAGAACCGCGTATCTCGATCGCCGTGGATCAATCGGACCGACTCTTGATCCCGGGATTAATTGTTTATTGCGGACAATTATGAGATCCCATAGAACAAGGAGGACCCGCGATAGAGATAAAAGGAAAATCCTTGAGCGGTCTGACGTTCTCCAGGAAAGAAAGTTTCTTCATTGCGAGATTCGTATCGAAAGTTTCGATACAGAAGTACGGTGCTTCGGGGCCCAATCAGGCCCGCATCGCAAATTGCCTCGCAATCTGCGAGATTTTCTGAAAATGATACCGCGCGGGATGCTGTTCCTTTGACGTTTCAACACGTAACACCGGGGCAAGGTTATTTTATTCCATTTCGTCTCCGTATCAGCCGTGCCACGTTGGGAAAGTGAACCGTTTCGATATCGAGACGATCGACATAATAATAGGCGAAATTATCGCTGACTTTGATTTTTTTGAGATTTTTTTTGCGTCTGAAGATAATAGAACGCGGAAACGTTAAATATTGGGAATAGATTTGAAAACGATGGTATATTAAACGAGCGGAATAAAATACAGAGCAGAAACATTGTAGCAGACAAGAATTTCATTCGTTCTCTGTAATCGGGCGAAGAATTCTTTAGAAACTCGCAGAGTCGACAGAAACATATGTTGTACCACATGCTCCGGAGTCTAGAGACTCTAGGGGATAATAGAAATGTAAACGCCAAATTGCAGCCTCGCGGATTTCCAGAAAAGAAACCTCACGTAACAATTACGAGCGCCGAAGGAAAACGGGTACGTCTGGTTTCCGCGGGGAGAGAAAAAAAGAAATGGGTCACTCGAAGCAGGAAATTTGTAAAAGCGTGATTAAATAGTAACCTACGTGCCGCGGGTGAAAAAAAAAACCAGATCGAATTTTTCTCTTCTTTTTAAAAGTCGAAGCTGCCCGATTTCTACAAGGATCGAAGTTTCACCACCGAACAAGGAAGTTTCGGGGAATGATTTCCCGTATTTTTTATATGTTTTAAAGAAACTATGGCGAATGAAGGGAAATCGAGAAATCGATGGAAGAATTTGAAATTCTCACGATTCGCGATTGTTTCGAGAGGTTCTCGATTCGGTATTCAATTTTTCACGAGTGACGTTGACAAGGGGGGTTAAGAGTCAACCTGTGAATGTGATTTGATAAGGGCAGGCGCGTCGAGAAACGAGTAGAAACAGGATTTAGAAGCATGAGCGCGGTAGGAATAGATGCGAAAGTGAAAGCATGGACACCGGCGGTGCCCTGCAAGATTCCGGACAACATTGTTTCGTCGCAATTCGCGACCGCGAAGGTGTTCGTCCCTTCTTACGAGAGGTAAACCAATTTTGGAGACGATATCTGGTCACCGTTGGCAATGTGTCCTCGAGTCTTGAAATATTTGTCCTCTGTAGTTATTTAATCTTGAGATTTCTGAGGTTTTTTTCAAATTGAACATGTTGAAAATCGTTCTCTTCAAATTTTATTGTGTTGAAATTTCATCCCTTGAAATTTTGTTGTGTTGAAATTTCATCCCTTGAAATTTTATTGTGTTGAAAATCCTCCTATTGAAATTTTGTTGTGCTGAAATTCCTCCTTTTTAAATTTTGTTGTGTTGAAAAGTCTCCCCTTGAAATTTTCTTGTGCTGAAATTCCTCCTTTTTAAATTTTGTTGTGTTGAAATGTCTCCCCTTGAAATTTTGTTGTGTTGAAATTCCTTCTCTTGAAATTTTGCTGTGTTGAAATTCCTCCTCTTCAAATTTTGTTGTGTTGAAATTTGTGTTGAATTTGTTTGTGTTTTTAATAGACATTTGCTATTAATTTAATTGAAATATCTTTAGAGATAAACGTCCCTGCATGGCACAGCTGATGACCAACGAGTACCAACGTATTTGGTGGCAAGAAAAAGAATCGTGGGACAAAAGATTCGCGCCAAAAGTGACCAGCAAGAAACTCTTACTGCGCTCGGTAAGAAATATTTACCAAAATTGAAAAATATTCCTTATCAATAATTAATTTCATTATACACACACTATTTATAGAAAATTTTTTTCCATCACAGATAATCAGACGAAAGCCACCAGTCCCTCCCGTCGACCCTAAAAGACTCGTGAAAAGTAAAAAACCGAGGAAAAAGAAGCAACCGAAGAAATCCGGCGATGAAAATGTGAAAATCGAAGAAACCAAAGCAGAAGAAGAAGCCGAACCGCTAACGGCAAAAAGTGACCCGTCTGCTAAAGTTTCAGTCGAAAATTAAATCCAAACAGGTTGTGGTAGACAAATTTATCTCAATGACGTTTGAATAACACTGCAATCCTGTTAACGTGTACCTTAATGTCACTTGTAACAAGAAAACTTTAGTTAAATTGGTAAATTCAAACGCGACAGAACTTTTTATCAAGAGAAATGAAAATATTTTTTTATCACGATAAATGAAAATAACGTCCTTTTCCCACGTGTTTCATACTCTTTACTCGCAACAGGTGAAATTTACACATTAATGAACGTATCTTTATACTTTGTATTAATTTTAGGGTGTCCGTGGCATCGAATTTAAGAGACATGTAATTTTAATAAACAAAAATTATTTCTACATCTAATTTTTTTCATTGACTTGAATACTCTGATTTATATTAATATTCAAACTTAAAAATTCAACAACGGAACGATAAACTACCGCGTTCGCACTTGTTTCGCCGGATGCGGCGTCCGTTTTTCTATTTTCTTCAAACTTTCTAATCTGAACATATAGCAGTTTCCGTTTATCGATAAAGAAAACCTGAATGGAATCGTATCTACTTCTGTCCGATATCAAGATTTACGTGTTTAAAAAATATATTAAAAATTTAATTAATCGCCACATCCCGACCGGATACCTTAAATGAATAAATAAATAAAAAAAAACTACCCGAACGTTGTCCAATTCAAAACAGTGTCTGTGTAACCACTTGCATAACCGTTGGTACGTTCATACGATCGGCAGGCTACTGTTTCAAATTTTTCACTGAATTAGTACACGGTATCGCTTAACTTCAGAACTAGTTCCACCGGGTGGAGAGTTGGCAAATGTCAGGCACGAAATGTTCGGATTTCATATGTGAAACTCGTCGATTCACTTCCGTTCTTGTATTAATAAATCAATGGCATTGAGATAAAAGTCATCATTTTTTTTCTGATTTTTTTTTTTTAATTAAATTTTAGTGTCTATGGAAATTGGATGAAACTCGATTGAAACAATGAAAATAAGGCAAAAGCGAGGAATGTAGGTTTTTCACGCATGTTTGAGACACGTTCATGCGTGAAGACATTAAACCTGAGCAGTATTGGTATTCACGGCCATCGTTTAATAATGCGGCTGCCACGCGTTTCTATAATTAGCATGATCGTATCGGCGAACTATGGTTTTCAGTAGGCCGCGGAAGAATAGAGTTTGTAATCCGATGTATTATACATACATTCAAGTTAACATGTGGTTGTGTGTACAATGTTGAGAAGTGTCTATGTATATTAGGACGATTGGCAGAATTATTGAAAAACTTTTGTTCGCGTTGAAAATCCGATGATTAAAAAATGTTAAGGCGAACAGAATTGTGCGATAAAAAAATTTCTAGGCGTTGAAATTTGTAAAATTTTATAAAATTTGAATTCTTCAGAATTGCAGTACACTGAAAATCCGATATAAAATTTCTAGGCATTAAAATTTCTAAATTTTAACATTTGGAATGCTTTAGAATTGCAGTGCATTGAAAATCCGATGATTCCAAAATTTCAGCGATATAAAATTTCTAGGCATTAAAATTTTTAAATTTTATAAAATTTGAATGCTTTAGAATTGCAGTGCGTTGCAATTTCTAACATTTTAAACAATTTAAATGTTCTAAAATTACAATGCGTTATAATTTCGCAAATTCAGCATCCTCACGCTTAAAAGTCTAATCGCTTTAAAATTTCTGCGCCTTCCAATCCCTGGCGCTTGAAATTCAAAACGCATTCCTGCTCGCAAATATCGCAAATTATTCAGCAAATAATTGAATCGCACCCTATCACCGTTTTATCACTCGGAACATAATATTTCCCGAAAGTGTACGATAAATTACACCGTTTACCGCGCTCGGTATCAAATTGCCGCGCGAAACACAGGAAAATCGTTGCTCTCCGGCAACAATCGCGAAAGTATATCAAACAGAAAGCGAATAAAGATATAACGCCGCGATTCTGTGTGGCAACGCTGAAGAAATACGCGACGCAACCAGCCAATTAATAACGCGGGAACAACCAATGTACTGGTTGCAATAATGCATCAACCGGTCGTCTTAAATTTCAAACGAGACACGAGGCAAGCAGCCTTTAATCACGCCGATACGAAAATAATGTCATTGCAGGTTTAACGAAAATTACGCAACGAGTGGCAAATAATGCAAATTTCCAGGCAAAATTCGCACGCAATGAAATTTCCACCTTTGGAAATTAGCACCTGTAATTTGACGCCCGAAGCTTCCTCACGTTGCAATTCCCACCTTTGGAAATTGCTCGGTGAAAGTTTCCACGCTCAGAAATTTCTGTGCTTGGAAATTTTTGTACGTCCTCGTAAATTTTTGTACTTCTGGACATTTAAATGAATATTTAAATTCAATTTTATATTGATTATTAAAAATTTGAATAAATTTCAATTTTGAAGGAGATATATTTATTAGAACAGTAAATAACTGTTTCAACGTTTACATACACCTTTTTTTTTATTCTTAATAACCCCGTCGTAATTCATGATATTGTCAGCGGTATAAAAACTTCGAAGTGGTAAACGTGGAAATTAAAACGAAACGGGGAACGATTCCGTAATAAAACGCGCGCTTAAATGTGTTCGGGTGTAATAATTTGTACTTTAAAATTGATCCCCGGTTTCATTGAGACGTGCCAGTGGTGATCGGGAGCGGTAACATTTTTCAATATTCTACGTTCACAGCGTAAAGCGTAAAACTGGAATCATTGGTAAGCCCGATTGCATTTAAACGGGATCATTTTGTTGTAACACTTCTTACCGCTAGAAAGTAAAATAATAAGGCATAGTTCACCACTATGTGAACACAGTGCTGCTACGGTGGATTTTCCGCCGCGGACGTAAAATAGAACGAAATATTATATTAATCCGCAGCTACTTAACATATCTCGAGTCGATCGATAGATCTTCGAATTACAATTAATTAACTTTGCGCATCGAGAAAGAATGAAGATTCGCGAAGATCGCGAGAGCCTGCGGCATTTTTTACATGCCGAATGTCGACGGTGTTATGTTAGGTTCGAATTCGAAAAATGTTTGTATCAATGTCGGAATTCCAACGAGTACTTTACAATTGCGAATTGTTTCCTACACGTTCGTAGCGAGACCGAGGATCATTGAGAGAAACAGTACGTAGAAATGTTCTCGATAGAAATAATCCGAGTTATTAAACTTTATTAACTATACGCTGCTGGCACTTTGAGAATTCTGTTCACTATGTAATCTTTGCGCTTCGGAGTTTCAATTCCTTTAGAGAAAGACACTTTAATCGTCGATAACGCAACGGTTCGAAATATCAACGTATCGACATTCCTATCGCTTGAAATTCCCCTAAAGTTGAATTGAAAATCAGCCTAAAAATTGAAGAATCGAACTGAATTGAAAATTAGCCTAAAAACATCGTTGAAGATAGACACTTTAATAAGTATGTGTAAACTCAACGTTATCGCTGCGAGATACTCGCACGTCGCGAGTACACTCGTTAGACAAACGTTTTGAAATATTTATATGTACTTTCCAAGGAATTTTTCTCCACTCTCATAAATCATGCAAACTTTCTAACGGATTCGCTTACGTCTCGCTACATTGTGATAAGATTGCGCATACGCGCTACCGATACTCTAGAAATCCGAACTACAGGATTGATGCAGTTTATCGAAAGACGGAAGTACCGATTTCTGATGCAACGTGTGACGATGATTGAGTCTGATTTCCAGCCTGCGACGCCAATACAGTTTCGTTAACGAATGAAATCAGGGAAAAACAGCAAACGACAACGATAAACAACGCTACGAGGTCACGTGGTGTCTCCGTTGGTCGAATTTTTTTTCGCTAATTTCACGGCGATTTTTTTTCAATGGAAAACGACACTTTCACCTTCCTGCTTTACCGATCGCGATGGCGAGTGACCTTTCCTTCATTTCTCCCGCTCGCATATCGCCCGATTTTTGTTACGCTTATGTAAAACCAAGTATTTCAGGTTTCATTTTCCCATTGCATATTCTCGATGAAACGCCCCTGCGAACTTTTTCGCTGTTCGTTTGACCACCGGCAATGGTTCCATCGTTTGAATAAATACGAGGGTTAGTTTTGCTGTTTTTTATACCAATCCCTGGAGACTCTAATACCATAGGGATATGTCATAAATAAAACTGAAATTAATTCGATTAAACTTCATCTTTACTCGATTGTTTCACTCTTGACTATCAACATTAATCACTCGATATTTAGACACTTTAATTTTGTATTTTTCTTTAACTTTAAGAATTTAAAATGCTTCTAAAAAGTGTACATCGATGGATATTGAAAATCGAAGAAATTCCTTCGTTATTCGTATCAAAAGTACCCTAACCTACTGTCCCCCTCTTTCCACCTATTTGGCGGGTTATCAAACCCTTTCCATGGTCCTACGATACCACGTGAAACACGGTTAACCCCTTCACGCCCTTCCCCATATGTGGTCGTTTAGTATTCTTATTATTATAGTTACTGTCAATAATAAATAGACTAAATTATCACTACAGATTATTCACTATAGCATCCCTCAATAAGGGAAGTAAATTTTTGTTAGTTTGGCTGCACTGGTAATGGGATTTTTATTTTATAAGAAATTACTAAACGTCCACATATATGGCCAAGGGCTGGAAGAGATTAAACGAATCATTTAATAAAACTAGCTGTAAGAGTTTAATGAAAGAAGTCTTTGTAATTGTAATTTAAATTAATTATTAAAAATCAGGAAAAAGAGCGAGAATTATACTCTGTTGCATTACCGTAACGAAAAGAGACTTTCTATATTAATGGCGAGAAACGGTTAATCGCAAAAACGCACCCAGACTGCTTTTAATGATAACGAAGAAATCGTCCTCCTGTTAACCGGATTATTTATCTCCGACTTCCGTTTCATCGCAGATATTAAATGTTATTATTCCCCATTCGTTTCCTACTCCCCTCCCGCTCTGAAACGATAAACTGTTACGCGAGTGGTCAGTTTGGATTTCCAGAGATCGAATTAATATTTTCTTTGTCAACCACTTCGTTGTTTCACGGTTCTTTCGATTACCCTCTACAAACAACACCGGGCACTCAGCGAGATTTATAATCAGAATATGTAAACAGTTTCCCCGTGCTCTCGTGTTCCCATTGCAGCAGTGATTAAAAGGCAACGAAATTGCATTTTGAGTTCGGCTTCTACTTTGGGATTTCGTTTGCCGGCGATCGGACAATGTTTTTGAAGGGAAGGACCGAGACTCGTTCAAGGCGAACTACATACGTGTATGCCCATTAATTAACGGCCCGATATTTCATCTGAGAAACAAGATGAAACAACCAATATTATTGCATCATTGCCAATTCACCCATAAGAATATATTATGTCGCGAAAAGTGGCGCGACGGCTAGACGAACTTTTCCAACCGGCAATGAAAACGCACATTCCGGTGGAATTTATCCACCGGATAGAATTTAAAAGCCACGGGATTAGGAGAAAAGTGACGGATGATACTTTACAGGCTGAAAAACCGCATTTCTCGATCGAAAATCGAATAGTAAATCTAACGGTGCATGGGAAATATAATTTTGTCTTATTCACTGGAGAAACGATCTTCATTGTTAGATCAAACAATGATCGAGTTAAGAATATGGTTTAAATTCGTTCGGAAGAACCTTGCGAGACGAGGTCTCTTTAAACGAAAAAAAAAAGAAAAAAAAATGACTACGCGTAGTTGCTTCCTTCTTGCGTAACTGACGTCCGATTAATCGATGGATTAATTATTAACGGACAGCGGATTACGAATGGCAGTTACGCTTTTAAACGTTACAAATTCATCTTTAGTCGTGGAACGCCGACAGAAAAAACAGTAGCTAAACAACTTCATTCGATATCCATCGGGTGTAATGTTACATCGGTGCTAGGCCATATTCCGTTTCTGCTATTCCGTTGCAAAACTGGTAAGGTGTTTCATTACATTATCCTGTCGCATTGAGTAACCGCCTATCGACAATTGTTTTCGATCGATTCCACACGTCCGTAAAACGGAGAGAAAGCGAAAAAATCCCGGCGAACGCTCGCCGTTACGATATTTACATAATTTCCGTTGCTTTTCCACGTTGCTCGGGATAACCTTCAAACGGGCACGAAAAAAAGAAATTCGCCCGGCGAAATTCAAACGACGGTAACATTTTACTTTTGCTATGCTGGAAGTTCGCAGGAATTTTGGGGGAGAAGATTGAGGGCAAGTGGAAATCCATGAACAGCTGAGAAAATGATTGTTAAATTAATAAATTAATTAAATATCAATTTTATAGTTTTATCCGGATTTTAGCGCGAATTGATCAAGTAGCACCAACTGTGGATTGTTACAGGTACTAATGGATAATTTATCCAGGTGAGATATTCGTACTAGTTCCTGTAGCGCTCCACAAATGGCGGTATTGTCCAATTCCCACTAAAATCTGGATGAAACAATAATGTTTTTAATCAATTAATTTATTAATTTAAAAATCACTTTCTCAGATTTCACAGCAATAAAGGATTCGGACTTGATTATCGACACTTTGTCGGTAAGACAGGTGACTCTGTGTCCGTATTTCATAAAACCCGGGAACTACTTTATCAATTTATAATTATGAATTTTATCACAGACGAGGTATTGGATAGACCAATCATCCCCATGCTTTTCGATGTCACTGGTTTGGAGGGCTCTAGAGCCCTCTTACCATTTTAGTGTCACTCACTACGTTACCATTTTCGGTTCGAATCTAGGATGTCCGTCGATTATTAGTAAGAATACGATATAGAAGTTATAGTTTATGCGTATTAATGCGTATTAAAAAAACTGTTTGAATTTGACGATTTTTCGCGATTTTCGTAATTCCTTTGTCATTTCCGCAAATCTTTAGATATCGAGCTGAAACTGGTACCATTGTTTTAGTTAGGAAATTCTACGGCAGATCAACATATAATAGTTGTACTTTTCGAAAATTTCATTTTTCGCAAAAATCTGAAGGGGGTAGGTCAGGATTTTTTGCGATTTTTGTTTTTCCCCCGCCATTTCTACAATTTTTTAGATATCAAAATGATTCTTTCACTGACTTATTCGGCTTCCGATTCCGCGTCCAAAACGTCCAGGATCACTTTAATAGCTCAAAAATTACGGAAATGGCGAGCGATTTACGAAAATCGCAAAAAATCCTGACCTACCCCCTTCAGATTTTTGCGAAAAATTAAATTTTCGAAAAGTACAACTATTATATATTGATCTGGCGTAGAATTTCCTAACTAAAACAATGGTACCAGTCTCAGATCGCTATCTCAAAAATTGAGCGAATGCCGACCAAAAAACTGGTTGAATTTGACGATTTTTCGCGATTTTCGTAATTCTTTCGTCATTTCCGCAAATCTTTTGATATCGATCTTGTGCTTGTGTTAATAATCGAGAGAAAGTACTGAAGAATAAAAGACAACGAATATATATCGAAGTAATGAAAATATATCGAAGACATAGGTCGATTGCTTGAAAATTAAGCAATTGGCGACCAAAAAACTATTTTAATTTCATGATTTTCGAATGACTAGTAGTATAGTAATTCCATAGTAGGTACAAAGAAGCAAGATATACGTTATCTTTGTCTAAAGATAGATTAACTCTAATTGAATATTAATTAAAGAAAAACTAACAAGAGAAATATATACCCTAGTCGTAGCCAATTTGCTCGATACCATTTGCATCGAAGCGATACGTTTCACCACGACTACGTTACAGCCATTGGTGGTTACATTTTCGAAAAATAATAATGAATTTCATTATCGATCGATGCAAATAATATCGATCCAGGTCTCACCACGGGGAGGTTGCTACGAATGGAGACCCACCCTATCCACGGCGCCCACCCACCCTGCTTTTAAAAAATACGCGAGCTTGATCTTCACTTTCAGATGGAAAATGAAGATATCACGCGACCGCGACGCGGAGCTATAAACCATGATCTCAAAGACACGTCTGCCGATGAGATCACGATGGAGAGGGTATTGAAACATGTTTCAATATCACTAATACTACCCATCCCCATCACTCGCCAATTCTCCGCGTTACAATAAAAGTGGACAGGTGAAGAGAGTGAAAAATGTTGACCAACCAAGAAAAGCATCTTCATGGCAAGACTAACGCGGGTGACACGTTTCCCATAACTCGACGGCAAAACAATTTACACATTTACACGGTGGCTCGTACAACGGTCTTGAAAAGTATCCATTTCACGTGACTTTCGCCGAACAATGGTTAGGGGTATGACAAACGCGCAAGTGACGAACAAACGACTACTTGGAAAAAGTAAAAATTGGAGGGAAAAATTAAAGCTAGAAGTTGAAGCTAGAGATTGAAGATAAGAGTGAATTTAATAACGCGAAACGAGCAAAGAAGTTGCGTTCTCTTGACGATCGACGGAAAACGAAGTTGAATTGGTGCGTGATCTCCCCTTAAATTAACGTTTTGTTCACGAAAATGACCAAAACGTCCCTATTAGTCGGCTCTTACGACAGGTAGGGAATGCCGTGGGTGTATTCTTTCCCCGACCCACAGGGGAATGTATTTTTCATTTTCTAGGTATTAAGATTATTCTACTTAATCTAAGTTTGAGTGAAAAACTACTTGTTACGCTTGATCTATATTACTTAACATAGAAGATATAAATGAGTATATAGATATAAATTTCATTACAAAAAATGCGTGTTAAGCACGCCGAAATAATTATCTTTTTACGCGATCGCGAATATTTCTGCAAAACTGATGAACTAAAATGAGAAAATTCTCTGGAAAACCCGGCACGTGAAAATAATGTTTTATGAGTTCACGACCGCTTTGACTGATCATACTTTAATACATTAAACTGAAAAATGATCGTTAACGCGAAACGATCTTAAAAAAGATCAAGTTTATTTTTGGCTGAAAAGAAAATAGTGTATAAGATTGCAAGCTATTATACAAATTAATACATTCTAGAATGAAATGCAATTTATAAATGACATGATGGCAATATTCCTTTTAATAAATATTTGGGACATGGTTGTTTTAAAAAGCATCGTACCAAGTCGACGGCGTACGACGCAATTCGCGAGTCACTTAGCTGCTTTAAAGTTTATGATATTTTTATATTAGAAAAATCGAATCGCGTTTATTTGATGATAACAATTTCGAAAATTTCATTGAAATATTTATATTGAGAATAAAAACTATGTATAACTCTTTGAGAAAGTCTCGTATATTAAATTTAAAAAATAGAAGTTTATATTTGTTAGTATAATATATGTATATACGTTAAATTAAACAAGTAAGCTCATAACTTATCAATAGAATTTGATCTTTTATAAATATTATATCATAGAATGATTCGATACGAAATTAGATAATATTGAAATTAATAAATGAATTCTTAAAAAAAGTCACAATTCTCTATGAATGTTTAAAGAATCGTGTGTCAACAAATTATCAATAAATTCGCGAAGTCAGAAGTGCAGCCAGTGGTGACAAAATATAACGACCCGGCGCGGATGGCAGTGTGCAAATTTTTTTCTATCTGCACACTGTTTCATACTCTACCCCTCTGCTTTTTCCAAAAATTCAATTAATCAAATTTACCGTAATCAAACGCTGAACTTTAGCAATGACAAGAAACTCTTGAAAATTATTAAATAATTTTTTAAAACTGGACTCTTACGAAAAATGTTAAGAATATTTTAGTAATTACTTAAATAACTTTTAAAACTCTGTGTAATTATAAAGATATAAATAATGACGCTATCAGAAAAAAATGTAATATGAAATGTAACAAATATTTGATTAAAAAATCTTTTTAAAGATATTGAATAAGAAAAATGATTCGAAAAACTTTAATGCAGATCGGGGCAGAGTCTTCGCGGGGAGCTCACCTCAACCCGCGGAAACTTATCAAATAAATAGTAGCAAGTAATAGCGAGCATAGTGACTTAATAGTAACGGAATGACCGTCCATTCCGGAATTATCAAAATTCGACATTCCAAAATGGACAGCCATTAGGTATCCTCTTCGGCACATAGCCTCTTCGGCGTAAAGCCTCTTCGTTCTTCGGGACACAGCCCAATCTAATTCCGCAAGAACATTCGGAACCACATTGTAATAAAACCCTACCCGAGCCTAACATCGACACTAATGAGGCTAACACGTGTAGACAAGCACAACTGCAGTCAGTGCAAACGGTTAGCCAGTTGGACGAATGTTCAAGCAGAATTTGCTTAAACTTAAAAAAGACAAGATTATTATCCTCACATCCAGGTGCATGATATCACTGGTTGCCTACAGTCTAAACAGTGATTCAGCCCTGGCCCTTCCTGCTTAAAATTAGAGCACACATACCAGCAAGTGACCTACCTACCTATGCTATATCTAAAAAAAATGGCAAACTCAGGCACACCAACACACATCACTCCACGGTTCTCACACAAAGTCGGTGCTTTCCTCTACGAGAGACGTCCCGGGACATCTCCGACACCGACTCAAACCCCACACATACATTCAGTTACGTACCTTTTTGCTGAAATCGACTCACAAGGCCAGCGATCATTGCGATTTATTTAGACTCTATTAGAATTTAAGTTTTATTGGAATTAATTTAATGAAAAATTAAACGTGAAATGTACAAGTAGAAAACTAGAATTAATTATTGGATACAACAATTACTATAGTTACCGATAATGCTTCTGCATTTTGACTCGAATTGAAAATTAATTTAATTTAATAATCTAACATTCGGAAAAAAGGACTCGAGTAGAATAATGTAAAATTGCAAAACAAACAATTTCTAAAAAAAAGATAGCTCTCAACCGACGCACGATCCACTAAAAATATTTACATTATACACAGTCACACTCACACACGTGTGGAACGTACGTCGTGCACAATCGCTAACGCTTAAGAGTCGCCAAAATATTCAGATTAATTAAATAATGAGCCACGTTCACCGCCATCACCCATTCGTACAGCACCTGGGCCCACGAATGAGTTCAAGCCAAATAGGGACATGAACGTGGCAATTATAAACTAGTCTTGATGTGTGCTGAAAATCCTGAGCTACAAAATGATTATTAAACTAGATCATCTAACGGACTAATCATTCATTTAATTCATTTTATGTAAATTACTTGAAAATATATTGATTAAAATGACTCGAATATAACTGCATTTGATAATTGAAAAAAAAATGAACAGAATAAAACTTTATTTCAGAAAAATGTGAAAATCTTTAATGTATATACTTAAAACTTTAAAATATTAATATATAGAAAAAGATTTTATGTATGGATGTATAAAAGTTGAAATGATGAATTGAAACCCTTGGTTGATTCCTTATTCAAAGGGGGTATTCTAAATTGTGGAGAACGTGTTCAAAATAAAATCCTTCGAAACCAGAATCAACCCATCGCGAATTGTGTCTTCTTGTGTATTTAAAATATGGAATGAAAACATCTTTTCAGAAAAACACGATTATAAAAAATATGGAAACTAACTGAAGTTAAATCAGTACGAACATCGTACGTTAAAATGTAAAAGTCAAATATATGAAACATTTTACACACGTGCTTTTATTGATATTTAATTTACGCTACTGCGAATGTAGAGAAATGAAGCTCGAGGTTATTAATCATTAATTTGTATTCGAAAAAAATCACCCGTGAAGCTAAACTACAAGAAGACACCTGCCTGAGCTAATTAAATATTCACAGTTGACAAAAATGTGGTGTTACTATCCACAAGTATAAAGTATCAAATACTTTATACTCGCGGTCACTATGCTCGCTATAATTTGTAATTACAACCAATCACACGTGTCGCTTCGGACCTTTGCGTCCTACGACATGATTGAGTGATCAGAGGAACCGTAAATTTCTCCACTCACCGGTCGTTGAGTTCTTCTGCACCTTTGTAGAGTTGTTCTCCATTTTAGATTGCCCAGATCCTGTCCACCTTTGGTTGTCCAGGTCCTTTCCACCTTTGGTAGACGAGTTCCTCTTCTCCATTAATGGTAGGGATGATACTGCGACTGGTATGTCTGCTGATGATGTCTGTAACGTAAAAAGAAGAGATTCTTTATAGTTTAACTGTATTTCATATCGATTCTTTCATTTTACATTTTTACTCGACTTTGATTTCAATATTGAAACTTTCACTTGATCTTTAATTTGAAAAATTGAAAGAATAATTCTAATTTAATGATATTTACCTGCTGCCTGATGCGACGACTCCCGATGGAGGTCCTCTCCGCAGCTGCTGCGTACCTCTAATATATCGCGACGAATAATTAAAAAAAAAAAAAAAATAGAAAGACTACACTCCCGACCGTAATTATTTCCGGCGAACTAACTGACTCTACTTTCCCGATTGAAAAAGATGTGAGAATTTCGCGACCGATTTTTACGTTGTAGCAGTCCATTTTCACAACATCCGGCGGTTTTAAGCACGCGTGTATCGAACAAGAATAATTTATTAAATTCGCAAGAGCACTGATTCTATTTCGCGAAATAGTTTTCCGCGGAGCAAGTGACTCTAAAACCGCATTGCGCGCGGTCACAAAAGCTGAAAATAATCTTCTTTTTAAGTCCCAAGTATCGTGATTAGGAATATTGCCTTTGTCCTATATTTATATAAATTTAAATTATTACACTGAATATTGTTGTTCTTCAGTGAAATATTTCTCACTGCAATAGTTTCGATTATTATTTAAAAGTGCACAAATGATCAGTCATTGCGATAGTCGACGAATCAAACAATTAAATATTTATAATGTCCGTTTTATGATAAATTAGCGAAACGATGATTGCATTCAATCTTACAATACCCTTCGGAAAATATAAATTCCAGTTATAGTTAAAACGTAAACAATGGTAGCTTCGATCAATGTCAAGTACGTAACAAGTAGTTTTCAACCGCTGGGATGCCCGGTATCTTTGTTTATGTTTACGTTACCGAACGTGGTGGCCTTCAGCTACCCCTCGAAAATTCCCGATGCGTGCTTCACTTATCTTCATATAGTTGCCTCTGAAATTAAAAACAAAAATAAAATTAGAATTACACTTCAAATGTTACAAGGTAAAGAAAGGATAATGTCAACTATAAAAATATAAAAATTCCAAGTATAGTATACAATGAATTTAATGAAAAAAGGAATCAAATACCAATTGTTATTAAAAATTATTAAAAATAAAGAAGATATTTTCCAAAAGTTATGTAATTATTTGTTTAAATCATATCGGCAACAGCTGACATAAAATAATGTAGATTTGTAATATTCCTTTTGATTACGGTATGTATTACTTATAATATCGAATCGAAATGAATTGGACAAAGAAAAATGGTTTAAAGTAATGTGATATACCTTGTAGAGCAGTAGAGAGCGTCCTTTGATTATGACTTAACACCACCACAGCTTATCGAAGAATGATGCGTGTCCGTGTACTTGACAAGGGCAAATCAAATAAACTTTGGGTAGAGGGGCCACAGCAGGTAACACGGCTTGAATTTTATTCGACCTATTAAAATAAAGCAGATTATGCACAAAAATGGTAAAAATAATAAAAATGTTAAAACCATAAAGTTTTTTCATATTTTATCGCTACCAATTAAACATTTGTACAGATTTTTCACAAATACAAAATAGAATTGATAGAATGAATATGAATTGCAAATTGCAAGTAGAAATTGATAAAAATAAATAATACTTTTCCAAAATTAAATATTTTAAATAATTATACTATTTCCATTAATTAAACTGAAGTAAATCAAAAAGTATTCGAATATTATTTTAAAAGTTTAAAAAGTTTTATAGAAATTAATTATAATACAACAACATATTATCCACAATTAATAATGCCTGAGCAACAAATAAAATGTAATGTTACTGATCATGACGAATAAGATTGAAATTAAATGAAATGTACCTCGAAAAATTCACCGGAGCGCGTTAGTAGGACGTGTTGACTCTAGGACGTCCTATCGTACACAAATGGTTACCCTTGCACTTGAGAATGTCAGGTCGAGTGTATCAGAGGTCGGTTGTACTTGATCCGCTAAATCACAACAATAAAGATAGGAATAAAGGTACAGGCAAGCCGGACGAGTATAGACAGGTACAAACGACCTTAAAAAAGTATAAAAAAGCCACTTACGAATAGTTTCACGAAGTTTCTGCATAACTATCGAAAGTATTTTCTTATTTTTGTCAAATTTAAATCGTAAATACGATATTAAAAGATGATATTCCGATATCTGGAACATTAAAGACGAATACAAAAATGAGCTATACAATTATATATTCACGAGAAATACAACTGCGTCATATCGTTATATTTAAAATTTTGTTATAACAAATAACCATTCTTTAAATAAAAAAAGTTAATTCATCAATTATTCCAACTATCAATCGAAAAATTCAAAACCTTAAAATAATTAAAGTAATGGCGAATAAAAGTACAAAAATTTTACCTGTCACTTTGAATTCTGATATCAATAATTCGAGAATCGCCAATTTTGAATTGTCAATTGTTTCAACCAGCCAATTTTTCAGTGCTGCGTAAGAATCTGAAAGTAAAATATTACAAATAAATAATATTTGAAAACGCAGAGCATCGTATTTGTCTCGAAAGATACAGAAAAATAATATTTTTGTAAATACGAAGATTAAGGACCTCGAATAGCCGAATGTCGCAACAAGTAAATTCGAAGAAAAAGAATCGAGCTCAATTCCACGAATTTTGTTACTTCTAACGTTTTATCTGTAATTCTAAAGCTCGTAGAAGACAGACGAATGAAATAATAAAAGATGCGAAACGTTCCGTGGATAGTCGTTTTCTAACTTCGCAGTAGCACAAGTTCAAACCTGCAGTTTGCAAGAGCTTGCGAGGTGGCTCCTGATTGGTCGATCGTCGTAACGGTTTTTGTCACGTACAGTCCATGTCAAAAAAATTTGAAAACGCTACCACTACGATTCCGATTTAATATACTATATATATACGTAAATAAACGTTTGTCTTATTTAACGTTTTCGAACAATTCTAATTATTATTTCGTAGAATTTTGTAATTTTCACAACATTTAAATTTGAATACTTATAATTTTATATAAATTACTTGAAAATATACTGAATAAAAATGATTCGAATATACTTGCTATCGATAATTGAAAAAATAAAATTGAATAACATTTTATTCTAGAAAAATGTGAATACCTTTAATGTATATATCGAAAACTTTTGAATATTAATATTTTAGAAAAAGTATATATTTAAAGTGGGTATGCTATATTATAGAGAACGTATTCAAAGTAAAATCCGTCAAAACCAGAAACAATCGCGAATTCGTCTTATTGCGTATTTAAAACGTAATTTAAGCGTAATATAATTGACAAGATCTTTTTCTTCTCAGAAAAGCGCGATGCCAAAAATATAGAAATTACGACTTTGAACAGCCGATTGCCGCAACAAATAAATTCGGAGAAAAAGAATCGAGCTCGATTCCAGGAATTTGCTTACCCCTAACGTTCCATTGTCCCACCTTCCGCCGTTTGTGTTTATCTTGCAAGCAATGTCGTACAAGCTCGTAGAAAAGAGACGCACGTAATAATAAAAGATGCGGATGCTTCGGTGGACAGTCGTCTTCTGAGACTTTGCAATAGAAAAAGTTCAAACTGCAGTTTGCAAGATTTTCGTGGCCTCTGATTGGTCCGTCGTCGAAACCGTTTCTGTCACGTGACACTCTATCTAAAAAAAATTTGAACATACGTTACTCCTACGATTTCGATGTAATATATTCGTAATTGAATATTTGTCTTATTCGACATTTTCGAACGATTCTAATTATTATTCCATAGAATCCCATACTTTCATAAAATTTAAATTTGAATAGTTAAAAGTTTGCTAAGTCTGTGAGTCGTAAGAATATGACCAACAAGAATATGTACTGTTCTCCATTTCGTATGGATTATTCGATATCCAATGTTAAATTATGCACGGGATTAGAACTGTCAGGCAGCTAATAATATAGGTTTCTTATGCGAAACATTATTCGTAAAATGAGACGTCGCACCGCAACATTTTAATTATTTCAAATTTGCTAATTTTGTACGTACCTTCAGTCTAAAACGTTTAAACTTCGAATGTGATCGCATTTACGAAATTGTGACGTTACGCGAGCGTTCGGGTTTCTTCGGAAATCGTCGGATTTCTTCGTTAATTCAATTTTCAAACACTTATAACATTGTTGCTTCTGCGAATTGTACAAACTAAAAATAATTTTATATATAGACATGGATCTGAACAATTTACGTGCAAATGGAAAGCAAATTATCAAAATATCGAATTAACTATAATTGACTATTCGGTTAGAATTTTGTACCACAGACGAGGTATTGGATAGACCAATCATCCCCATGCTTTTCGATGTCACTGGTTTGGAGGGCTCTAGAGCCCTCTTACCATTTTAGTGTCACTCACTACGTTACCATTTTCGGTTCGAATCTAGGATGTCCGTCGATTATTAGTAAGAATACGATATAGAAGTTATAGTTTATGCGTATTAATGCGTATTAAAAAAAACTGTTTGAATTTGACGATTTTCGTAATTCCTTTGTCATTTCCGCAAATCTTTAGATATCGAGCTGAATCTTTCACTGTCTTATTCGGCATCGGATTCCGCTTCCAAAACGTACCGGGTCATTTTGATATCTCAAAAATGCCGGAAATGACGAAGGAATTACGAATATCGCGAAAAATCGTCAAATTTAAGCAGTTTTTCGTTCGGCATTCGCTCAATTTTTGAGATAGCCGTCTGAAACTTGTACCATTGTTTTAGTTGGGAAATTCTACGCCAGATCAACCTATAATAGTTGTACTTTTCGAAAATTTCATTTTTCGCAAAAATCTGGGTAGGTCAGGATTTTTCGCGATTTTCGTAAATCGCCTACCATTTCCGTAATTTTTGAGCTATTAAAACGATCCGGGTCGTTTTGGACGCGGAATCCGAAGCCGAATAAGACAGTGAAAGAATTATTTTGATATCTAAAAAATTGTAGAAATGGCGAGCGATTTACGAAAATCGCAAAAAATCCTGACCTACCCCCTTCAGATTTTTGCGAAAAATGAAATTTTCGAAAAGTACAACTATTATATGTTGATCTGCCGTAGAATTTCCTAACTAAAACAATGGTACAAGTTTAAGACCGCTATCTCAAAAATTGAGCGAATGGCAATCAAAAAACTGTTTGAATTTGACAATTTTTCACCATTTTCGTAATTCGCTCACCATTTCCGCAATTTTTGAGATATTAAAATGATCCACGGCGTTTTGGATGCGTAGTTTCATACGGAAAATGATGGCGAAAGAATTAGTTCGATATCTGAAAAATTACGGAAATGGCGAGGGAATTACGACAATGTGGGAGAATCCCTGACCTGCGCAATGGGATAGGTCAGGGATTTTTTACGACTTTGGTTTTTCGCTCGCCATTTCCACAATTTTTAAGATATCGACCTGATTCTTTCTCTACCGTATTCAGCTTCCAATTACGCATCCAAAACGTTCTCGATCATTTTAATATCCCAAAAATTGCGGAAATGACGAGAAAATTACGAAAATCACGAAAAATCGTCAAATTCAACCAGTTTCTTGGTCGGCATTCGCTCAATTTTTGAGATAGCGATCTGAAACTTGTACCATTGTTTTAGTTAGGAAATTCTACGTCAGATCAACCTATAATAGTTGTACTTTTCGAAAATTTAATTTTTCGCAAAAATCTGAAGGGGGTAGGTCAGGATTTTTCGCGATTTTCGTAAATCGCCTGCCATTTCCGTAATTTTTGAGCTATTAAAACGATTCGGGGCGTTTTGGACGCGGAATCCGAAGCCGAATAAGACAGTGCAAGAATTATTTTGATATCTCAAAAATTGTAGAAATGGCGAGCGATTTACGAAAATCGCGAAAAATCCTGACCTACCCCCTTCAGATTTTGGCGAAAAATTAAATTTTCGAAAAGTGCAACTATTATATGTTGATCTAGCGTAGAATTTCCTAACTAAATCAACGGTACAAGTTTCAGATCGCTATCTCAAAAATTGAGCAAATGGCAATCAAAAAACTGGTTGAATTTAGGTTTTTTCTGACTGTAGTAAAAGCAAACACGAGATATACATACATATACTACTCGTAGCCAATTTACTCGATACCATTTGCATCGAAGCGATACATTTCAATATAAACGACTATGGGTCATCGGACTTACAAAAAAATATTGATAAATTTCATTATCGATCGATGCAAATAATATCGATCCAGGTCTCACCACGTGGAGGTTGCTACTAATGGAGACCCACCCTATCCACGGCTCCCATCCTCCCTCCTTTAAACGATAACGAACATAATCTTGACTTTCAGAAGGAAAGTAAAGATATCACGCGACCGCGATCGCGAAGCTAATAACCACGATCTCAAAGATACGTCTATCAATGCGATCGTGGCCGAAATATTGAAACCAGTTTCAATATAACAAACACAAACCCATCACCATCAAACGCCAATTTCCCGCGAGACGCGAATAAAACAAATAACATAGACGAGAATGGAAATGTCGACCAAACCAGAAAAGCAACCTCATGGTAAGACTAACGCGGGTGACTCTAGACGTTAACCATAACTCGACGGAAAAACAATTTACACACTTACGCGGTGGCTCGTACCACGGTCCTGAGAAGTACCCACGAACCGGGACTCCCGCCAAACCATGGTTAACCGATACGATGGGATAAACGTAAGGTCGATTTACAGGAAAGGGCCTCACGAAAGATCCGAACCAGGGACAAATCGAAGATGAAATATATCCGAAGATATAGATCATCAAATCGAACTGTACACGGGTTAAGCCATATCAGGCTAATCGGTCCGGCCGCCACCGATAAGCCTGATACGTCCCATACCCCGCCAAATAGCAGTCCACCCGTGTACAGGTCCCCAGAACGAACTCGGGCTCACCTTTCAAGACAACCTTAGGCCACCCAAAGATACCGGCGGAACCATGATCCGACGAAAGCCACGCTCCATGAATATATCGCAGGACCGCGATTTAACCAGATAGCCGGGAGGCTATCTGGCCGACTACACCGTTTCTCGTGTTGTTTTAACGTAGGGGTATGATGAACGCCGCAAATTACGAGCAAGTGACTCTACTATTAAAATGAGTTTAAAAAACTGAAGCTAAAAATTGAAAGCTGAAGCTAAGTATTGAAAGTAAAAGTTGAAGCTACGAGTTGAAAGTAAAAGTTGAAGTTAAAAGTTAAACGTTAAAAACTGAAACTATGTAATTGAAGGTAAAAATGTTTAATTGATAAGAAGCTAATAACGCGGAACGAGCAAAGAAGTCGCGTTTTCTAGTCGGTCGACGACAAACGAAGTGAAATTGACGTATGATATCCCCTTAAACTAACGTTTTGACACTATAGTGATCAAAACGTCCCTTTTAGTCGCCTTTTACGACAGGCAGGGAATACCGTGGGTCTATTCTTTCCCCGACCCACAGGGGAACATGTTTTATATTTTTGTAATTAATTGGAATACTATAAGCTAGAAGTTACTTTGTGAGTTTACATAGAATCGAGAAAAATGCACGCGCGGCGCAAAAAAGATTTCTCGCCATTTAACAAACCATTCAAGGTGAGTAAATGGCGATTTCTCTAAGTTAACGCGACTCTAAAAGCAAAGCTGGAAGAAGAGTGATTAGCTCATTTTACTTATTGTAATTTTACCGTATCGCAATCTTGAGTCTATAATTAATAAAGGGAGAAAAGACTACTTGTCACGCGCGGTCAACATTGGTCGGTATGGAAAGAAACGACCGAATTTACATAATTTTCGCAACACTAAATTTATTTACAATTTCCGTGGGTTTCGTCATAGAGAATAAGTGATCGCATGACTCTAAAATTCATTAAAAGAAAATACGCGATGCGCGCGCGAATATATTCTTCTTGGTCCACGTTCGCGAGTATTTCCGCAAAACTAATACACTAAATTACGAAAATTCCTCGCGAAAAATCGACGCGCAAAAATAATGTTTCGCAGTTCCACGACCGCTTTGACTGATAATACGTGAAAATAGAAATTAATTGCAAACGCGAAATGATCTTATATAGATCCAATTTAGTTACGGCTGAAAAGAATTTCAAGATAAGACATCCTAATATAAAATGCAATTTATGCATAAAATTATGGCAATATTCCTTCTAACAAATGCTTGGTTCAATGATTGTTTTTAAATAGATTCGTACAAAGACGGCGATGTACGACGCGATTCGCGAGTCACTTAGCTGCTTTAACTTTTTGATTTTATATTAGATAATAAAATTCCTATACGGCATTAGAAAACGTGTCTCCGAGACACACAAAGATAATGAATTTTAGATTATTAATAAATTCGCGGAACTAGAAATGCAGCCAGTGGTGACAAAAAATTGCGACCGGCGCGGATGGCAGTGTGCAAACTTTGCACACTGAATCATACTCTACCCCTCTGCTTTTATCAAAAATTCAATTTCTCAAATTTGTAATAATCAAAAGCTCGACTCTAGTAATGACAAAAATATATATTCTTAAAAATGAACTCTCAGAAAATATCTCAATAAGTAAAATCTTTAGGTTTCTTCAACAATAATGAATAACAATGACTTAGATTGAAAATTTATAAAAATAATTGATTAAGAAGAATGACTCGAAAGCTTTAATGCAAAATTCTTTGAATAAAACTTGTGAAAATAATTTAATAAGAAAAATGACTCGAAAACTTTAATGCAGACCGGGGCAGAGTCTTCACGGGGAGCTCTCCTCGACCCGTGGAACTAACTACTTCTAACTACTTCATTCTATCACACTCTACCCCTCTGCTTTTTTCAAAAATTTAATTTCTCAAATTTATAATAATCAAAAACTGGACTCTAACTCTTTAACAATAATGAACAAAAATAATAACTGAGTTTAAAAGGAATTTAATATCAAATTGTAATCAAAATTCTATTATCAAAACTTGTGAAAATAATTCAGTAAGAAAAATGACTCGAAAACTTTAATGCAAAACTCTATTACTTGACACTTATGAAAATAATTTAATAAGAAAAATGACTCGAAAACTTTAATGCAGATCGGGGCAGAGTCTTCACGGGGAGCTCACCTCGACCCGTGGTACTAACTACTTCAAATTACTACAACTATAATTACTCTACAACTACTACGAGCATAGTGACTTAGTAGTAACGGAATGACCACCCATTCTGGAATTGAACACTCCAGAATGGATAGCCATTAGTTGCTGCCCTCTTCTAGACAGTTTGTCGGGCCTCTTCGGCATATAGCCTCTTCGGCGTAAAGCCTCTTCTTGCTTCAGGCCGGAGCCCAACCTGTATTCTGCAAGAACATTCGGAACCATAATATGGTATAACCCTAACACGCGCCTAACCAGACAAGAGAATGCGGCTAACACGTGTGGACAAGTTAACAGCTTATTCTCAGAAGAATGACAACTGCAGTCCGTGCAAACGGTTAGCCGCTAAAGACGAATGTTCAAGCAGAATTTACTTATTATTAAAAAAGAAAAGATTATTAGCCTGACTTTCAGGTACAGGATACCACTGGTTGCCTACAGTCGAAACAGTGGTACCTGCCCTGCCCTTCCTACTTATAATTAAAGCACACACATTCCAGAGAATAAATTACCTGCCTACCTATTACCTATATTTAAAAAATGGCAAAAATCTCTCGCACACCAACACACTCTCTCCACGATTCTCAATCAAAGTCGGTGTTTCCCCCTACGGGAGACGTCCCGGGACGTCTCCAACACCGACTCAAACCCCACACATACATTCAGGTACGTACCTTTTTGCTGAAATCGACTCACAAGGTCAGCGATTATTGCGATTTATTTTGACTTTATTGAAAGGAATTTAATGAAAACTTGTAGACGTAAAATATAGAAATGAAAGTCTTGTAATTAATTCGTAGTTGAAATAATTACTACGTTCAAAAATAATGCTTCTGCATTTTGACTCTAATTGAAAAGTAATTGAATATAATAATCTGAGGTTCGAAATATAATCGAACTTAAATTGAATAATGTAAAATCGTAAAAATATGTAAGTTGAATTTAATCGCGATTTTGCAATAAAAACGATTGTTCAAAACCGACGCACGATCCACGAAGTATTCAATAAATATATCTCACACACACACTCACACGTATGGATCGTACGTCGTGCACAATCGCTAACGCTTGTGAGCCGCCACATAATTATAATTCTTAAAACTATAAGCCACGTTCACCGCCATCACCCATTCGTGCAGCACCTGGGCACACGAATGAGTTCAAGCCAAATAGGGACATGAACGTGGCAACTACATACTAGGCTTGATGTGTGCTGAAAATCCTGAGCTAGAAAATGATTATTGAAATAGATCTTCTAACGAGCTAGTAATCGTTACTTTGACTTTATAGAATTTACTTGGAAATATACTTTATAAAATGACTCGAATGTAATATTGAATAATAATTGAAAAAGTGAAAAAATTGCATCTCGTGCAAGAAAACTTTGAAAACTTTAAAAATATATATATTGAAAACTTTAAAATATTGAAATTTATTTGAAAAAAAATATGTATGAAACTTGAATTTATAATTGAAAACCTTGGTTGATTCTTTATTCAAAGTTATATTCTAAACAATGCAAATATGTTCAAAATTAGCCTTTGAAACCAGAATCTACCCACCGCGAATTGGTCTTCTTGGGCATTTCAAATACAAGAATTTAAAGGACTTTACAAGTTAAAGGAAACGCGGCCACGAAAAATATGCAAATTCTGACTGAACTTAATTCGTATGATTCACCGTATGATTAATTCGTATGATTTCATGAAACTCGAATAAATTTTCTTATCTTTTTTAGTCCTTTATCAATCTTCCTATTCTGTTCTTATCTTTGCTTCTTTTCTTGTCTTTTTGATCTTTTCGCTTATTTTGGCTGTTTTTATCTTTACTTATCTTTACTATTCTTATCATTTTGATCTTTACTTGTCTTTCTATTCGTATATATTCTTTCTATCTTTTCTCAATGCTCTATGGTTATATGAAATTCACGCGAACGCGAATGCAATTAAATGAAGGCCGAGGGTATCGAACCTTCAAATTAATTACATCAAAATCGCCCGTGAAGCTAAGCCACAAGAAGACCCCTGCCTGAGCTAATTAAATATTCACAACAAATGGTGTTACTACCCACGAATGTAAAGTATAAAATACTTTACACTCGCGGTCACTATGCTCGCAAACTCAAATAAAATACAACCAATACACTCGTGCCGCTTCAGACCTTTACGTCCTACGACATGATTGAGTGATCGGAGGAACCGTAAACTTTTTGACTCACCGGTCGTAGATTTTTTCTGCACCTTTGATTGTAGAGATGATACTACGACCGGCTCTGCAGTTCCGAAGTCATCTGTAACAGAAAAATAGCAAAGTCTTTATAGTTTAACCGTCTACCGTTCCTCGAATCGTTCGTATTTAGGTCTGACTCGTGTTCGATATTTCAAAATGTAATTTCAGGTTGGATTAAAAGTAAAAGTAGAACATTTTGACGATATTTACCTGCTGCCTGATGCGACGGCGCCCGATGGAAATCCTTTCCGCAGCTGCTGCGTACCTCTACTTCATCGCGGCGAATAATTCAAAGAAAAAAAAAGAAAAATAAACAGACTACACTCCCGACCGAAATTATTTCCGGCGAGCAAACTGACTCTACTCTCGCGATTCAAAGTATACAGGAATTTCGCGACCGAATATGTTACGTTGTAGCAGTCCATTTCAATTCTTTCGGCGGGTTTAAGCACGCGTATATCGAACAAACATAATTTCTAATAGCGCAACAACACTGATTCTATTTCGCGATATACTTTTTCGGATCAAGTGAATCTAAGACCGCATTGCACTCGGCCAGCTAAATCGTTGCGATGTCTTCTGTAACAGAAAAAGAGAAAAGTCTTTATAGTTTAACCGTCTATCATTCCTCACATCGTTCGTCTTTAATTCTCACTCGAATTCCATATTCCAAAGTGTAATTTCATTGTTAATTAGAAGAATTAAAAGTAGATTTTGCTGATATTTACCTGCTGCCTGATGCGACGGCGCCCGATGGAAATCCTTTCCGCAGCTGCTGCGTACCTCTACTTCATCGCGGCGAGTAATTCAAAGAAAAAAAATAAAAAAAAGAGACTATATTCCCGACCGAAATAATGTCCGACGAACAAACTGACTCTACTCTCGCGATTGGAAAAATTACGAGAATTTCGCGACCGAATTTCATTTCTTTCGGCGGTTTTAATCACGCGAGTATCGAGCAATAATAATGTATTAATATCGCAACAACACTGACTCTATTTCGCGAAATACTTGTCTCGCAGAAAATGATTCTAAGACCGCATTGCGCGCGGTCACAAAAGCTGAAAATAAAATACATCGCGAACGCGTATACCGCGGAAAATGTAGATATTCGGTTAAAGTATTTTCAATTTAATTACCAAGCATTGTTATTAGGAATATTGCCATTGTCCTACTTTGGTGTAAAATGAAATTGTGAACGCAATAGTCGACGCGAAAAGATGTACACTTTAATAAACCGGCGCGAAGTTTCGTAGAAATATTCTCAAACGTTTCACAAGAAAAATATTTCTTATATCCGGTTCACGAAAAATAAACGGCACGATGACTCGATTCAATCTAACGCAACTCACGGAAAATATAAATTCCCGTTGTAGATGTACCGCGAACAATGTTTAGTTTCGACCAATGTCAAGCGCGTTAACAAGTAGGCTTCGACCGCAAGCGATGTCCATTGTGTTCTTGTTTACGTCTCAAGTAACCGGGCTCTTCTTTGTATAGGGATACCTGGAATTAGAAACCAAAACACGATAAGAATTAACGGTCACAAATTTATCCAAATTCTAAGTACAAACAGCGAAATTCATAAGCAAAACTAATTAAATTGTGATAATATAGTAAGCAAGAATTAATAGAAATAAAGAAGGTATTTTCCAAAAAGTTGCAAAATTATTTGTTTAAATCATACTGAGAAAAGTGGACTCGATTCATGATTTTAAATGTAATGTATTGAATGTGTATGGTATACACGTATATACTACGATAGGATATAGAATATAAATGAATTGAACAAAGATAAATGTTCTAAAACGATGTCACATACCTTGGAAACCACCCAGGAGCTCCTATGAGTACGTACGTCTTGACCCCCCGGCCGCCGAACAGAGACTGATGCGCGCCCGTGTCAAAGTCACGCGAGGTAAACTCGGGAGTCGGCCGGTCACGGTCGGTTGCACTCGTACATAGGTACCCGCCGGCGAATTTCTTAGATCTATTACGACATAATAAAATCTATGTTAATCTCGAGCGGACCGTTATTAAACCGTAGCATTTTCCGCATTTATTGCTAACAATTAAACAATTACATATTTTGTACAAATAAAGAAAACTTTTGAGTATAACATCGTTCAAATTCGAACTATATTTTATAAACTTGATATTAAATATTAAGTTGCAAATCGCGATTGCAAATTAATAACAATAAATATAATTATTTCTAAAATTTGAATATTTAATATATTTCTACTGTCTCTATTAATCAATCTCTATTAATTAATGCAATTGCAATCAATCGGTGTCAACCTGTGAATTCACTATCCTTCTTTCGCAGTACAAAGGTCAATTATTAATACGCATAAACTATAACTTCTATATCGTATTCTTCTCTTAACAATAAATATAATTATTTCTAAAATTTGAATATTTAATATATTTCTACTGCCTCTATTAATCAATCTCTATTAATTAATGCAATTGCAATCAATCGGTGTGTTACTCAGTACTAATAATGTATGAATAATAAATGAATTTTACTTCGGGAGGTTGACCGGAGCGTGTCATGAAGAGGTATTGACTGCAGGACGTTTTATCACAGACTAAATGGTTAACCTTTTAGGTACGGCAGAACTTTACGCGTGGCTATTTCCCTGGATGGCAGAGTCTGACGTGAACAGTGTAAAAACGTTACAGCACTGCAAAGTGTAATGAGCAATGCCATTTTGTGCAAGAATATATTCAAATGAAGTATTTGATGATAAAATAATAATTTTAAAAAAATATATAGGTAATACGTATTCCATATTGCCACGTCAAGTAGATGGATAAAATTTCTTGTACCATTTCAAAGTTGACAAAGTGTTCAAATGAGGTGCCTAGAATACAAGGGGTATAAGTGACTTTTACTTAGTTCTGAGAAAATTAAGTTTAAAGCTCACAAATGCTCACAAATCACAATAAAATACAACATTTTTTTTTTATTCAAGAATGGTAAACCATGTACAGGGTGAACATTTCACTTAGATTCCTTTGCCACTCAATAGAATGGTAAATTCAAAGTTTCATGGCATAGATCTCAGTTCTTTTGAGAATATCACTTATACCCCTTGTGTTCTAGGCACCTCAAATATGACATCCGCAAAAGCCACTATAGTGGCTCACCGTCCAAAGAGGTGACATACACGAAAGCCACTATAGTGGTGCGTCGTCCTGAAAGATGGTATACGCAAAAGCCACTATAGTGGCGCTTAGTATCTAAAAGGTTAATGGCGTACTTGGCAATGTCAGGTCGAGTGTATTTTGAAGTTTGGTTGTACTTGATCCGTGAAGCCTCAACAATAAAGATGGAAATAACAGGTTCAGTCTTGTCGGGGCGACCTCGAAAAAGTATAAAAGAGCAACTTACGTGTAGTCTCTTGATGTTCCTCTTTCTGACAACCACGCAGAATGTTCAAACGATTTAAGTAAATTTGCGATTTGTCTGCATAACTTTATACGATTTTTTGAATCTTTATTTTTCTGACGGGCGCGTTGCAAAACCATTACCACAGACGAGGTATTGGATAGAGTCTAGAGCCCTCAAAACCAGTGACATCGAAAAGCACGGGGATGAGTGGTCTATCCAATACCTCATCTGTGGAAGAGCGAAATCACGAAAAATCGTCAAATTCAACCAGTTTTTCGGACGGCATTCGTTCAATTTTACAGATAGCGACCTGAGACTTGTACCATTGTTTTAGTTAGGAAATTCTACGGCAGATAAACATATAATAGTTGTACTTTTCGAAATATTCACGTTTCGCCAAAATCTGACCGCGAAAAATCCTGAACTATAGCCTTCAGATTATCGTGGAAATTGAAATTTTCGAAAAGTACAACTATTATATGTTGATCTGCTGTAGAATTACCTAACTAAAACAATGGTACCAGTCTCAGTTCGCTATCTCTAAAATTGAGCAAATGGCAATCGAAAAGCTGCTCTAAATTAAAGGTTTTTCGCGATTTTCGGAATTCGCTGGCCGCTTATGCAAATTTTTAAAATATTTACCTTATTGCGCCTTCATTTGGCTAATGGTTGGATTTAATAAATAAACATAAACCCCAATAAACATAAAACCAAAAATTGTGAGTAAGTGGTACGCGTTCAAACGACGTTTCACGGCTTGTAAGAGGCGGAATATTCGAGAAATATTCGGCGAAAATTCGTCGAAAAATCGACTCGAGTATCAGGAGCACAGGATAGCATAGGAGGTATGCAAGAGGTATCCCCTGATCGCGCATGCGCAATGGGTCTGCGGCCATAACATTATTTGACATATTTAACCAACAATACGACGACACTGGACAATTATCGCTTCGTTCGGTGAAATTTGACGACATACGTGCCAATTTCGCCCAAAAGAATGCAAAGGAATATGCAAATATACGACAAAACTCGAAAACACTCGTAAAATTTCTAGAGATTAAGGAAAATTAGCAATTTACGCACGTCATGTGCCCAGATTACGCGTAAGATCTGTGTAAAACATGGGCCTACGCTTTACGTTATTACACAGTAATTTGCGTTAAATCTCGATCGTTAATGGTCCTTTAATGTTCGTAAGAGTTGGCCTTACATTCCCTACGCGCCACTTTTCCTATATTTTTAATTGTACGTCGCTGGCAGTGTTCCGAAAATATTCATTTTCGCCAGTAAAACGTATGCTCTGGCGGCCATATTGTCGGCCGTCAACATGGCAGCCAGAGCATACGTTTCACTGTCGATAATGAATATTTTCGGAGCGCTTCCAGCGACTTAGTATGGAAAATATAGGAAAAGTGGCGCATAGCGAATGTAAGGCCGACCCTCAGGACCATTAAAGGACCATTAACGATCGAGATTTAACGAAAATTGCTATGTAATAACGTAAAGCGTAGGCCAATGTTTTACACAGATCTTACGCGTAATCTGGGCACATGACGTGCGTAAATTGCTAATTTTCCTTAATCTCGTGAAATTATACGAGTGTTTTCGAGTTTTGTCGTATATTTGCATATTCCTTTGCATTCTTTTGGGCGAAATTGGCACGTATGTCGTCAAATTTCACCGAACGAAGCGATAATTGTCCAGTGTCGTCGTATTGTTGGTTAAATATGTCAAGTAATGTGTCCGTAAATTGCTAATTTTCCTTAATCTATTGAAATTTTACGAGTGCTTTCGTGTTTTCTCATATATTTGCATATTCCTTTGCATTCTTTTGGCAGAAATTGGCACGTATGTCGTCTAATTTCACTGAACGATGCGAGCATGTGCCCATATTACTCGTAAGATCTGTGTAAAACACGGGCCTACGCTTTACGTCATTACTCAGTAATTTTCGTTAAATCTCGATCGTTAATGGTCCTTTAATGATCCTGAGGGTTTTCCTTACATTCCCTATGCACCACTTTTAATATATTTTCAATACTAAGTCACTGGCAGCGCTCCGAAAAGATTCATTCTCGACAATAAAACGTATGCTCTGGCGGCCATGTTGACGGCCGACAATATGGCCGCCAGAGCATACGTTTTACTGGCGAAAATGAATATTTTCGGAGCACTGCCAGCGACGTACAATTAAAAATATAGGAAAAGTGGCGCATAGGGAATGTAAGGCCAACTCTTACGAACATTAAAGGACCATTAACGATCGAGATTTAACGAAAATTGCTGTGTAATAACGTAAAGCGTAGGCCCATGTTTTACACTGATCTTACGCGTAATCTGGGTACATGCTGTGCGTCAATTGCTAATTTTCATTAATCTCTAGAAATTTTACGAATGTTTTCGAGTTTTTTCATATATTTGCATATTCCTTTGCATTCTTTTGGGCGAAATTGGCACGTATGTCGTCTAATTTCACCGAAAGAAGCGATAATTGTCCAGTGTCGTCGCATTGTTGGTTAAATATGTCAAGTAATGTGTCCGTAAATTGTTAATTTTCCTTAATCTTTCCGAATTTTACGACTGTTTTCGAGTTCTGTCGTACATTTGCATATTCCTTTGCATTCTTTTAGGAAAAATTGGCACGTATGTCGTCTAATTTCACCGAACGAAGCGATAATTGTCCAGTGTCGTCGTATTGTTTGTTAAATATGTCAAATAATGTTATGGCCGCAGACCCATTGCGCATGCGCGATCAGGGGATACCTCTTGCATACCTCCTATGCTATCCTGTGCTCCTGATACTCGAGTCGATTTTTCGACGAATTTTCGCCGAATATTTCTCGAATATTCCGCCTCTTAAAATTAAATTTACGAAAAGTACAACTATTATATGTTAATCTGCCGTAGAATTTCCTAACTAAAACAATGGTACAAGTCTCAGCTCGCTATCTCTAAAATTGAGCAAAAGGCAATCGAAAAACTGCTCTAAATTGAAGGTTTTTCGCGATTTTCGGAATTCGCTGGCCATTTCCACAAATTTTTAAAACATTTACCCTATTGCGCCTTCATTTGGCTAATTGTTGGATTTTATAAATAAGCATAAACCCCAATATACATAAAACCAAAAATTGTGGGTAAGTGGTACGCGTTCAAACGACGTTTCGCGGCTTGTAAGAGGCGGAATATTCGAGAAATATTCGGCGAAAATTCGTCGAAAAATCGACTCGAGTATCAGGAGCACAGGATAGCATAGGAGGTCTACCGGAAGTATACCCTGGTCGCGCATGCGCAATGGGTCTGCGGTCATAACATTATTTGACATATTTAACCAACAATACGACGTCACTGGACAATTATCGCTTCGTTCGGTGAAATTAGACGACATACGTGCCAATTTCTCCTAAAAGAATGCAAAGGAATATGCAAATGTACGACAAAACTCGAAAACAGTCGTAGAATTTCAATAGATTAAGGAAAATTAGCAATTTACGGACACATTACTTGACATATTTAACCAACAATACGACGACACTGGACAATTATCGCTTCGTTCGGTGAAATTTGACGACATACGTGCCAATTTCGCCCAAAAGAATGCAAAGGAATATGCAAATATACGACAAAACTCGAAAACACTCGTAAAATTTCTAGAGATTAAGGAAAATTAGCAATTTACGCACGTCATGTGCCCAGATTACGCGTAAGATCTGTGTAAAACATGGGCCTACGCTTTACGTTATTACCCAGCAATTTGCGTTAAATCTCGATCGTTAATGGTCCTTTAATGTTCGTAAGAGTTGGCCTTACATTCCCTATGCGCCACTTTTCCTATATTTTTAATTGTACGTCGCTGGCAGTGTTCCGAAAATATTCATTTTCGCCAGTAAAACGTATGCTCTGGCGGCCATATTGTCGGCCGTCAACATGGCAGCCAGAGCATACGTTTCACTGTCGATAATGAATATTTTCGGAGCGCTTCCAGCGACTTAGTATTGAAAATATATTAAAAGTGGTGCATAGGGAATGTAAGGCCGACCCTCAGGACCATTAAAGGACCATTAACGATCGAGATTTAACGAAAATTGCTATGTAATAACGTAAAGCGTAGGCCAATGTTTTACACAGATCTTACGCGTAATCTGGGCACATGACGTGCGTAAATTGCTAATTTTCCTTAATCTCGTGAAATTATACGAGTGTTTTCGAGTTTTGTCGTATATTTGCATATTCCTTTGCATTCTTTTGGGCGAAATTGGCACGTATGTCGTCAAATTTCACCGAACGAAGCGATAATTGTCCAGTGTCGTCGTATTGTTGGTTAAATATGTCAAGTAATGTGTCCGTAAATTGCTAATTTTCCTTAATCTATTGAAATTTTACGAGTGCTTTCGTGTTTTCTCATATATTTGCATATTCCTTTGCATTCTTTTGGCAGAAATTGGCACGTATGTCGTCTAATTTCACTGAACGATGCGAGCATGTGCCCATATTACTCGTAAGATCTGTGTAAAACACGGGCCTACGCTTTACGTCATTACTCAGTAATTTTCGTTAAATCTCGATCGTTAATGGTCCTTTAATGATCCTGAGGGTTTTCCTTACATTCCCTATGCACCACTTTTAATATATTTTCAATAATAAGTCACTGGCAGCGCTCCGAAAAGATTCATTCTCGACAATAAAACGTATGCTCTGGCGGCCATGTTGACGGCCGACAATATGGCCGCCAGAGCATACGTTTTACTGGCGAAAATGAATATTTTCGGAGCACTGCCAGCGACGTACAATTAAAAATATAGGAAAAGTGGCGCATAGGGAATGTAAGGCCAACTCTTACGAACATTAAAGGACCATTAACGATCGAGATTTAACGAAAATTGCTGTGTAATAACGTAAAGCGTAGGCCCATGTTTTACACTGATCTTACGCGTAATCTGGTTACATGCTGTGCGTCAATTGCTAATTTTCATTAATCTCTAGAAATTTTACGAATGTTTTCGAGTTTTTTCATATATTTGCATATTCCTTTGCATTCTTTTGGGCGAAATTGGCACGTACGTCGTCTAATTTCACCGAAAGAAGCGATAATTGTCCAGTGTCGTCGTATTGTTGGTTAAATATGTCAAGTAATGTGTCCGTAAATTGCTAATTTTCCTTAATCTTTCCGAATTTTACGACTGTTTTCGAGTTTTGTCGTACATTTGCATATTCCTTTGCATTCTTTTAGGAAAAATTGGCACGTATGTCGTCTAATTTCACCGAACGAAGCGATAATTGTCCAGTGTCGTCGTATTGTTGGTTAAATATGTCAAATAATGTTATGGCCGCAGACCCATTGCGCATGCGCGATCAGGGGATACCTCTTGCATACCTCCTATGCTATCCTGTGCTCCTGATACTCGAGTCGATTTTTCGACGAATTTTCGCCGAATATTTCTCGAATATTCCGCCTCTTAAAATTAAATTTACGAAAAGTACAACTATTATATGTTAATCTGCCGTAGAATTTCCTAACTAAAACAATGGTACAAGTCTCAGCTCGCTATCTCTAAAATTGAGCAAAAGGCAATCGAAAAACTGCTCTAAATTGAAGGTTTTTCGCGATTTTCGGAATTCGCTGGCCATTTCCGCAAATTTTTAAAACATTTACCCTATTGCGCTTTCATTTGGCTAATTGTTGGATTTTATAAATAAGCGTAAACCCGAATATACATAAAACCAAAAATTGTGGGTAAGTGGTACGCGTTCAAACGACGTTTCGCGGCTTGTAAGAGGCGGAATATTCGAGAAATATTCGGCGAAAATTCGTCGAAAAATCGACTCGAGTATCAGGAGCACAGGATAGCATAGGAGGTCTACCGGAAGTATACCCTGGTCGCGCATGCGCAATGGGTCTGCGGCCATAACATTATTTGACATATTTAACCAACAATATGACGACACTGGACATTTATCGCTTCGTTCGGTGAAATTAGACGACATACGTGTCAATTTCTCCTAAAAGAATGCAAAGGAATATGCAAATGTACGACAAAACTCGAAAACAGTCGTAGAATTCGGAAAGATTAAGGAAAATTAGCAATTTACGGACACTTTACTTGACATATTTAACCAACAATACGACTACACTGGACAATTATCGCTTCGTTCGGTGAAATTTGACGACATACGTGCCAATTTCGCCCAAAAGAATGCAAAGGAATATGCAAATATACGACAAAACTCGAAAACACTCGTAAAATTTCAAGAGATTAAGGAAAATTAGCAATTTACGCACGTCATGTGCCCAGATTACGCGTAAGATCTGTGTAAAACATTGGCCTACGCTTTACGTTATTACACAGCAATTTGCGTTAAATCTCGATCGTTAATGGTCCTTTAATGGTCCTGAGGGTCGGCCTTACATTCCCTATGTGCCACTTTTCCTATATTTTCAATACTAAGTCACTGGCAGCGCTCCGAAAATATTCATTCTCGACAATAAAACGTATGCTCTGGCGGCCATATTGTCGGCCGTGAATATGGCCGCCAGAGCATACGTTTTACTGGCGAAAATGAATATTTTCGGAGCACTGCCAGCGACGTACAATTGAAAATATTGGAAAACTAGCGCATAGGGAATGTAAGGTCATCTCTTACGAACATTAAAGGACCATTAACGATCGAGATTTAACGAAAATTGCTGTGTAATAACGTAAAGCGTAGGCCCATGTTTTACACAGATCTTACGCGTAATTTGGGCACATGACGTGCGTAAATTGCTAATTTTCCTTAATCTCGTGAAATTATACGAGTGTTTTCGAGTTTTGTCGTATATTTGCATATTCCTTTGCATTCTTTTGGGCGAAATTGGCACGTATGTCGTCAAATTTCACCGAACGAAGCGATAATTGTCCAGTGTCGTCGTATTGTTGGTTAAATATGCCAAGTAATGTGTCCGTAAATTGCTAATTTTCCTTAATCTATTGAAATTTTACGAGTGCTTTCGTGTTTTCCCATATATTTGCATATTCCTTTGCATTCTTTTGGCAGAAATTGGCACGTATGTCGCCTAATTTCACTGAACGAAGCGAGCATGTGCCCACATTACTCGTAAGATCTGTGTAAAACACGGGCCTACGCTTTACGTTATTACTCAGCATATTTCGTTAAATCTCGATCGTTAATGGTCCTTTAATGATCCTGAGGGTTTTCCTTACATTCGCTATGCGCCACTTTTCCTATATTTTCCATACTAAGTCGCTGGAAGCGCTCCGAAAATATTCATTATCGACAGTGAAACGTATGCTCTGGCTGCCATGTTGACGGCCGACAATATGGCCGCCAGAGCGTACGTTTTACTGGCGAAAATGAATGGTTTCGGAGCACTGCCAGCGACGTACATTTAAAAATATAGGAAAAGTGGCGCATAGGGAATATAAGGCCAACTCTTACGAACATTAAAGGACCATTAACGATCGAGATTTAACGCAAATTGCTGTGTAATAACGTAAAGCGTAGGCCCATGTTTTACACTGATCTTACGCGTAATCTGGGTACATGCTGTGCGTCAATTGCTAATTTTCATTAATCTCTAGAAATTTTACGAGTGTTTTCGAGTTTTGTCGTATATTTGCATATTCCTTTGCATTCTTTTGGGAGAAATTGGCACGTATGTCGTCTAATTTCACCGAACGAAGCGATAATTGTCCAGTGTCGTCGTATTGTTGGTTAAATATGTCAAGTAATGTGTCCGTAAATTGCTAATTTTCCTTAATCTTTCCGAATTTTACGACTGTTTTCGAGTTCTGTCGTACATTTGCATATTCCTTTGCATTCTTTTAGGAGAAATTGGCACGTATGTCGTCTAATTTCACCGAACGAAGCGATAATTGTCCAGTGTCGTCGTATTGTTGGTTAAATATGTCAAATAATGTTATGGCCGCAGACCCATTGCGCATGCGCGACCAGGGTATACTTCCGGTAGACCTCCTATGCTATCCTGTGCTCCTGATACTCGAGTCGATTTTTCGACGAATTTTCGCCGAATATTTCTCGAATATTCCGCCTCTTACAAGCCGCGAAACGTCGTTTGAACGCGTACCACTTACTCACAATTTTTGGTTTTATGTATATTGGAGTTTATGTTTATTTATTAAATCCAACCATTAGCCAAATGAAGGCGCAATAAGGTAAATATTTTAAAAATTTGCGGAAGCGGCCGGCGAATTCCGAAAATCGCGAAAAACCTTCAATTTAGAGCAGTTTTTCGATTGCCTTTTGCTCAATTTTAGAGATAGCGACCTGAGACTTGTACCATTGTTTTAGTTAGGAAATTCTACGGCAGATCAACATATAATAGTTGTACTTTTCGGAAATTTCATTTTTCGCAAAAATCTGAAGGGGGTAGATCAGGATTTTTTGCGATTTTCGTAAATCCCTCGCCATTTCCGTAATTTTTGAGCTATTAAAATAATCCTGGGCGTTTTGGACGCGGAATCCGAAACCAAATAAGACGCAGCAAGAATCATTTTGATATCTAAAAAATTGTGGAAATGGCGGGGGAAAAACAAAAATCGCAAAAAATCCTGACCTACCCCCTTCAGATTTTTGCGAAAAATCAAACTTTCGAAAAGTACAATTATTATATATTGATCTGGCGTAGAATTTCCTAACTAAAATAATGGTACCAGTTTCAGGTCGCTATTTCAAAAATTGAGCGAATGCCGATTAAAAAACTGCCATAATTTGACGATTTTTCGCGATTTTCATACATCGCTCGCCCTTCGCGCAATTTTCAAGATATAAAAATGATCGAATATGTTTCGAATACGCATTCTGAACCTTAATAAGGTGATGGAAGTTTCAGATGGATAATTAAAAGAAAGCGAAAATGACGAGTACAAAATGAAAATCGTAATTGTCATAAAGTAACGCAATCAAATTACAAATTTAATTAAAATGTTATCGATACTTATTCATAATGAGCCAAGGTAATCGTGCATGGCCGCGAATATGAAAAATATTGCGAAATTATCAAAAAGTTACTCTTTTACAATTTTTCGAAGCCGCCGGTACCGTCGGTACCTGCCCGGGAAATCCCTACCTGTTATTCTCACCTTAATTGTTCCGCTCGAGCGGATCCAGTACGGCCAAACTCAAACATACTCGACCTGACATTGCCAAGTACACGGATAACCATTAGTCCGTGATAGAACGTCCTGGCGTCAACTACCCTTCCCAACTCGCTCCGGACGACTCGATCGGGTATAATTCATTTAATTTCAAGCTTATCCATTATGTATCGATCATTTACTAATGTAAATTTCATGTACTCTTTATACATTACTGATACAGTACGACATATCCCTCGGTTACAATTAGTTACTATAAAATTATTAACAATAATTTTTGCATAACTTTTGATTCGCTTCGGTTCGCTTAATAGAGAAATAGTTAATATATTTAAAATATACAAATTAATGAAAAATGGTATTTATTTTTATAAATTTTCAACCGTGATTTACCACGCGGTGTCTTATATCGAAGCTATAAAATCTTGTTCGAGTTTGCGCGAAGTTGGTAAAGGTCGATACCCTTTCTTTATAGACAATTTTGTTAAATTATTTTATTGCTAGCTATAAATTATCAAGGCAGTAGGGTTTTATTAAGATTGGTTCCAGTTTTGTATAAGTTTTATTATGTTGTAATAGATCGAAAATATTCGACGCCGGGGGCATGTGCACGCTCCGCTACCTGCCCCCCACCCGCTATAACACCGAGTTTGTCCGATATGATTTTGTCACGTACTACCTACATCGACACGCATCAGTCATCGGCGAACTGTGGCGGTGTTAAGACCTCCTCCTGGGTGCTTCCTGGTGCTCTCTAAGGTACATCGCACTCCTCTACATTTACCTTTGCTTAATCAAAGCTATACTTGCAATTCATTTCTCAACTCGACAAACTTTACAGTTTATATCATTACATTTTTGGCCTTATTTTCTATTAATCGTAATTTCATAATATTTAATGTTTATTTTCACTGTTTTTATAGTTGGAATGTGCGTAACATTATTATTCATACTTTGACTTTTTGCAGTTTAAATTCTAAGAACATAATTCCAATCGTATTTTTGTCTGTAATTTCAGATTCAACCAACAAAGAGAAATCCAGTTCGCACCGGTGAATTCTCTTGGAGGGTAGCAGATAACTACGTCGCGGTTTTGTGACGTATACGTAAAGAAGAAAATCTGGGCATCGCAGCGGTTACACCTTACTTGCTACCGACCTTGACATTGGTCGGAACTACCATTGTCGTTGTTTCAACTACAACGGGAATTTATATTTTCCGTGAGTTTCATCGAATCGAATCGAGTCATCGTCGCATTGTTTATTCGCGAACCGGATATAAGAAATATTTTCCTTGCGAAGGGTGTGAGAATGTTTCTACAAAACTTGGCATTGATTTATTCAAATCTCGTATTTGTTTTACGTATCGACAATCGGTTTGACTGATCATATTTACATTTTTCAATCTTTTCTTAGTGAATAAAAATTCACGCTATTTCAAATATGAAATAAATGTTGAGAAATTTTAGAGTGAAGAATATACTTGACTGCTATATGAAGAAATTCATGATTACGTTTTAAATTTTAATTTACAAGAGACAGTAGGACAAAGGCAATATTCCTAACAACAGCGCGTCGTATAAAAAAATAAGACTTACAAAACCAACAACTGTGTCATTCTGCGTGATATATGGTATATTTGTGTGCACCCTCCCCTTTATTTTCAGCTTGTGTGATCGCGCGCAATGCGGTCTTAGAGTCACTTGCTCCGAGAGACAGTATTTCGCGAAATAGAGTCAGTGTTGTTGCGCTATTAAAAATTGTGCTTGTTCGATAACCGCGTATTTAAAACCGCCGAAAGAATTGAAATGGACTGCTACAACGTAACATATTCGGTCGCGAAATTCCTGTATACTTTGAATCGCGAGAGTAGAGTCAGTTTGCTCGCCGGAAATAATTACGGTCGGGAGTGTAGTCTCTTTATTTTTCTATTTGTTTGTTGAAATGCGTCGCGATATAGTAGTGGTACGCAGCAGCTGCGGAGAGGACCTCCATCGGGCATCGTCGCATCAGGCAGCAGGTAAATATCGCCAAAATTGTATTCCTGTTTAAATTTCTGAAAAGGAAGATCGAGCGAAAGTGGAATCTTTCCATTCCAACTCTAGCAAAATTGTGAAATGAAATACAGTTGAATTATAAAGAATATCTTCTTGTTACGTTACAGAGATCATCGGCAGATATACCGGTCGTAGCATCAACTCTAGAAGGCGCAGAAGAACTCTACGGCCGGTGAGTCGAAAAATTTTTGGTTCCTCCGATCACTCAATCATGTCGTAGGACATAAAGGTCCGAAGCGGCACGAGTGTATTGGTTGTATTTTATTTGAGTTTGCGAGCATAGTGACCGCGAGTGTAAAGTATTTGATACTTTACGCTTGTGGGTAGTAACACACCACTTTTACTTGTGAATATTTAATTAGCTCAGGCAGGGGTCTTCTTGTGGCTTTTAACTTCACGTACGTTTTTTTCGTAATTCGATTAAAATTTTCATATCCTTAAGCTGCGTTTAATTGTATTTGAATTCGCGTAAAGTACTTGCAATAAAACTATACTCGGAATATATTTTCGAGAAAAGAGTTTGATATTTTCACGTATGAGGTTCATACGAATTAAGTTGAATTAAAGTTTTCATGCGATTTATATTTTTCGTAACATGATTTCCGATAACTGAAGAAATTCATATTAATCGTTCTATTTTATGAATGTACCCAAGAAGACCAATTCGCGGTGTTTAGATTCTGGTTTCAAAGGATTATTTTTAACACATTTATCATTGTTTAGAACACCTCCTTTGAATAAGGAATCAAACAAGGGTTTTCCATTAAAACATTGAAGTTTTCAATATACATATACTTTTCTATATATTAATTGTATTGAGAAACTTTCAATACGTACTTATATTAAAAGTTTTGAAATTCGTCTTAAATAAATTTATATTCTCTTGACTTTTTCAATGATTTAAATAACTATATTCGAGTCATTTTATCAAGCATATTTTCAATGAATTTTTGCAAAGTGATTTAAATAAATGTATGTCATTGGGATTGGGATATCATGCGCCAAATTCCGTCGACAATAAAGGCAATCACTTTGTTGCTCGTTCCGCGTTATTAAATCAATTTTAAGCTGTCATAATGATCTTTAACTTTTAATTACAATTATTATCTTCAATTTTCAACTTTGATTTTTAACTTAAACATTTATCTTGAATTTTTCATGTTTAAAGTAGAATCATTTGTTCGTTACTTGTCACGTTTGTCATACCACTGGCGTTAAAACAACACGATAAACCGTGTTGTCGGCCTAATAGCCTCACGGCTATTTGGTTAAACCGCGATCTTGCGATGTAATCGTGGAGTGTGGCTTTCGTCAAATCATGGTTCCATCGGTACTTTGGGTGGCCTAGCGTTGTCTGGAAAGTCGAACTCTCGGGTTCGATCTGGGATCGCATAGACGGGCAAACCGTTCTTAATTAATATTAATAAATTTCCATTTTGATTCGGATTAGCCGTATCAGGCTTGTCGGTAGCGGCCGGACCGACAAGGCTTATTCGACTTAATCTGTGTAGAGTTCGTCGTAATTATCTGTAGTTCCGCGTTTTATTTGTTTCATCTTTGAAGTGATCCTCGACCGAATTTCGTTGAGATTTCTTTCCTGTAAATCGACCCTAGGTGAATCTCTTTGTATCGGTGGACCATGATTCGGGGAAAGTCGTGTGAAACGGGTATTTCTCAAGATCGTTGTACGAGCCACTGTGTAAGTGTGTAAATTGTTTTTTCGCCGCGTTATGGTAAACGTTTAGAATCACCCGCGTTCAGATTTTGTTTATGGAGTTGGTTGTCTCGATGAGTAACCAGACCTTTTCACTTTCACTTTTTGTTTGCCTTTAACTGTCTAACGAATAATTGGCGTGTGATGGGGATGTTTAATATTAATGATATTGAAAACCATATTAAACATTAAAGCTTTACACATATATATTTTTTTCAATACATGAAATATTCAAAGGTTCTTAATATACATATACTTTTTTACATATTAATATTGAAAGTTTCTCAATATATACATTAAAAGTTTTGAAATATTTCTTAAATAATCTTTTCATTTTTTGAGTGATTTAAATAAACTATATTCGAGTCATTTTATCATTTTATACGTATATTTTCAATGAATTTTTACACTGAGATTTAAATGAGTGATTAGATCGTTAGAACATTATGTTAATAATCATTTTGTAGCTCAGGATTTTCAGCATACATCGACACTAGCTTTAATTAGTTTTATATTTGCCACGTTCATGTCCCTATTTGGCTTGAACTCATTTGTGGGCCCAGGTGCTGCACGAATGGGTGATGGCGGTGAACGTGGCTGATTTTTTGATTAATTATAATAATACTATTGTGGCGGCTCACAAGCGTTAGCGATTGTGCACGACGTACGGTTCCACACGTGTGTGAGTGTGTGTATAGTAATTAAGTATTTTGTGGATCGTGCGTCGGTTGAGAGTCAAATATTTCTTGCAATTTATCAATTGAATTAAACCTTAATTTTTTCACAATTTTACATTATTCAATTCATGTTCAATTTTCTCGCGAATTTCACAATATACAATTTATCTGATATAGAATTTGAGTCAACACGTAGAAGCATTATTAAACGCAGTAATTGTTCGAGCTACGAATTAATTCCCGTTTTTTATTCACATATTTTACGTAAATATCTTTTCTTTACATTTTTCCCAATAAAGACTAATTTCTAATAAAGTCTACATAAATCGCAATAATCGCTGGCCTTGTGAGTCGATTTCAGCTAAAAGGTACGTACTTTAAGGTGTGAATTGTTTTTCGAGTCGGTGTCGGAGACGTCCCGGGATGTCTCTCGTAGGGGGCCGCACTGACTTTGCTTGAGAATCGTGGAGAGAGTGTGTTGGTGTGCTTGAGTTTTTGCCATTCTTTTTTTAAATATAGGTGATAGGTAGGCAGGTAACTTAAATTCTGGAATGTGTGCATTAATTTTAAGTAGGAAGGGCCAGGGCAGATATCACTGTTTCGACTGTAGGAAACCAGTGGTGTTCTGCTTCTGGAGGTCAGGCTAATAATCTTTTCTTTTTAATATTAAGTAAATTCTGCTTGAACATTCGTCCTTTTACTGGCTAACACGTTTGCACGGACTGCAGTTGTCATTCTTCTGAGAATAAGCTGTTAACTTGTCCACACGTTGTTAGCCTCATCGTTTGTCTGTATTAGGCGCGTGTTAGGGTTTTCTTATATTTTGGTTCCGAATGTTCTTGCAGAAACAGGTTGGGCTCCGGCCTGAAGCAAGAAGAGGCTAAATGCCGAAGAGGCTAAATGCCGAAGAGGCCCGACAAATTGTCTAGAAGAGGGCAGCAACTAATGGCTGCCCATTTTGGAGTGTTAAATTTTCACACTTCCAGAATGGGTGGTCATTCTGTTACTACTAAGTCACTATGCTCGCAGTAGTTGTAGAGTAATTATAGTTGTAGTAATTTGAAGTAGTTAGTACCACGGGTCGAGGTGAGCTCCCCGTGAAGACTCTGCCCTGGTCTGCATTAAAGTTTTCGAGTCATTTTTCCTATTAAATAATATATTTCAAGTTTTATTAATAGAACTTTGCATTAGTTTTCGAGTCATTTTCATATTAAAGTCTTTTCAAACTAAGTTATTAGAATATTTTGTTGATTACTGTCAAAGACACCTAAAGTTTTTCATTATTGAGATATTTTTTTAAAATTTCTGAGAGTTCATTTTTAAAAATTCATATTTTTGTCACTTCTAAAGTTCAGTTTTTTGATTGTTATAAATTTGAGAAGAAGCAGAAGGGTAGAGTGTGACACTGTGTGCAGTAGTTAGAAGTAGTTTGTTCCACGGGTCGAGGTGAGCTCCCCGTGAAGACTCTGCCCCGATCTGCATTCAAGTTTTCGAGTCATTTTTCATGTTCAATATTTCTCAAAAGTGTTCATATTAGAATATTTGCTGCACTTGACTTGTTTTCTAATAGAGTCGTTAATTTGTTTTTTATAATTACAAAGATTTTTTAAGTCATCTAATTAATTACTGAGATATTTTTTGTACTTTTCTGACTTGAGTTTTAAGAATACAAACAGTATATTTTGCGAGTTTTTTAATAATTCAGAAAGTCCAGAGTTTGATTCGAGTAAATTTGATAAATTGAATTTTTGGAAAAAGCAGAGGGGTAGAGTGTGAAACAGTGTGCAGATAGAAGAAATTTGCACACTTGCCATCCGCGCCGGGTCGTTTTTTTGTCACCGCTGGCTGCACCTTTAGCTTCGCGAAATTACTGATAATCCGAAATGGATCATCCCAAAGTATCTCACCGAGGTACATTTTTAATACCGTGCAGGAACTATACCAATTTTTTCAATAAATATGCGAATCTGTCTCTAAGAGACACACGTGGTTTTTATCCTATAATACATATATATATTAATTAAATGTCCGAAACTGTCTCCACGAGACACACGCGATTTCTTTTTTTTTTAATATAAATCATTTCCATTATCTAATGCGGCCATGTGACTCGCGAACCGCATCGTACATCGCCGGCTTGGTACGATGCTACTTAAAACCATTAGGACCAAGCGTTTGTTGAAGGGAATATTGCCATAAATTGATTTATAAATTGCATTTTACATCAAACAATATTATTTTGTACAATATCGTATAATGTTACGCAAGTCTTCAACATTCAAGTTTTCAATGTATACTTTTCTATGCATTAATATTGAGAAACTTTCAATACATACATTAAAAGCTTTGAAATTCGTCTGAAAAAAATTTATATTCTCTTCACTTTTTCAATGATTTAAATGACAGTATTCGAGTCATTTTATCAAGTATATTTTTTATGAAATTTTATAAAGTGACTCAAATAAATGGATATCATTGGTATTGAGATATCATGCGCCAAGTTCCGTCGACAATCAAGGCAATCACTTTTTTGCTCGCTCCGCGTTATTAAACAATTTTAATTATTATCCTCAATGTACAACTTTCATTTTTAACTTAAACATTTATCTTGAATTTTTCATTTTTAAAGTAGAATCATTTGTTCGTTATTTGTCACGTTTGTCATACCACTGGCGTTAAAACAACACGATAAACCGTGTAGTCGGCCTAATAGCCTCACGGCTATTTGGTTAAACCGCGATCTTGCGATGTAATCGTGGAGCGTGGCTTTCGTCAAATCATGGTTCCATCGGTACTTTGGGTGGCCTAGCGTTGTCTGGAAAGTCGATCTCTCGGGTTCGATCTGGGATCGCATAGACGGGCAAACCGTTCTTAATTAATATTAATAAATTTCCATTTTGATTCGGATTAGCCGTATCAGGCTTGTCGGTAGCGGCCGGACCGATAAGGCTTATACGACTTAATCTGTGTAGAGTTCGTCTTAATTATCTATAGTTTCGCGTTTTATTTATTTCATGTTTGAAGTGATCTTTGATCGAATTTCGTTGAGGTTTCTTTCCTGTAAATCGACCCTAGGTGAATCTCTTTGTATCGGTGGACCATGATTCGGGGAAAGTCGTGTGAAACGGGTATTTCTCAAGATCGTTGTACGAGCCACTGTGTAAGTGTGTAAATTGTTTTTTCGACGCGTTATGGTAAACGTTTAGAATCACCCGCGTTCAGATTTTGATTATGGAGTCGGTTGTCTCGATGAGTAACCAGACCTTTCCACTTTTCACTTTTTGTTTGCCTTTAATTGTCTAACGAATAATTGGCGTGTGATGGGGATGATTAATATTAATGATATTGAAAACCATATTAAACATTAAAGTTTTACATATATATATTTTTTCAATACATGAATTTTCATAGGTTCTTAATATACATATACTTTTTTACATATTAATATTGAAAATTTCTCAATATATACATTCAAAGTTTTGAAATATTTTTTAAATAATCTTTTCACTTTTTTAATGATGCTTCAAACTGATTTCGAGTCATTTTATCAAGTATATTATATAATAAATACAATACACTATGATCAGTTAAATCGGTGGAAGCGATCAACGCGGAATTTTTTCAATTTAGTAAATCAGTTTTGTAAAAATGTTCATGACCGTGAAACAAGGAACATATTTTCGCGTGCGAAATTCGAATTGTTTAAAGATGAAACTTGTAGTCACACGATGACTAGTTCGTTCCGATAAAACATACGAAGTTGTGGAAACTGCAGCGTGTCAAAGAACTTGACAAATGACTGAAGAAGACTGAAGAAGACTATTAGAAGACTGAAGAAGACTGAAGAAGATTTTTATAAGACTTTTAGAAGATTTTAGAAGACTTTTAGAAGATTTTAGAAGACTTTTAGAAGACTGAAGAAGAATTTTAGAAGACTGAAGAAGAATTTTAGAAGACTGAAGAGAACTTTTAGAAGACTGAAGAGAACTTTTAGAAGACTGCCATTGGGTCCACTCATCTGCTTTGAAGCATTTGTCGAAAACGGATGAGAGTGGAAATCACCAAAACTTGAGCCCTACTAAGAATGATTTAAACTCTGACGCACTTACCCATGGCCAGCAATTCTTCATTACGTTTGACAACTAGGATTTTTCTCTCCAACTCCGAGGAACTAGAATAAGCTAATTATTGTATTCATTATTACACAAAGTGTAATCGCCTGTAAATCGTTTTGGACACTCTGGTGACAAAACGATATAGTTTAAGGGGATATCACGCGCCAATTCCACTTCGTATTTCATCGACCATCAAGAAAACGCGACTCTTTTTTATCGTTCCGCGTAATTAAATTCATTTTCAGCCTTAGCTTTGATCTTCAGGCTGCAGTATTTAGCTTCAGTTTATCTGGTGTGTAAAGTTTATCTAAGTGTGTAAATTGTTTTTTCGCCGCGTTATGGTAAACGTTTAGAATCACCCGCGTTCAGATTTTGATTATGGAGTTGCTTTTCTCGTTGAGTCGTTCCTTCTATAGTTCTCTTTTTGTTTCCTTTTTTTATATCGCGAATAATTGGCGCGTGATGGTGATGGTTTGCGTTAGTAATATTGAAACACGTTTCAATACCCCCCTCTAGTCGCGGTCTCATCGATAGACGTGTCTATGAGACGATCGTTCTTTAATTGAATTAGTTTAAAAGAGGGGGGTGGATGGAGGTAGTGATTTGATTCCGCCTCCATCCTCAGAAACTTTCCGTGGTGAGATTTGCGTCGAAATTATTTGCATCGAACCTTTTTGGCTTCGATACAAATGGTATCGAGCAGATTTTCCGCGAATAGATTATAAGTTTTTTTTACTCTTTTACTCGCATCGATTGCGTAAATGAAGCATAGGTATAAATTGTCTGTGTCTATGATATAGTCCAGTGATCATTGTTTTACTACCATATCACGGACTTTGATAAAATGTTAGTAATTTGTAAGCTTTAATTTTGATTAAATGTTAGTAGATTAATTAGTCCCCTGTGGGTCGGGGAAAGAATACACCCACGGTAATCTCTTCCTGTCGTAAGAGGCGACTAACAGAGTCGTTTTGGCACTCCGGTGACAAAACGCGGGGGGTATCATTCGCCAATTAAAATTTGTTTCGAAGTCCATAATCTAGAGAACGCGACTGATTTGCTTGTTCCGCGTTATTAACAGTTTGCCTACCGGTAGCGGTAGGTAAAGTGTTAAATTCGTACTATCCGTAATAGGGAAATGGCATGTTTGTTCTTTTTTGTCCCGCGAATACTTAATTGGCGTATGATGGGGATAATTAGTTTTAGTAATATTGAAACGTTATAAGTTTTTTTTACTCTTTTACTCGCATCGATTGCGTAAGTGAAGCATAGGTATAAATTGTCTGTGTCTATGATATAGTCCAGTGATCATTGTTTTACTACCATATCACGGACTTTGAAAAAATGTTAGTAATTTGTAAGCTTTAATTTTGATTAAATGTTAGTAGATTAATTAGTCCCCTGTGGGTCGGGGAAAGAATACACCCACGGTAATCTCTTCCTGTCGTAAGAGGCGACTAACAGAGTCGTTTTGGCACTCCGGTGACAAAACGCGGGGGTTATCATTCGCCAATTAAAATTTGTTTTTTGTCGATAATCTATTCTAGAGAACGCGACTGATTTGCTTGTTCCGCGTTATTAACAGTTTGCCTACCGGTAGCGGTAGGTAAAGTGTTAAATTCGTATTATCCGTAATAGGGAAATGGCATGTTTGTTCTTTTTCTGTCCCGCGAATAATTAATTGGCGTATGATGGGGATAATTAGTTTTAGTAATATTGAAACGTGTTTCAATACCGCCTATATCGTGATCTCATTGACAGACGTGTCTTTGAGATTATAGTTTTTAAGTATAATTAGCATAGTCTTAAAAATAAGGATGTGGTTAAATTTTAATCAAACGATAATACAATACTTTAATATGTTTTGCAAATATAATGACTTTGTGTCATACATTTGAAAGTACTGTAAAATATCGGAAATAACTTATTGATTAAACTGTTATCAATAAATTCTAAGCATTTGTTTCATTTTCCTTTTCCTATTGCAATTACAGATCTTCGTGGATCAGATTAGTACTTTGACGTTTAAGAAATAACACTAGTATGTGATAAAATATTATCGTAAATCAGGATTTGTTTAAAATACATTCCCCTGTGGGTTGGGGAAAGAATATACCCACGGTATTCCCTGCCTGTCGTACGAGGCGACTAATAGGGACGCGTTTTGTGCAGATTCGTGACAAAAGGTTCGTTTAAGGAGTGAGGTGATAGAAATTGAGTTGGTTTTCCTTCGTTCGGTATGATAAGGCCAAAATTTGTAGACATTTCGGCAAAGTTTGAACCGTGTAGATGAAGATTTGTCGCTATTTTGGTAATTCGCTCGCCATTTCTACAATTTTTTAGATATCATAATAATTCTTTCACTGTCTTATTCGGCTTCGGATTCCGCGTCCAAAACGCCCCGGATCGTTTTAATAGCTCAAAAATTACGGAAATGGCGAACGATTTACGAAAATCGCAAAAAATCCTGACCTACCCCCTTCAGATTTTGGCGAAAAATGAAATTTTCGAAAAGTACAACTATTATATGTTGATCTGCATTAGAATTTCCTAACTAAATCAATGGTACAAGTTTCAGATCGCTATCTCAAAAATTGAGCAACGTCGAAACCTCCAAACCAGTGATATCGAAAAGCATGGGGATGATTGGTCTATCCAATACCTCGTCTGTGATTTTATGATGTCCAGGTTCACCCTGCCATAGTCATTCGCGTAGAAATTAATAGATATAATACATGTACACGATATAATGTAAATTAAAAATAATTTAACAAGCGTTATATAGTTTTTGTTTTTTCGATGGTCACTGTCACGTTGGTTAAAGTTTTCCCATGACCGTAGAACAAATTTGTATAACTTCACACCGAGTTTTCTACGATTTTTCAGAATATGGCAGAATATCCCTCAAACGTGCATGTACTTTCGCCGAAACCCGAGGAGAAAAAGACGTCTTTTCACAAAAAGCGCGTGAGTTTGCCACACTTCTGGCAGAATATCAACAAACATTAAACTACGATAGTATTACTAATTTCTTACTCGATTACTGTTTCACTATTTCATTAACCATCCTGTTAGATGGATTACAAAAGTACCTCATCGAATGTTAAAGAATGTCTCACGAAATACACATTGGAGGATAGAGTTGAAGCTCTGAAGAAGATGTTCGCTTATAACGAAACTCGGTCCAAAGATCCGCCGTGGAATAAACACGTCGTCTTCGAAACTAAAAAAAGAGTCGGGGTATGAATATGAAAAATATCCTTTGGAATTTTTAAATAAAAATAAATCAGTTATAAAAATGTTTTAGGTAAAAGAGTGCCTGCAAGCGGGTGAAAAGACACCGTTTCAGACGATAATTTCTGAGTTAAAAAACACTGTGGTGAACAGCTACTGGAATAAGGAAGTTGGAAAAACTCGCTACCAAGTTGCGTATCTTCCGGTTGGTATGAACCCGCTGGAAACGACGTTTGGAAAAAAAATCGACTCTGGTAAAATGATATCTCCATCCTATTTTCAAAGATATTTTCAAACTATTCCGCTCAGATTCCGATCTTCAAGTTCGTAAAATTTCTTCTTTGTGAAATTCACAAACTTTGAAGTCTCTTTCCTAAAGAGATCAAACATTAATTTGTAAACTGTAATAGTTCGAAAGTATCAAACAATTATTAAATTTCGGACCTTCCGATTGTTTTCTCCTAATTAGATGGGACTGTCGGCGAGTTAATTAATCCAAAGACACCCGAAGACAACGAAACTATTCGCCAAATGTATCGGTTGAGCCACAACAACTTCGAGCCTGCCGAACAAATTAATAGAGAGTAAGAAACTACGATATAATTATAAGGATTCTTCTCTAGGCGATATATAATGTTATCGATGATATTTTCAGGTACGACAAACCGTTCGACAAGTACTTTTGTTTCGGAAAACGGAGTTATACGAATTTCGAAGGCGCCCGGACGAAGAGGGCCCTAGGTTGGGTTCATTCTGACCCTGTTACGATAGTCAACAGCATTCAGGCGGAGTTTAAAGAGCGAAATCAACCGCGGGTCGGAGAAGTAAAGTAAAAATCATAATTTGTCTCTGAAACAATGAATAAAAATTATAAACTATAATTTGTGTATATAGAAAAATGATAATGAAATTTATTGTTCTATATACGATACCTTCTTCGAATTTGTAAGATATTATAAGACAATTCATGTTTTTAGAAATCCTAAAGACGCACAAGCATTTATGTACATCACACACGGTAAATCGGAGGAAAAAGAAGTTGATGGCGTTGTGAAAGCTCTGAGCGACATTCCCATAAGCCGGGAGGCGATGCTGCAGAAAACTTATTTGCAGCATGTAAATGTTCTGCGGCAAAGATACAAGAAACGATTCCCGGAAATTCCATTTTACGACGTTTACAGCGAACTGCAGTGTCTCGACAGAGTAACATATTATTTCCGTTTAATTTCACCTATGGGAAATTTAGAATATTAATGCCAAATTGCTGGGTAAAAGTTTTTACTCGACCAGTCGATTTTTGATTGTGAGTAATCCTCTGTATAGAATTATACGGACTTTTTACCCGAGGACAAAGTGCTTGAAGTTCTGGCAGAATATCAAATTCATGTCGATAAATCCCTTTTCCTGCCGTTGCTCGACATTCTGAAATTGCGCGAGCAGGGAAAAGTGAAGTATACAGAGGCTGTGAATCTTTTGAATTGGAAATACGATTTTCCAATACTGCCAAAGATTCAGGGTAAGGCTTCGCAAGCCTTTGAAAGTCTTTGAATATTGATAGTATGTATTCTGCTGGGAGGAAACAATTTTGCATTGTTTCAGATACGTCTGTGGATTGCGAGAACTATAACACTACCTATAAAGAAACAATGGGCGTCAAGGAACAAATTGATGTGACGAGTTAGTCAGAGTTTATGGTTCTTTATACTTGAGAGGGGATTTCATAAAAACTTTGCTCCGCTAGGCAAAACGCTTTCTTGACTATAAAATTGTTTGATATTCCAGACATTCCTACAGCCGGATTAACATCAAAAGAACTGAATGTTCCAGTTTTTGCAGATAAGGAATGCTTGGAGGACATTTCTGCTTATAGTCTAATATTTCCAAGTGTTTTCACGAGATATGGTCTCTCCAACTCAGATCTATTTAAGGTAAATATAGAAAGAAGAAGACTAAATAAAGAAAAAGAAATTAATAATATAAATACACTTATGCCCGTAATAGTTACGAAGTAAAGAAGAGATAAAAAGTATATTTGAAGATATTGGAGTCGAATTCCCAGACAATACATTTGATATGCTTTGGGAAAAAGGATTAAAGAAAGATGGTAAAAAAGGTGTTTCCGTGGAAACATTTCGGCATTTACTTGATGAGCATGAATTGCTTGCCCTTAGAAGTAAATGATACGCTTAATTCACATGTGCACAATATATTAAATAACACTTTACAGAAACTATTTCTTTATTCCTTATACTGTAACAGTTTCTAACTTTTATTACATTAAAGAAGATTTTACATTAATCATGTAACAGACAAACATTTGTAGATTTTAATGAGATCATAAAAATTTTTGTTTATGATGTGAAATTTATAATATAAAAAGATGATGCCCTTCTAATTCTGCATTAAAGATGTCATGTGTATTCTGTATGAATTAAAATATAAATCTATAGTTACTATCAATAACGCTTATAGATTCTGTGCACTATACAGTCTTAAAAGCTACCATAACATTAAATTATATGTATACTTATGTACAAAAATGCTTTTTATACAACATTAGTCCTGTGGTTTCAAAAACTTTGGCTTTTTCCTTATTGGTTCATCTCCGTTATTATTCTTCTGAAATGTCTTTGCAAATTTGTGCTCAGTTTTTAAATTCTTCCTCATTCCCTTCCATTGTTTTGCCAGTTGTTCATCCGATACATCTGTTTCCTTCTTTTTCTCCAGTAAAATGCGTTCGCCATTCTGTTCCAATTCCATTAACTTTTCTATCTCAGGATTCATTCCTTGAAAACTTACCCTACCATCAATTAATTTCTCGCAGAACATATAACTGGGTTCTATGATGAACCTTTCTCTGAAAACAAATAAAAAGTAAAGATTGCTGTGAAAATAATAGAACAAATACTTGTTTGCTTTAAGAATTATATGAAAAAAGGTCAGATTAAGAGTACTATTCATATAGTTATAACGAATGACATTTAATATAATCTTTCTATTGTAAAATATACTTACGAGTCCTTCTTCATGCGTTCAGTTAGTTCATTTCCAAAATATTCCTCACCTTCTTCCTGAAATTGTTGCTTCTCCACTTTTTCCTTGGTTCTCTTCATAAACTGTGAATAGACAAACACATGGAGACTGCGGTTAATCAAAAGTACCTGTGATACCCAGCAATATTTTCTGTGGTAAATTAACCCAACTAACCTTCATCTCCAAGATACTTTTCGACAATTTCGATTTATTCGAATTCATTGTTACAATCTGTTATGAATAACAATAACTACAAACGAGTATCCAATGTTCCACAATGAAATGTTTACCAAAGAAATCGCACACACGTGACGAGGAACGAAGTAAAACTACAGGTTGTGAATGAACAACGCGAACGTCGTATACAAACGAAGTATATGACTATACATTGTCCGTAATAACTCCTTACGGTCCTTCAATAGCGCATATAGGTTATATGCGACCTGATGAACAAGAGATAGAATAAACCAATAATTTAAAGAAGTTCACGTTAAAATATCAGTAGTCTCGCAACGCATTCATTACGAAAATAATAATATTAGAAATTATAGACAAAGTACAGAAGACTGCTATTTCTCATCTATCGTCACCTGGTAGATTAGGGTTACCGATTGAAGATATGCGAAACGTGTTAACCTGACACCACATTTTGTTACAATTTATGAGAAATATTACCATATATCACCTATAAGAAGGGGTCCTAGGACCCCTTCAATTTCAAAATACTCTTATTGTTCGATTGCTAACAATGAGGAGCAAATTACGAAAATCGCAAAAATCATCAAAATATGACAGTTTTTTTGTCGGCATTCGCTCAATTTTTGAGATAGCGGTCTGAAACCGGTACCATTGTTTTAGTTAGAAAATTCTACGCCAGATCAATATATAATAGTTGTACTTTTCGAAAATTTAATTTTTCGCAAAAATCTGAAGGGGGTAGGTCAGGATTTTTTGCGATTTTCGTAAATCGCTCGCCATTTCTACAATTTTTTAGATATCAAAATAATTCTTTCACTGTCTTATTCGGCTTCGGATTCCGCATCCAAAACGCCCTGGATCATTGTAATAGCTCAAAAATTACGCAAATGGCGAACGATTTACGAAAATCGCAAAAAATCCTGACCTACCCCCTTTAGATTTTGGCGAAAAATGAAATTTTCGAAAAGTACAACTATTATATGTTGATCTGCCGTAGAATTTCCTAACTTAATCAATGGTACAAGTTTCAGATCGCTATCTCAAAAATTGAGCGAATGCCGACCAAAAAACTGCTTAAATTTGACGATTTTTCGCGATTTTCGTAATTCTTTCGTCTATTCTATATGTAATTAATTAAACCGATCAATTTCCCATCCTCCTTCATTTCTTTATTTCAAACATACTTATACAACGTTTATAAACAAACCGAATTAACTCTTGATAGTTCTAGTGTTAAACGATCTCCGCGCGGAAACCAAAAAATGGCGCCGCCGGGTGGCGGCGCTGCGATCGCCGCGTCGCAATCAATGGGGGCGAGTGGAGCGTGAATGGAGAGCTTGTCGGTCGGTTCGCGTCCGATAAATCTCGACTGTGTCGACGGGGGCTCTCGATTGCCCCGGCGTGTAGTATCGGGCCCGCTATCGATATACCGGTGGGCGAAGACGGTCGTGGACGTGGAAAGTGCTGCTACGTATGTCGAACAGGTGTCCCCACCACGGTGTCCTAACCTCGGCGCTGCTCGGCGGCCCTGCAGTGTCGGATGTACACGTATGCGCGACGTACGGGATGTCCACCTGCCAGTCTCGTTACTAGGTCAGAAGAAGGTGTGTATCAATGAGAATCGCGTCCCGATCCCGCATCCAAACGACTCGCCGTTCGTGCTAATCTCGCGTGTGACAGTTAATCTCGGGGTTAAAAATGCATTTGTTCAGGTTCCGACGGATCCCGTCGCCGCTCGCACCTGGCGCCTCTCGCGACTCTCCGATTCTCCGCCGTGTGTGACTACTCGTTGTGTGGCCGCGGCCTGCTTTCTTTTCGTTCGTTTCCCGGCAATCTACCGATCGTTTTTAAACGTGATTCTCCCAACGAAAAACTCGGATCGTGCGTGTGTTACGGGGAACATCACTGTGTCCTCGCCCGGTACTCCGTCGAAGCTCGTTAACGGACACATAACCGCGAGAAAGAATTTTACCGGGCCGGCGAATCACTCCGCGTGCTTGTTCACCGACCGATCGTTTTTTTCTGTTCTTTTTGTTTCTCTCTGGTGCGTAGTAAAACCACGAAGATTCCTTCGGAACGGAACAACACGTCGGTATACGTTACGGAGCGCTGCGTACCGTCCTGAAGCGAATACGGAAAAAGACCGAGAGAGAGAGAGAGAGAGAGAGGGATACCGAGGAACAGGGTTAACCAGGATCACAAAGTGGGTAAAGTCTTTGAAACTCGTGACACGCGACGATAAACCGACCATGTGGTGTGTGACTTAACGGTGCTGTGGATAGATAGGTGTTTTCCGTGGCCGTGATATTTAACATCGCCGCACTGCAACCGCATTCTTCCACCGACCGCCGGATTTGTTATACACAACTCGTTTCTACGAGGATAACAAACGGTGTTGTTCTCTCGTACGTATCCACGTACGTACGTACGTTAGATATTCGTACTAAACGAGAGAAAGATCTAGCTTCTCGCTGCGGACTGTGTTCCTCGTTCGCCGTTCGGTTTTTTGATCTTATTCCGCTGACTACGTCAGACCCTTGCTGGTTTTAAAGGAATGCGACACACCTGCTCGTCTTTTACTGATTCTCAAGGTCCCCTCTCGCGGTCCTCGCGAAACGGAATGTCGTCCCGAAACGTGCGCCGCATGATTTTTCTGTTCTTTCTTCTTTTTTTCTTATTGTTTTTATTGGAACGTATACTATATATATATGTATATTGGGATTATACTAAAATTTATCGTTCAGGCAAGATAAACCGCGTGACCTAGACCCGATAGCTGGTGAATGTTATTATTTTAAAGAGAAAATAATACTCGGTTTTATCCTCTGCCGGCGATAATTACGACATTCTAATAAGAATGATTCACGAAACGAGTGAAAGGTCTGCGGTTGCATTCTAACCGTGCGATGAGTAAATTGACCAGTCAGGACGACACGTTACTCGACCTGCGAGTACACGTGTACCGAGATCCGATCGACCCTTTCGCGATAATCGATTTTATTATTTCGATTTGAAAACTACGATGGAAAATACTGGGGACGTTATTAATTGTGTCTATAATTATGAAAGTGGTCTAAATCAATTTTTAACAAATTTTGGTGTCTTTCGACACGTTTTCGTTTGAATGCAACTATTTGCCAAAATTGTTGGGATTTTAAATTACCAGTTAAATGCAGATAATTTAACAACTATTGTATAAAAAGTCAACAAATTAATTGTGGAGAAATGATTTTAAGTTAAAATTTGAAAGGTGTCTCTTGGTAGAAATAGTGTTAAACCTTTTGAAACGTTTATTAACAAATTATCAAGACTTTCATTTTTTTCGAAATAACTTGGACCACTTTCATAATTATGGGCACACCTGTAAACATTTCAATTTTTTGAAATTTCGTATCAATATTAGGAATTTGTTTATTACAGAATATCAAATTAATTATTCGATATCTATTATTAAACGTGTACCATTTGCTGAATTATGTTTGCACTGGGATTATGCAATTAGCACTTGTCGCGGAACTTCGCAGCGGGATAACGATAAACGCCTGATCTACACGTGGTTAATTACTACGTGGTAAAGTTTGAAAATTTATTATTTTTATAATAGAGAATTTATTAATTTATTTATCTACCGATTCGTCGAGCAGAAATTCCGTTTGGATGAACGTACAACGAGATAACGCGTCTGCAACTATTTAGGTCGTCCAAAATTGTAGAAACTGATAAATTATCTTGATCGACGGATTTTTTATTGTTTCGATAACGACGGGATTATCGTAAAATAGGAAAATAGTACACTACTTTGTCTTTTAACACCTTTCTAATCAAAAGGTTATTATTACCTTGGTTACAATTGCTTCATATTATCCGAAACACGTAACGAGTGTGACTAATAGCCCTCGAAAAAAATATATTTGGCAGAGGATATAAATACTTGGCTATCAATCAATTAATCTGATTTGTATTTCGCCGAAAATCTTGCAGCAATATTTGCGCAACGTAACAGTGCCGACAGTCATTCGATTTATTAATCGTCAGTACGTTCGGATTTCGGAATTGTTTCGTTAAGTCGTACAATAAAGATAATAAATGACCCGTTTAAAAATCATATTGATATTTTGTTATCGATTGTCACCATTAAACGATTTAACGAACCATTTTTGAATCCCTCAGATACTAATTATTTATAAATTCTTGACTGTAATAACTGTTATGTTATGATCGATACGAATTAGTTTGAGGCATCAAAAATATGGAATACTAATTTTAGTTATTTAATTGCACGGTTAGTAGAAACCGTGATATTTACAGAACCTTCTATATTTGGAAACGCGAACATTTATTTGCATTATATTCAACGTGATACCGAAATGTAAAACGTAATGACATGAAATTTCGAATCATCTTTTACAAAATTCATATGTTAATCAGAATTCTATTTGGATATGTCCGCTTTCAAACACTTGTTTAAACGTTATCGGTATTACAGTGTCAAAACTCGTTAGCTAAATGTTTCAGCTTTCTATGAATTCTTAATTTACGCTGTTTTTCTCCATAATCAACGTAACAACAATTTGCAATAATATTTCCACGTAATACATTCGTTCAAACTCTGTATTATTGTTAATAAGAGTGTCGAACATTTGAAATTTATTTAAATATGATCAGCTTTAAGTTTTTAAACGTGGGAAAATGTACTTTGCCATGGATATAAAATACATATAAAGGTTTTGCACGGAAATGAAAAACTTCGAAACGTACGTTTCTCGAGAAGCAAAATTACGGCGGATGTTAAAGAATTCTTAATAAAAGATAGAAAAAAAGATGAATACGGTTACGAGCTCGGAATAAATTCGCCGAAGTACGGTGTAATGAAACTACCAGTTTTTTATTGCTTTCTCATATTTCTGTTGAATTAGCACATACGAAAAGAAGTGTGCTAAACTCATCCATTCTCTTACACGGAATCATCATAAACATTATCAAAAGAAAAATATACGACTGTAAATAGAACTGATCTTTCGTATCACTCGAAAATGACCAAATTACACGATTTTTCACTAAGAACAAATAAAACGGAATTGACTTCTCTTTCGCTTTATCAATTATCAGGAAATTATCGCAAAGTGTCAATGGTATAAGATAATTTTCAAGATAATCAGTTTAGTAGCTCGTAAAACACTCAGCTGCGGTATTTTGATATTTTTTCCCCATAGGTAAATTTTAAATTTTAAATGTAACGATGAATTTTCACTGAACGACAGTTATTGCCTGAAACGTGTGTGCACAACTAAGTCGTTCAGATACCGTATTCCGTCGGTAAAGCGTCCTCGTTTTTGACGTTATCTAAACGGATTTATTTTACAAACTGACCTTACGAGTGCAACGTCGTCTAACGACCACTGTGCGTTCGCGAAATACGCGAACTATCGAAATACGCACGTTTTTCTTTGTTTTTTCTTTTTTTTCCGTCGTCTTAAAGAAACCTTTTAGAGACCGTCGGTTCAGCTTTAACGACAATCATACAATCAGGCAGCCAGGGTCGGTGCAAGATCACGTGGTGCCTGTGGCAAGATAAAATATGTCAAACCCATTCATAAGAGCTCAGGTCGCGAAACGTGCGATTAATTTTGCAGTGCGATTAAACGAGAGTAAGCCTGTACCAGTTTTTTTGAAAACTGAAGATTCAAGGTCGGGGAAATTTGGCGCTTGGAATTTTTATAACGTAGGAAATTTTCTGGCATGGAAATTCGATGCTTGGAAATTTCCTAGCATGGAATTTCGACGCTTGGAAATTTTCTGGCGTGGAAAATCGATGCTTGGAATTTTTCTGTAGTGGAAATTTGATGCTTGGAAATTTCCTAGCATGGAATTTCGATGCTTGGAAATTTCTTAGCATGGAATTTCGACTCTTGGAAATTTCCTCCTATGGAAATTTGGTGCTTGGAAATTTTCTCGCATGGAAATTTGGTGCTTGGAAATTTTCTCGCATGGAAATTTGACTTTTGCCAATTTTCTGGCATTGAAATTCATCGCTTAGAAATTTTCTACCATTAAAAATCTACGTTTGGAAATTTTTCCGACATACAAATTTCAATATGGAAAAATTGTTTCAGGTGTAAAAATGTAACAAATTACCTTACGTCATGTTCGATGTTACTTGAAAGGTTCCCCACGTAATAACGCCGTTCCTGTAGACGATATTCGTCGGCCAGCTTTCGGTAAACGACATTGAGCTTTTATGATTCGATTTGTAACACCGTACACGCGTATGCTGTTACAAATAGGGGGAGACGTGGAATGATTGATACCCCAGTCGAATCGATACGCGTATAACAATTCCGGGGCTGTCCGAGATATTTAAATTCTGACAGTACGCGTGTCCTATTCTTAGAATTTCGATTTTAAACCGATTTACATTACACGTTTCTTTTTGTACTTCGTAATCTTGATTTCGTGATTTATTAAAATTCCAAACGTGTGAATCACGTTTTAATTGGCAGATATGATTCATATCGGTTCAGATAATATTATATAAACAAATTACACAAAATATTTAAACGTGAAGGAACAAATCAAAAAGTATAAGGAATGAAAAAAAAACAATTATATACAGACAATAGTTTACGATAAAATAGCAAAAGATACGTTGTAAATATTACATCGTTACAATCATTTTATTATTACTAAAAGCAATTCTGATAAATTGCAGAAATATTCTTCAAAATCTCTTATCAAAGTTTTTAAATTGTTGATACGGGGAACGGGGGAAAGTTAAGAGGTGGAACAATATCAGACATATTAAAGCACGGCACAAAGGAAATAGGGAAATCCTCTGTCAAATATCAAAGGGAAACCTAGCCATGGTAGTCCACAAAAATAGGAAATAAATAGCACAGAGAAAACATGAGAACGATAACTCTGTGGAATCGGTGGAATAAAAGAAAAGAAAAATGAACTTTGTCTTACCGTATTACTTTCACAATGCCAAATCAAATAAGTACCTAGAAAAGAGAATCCTCAAATATCAAAGATTAGATAATATTATACATAAAATATATCCTTTCGTTTGTCTCTATTACAATTTCTTCCTTTGTGTGAAAAAAGAACAAACAAAGTTTTATTTTTAAAGCCACGTGATCTGGCGGATGGCTTTTGTTTCGACAATGGAAAAAGTGGATCAATCGTCTCTTCGATACGCGTTTCATTGTTAATACCTTCTCCATTACCCGGAAAACTTTATGCCGGTTTGTGACCCGTATAAAGCGGTGCGTAATAACGGTATTCGTACGATACTGCGATCTTCATTGTATCGCCCGGTATTGTCGAGATCCTCCAACATAATTTCCAGTACCAGTAGCGTTACGAACGTTGAGAGATAAGGGAAAGATAGATAACGGGTGCCGAAATGATAGTATAAATTTTAAAAAGTATAAGTATTAACAGCATTAATTTTCTAAGCGTCGAATTTCCATTCCAGAAAATTTCCAAGCGTCGAATTTCCACGCCAGAAAATTTCCAAGCGTCGAATTTCCACGCTAGAAAATTTCCACGCGTCGAATTTCAATAGCAGAAAATTTCCAAGCGTGGAATTTCTATTCCAGAAAATTTCCACGCCAGAAAATTTCCAAGCGTCAAATTTCCACGCCAGAAAATTTCTAAGCTTTGAATTTCCATGCCAGAAAATTTCCAAGCGAGAAAATTTCCCTGCCAGAAAATTTCCAAGTCTCAAATTTCCTGCATCACGAACTTTGCGAATTGCTAATGCAAATTGTGGACATTTTTCAAACGCGGAATTTTAATTACTTTTTTGTATCAAACTTCGAATTTTAAAGTCAATCATGACGTAGTATTTTTTGTATTTGAATTGATTCATAATACAAAACAAAATTATATGGAATGAGAAATAGTATAGTATACATATTATTTGAAAAATCTGTTCATTGGAAAGATAGTTATTACAACAAATTGTCCTGTGTATAGTTATTTTATTAAATTACTGTTTTGTTTTGATTGATCGAGTCTTTTAAATCACTACAGATAGATATAACAGTATTTCTTATAAACTGGGTAAATAGTTCACTAGGTTTCCGAAAGTTTTGTTCACACGGTTCACACTGCTCTCTTTTCGAGCAATTTACGTACGACGACGAAATCCATATGGAAATAGTTCGGAACAATCGTCGGGTGTAATGATACACAGTTGTACACGCCACGTGGTCTGTCGTAAATTAGCAATTGGACGAATGTGTGCTCGCCACTTCAAACAGCCTGTTATCGCGACAACACTTGTATCTGATCGATTGAAATGTTTCGCTGCATCTGTCATCAATATTAAAACCTTTTTTTTACAAAGAAATTCGCTATATCTTGTGCGGAAAACATTTTTTCAAACGTACAAGCCTCTGGCGGAAATTGCGAAAACGAAATCGCTGTGAAATCTAAGATAACCTTTAATAAAAGATACGTAAGAAGAATGAGACAATCAAGATAAAACAAATATACGGTATACGAAAAGTACCGGTGTGCAACAAATATCTGTGAAGATAATTCTGATTTTCGATCCTCGATCAACTTTTATAAAGAAAATATCAATTTCAGTTATTATAACCTCATTAAAATTAAATTTCCACCGAATTATCAATTATTTAATTAATTAATTGAGAAAAAAATTTTGTACATTCTTCTACTAATAAACTATTAATGAAAATATCACGCAAATAATGTTCTATTAGGTTTTCCGAATTATTTCAGTCGATAGGATAAAATCGCACACATTTAGCTGGATAAAAAAATTTCAAACTAATTTCCATCGGGTTTATCAATCAGACCCATAACAAACCATCGGAATTTCGGGCGTGGAATATAAACGATGATTCGCATCGGATGAAATGTCGATCCGATAATGCAAAACCGACGGGAAAATTACACGCAAATCTCCTAAATCCGCCATCGGAATAATTCAAGCTAACTAAACCCGTATCGTGTTTACATACCGATTACGCGAACGTTTGATGCATTATCTAATCCATTCGAAGCCAATAAATCAGTTGTAATTACGAACAGGCCACGTGGTCAACGAATTAAAAAAAAAAATTACATTGGATTCTCATGATAACAATTTTATTTTTATTTTCATTATTATTTTTATTCTCGTAGACGGGATAAGAGGGGGAGGGGGTGGAAATCGGTAAATTCAATGACTTAAAACGACGCGCAAGTTAATTACATCGTTAGTCGCCGGTGTAAGAGTGTAAATGTAACGCGACGAGGCTGGTGAACTGAATTCCTCGTTCAATCGGTCCGCGTGCCTCTGCTTTATACATACAGTGGTCCGCAAAAGTGTTCCCGGAATGGCTGGAAGTTTATTCGACTTAATTGTATCTTTATTTATTAACCCAGACTCAGACGCGAATTTTTGTTCGTTGAAGAAAAAATGATTTTTATATTAAAGTTAACTTAATTCGTGTGTATAAAAGCAATAGTATACTTTGTAGAAAAATATTTATTTCAGATGTTATTTTTTGTATTAAATGATCACTGGTGTAGGTTCAGTAGTAAAATACTGTTTTATATGGAATAAAATACAGCAGTACGAAGGGGTTAACGGTATCTCTAGGAAAATGTAGAAATTTTGATCGTTGAGAGTATTACAACGAAGAGAATTTTCCATCGTGGAAATTTTGATACCTGATAGTTTTTTTGGTGAGGAAATTTTGAAGTATGGAAATGTCATTGTATTGAAACGATAAATTTACACGGATTTTTATAGTATATATATGCATATTTGTCTCAAATTTGTAAAATATATGGAAAATTCGAGGACAGTATTGAAAACTAGGGTTAATTATGCAATACATAGGAATAAAATGTGAAATTTGATTTTACTTTGGAAAAACTTTTGTGGTCAACTGTATTTCGTTTTATCGCGCGAATAAGTATAGACACGCGACTGCCAACGTGCATTTCAATTATCGGTAACGTGCGTCATTCCGAAATTCGCTTCCATTCGTATCGATGGAGAATTGATTGCTCGTCTTTCCGAAATGAAACAAAGTGCCACGTTATTATCCGTTTATCAGGTAAAAAACGTTGATAATTCCTTAGAAATGTAATAAAAACAAAAAAAAACTTCGAAATTCTGTTGAAAATCGTAATCGACATTCTCGCATGGAAATTCGACGCTTGGAAATTTTCTCGCATGGAAATTCGACGCTTAGAAATTTTCTGGCATGGAAATTCGGCGCTTAGAAATTTTCTGGCGTGGTAATTTGAGACTTGGAAATTTCCTGGCATAGAAATTCGACGCTTGGAAATTTTCTGGCGTGGAAATTCTTCTTGGAAAATTTCCAAGTATCGAATCGCTCGTAATATTCATTCTTCCAAAGAAAACGTGGAAAATTTTCGCATTGAAAATTCCGCAGGGCGGCCCGCGAAGGATTTAAAGTTATTTCGAACTTGAAATTGATTTCCCGTTAGAGTTCAGGCAATACGTTTTCGCGATTCTGAAATCAACGGGGAAGTTAAAGTGAGTTCGAAAACTTGATAAAATTCATCCGCGATTGTATCGAGAAAAATCGTTTACACCTGAAAACAGGTTGCAAATAGAACTATTGTGAGCGCGATATAAAAAGAAAATATTAAACGACGCCGGAAATATGATTTATTTCAATATTAACAGACATATTGACACGCGTTCGTCGTTAACGTTAAATTACGGAAAATAATTTCCCATCGAAATTGACGATAGTTTCTCGACGACGAAACGTGAATGCTAAATGCACGTCGGTTAACAACAGTTCCAATAAAGTAAACAACGAATTCCCCGGTGGACCGTTGTACAATAGTATTTTCCATATATTTCATTCGAAACGATTACCATTTTACCTCGAATTTTTGCGGGACCTCCACGACGATAAAAGATTTAATCAATTCACCGGGTCGTGGGCGGGAATTTTTATTTGGAAATTGAAAAGCTTTTACCGGAATAGAATGTTTTCGAGCATGAATTCAAGTGGCGAGTAATTAAAACGGACGACGAGAAATAGGTATATTAATGGCGGGGACCCTGGTGGAAAATTAATTTCTTGATTTCCAACCTTTTAAATCGAAAACTGGAGATGTCTGCCTCCCCCTCCCCTCCCCTCTCTCTTTTCGTATTTTAACTTGAATTTTCAACGTGATCGCTTAAATATGCAGTCGATTTCCTACGGTTCGCTTATAAAGCGCAATTATCATTCATTATTAATCGTTTCCAATTCCATCGGTTTTTATTTACAGAAAGAGTTTGCCCCGCATTAATTTTCGCGAATGTAATTCCGGATAATTGTGAAAATGAAATGCAAACGATAACGGAAATCATGCGTTGCCAGGCCGCAACGAAATATGGAAAACAATTTTAATGCCCCCGAAGGAATACGTAATTATTATGTATTTTCACGGAAAAACAACCCTTCGATTGAACGATCATAATATTTAATAAAACAAATATTATCACCTCATTAACATGAACGAAATATATCCATCAAAATTTCTTCAGAAAAAAATAAAATTCATCTATATTCACCACGACGTTGTTTTTGAAAAAAAGATTAATTTTTAATTTTATTAAGTTATTTAAATTTAAAAATCCTCCCAAATTAAATAAATTTAATTATAGACAAGACAATGTCAAGTAATCAAAAGAGAATCGATGGAAAGCCAAATATCACAGAATGCCGTTAATTTCCCAGGTTCTGTGTCGTTAATCCGACGTATAGATTTTGGGGGAGAGCAAAAAAATAAAAAAAAAATGGAATTTCTTTTTGACGGCGTTCGACTTTGAAAGATACATGCATTACCGTCAAAGAACCCGTTTCCAACGAAAAGCAATACTTCGCGCTCGGCTAACCCTCGCGAATAGAATTTCTCCGCGTTATTACATCGAAGTAATATCGACGGATTTTCAGAAATCGCTGGCTCCCGGAGATTATCGCGAGTTTAATTCGTAATTCACAGCCGATGGGTTTTAATCAATTCCCGATGGACCGAACCTCATTGTTATTTTTGTATTTTTAGCGAATATTTTTTGCACAGCTGGTTTCTTGTTGGAAAAAATCATTTTTTTATATCAAAATTATTTTGAGAATTAATTTATCAGACATTGGTTAATTATACATTTTAAAATAATAGTGATGTAAAATTTACGAACGTTGAAAATCATGTTTTATTAATGTTGTGATTGGTTTTGTATTTTTTTTCATTTGAAAGTGATCAGTATATTAAATGTGATATTCCATTATGAGAATGACGTTCGGAGTAATCATCGTAGAAAGGTTTTTTTATTTTGAAAAAAATGACGATGAACTATAAAAGTAAAAATTCTGCGAGTGGTGTGTATGTGTGCTGTAGAATATGCTTTTAATGGTATTGCTAGGTAGAAAGTGTATTTTGTAATCATTTTACCGATATCAATCTCGTATCCAATAACACAGTAATTAATTAAACGTGAAACTCTAGAAACGTAGATTCCTGTGGAATAATTAACGAAAATGGAAAAATTTTTAAAAACTCGAGTCTCTAAAAATCAAATTTGTATTTATGCACAAAAATTGCCATAAGTGCGATATGTTGAATCGAACAATTTTCGCGGATAGAAAAGTAACAAATACGTGCGAGAAATCTCCTAGCTTTTTGCAATAAAACGCAACGATTTCCTACGGAGTATCGAGGTACGTTCAATACCCCCATAAAAAACTTTTATAATATACAATATACAATGCGAACTTTCATAATACACGTCGAAAAGTATCGGAGTAAAAGTTGAGTTTCATATCGTGCACGATATTCAGAATCAAAGTCGAATAGCAGTTCCGAAACAATGGGGGTAAATACATACACACGTGTGCGAATACAAGTATACACATATACATATACGTATACACCTTTTATCGAATTAAACATTACACTTATTCCAGTCTTTTTAATCCGAATTTAATTCGTCGAACAAAAAAACGTGAGAGGCAGAAAATATCGTAGTTATAATTTAATTAAAATGATAAAAAACTATAACTTAATACTACAAAACTGTAACAATACACTATAAACTATAACACTATAAAACTATAACACTATAAAACACTACTTAATTAACTAAACACACAGAGTTTTCAACTCCTAATCATGTATTTAATAATGAAAAACAATACGTATGTTGAATAGAAATTAATTGGCCGAGAGACGACGCGATAATATCAGATATTAGCGTATCTCGAAATAGTCTATGATTAATCGCTAGGAGTCGCAGACTCTAAGCGTCAATGTCTAGGATTAGAATGTTATCAATGATTACAACATCGTGTCGTTCGCTGAACGCTGCGATTCGCAGTTCAGTCGTGGTGGGACAGAAATCATTGCGACCGCAAAATAACTGAGTGCCCTTGTAGCGTGCGAGAAAGATTATTCAGGTGAAAGTTGAAGTATTCGCATTGTTTTAAAAGAGGCAATTGGAAAATGAAAATAAAAACGCGAAATTTTTTGAGTATGTTTAACTAATAGAAACAAAAGATAGAAATAAAAGATATAATATATATATGTTTCAAAAAATTAATTTATCTAAAATTATAAATATATAAATCCTTATACATATATATATAAGGAATTTTATATATATATGTATATATTGTGAAGATTTACTTCTAGACCGGATAATCGAATATTGAAACTTTCCACTACTAATTTAGCTGGCGGCTAAACTTTGTTTGAAAGCCATTTCTGCTTATTAATTAATTTATCTCGCTATCCATAGTACTTTAAATTGCGAAATTTAATTATTCAAAGAGTAAATCGCGATAATAACGCCGCGTATTTTCGTGTCATAGATTGAAAATTGGCGACAGTGTTATATTAATCGTTTAATCACTTTCAAACACCAATGCGAGGGATGATAATCCATAATAAATGTTTATAAATGTCCATAATCAACCTCTCCCTAAATATTTCGTAAATTGAAAATCCACGATCCATTAACTTTGCAAAATCGTCAATGACGATTTTTTTAATGATTATTTATTTCACTTTAGACGTGAAAAAATTTTTTTCTCGTAATTCATCGGGTATCAAAGTCCCTTTATTTACTTTTCTTTTAATTCTTGTTGATTATGAAACATCACGAACGAGAGCACAAGAGTAAAAGGTCTCCGAATGACGGTCGATGACTTCCTACGTTAACTCGCTCACGCAGCATTCTTTCGCATTGATTTATGATATTTCCTGATCTGCTTACCGAAGCTTTGTCTCGTATCACCGACTTCGTTCTGATTTAATCGTGTCAATCACGAGAATCAGCTTCGTAAATGACTTTCAATTTTCTATTGTGGCCTGTTAATAAGAAAAGAATGTTTTCAAATGCAAAATCGACGTGGATCATTTAAATAAAAACACACGCGTAAGAAATAAAGTTATTATACCACGTATAACCACATTTTACACTTATGTGTTTAATTAATGAAATAGGCTATTTCTATTATTGAATCAATATATGAATAATTTAAAACTTAATTTTAAATAAAATTACCATATCACGGTGTGACGTTGGTCATTTCTGTTTTTCTTTTCTGCAAGAAAATTTTACTCGTAGAAGTATTGAAATTTAGTGATAAAAAATGAAGTATTAATATTACTTAATATAAAGTAATATTACTTATATTACTTAAGTTTTAATAAAATTACTTAATTTTTACTTAAAATTTCTTACAGAAAAGAAAATTGGACACAGTGTTAAGACAATAAATAGAACACAGAATCGAAGTACCTGGTGGAAAGCAGATGTTCAGAAAAATCGTACCATCTACCGTTAGGGCTCTGGTCAGGTATAGATTCAACGTTTTCGCATGCCCGCGAAGGGATTATGTCGTAAAACGTGCCTGCCAGAGACCCTAACGAAAATTAGTAAAATTGTCAAATGGCGACAACAAACATCTGCCGACCACCAGGTCACAGAAAATCACTCCCTCTCTTGGTCTGTAGGCGGGGTGGAGACATTTTCATTAACCAATAGTTGAATATTCCAAAGTCTCCTTCCCTGTCTACAGAAAACTGGATTTTCCGAAAAAACCACCAAGGGAGGGGAGCTCCTCAGTTTCGGAGGAGTTTGCAGGAAAAATTAACTTCAGACACATTTTAGTAAGCAAAGAGAGCACAACACAAGACACAATTCAGAAAGCGTAGTGAGCACAACACAAGATAGAACTTAGAATCCGTAGTGGAACATATCAAAACACATATTAGACCTCGTACAACTTGTTAAGTTTTCGTTGTAAAGTTTTTTAAATACAACTTCTTGTTTTTTTATTATTAAACCAGTCTACATTTCGTGTCCCTTTTCACGGTCATTTAAAAGGGTGGTCCTTCGAGTATCATTTTAGATAGGCACGTCGTCTTTGTGCGATACACAAGTTGGCCTTTGAGAATTTGTTCAAACGGTGCAACTAAACACACAGTGTGTTTAAGTATAGTTTCAATAATTTTTTGCTTGAAAGAAAAATTGAAAATTTCCGAAATTTTTGCACGTCGATTAATAAACACCCTGTAGATCGATACACAGAGTTTCAGACGGGCGATATTTTCGTACGATAAGAAGGGAACAAGTTATCTGTGGTGCCCCACCCTGTATATCAAGCCAATGGCGTAGTATCACAGTCGTCGATCGCTTAATTCGAAAGTTCCCGCTAGTAGTAAGCTTGTCGAAAAGTTGAAATCGATTCCTGCGGGCTAAAAGGTGTCCCAAACTGCGAAAATCTATTTCCTTCGCCGACCAGCGTGGACAATCATAAATTCTGGGAGGGTCCCATGGGCGAAGGTTTAACGCAAAAGCCCTGGGGAGTCATACGTAATATTAATAAGTGGAACGAATAAATAAGTGGCTTTGAAATTTCTGCGGTCCGCAGCTTTTCGACTGTCGTATTTCAAAGTTTTGCTGTTTGTAAGCTTCAAAGTTTCTTACCCATTATATTTATCTGAGTTTCGAAAATTCTAGGCGAAATACTCAAGTTTTTAAATTTCTCACCGTAGAATTTTCTAAATTTCAATATTTCTACGTGTCAAATTTTCAATCTTGTCATTTTTCAGTTTTATAATTTTTACATTAAGAAACTTTTTTTTAGTCCCCCTTGAAAATCCTTCTAAATTTTTTAAATTTTCATATTTCTCCAAATAAAATTTTCAATCTTGACATTTTTCAGCATTATATTAATTATTTTACAATTTTCAAGATATATTTTATTTAATATATCAATTTCGGAGATTAAAGAAATAAGTACTATTTATTATTTTGAAATTCTTTTATTATCATTATAAATAATAATTTTTACATCAGATTTTTTTGTCTTCCTCTTAAAAACCCTTCTAAATTGATTTTTCTGAATATCGATCCCCTTTTTGAACCCGTTGTTCAATGTTTAATTGTCCGCAAGCATCGACCGTATCATTTTTCGAACTCTAACGAAACACCGCGCGGATTTCCGAGGCCATCGCGGTGAAAGTCGAGGATATTTCGTATGACGGTTCATGGAGTACGGAGTCCAAAGTTTCGAGGTGTTCTCACACGCTTATTGCTTCCCAAGCTCCGGTTTTGGTCCCCCCGATAGAGTCCTCGAACAGGCTCATCAAACTTGGAGCATCCCGCGGCTCGTTCGCAATGCTCTTACGCAAAACTTGTGCGTGATGCTGGATATATCCCCAGGGACATGCCGAGATTGTTTGGCGCCTCGGTTTTGAGAGAAAAATCCCCCCTTTTTGATAAAAATTTGGCCCGAAAATGATAATTAATAGTCGAACTATTAGGGATTAATTTGGTGTATTTAAAAATGTTAGATAAATATTTGCGAAAAGGAATAAAGGGGGCAGGAAATTTATTGATTTATTATTAGAACTATCAAGGCAGTCAAATTAACTGATTTTTAATTTTTTTAAGAATCGCTTAAATTTATAATAGTGTGATTTGCAAAATTCTTTATAACCATGTTTCTATATTTAATTAATTAAATTGATCTATTTATTATCCTCCTTTATTTGATTGTTTCAAACACATTTATCGCTGGATCTAGTGTTAATTTAATTTATATATGTTATAGACACATACCTACTTAGTTACAAAGAATTTGAGAAAATGCATTGTTATAAATTTAATTGATTTTTATAAGAAATTAGGAATCATTATAATTGCCTCGTTAGTTCTATTGTTAAAGTAATTATGGTACGATAAAACGATAGAATTTGTGAGTAGAATCTCCAAAGTGGAAAAACGTTTATACGATAAAATTTTTCATTTTTAAAAATCACAATGTGAACCGATTCAAATGTTTCGAAACTTGAAAGCCCGGGAATTTCTAAGCGCGTTAATCCGCCACGCATAAATGTCAAACATACACAGTAAAGTATTTCAACATCTGAAAGTCACAACGGCAACGAATTAAAGAATTTCGAAGCCCGGGAACTTCAAAGGGCATTAATTTAACGTGCATACATTTCAAAAGCTACGAACTTCAAAGCGCATTAATTTTAAACACACGTGTACTATATACAAAGCCTGACAAAATCTCCACATCGAAAACCATGAAACTTCGAAACTTCAAAATCTACGAAAATATCAGATTTTATAAAATTTCACTCGTAAAACCTTCGAAACCCTTTTAAAAATTCATTAACCCTTTGGCTACATTTGATGTACTGATACGTCATTGAATTTGAGACGAACAAAGATAATTTTAAAAAATTAACTATTTGTAGTACTAACTGCCTAAAGTTATTTCCATATTGTTTAGGAGTGTATTTCTTCAAAATTTGAAGAAATAATATCTTATTTTAAAAATAGAATTTTTTAAAAAACATGCACAAATTGTAAAAATTACTATCTATTATATAATAATAATACTAATTCTATCATTCTAACTATTCTAAAACAATTTTAAAACATTGTTTTACGTATACATACATGAATAATACGAAGTAAATTAATTCTCATCTAAAATCTCCAGCTCCTACTTGCCTACAAAATTAAATATACTCCAAGTTTCAACAAATTTTCAAATAAATATGTATCCAAAGGGTTAAACACCCTAAAATCTTCAATATTAAAAATATATTAAAATTTCTCCATTTCTATTACACAGATTGCACTTACCATTGACAAATTCCACGCCAGTTCCGTGTCTCAACCATTGTATGTACGCCGGTCCTGTGGCATCCTAGTTATAACGATATACATATACATATACATACCGGGTTTTATTAAAACAGGAAAGCACACGCGCATACCTCTCATCACAGACATTTCCGGCTGCTCTCTGTGGTGCGGTATGCAATTATCAGGTACCATTACCGCTATGGTCGCTATCGCGATGAAAGTGAATTATTTAGCAGGCACTAATTAATTAGCATCATCAGAAACACCCCCCTCCCCCTCCACCCTCCCCATCGTCGTTGTCCCATTGCAATATCATTTTCCCAGAGCCCGATGTCGTTCTCGTTAGACCGGTGAAATATTTGCTCACGTGTCACATCCCCGGGTACATATTATTTCCGCGGCTAGCTTTTCGAAATATTTTCACCGCGTGTTGTCGCATTGTTTCGTCAGAATCGAACGATAATAACAGATACCTCTTTTGAAATTGGGCTCGATTGGGACCATAATTATGAAAGTAAGTAAAAATTACTATTTTGGCCTATGGAACGATCCAAAAATTCTACAATAAAAATTAAATTAAACTATATGTATATGTACTTATTAAGTATATAAGTATATAAGTATGTAAGTGTAAGTATATAGTTTAATTTAATTTTTATTGTAGAGTTTTTGGATCGTTCAATAGGCCAAAGTAATAATTTTTACTTAGAATTTTAAACTTTGGCTATCGTTAAAATTATAATTATTAATTATGAAAGTTGTCTCAGTCAATTTTTAAAAAATTTTAGATATTACGTTTCTTAAAGGTTTGAAACATTTATTAACAAATTATCAAAACTTTCATTTCTTTTTTAAATAAAATAAAATAAAATTGCAAAATTAAAAAAGAGCAACAGTAATTACAAATTTATTATCTGCAATTCCTTGTATTGGACAAACAATTGTTGACCACTTTCACAATTATGGGCACAATTCGCCATTCGAAACACAGAGGTTTTCATCGGTGGTTATTATCGACGACTAAAATCGATTTCGTTCGATTGTTCGAGGTGAATCGCAGGTGAAAGGAGACATCAAAAGATATTTCCCTTTCCGTTGTCATTTGTTTCATTTTATAGAGAATCAATTGGAAGACTGAAAGTACGAGGGAAAGCTATTTATATTATTTTGTCGAATAAAGCTTTGTTCCATTGGTTAAGAATTTGGGAAACTCTAAAGTAGAAGTTTCCCGGGAAATTAATTATTTTCCCGTTTGCGTTTTCAGAAGTTATTCGAAGACAAACAAAAAAAAAATTGTTCGGTGGTTCTCCGTGAAATTATTCGGAAACTTTGTGTTACGTTTCTATCAAAGCGAGAATTGAAATGAAATATTTTCTAAAGGTCCTCGCGGGCCATGGGAAACACGTTAATAACTTTCCGAGCAAACTCGGCTTAAAACGCAGTTCCGGTTACCGTCTGAACCTAAGAAGCTTAAAACCGACAACTTCATTTTTCATTGCCCCTTCGTCTTGCTGTGAAATATTTAAAACAACAGCTCCTTTCACGAACGGATATGAATGCGTGTGTATACAGGGTGTAACAAAAATGTAGGGACCCTTCTTCAGAATATATACATACACTTATATATAAATATATATATATATATTTTTTGTAATTAAATTATATAGTATATATACATATATAGAAATTATAAATTATACATTATATATAATATATAATAATCCATTTAATTACCATTTCGGAGATATGATTTTTTAATCATTTTTTACAAAAAGAGTTGTATCTTTATATGGGGAGGTTGATTTTCGAGACTTTTTTTTTATCTTTTGGTGCGTACATTTTTGTTACACCCTGTATACATAAAGTATAAAGAAGTGAACTATTTTCGCCGTTTTTCTACGTGAAAGATACATGTTATAAGGAATAAAATCCGAGTTCCCCTAAATATGTTTCCCGTAGACTTTTTCGTCCGGTCGTTTCGCGTAATGCACCGGTTTAAAATGCAACTATGGTTTTACCGTGCGACGAGTAACTATTATCGAATGCAACCGTATCAAATAAAAATACACAGCGAGCCACGGAAGTTTTCGCAATTATTTCTTCTTTATTTCATTGCCCCCCGTAACAACGTTTCGCGTAATCCTGGGAACGTATTAATTATGAATTATTATGGAAATATAGTTATCATGGAATTTCCTGCGTGTTGGTATTTCCTTTTTAATATTTCTGCGTTCTGAAATTGTCACGTGAAAAAAATTTCACGGTTTTGTTGAAATTTTCACACTTCGATGTTTTTGCGGGATTTTGAAATTTAAATTTAAATTCATGGTTGTGTTATTTTTCGAGATAATAAATTGTCTGCTATTCTATGGTATAATGGTGTTTTCGGGATAAGAATACGATATTAAGCTTCGATAAATTTGACGCCACTATAAAGGACTTTTGTGAGCCACTCTGTTCGCCTCATACAAAAATGTGCACCACGCGCACACTTTTATTGAGTGAGGAGCCGACACGACATTCTGTTTCGCCGGCGAAGAAAAGCATATGAACGAATCGATAATGGTAAAATCTTCGTGAACATATTGTACGTCCCGTGTAGAACCACCCTATTTACGTACAATTTATTTATTGACCCTCTACATTTGTTTTGGATTTCGAAAAAAATTTTTAAAATGTCTAATTATTCATAGAGAAATTAGTACTTTAAATAACAGAGAAATTAAATCAAGGAATTGTGAATTAATATTGTATTAATGGCTAGATATTGTTTTTCATACTGATTTTGATATTGATGATTATGAATTTTGAGAAATTGAAATTATGATGTTTTAATATTTGGATATCTGATAATGAAGAATACTAAATTAAATATTGTACCGTTTGTATAGACACTTTTTCTCATTTTAAAATATTTACCAATGTTGAAAGCTGATACATTTAAAAAAACAAAAAAGGTGTAGTTATTCATAAAGAAATTAGTACTTCGAGTAGTAGAGAAATTAAATCAAAGAATTGTGAATTAATATTGCATTAATGACCACTATTGTCTTTTATACTGATTTTGAAAATGATGGGTACGAATTTTAAGAAATTATAATTACGAAGTTCTAATATTTGGAAATCTAAAACTTAAAATGGTAAATTAAATATTGCACGGTTTGCGGGGACACTTTTCTCATTTTGAAATATTTATTACGTTGAAAGGCGATACATTCTATTAAGATGTAGTTGGCATGCATGATATTGGATCAATATCGACGATGCGCTACATTTTTCCACACACCGATATCGGTTTAATATCGATACGTTATCTAGATGTTCGAGGAATGTATTTCATCTGCATCCGACTATGTTAAAATTAAATACTACCATAACAGTACTTTACAGTACACACTTTGTATACGAAGAACATTCTGGTTCCCTCGATTTTTGATACTTATCATCTAGAAACATCGTTTGAATTAATTAATGATCATATTCAATGTTTCCATGATAAAGACCTCATTTATATAAACACCATTTTGTTTGCGTTATTAATAAATTTGCACGGTGTATTTCGTCGATTCGCAAGTACCAATTAACGCTTTCAAAGCGTTATATATTTATTTGATAAACAAATTTAGGAATTTAAACAACGTATAAGTGTACGTGGGGAAATTAATTAATACATATTTTCGATATCATTAAATTCATATCTCACTCGTGAGGTTTATTAAAATGAAATTCAACGTCACATTTTATTTTTCACATGAATTATATACTTTCCAACCGAATAAATTTCACGTCGAAACACCTAGCTTTCGAATTAAAAAAAAAATACTAATCCTTTAACACCACAAACGTTTCGAACGACTCGATACATGGTATTTATAGCGTCCAGTGGATTAAACACCGTGCCAATGGGAAACGACATCGGGTTTTGTTCGTATTAAAAAAATCAATAGCCTGAATTCGGTGTTTCAACATAAACAGTCAAAGTTCACCGGGTTTTTTTTGCCATTATTCTAATAATAAAACACGAAAAACCGGCGGGAAATGGATTATTGACGAACGGCGAATTATTTACAATCTGCAAAATGTCAATTTTATTTAGCAGTGATCTTTTTATAGGAACTTTTGAACTTTTACGAACGCCCACTTCCTTCCACGTGACACCTGGCGTAGGTGTGCGTGTGTGTGGGTTGTAAATGTTAATCCACTTACGTAAAATAATAACAAAATTAGATCCGTTGCGACGGGTGAGAAGTCCGAACACGTTTTTCAATTGAAAACGACACGCGTTTCGTGCGAACGACGATGGTGACATTAACATATTAATTACATTTTTATGATACTACTTTCTTTTTTTTTCTTTTTTTCTTCGTCGTTGCCAGGGCCGGTCTGACCACGAGGCCCATCGCCTGGGGCCGTCATACCCAATTTAAAGTTTTCAAATTCCAACGCGGTGAAGTACAACGACCTCGAAAATTTCTGCTGCAATTTTTCCCGTTGGAACTTCTACGTTTTTTAGTTTACAATTTTTTTAACACTAAACGTACTAATGGTTTATGTACATACTCTTATCGAATTCCTAAAAATGATAATTTTTACAATTAATTTCACGTAATAGTTAATTTGGCATAAAGAACTGTATTTTCTTTATGTTGATTAAAGAAATTAACGTTGAAAGCTATACAACAAATTTGAAAAAGGTTATTTGACCTATTTCAGTAGCTTTAGTGTTAAAGAAGTGTTTTTTAACGCGCAGGGATTTTCGGGCGCAGAAATTTGAAAATTGGAAATTGTTAACCCTTTAGGTACACATTTATTTCAAAATTTGTTTGCACTTGGAGCATATTTAATTTTCTGGGCGTAGTGGATATTATGCAAGAATTAATTTATTTCGTATTAATCATTATATGTATACATATATACTCCTATATAATATTGAATTAACTTTAAGCACTTAGTATTACGTAATACTTTTAAAACAAATAAACTCTGGTTATAATAAATAACAGAATAAACTAGTTAAATCTCGTCTCAGTTTCAATGACGTATTGATACGTCAAATATAGTCAAAGGGTTAATTTAAAGAATCTTTGGAAATATGAATGTAGGAGAAGCGAAAATTCTGCGAAGTTAAAATTTACTAAATATTGCCTCAAAAATTTAAAATTAGAAATTGCCTTTGGACAATTTGTGTTGAAATTTTGAAATATGGAAAGATACCGAATGCAAAGTTTTCTTTCCGGTCATTTCACCCACCTCGGTAGCTTTAGTGTTAAATTCTACACAGTGACACCTTCACATACTATGACCTCCTATCTCATACATACCCTACAAACACTCTAATCGTCAATATCATAGCAAAAAGTACACTTCAAAAAGTACAATCGACTATATATATGTATATATATTTTTTTTCATTTTTTTTCATTTTTAATCTCTATCTTACCTCCTATCTCATACATACCCTACAAACACTCTAATCATCAATATCATAGCAAAAAGTACACTCGACTATATAAAACTATATAAAAACTATATTAAGACTATATAAAAATATATAAAAAAAAACACTATACATTTCGTCAATCGTATTAACATTCTCCAACGTCTCGTTTCATTTTACAGATCCCCCACGGCCGTCATGTAACTCCGTCGACGACGGGTCACCACGTTCGATTCGGTTCTGAATAATTCCTTTCGAATAATCCCCCTCCCCCCAAATCACCCACCACAACCCCCTCATCCCCCCCGTTCGCTCGCACCACGACCATAATCCCGCGAATCCCGGGTGATGATCCCAGTGCCCGATCCGCAGAACCCCGTCAGAAAATGTTCCGCTCCAAGATACGTATTCACACCTGCCGAGTGATACTGCTCACCTCGCTGGTATGGTTCCTGGTGGACGTAATGGTGCTCATGCTCTACTCGGACTGCATCGGAGGGTCCGGATGGGGCTGCACGGACCCCAAACAACAAGGAACAGAGGAGAATCTACCTCATCCGAAAGCTCAGAAAGGCGATCAATTAATTCCCGATAAGAAACGTTATCAACCTGGTGAATTACATTTATGGAGGCCAGCAAAAGTTGTTAGGGAAAGTAAGGGTAGTCCTGGTGAACTTGGGGCAGCTGTTCATATATCCCCGGAACACGAGGCGAAACAGCAGGAATTGTTTAAATTGAATCAGTTTAATCTGATGGCCAGTGATATGATATCTTTGAATCGTTCGTTAAAAGATATTCGATTAGAGGGATGTAAAAGTAAGAAACATGGGAAATATCTGCCGGATACGAGTATTGTGATTGTTTTTCATAATGAGGCGTGGAGCACCCTGTTGAGGACCGTTTGGTCGGTTATTAATCGATCGCCGCGAACGTTGCTGAAAGAAATTATTTTGGTGGATGACAAGAGTGAGCAAGGTGAGTTGAGAGAAATGTCACGGTTTTTTTTTTTTGGAGGGGGGAAGAGAGTTTTGGAGCGGAAAGATAAGAGAAATTGTGCTCGGTGTTTCGCGCGATTGATTTCGGTGACGGGGAAACCCGCGTTTCGATGGAGACGGATTTTCTTCGGAATATTATTTCTTGTTGGGAGAAATGAGTGTGTTAGAGAGATTTATTGATTTTTGTCAGTAGAGAATTGTGTGATATTGATTAGGAGATTTTGCGTGGTTTTAACACATTCGCGATTGACAAATTTGGAAGTTTTTGAAAATAATGAAGTTTTGAAAGTGGTTGATGCAAATTTGTATAGTTAAAGCAAGGATGAAAATTAGAGAATTTGTTTTGAAATTTCATTGTTGCAATTATGTGTTGTTTATCATAAAAAGATTTTTATAATTTGTATACTTGCTTTATAGGAAGATAATAGACTACTTGTTATTATTGTGCTGGATTTATTTAGCATTATATTACAGGTATTTTGGAAAAGCCAAGTAAAAACCAATTTTAATATTTCTGTATAGTGTGATAAATCGAAATATAATGACTTTTGCATAAAGGATCTTTATGTAATTGTTTATCGTTAATTGTTGCTCTGCAAATATAGTCCAAGTTCAAAAAAGTGTGATTGTTCAAAATTAATTTTCTAAAAAACTAGAATTGACAGAAAAAACGGTTTCAATTTTTCTTATGCTGTGTTATCGAAAGCGCCTAATCTTGCCACATTTACAAACCAAAATTATAAGACATGAATCCACGTCAGCGGTCGCGAATGTGTTAACAATTTCACTGATATACTAAACTATAAATTATATTTTTTATAGTAAACTATTTTTATACATACAAAACTATTTTACTATTTTTTACACTATATTTTTAAACTAGACTCTTACTTTTTTGCTCCACCATTCGTTTCCAAATTAAATAACAACGATCAAAAAGAAAAAAAAGGAACAAATATTGTTCACGTGATTCTCAGATCATTTGAAACAAAACCTGGAGGACTACGTGAAAACGTTACCCGTCCCCACGTACGTTTATCGTACGGAGAAAAGATCGGGTCTAATAAGAGCCAGATTGCTGGGAGCGAAACACGTGAAAGGACAAGTTATTACGTTCCTGGATGCGCATTGCGAGTGCACGGAAGGCTGGCTGGAGCCTTTACTCTCGAGGATTGCCGAAGACAGAACCACGGTTGTCTGTCCTATCATCGACGTAATTAGCGACGACACGTTTGAATATATTCCGGCGAGCGATATGACTTGGGGCGGATTTAACTGGAAGTTAAATTTCAGATGGTAAGGAAATATTAACAAAATTGTTGACAAAAAACCTTTATTTCGGTGAATACAGAGTGTAACAATAAAGGAGACAATTTTTTTAGATAGTACGCACGAAAAGATGAAAAAAAAGTGTCTAAAGTTTTGTTTAGAAAGCACACCCTATCGAGATATAACCAGTTTTTAAAAAAATGTTTCATTTAATAATTCTAATTTTAATATTAACGGCAATAACCACAGCAATTATATTTTTTTTATTAAATTTGATCTCCTCCGGTAATATTGCAATTAAAATCGGTCCTCCACGACGTACCATTTCGGAGATATGATTTTTAAAAAAATTTTATATGTTAAAAAATATAAATTAGTATTTATATATATTAAAATTGATATATATATACATGTATACATATACATATATAAATTTATGAAAAATCATATCTCCGAAATGGTACATCGTGGAGCACCGATATATAAATATAATAAATATGTATATTTTCGATATATTTATCGATTATATATATTTATCAAGAGTTAAGGTCTTGACTCGGGCCAAGTACAAGAGTTCCCGACTGGTAGACCTGAACTACTCTTTTCCGGAAGAATTAGATCGAGGTTTTCGGGGTATTCAAACGGCATTAAATCCGCATATTTCCCCCAAACTATGGTGATATTCTTGTAGGGGACGTCCACCCGAGTAATTTAAGCCTAACTACGAGAAGATCCATCAAGCCAATCGCGAGATATTTTGATCTAAAAAGTCGAGGTTTTTGTAAGAAACGTCGTCTTCTTCCTCTCCTCCTTCTCCATCTCCATGTTCAGCCTGTCACGCAGCCCGGTGTAAAACCCTAACATATGTTTCATACTATGCGAGATAATTTTTCTGCCGATAACGTAGATTTTATATATGTAGTATATGAAATTTCCTCTCACATACATCCAGATTGTTAACATATTAAATTAGAAATGTTTGTTACGTTACGTTTTTGACATCAAGCTTCGTAAAATTAAGGGTCAGAATGCGTATTCGAAACATATTCGATCATTTTTATATCTTGAAAATTGCGCGAATGGCGAGCGATGTATGAAAATCGCGAAAAATCGTCAAATTATGGCAGTTTTTTGGTCGGCATTCGCTCAATTTTTGAGATACCGATCTGAAACTGGTACCATTGTTTTAGTTAGGAAATTCTACGGTAGAACAATGTATAATAGTTGTACTTTTCGAAAATTTAATTTTTCGCAAAAATCTGAAGGGGGTAGGTCAGGATTTTTTGCGATTTTCGTAAATCGCTCGCCATTTCCACAGTTTTTAAGATATCAATCTGATTCTTTCTGCATCTTATTCGGCTTCCGATTCCGCGTCCAACGCGCCTTGGATCATTTCAATAGCTTAAAAATTACGGAAATAGCAAAGGAATTACGAAAATCGCAAAAAATCCTGAACTACCCCCTTCAGATTTTTGCGAAAAATTAAATTTTCGAAAAGTACAACTATTATACATTGATCCGGCGTAGAATTTCCTAACTAAAACAATGGTGCCTGTTTCAGATCGCTATCTTTAAAATTGAGCGAATGCCGAACGAAAAACTGCTCTAAATTGATGAATTTTCGCGATTTTCGTAATTTCTTCGTCATTTCCGTAATTTTTGAGCTATTAAAGTGATCCAGGGCGTTTTGGACGCGGAATCCAAAGCCAAATAAGACAGTGAAAGATTCGAGTCGATATCTAAAAATTTGCGCAAATGCCGAGCAAATTACGAAAATCGTGAAAAATCGTCAATTTCAACCAGTTTTTTAGTCGGCATTCGCTCAATTTTTGTGATAGCGATCTGAAACTGATACCATTGTTTTAGTTGGGAAATTCTACGCCAGATCTATGTATAATAGTTGTACTTTTCGAAATTTTGATTTTTCGTAAAAATCTGAAGGGGGTAGGTCAGGATTTTTTGCGATTTTCGTAAATCGCTTGCAATTTCCACAATTTTTGAGATATTAAAATGATTCTTTCACTGGCTTATTCGGCTTCGCATTCCGCGTTCAAAACGGGCCGGATCATTTTAATATCTCAAAAATTGCGGAAATGGCAAGCGATTTACGAAAATCGCAAAAAATCCTGACCTACCCCCTTCAGATTTTTGCGAAAAATTAAATTTTCGAAAAGTACAACTATTATATGTTGATCTGCCGTAGAATTTCCCAACTAAAACAATGGTACAAGTTTCAGACGGCTATCTCAACAATTGAGCGAATGCCGTTCAAAAAACCGCCTGAATTTGAGGATTTTTCACGATTTTCGTAATTTGCTTGCCATTTCCACAATGATTGAGATATTAAAACGATCCGGGACGTGTTGGACGCGGAATTCGAAGCCCAATAAGACAGTGAAAGATTCAGGTCGATATCTAAAAATTTGCGGAAATGACGAAAGAATCCACAAAAAGCATCGAAAATGCAAAGCTATGGGCCAAGTACAAGAGAATGTTACATTGGAATAGGTTGCTCATTAACATAAACTGCATTTTACACAGGATTTGAAATCAATCAAATGTGGGCAAGTTTGATTGATTTCAAATCCTGTGTAAAATGCAGTTTATGTTAATGAGCAACCAATTCCAATGTATCATTCTCTTGTACTTGGCCCATAGCTTTGCATTTTCGATGCTTTTTGTGGATATATATATGTGCGTATATTATGTAAAAATAATTAATGTAATATTATGAAAAAGGGTCCCCGCATTTTTGTTACACCGCGTATATTCTGCTAACAAACCAATAATTCTCGATATATTTCGCTGATAGAGAAACAATAATAAAATGATATTAATTGTAATAGGTACAGAGTAGCACAAAGAGAAATGGACAGAAGATTGGGAGACAGAACGGCGCCTTTGAGGACGCCGACAATGGCCGGTGGTTTATTCTCGATCGACAAGGAATATTTTTACGAGTTGGGAGCTTACGACGAGGGTATGGACATCTGGGGCGGAGAGAATCTGGAAATGAGCTTCCGGGTGAGCATATTTGTTTAATTCGCATAAATAAATTAAATAATCATCAAACGAGTTAAAAAGGTTAACGAGAAATATTACGAAAATGTAAAAATGAAAATAGATAGTTGATGTAAATGGTTAAGTAATTGAGTCGGAGACAGTAAGTATATTATATATAATTGCATTTGATCCTGATTTAAAGCAGATTACGGTGACCGCTTAATTTCCAGACAACTTCGAGGAGAAATTAATTTCATTACTACAACCAATCAAGCTCGAAGAACCTGTTTTTATCTTTATTTGCTTCTTCCACGTCCTTATTGACTTCTCTCCTATCGCGTGTTATTCGTTTCACGTCTTTTCGATAATTTAATTTCTTTCTAAATACTGTCTTTCTATTTCCGCTGTTATCTAAGTACTTCGTTCGACTTCACCATGTAGACGTCAGCCGTCCATTTAATTACCTGTTATTTAGAAGAGCTTCCAGCATCGGGATTAACTTCTGAACTCTTAACTCAATTATTAACACATTTGCAGCTGTACCTGTCTTATTAGATCATTTTTTAAACCTCAGCTGGTTGCCAGGGACGTAACCTTACAAATTTTAATATTTCCAGGGATTCAAATAAACGTATTAACAATTTACCAATAAATTCACAATAAAACAAATTTCTACATATAATTTTCTAAAAATGCAACATTCACTGCGTTTAAAAATCTCCTTTAAATTTCTATGAATTAATTAACAATTAATTTAATTGCCAGGGAGCTAACATTCCAAATTTTCATATTTCCAGGGACACAAATAAGTCTATCAGTAATTTACTAACAAATTCACAATAAAACAAATTTCTACATACAATTTTCTAATTCCAACATTCACTGTATTTAGAAATCTGCCATTTCCTCTCCATAAATTTCCACAGTTAACAACTAACCATTGACACAACAATTTACACCAATTCCCACTACTTTCATTCATCTTACAATCACAAAAACCCTATGGCAACCATATTCTACAATCCGCCAGCTGGAAACGTGTTAAATACAAAAGAAACATCCTACTATCCATCGTTCAAACACCATCCTCGCGAGTTCCGGAGTTAATCACCCGGGGATGCAGGATTTCGCTCGATAACCCATTAACGCCCGTCGACGTCGTTTTCACCGTCGTGGCAACGTGCTTTTCCACCCCCATGTTTCATTTAACGAGTACCTTGTAGGTATGGCAGTGCGGTGGAACGTTAGAAATCAGTCCGTGCTCGCACGTCGGACATGTGTTCCGGGACAAGAGTCCGTACACATTCCCAGGCGGCGTCAGCAAGGTAGTCCTGCACAATGCGGCCAGGGTGGCCGAGGTCTGGATGGATGAGTGGAGAGATTTTTACTATGCCATGAACCCAGGTTAGATTATAATACAGTGTACAGTTTTCATTTGTTTTCTTTTTGTTTTTTTTTTGTTTACTTGCTGTTATGTGTGCCCATAATTATGAAAGTGGTCTAAAAAATGAGTTTATCAGGTTATTTCACTGCACGTTAATTTTAAAGTAAATTTATTTGATGTAATTTTTATGATATCAAAAAATGAAATCATTCGATAGTGGCTGTAATTTTGATATTATATGGAATTCATTTGGTGTTAATTATGAAAGTGGTTTAAATGAAAAATTTAAAGAACTTATATAAAATTATGATATAATTGAACTGTTAATTAATTATTATATTATTATAGTTTCATTATACAGCATCACTAGACTAGTAACGGAAAAGAAAACAAAGATATTAGGCAAAAGTTTCATTTAATAAATTTCCTTTTTCCTATATGTGTAAAGAATCTTAAAAACTTGAAATGATAAAAATGGATTACTTTCTAAAAATAATTAATAAATGTCCATGAATTATTTCGTTAAAGTTATTATTTCAAGTAAAACTCATAGTTCTTTATCGCTTTAAGTCATTTATAGGACGCTCAGTTAATTTTTAAAATGGTCTAACAAGGGGAGTCTCAGACTGGGTCCTCGGCTTTCGAAGTCCAGCAAAAAACCAGTCGTAGAGGAGCCCAAATGTAGTCGATCCTGAAAGTTATAGGCGTTTCTCGCCAGCCGTTTGTTTATAAAAAATGTTTAGATGTTGAAATTTCGAAGTCGTCGCGGAATGTATCTAATGCGATAACACTGTTTCAAGCAGGCCGGTAGCCCATATAACTAGTGAACGGACTCGTAAGCGGAAGCGCTCGGAATACTGGGGTTCGAATCCTTTTGGTTACTATTTTTTTTTAAATTATTATAGTATTTTTATTTTACACGTGTATTTATTATGTGTAGTTTTTACTAATTTTTACAAATTTAATAATTTAAATTAGTACATAATCGAGGGAAACGTCAAATTGACAAATCGGGATATAATTTACAGAATTTTACATTAAAATTAAAACTACCGATTCCACCGAACAATTATGCGACGACTCCGAAAGCAGTAATTTTGTAGATACTAGCTAAATAAGACAATCACCTTTCTTTACATACTTTATACCTGCGAATTTTTTACCCTTGCGCTATTGAAAACGTATACCTGTGAATTTCCGAGTCTTGAAATGAGTGTAGGAATAACGATATGTAAGTACACCGTTCCTTCCTTGTATATATTTTCACTTTCATATTTTAATATAAAATTCTGTAAATTATTTCCCCATTTTTCATTTTGACATGTTTCCCTCCATTATGTACTAATTTAAATTATTAAATTTGTAAAAATTAGTAAAAATTACACATAATAAATACACGCGTAAAATAAAAATACTATAATAATAAAAAAAAAAATAGTAACCAAAAGGATTTGAACCCTAGTATTCCGAGCGCTTCCGCTTACGAGTCCGTTTACTAGTTATATGGGCTACCGGCCTGCTTGAAATAGTGTTATTGCATTAGATACATCACGACGACCTCAAAATTTCAACATTTCAACATTTTTTATAAACAAACGGCTGGCGAGAAACGCCTATAACTTTCAGGATCGACTACATTTGGGCTCCTCTATGACTGGTTTTTTGCTGGACTTCGAAAGCCGAGGACCCAGTCTGAGACTCCCCTTGTAAGTCAATTTAAACTTTAAAAACACCATTTTCCTATGAAATTATTATTTTCCTAATAAATTCCCATTAATCGAGACTAATAAAATTACAAATTAAAATGTCACATAATGTAAAAATATTTTTTTAATTCATTCAAACACAATTCATTAAATATCTCGAAACAAGAAATATATTTTCCTAATTATGGGCACCTGTGAACTGCGCTAAATGACACCGTTACAACCTGATGGTCTAGGAATTTGTTTTTTATTTTTTGTTTTCGTTGCACACGTGTGTCCGTTATGTTTGTCGTACGGAATCGTAACGTATTGGGAATTCATCGAACGAGGTGTAATTTTTTTTAAACGAAAAGAGAAAAAACGTGTGCCTTGCGGAGGGTTAAACAAATATTAGTTGTTTTCTGTCTAATCTGTGACTCATTGTGATCGTATCGTTGGTTTCATATAGCGCTGATAAATTCTAAGGTAAATATTATACTCCGTGGGATATACTGTGCTAGAAGGAAATAATCTGGAATATATTTTCATACTTGACGGGTATCTGATAGGAACGACTCGTATTGCGATTTCTATTAACTAAAATCGTATTACGGCACACAGTTTTATTTGTTCCTGACCTTTTTCATTGGTTTCAGAAATAACTGCGTTGCTATCGTATTTATCGCAGTGTGTTCTATGATACGATATCACGTTTTTATAAACGCTTCAGTATTAACTGTCTTAAATATATATTTTCAGTAATAAAAATGTATTCGGTTAAATCGATCGAATTTTGCTAGACATTTATTATTTTATTAGCGTGTAAATTCTCCCTAGAACTAATAACAATAATCGATTAAATACTCTCGTTTGCAATAACATGATTTTCATTATAATTGAAATTCATAGCGTAGTGCATACGAATTTATGAAAATTTTGATAGTGGAAGTGTGATACTAACACTAGGGATTGTATGTTGAATACATCGTTACATTAATATGTGTATGTAAGCACATTTTCAGCTCGAATTTTTAGCACGATCGTACCGTAGATTGTAACTAGTGTCAATTAATAACTGAACTACCAATAATCTAGCTGCTAAAGTAACATATCGGATTTTGGGTGGAGAAAAACTCGTGCTAAAAGCTCGACGATTTATATATCGAACTTTTCAGTATATCGTTGAAATTTAGTTTGGTAATTGACGACTAACTTAATGATCTCGGGAAAGAAAAAGTTGAATTAAAATATTACCTTACTTTATTCAGAAACTATAATGTTTAATAATTGGAAAGTTACTTTGACGTTTCGGTTTTAATATTTTAACCCTTTTTGCAGAAAATTTCATAAAATACAAATTTAAAATAAATTGTAACGCCTGTATGTGGTATTTTAGACTTTTAATAGAAAATTTCGAAAAATATAAGTCTAAAATAACACATATAGGCGTTATTATTTATTTTAGATTGGTAGTTTTTGAAATTTAAGTTTTATAAAGTTTTTGAAAAGCTCCAATTTTTAAATAACAAACATTATAGTTTCTCAATAAACTAAGCTAATGTTTTTAATTCAATTAATTTTTCTTTATCGCGATCGATAAACAATTGAAGTTATGTTTGCACCTGTTTACCATAAACGTGACTCGTATTAACTAATTACACTTTATCTATATGTATCCGTATTAATTCGTAACCAAACATAGTTTCTTTCCTTTACTGGGTGTATGCGTAAATGTAAAACGGATTTTTTATGGGCTCTAGTCGTACGAAGTTGATTTTCACAGGAACAAATTTATCTTCTCTGCATTTTGACATATATATATATATATACATATATATAATTTTTTATCTAGTCCAATAACCACTCATCCATCCAGCCGACTAACAAATACGGAATTGGCTTGCTTCCTCTTCGATATTATTTTGCCAAACTATTACTATACAATTATAGGTGCTGCAGAAGAGCCAACGTCCGCTGAATTAATTAAAAAAAACTATCATCCAATTAGCTCTATGCTATTTAAAATTTTCATTTTCTTTTTTATTATTTTCCATCCCCATCTCTCTCTTTCTCTCTCTAGATAGATAGATAGTTACTTTATCTCTTTTTCTATTAGACCTCAGTTTTCTGTATTATTTTAATTTTAATTTTAATCCTAATTGTAATTTTTCTTGTATTATTTTTCTCTTGTCATCGTCCTTAAAGGGTCCATCCCTAGGATGCAAATAAAGTAACTATCTATCTCTCTCTCTATTTCTCCCCCAAACAAACCAACCCCTAATTTTCCCCTTTTAAATCGTGCGTTTATAAAACTATCAGTGTAACCGCTAACATACTAACAGAACTGAGTTGGTTAGATATGGATGTGTGGTGGGACATTGGAAATCGCAACGTGCTCGCACGTCGGTCATGTATTCCGTAAGTCAACACCGTACACGTTCCCCGGTGGTACCAGCAAGATAGTGAACCACAACAATGCGCGACTCGCTGAGGTCTGGTTGGACCAATGGAAGTACTTCTATTACAACATTAATCCAGGTAGCACTAACACCAGCGTCTCTGGATAGAGAACGAATACCGCAAATTCGCTCAGTCCCTGTTGTAATTGTTTCGTTGTTTGTGTATTTATCGGTCTGGCAAGACAGTGTTTAACATGGAAAATTTTTTTTATAAATATTAGAATTGTGTTCGTAATTATGAAAGTGGTCAACGATTGTTTGTCCAATATAAGGAATTGTAGATAATAAATTTGTAATTACTGTTGCTCTTTTTTATTGAAAGAATGTTTGTTATTAATAGATTCATTATTATTCATTATAATTTTTAGATTTTCTTTAATTTTATTTTTTTAAAAATGTAATACATAAAATTTGTTTAAAAATTGACTTAGACCACTTTTATCATTATGGGCACAATTAAGAGTCATTGATAATTTTGTAAATTAAAAAAATGTTAAGTTACAAAATTAGTAGATATTGTTTTTTTGAAATTATGAGACTTTCTTGCCAAACTAATACATATGGACCATTTATTTTGAAAGTAGTGCAAGTCCAATTAAAAAAAATGAGATATCACGTTATTTCTACTAAATTTAGTGTCAACTTTTTATTTATAAAATGAAAAAAAAACAAAAAAAAATGGAGTTACACTAATTTCAAAATAAACGGTCCATATTTTAGACACTTTGTCTCTTCAGGCATGCTCTTTTCTGTTGTTGTTCTTCTTCTATCTACATCTTTGTTTGTAATTTCTCGGTGAATCAGCATGCTTTGATTCAATTGCATTACGCTAAGAGCTTTACCGCACCCCGGATACCCGGCTGTACGTAATATCAGATACCCGTTAACGTTTCGTACTTAGGGAAGTATTAAGTGTCGAGTGTATAACCGTATCCTGTGTCAAGATGCTGTATATATCGTTGGGAAAGGAAGCTTCCACGTTTTTTACGCAGAAATCTTATTATTTCTAAAAAATAATTTACTTCTGGCCTTTATTGCGATCTTCAAACTTCAATAATGTTAAATATAAACAATTTTTTAAACTTACTTACATATTAATAGATAATATAAAATCAAATTCATCACTATTTGAGTATTTAACATTATTGAAGTTTGAAGATCGCAATAAAGGCCAGAAGTAAGTTATTTTTTACATATAATTAGAGCGATCGGTAAAATTTATTGAGTTTAAATCTTATTATTATTAAAAAAAAATGCGAACGCTGCTGCGACTGATACGAACGGAATGAGAGTAGAACAGAGGGAAAAAGGAAATTGTTCGCTCGAAAACAAATTGTGCTAATATAAAAGATTCTTTATCTCATATGTTTTCATTGAATCATATCAAAATGTAACTTTCTAATCCTTTTAATTTTTCGGGAAAAAAATTATACCTATATTCATCGGGTAATTTATTTTAAATATTGGCTAAAAAGTGTTAAAATGTAAATATTAATATTGGTAACAGGAACTTTTATATGTGCGAATAATTATGAAGCTGGTCTAAGTCAATATTTCAAAAAATGAAAGTCTTGATAATTTGTTAATAAGTATTTCAAGACCTTTAAAAAACGTAATATGAAAAATTTTTTAAAAATTCACTTAGACCACTTTCATAATTATAGGGCCATATAGGAATTACGAAAAACGATCGCACAGTGAATTTTAGGTGCAAGCAAACGGCATTAATACACCACACGTGGCAAATCTTTATTTTAGCACATATTCCTGACACGTCCTACTTTCAACCAGTGTACATTGCAAGCACCATCATATACCTTACCATGAATTCCGAACGAACATCTAACCGAATCGCTACTGAAACGTTTTATATTTTTTTCTAGGAGCACGAAACGTCGCCGTCGGTGACGTATCCGAGCGAATCAAACTGCGAGAACGTTTGAAATGCAAAAGCTTCAGATGGTATTTGGAAAACATATATCCCGAGTCTCCGATGCCGTTAGATTATTATTATTTGGGTGATGTACAAAATGTTGACACGCAAACCTGTTTGGACACCATGGGTAGAAGAACCGGTGAAAATGTTGGAATTAGCTACTGCCACGGTTTAGGTGGTAACCAGGTAAATTGATCATTTTTTTTTTATAAATTATCCACTAAGATTATTATACAGGATATATTAAACATTAATTGCGTATTTATTCAATTTTATTGAAACACGCGACTGATATTGCGAAACATAATACAATATGTTGGATTTATTTTGAAAGTAGTGCAAGTCCATTTTTTTTCTGTTTATAAATAAAAAATTAACACTAAGTTTTCTTGCTCATCCTCATGTCTTTTCATTCACTTTCATAATCATCGCTGTGATTTTCATATTTGTATCATATTTCTTGCTTTTACTACTTTCGTCACTCTTATACTTTATTTTTATATTTTATTTTTATTTTGTATTATTTTTGTATTTCAATCGTCGTTCTTAAAGTCATATGTATAAAGTAATTATCTATCTATCTATCTAAGTTTAATAGGAATAACGAGATCTCATTTTTTTTTAAATTAATAATTAAATCTTTTGAATAAAATCTAGATAAATATGGAAAACCACATAATGATAAGACTTACACTACTTTCAAAAGAAATGGTCCAATTATAATTCTGTTGGAAAAACGATTTATTTTAATCTTCATCAGTTTCTATAAGGTCGTTTCTGTGTAGGTATTTGCTTATACTAAACGGCAGCAAATAATGTCCGACGATATGTGCCTTGACGCAGCTAGTCCCCAAGGTCCTGTGAAAATTGTGCGATGCCACGGTATGGGTGGAAATCAAGCATGGGTTTATAACGAAGAGGTATGAAACTATATGGTGATTTATAGGAAACATAAATGTTTCTTTGAAAGAAACTAACACCTATCAAATTTCTCTTTAGTTTTCATTTTAACACCTCGATAAGCATCTCAAATTACTGTTGGAATTTTTATATAAAAAACTACCGAGGATTCTGTTGGAATTTTGACTATTTTTATCGAATTTCAAAACCTCTCGATTGTTACTAGATAATTAATAATTAGATATAATTAGAGAATGTATTAATTAATTAGATAATTAATAATTTCTGTAATTCGATAATAATTGATTAAGAATTAAAGAATTAATAATGTATGTAATTAGATAATTAATATATACTAATTTCCAGACGAAGATGATCAAACACACGAACACGGGTCATTGTTTATCGAAACCGCGGACGAACGATGGAATGCAGCCCGTGTTATCGCCGTGCGACTCGCATAACGTCGGCCAGAAGTGGATCATGCGTAGCAAATTCAAATGGCAAGCCAGCTAATACGAGTCGATCCTAAGTGAAAGATACGTATGCAACAGTTGTTGATATATTTAATAAACTAGAACCGAGGGGCTCTGACTATAATGAAACTTCTCGCGTACAAGATCGAGTTAACGACGACGATTAAGAAGAAAAAGGAGAAAAAAGAAGAAAAAGAAGAAGACTAGGAGGAAGAAGAGAAAAAGTATTATAATGTACGAATACAGTCCAGTATCACGTTTAGTCAAGTTCACCGCACGTCAGTGGAATTGACAATGTGCGTGGAAGAATTATATTATCGTGACTTCTACCTTGAAAGAAAAAAGGAAAAAATGAAATTGGAGGTTTCAAAGTTAATGCTTTTTAGTTTTATAGAATTTGTTTATTACTGTTGGTAGCAGTATATCGTGTATTCACTGCCATTTGTCATGGTATGCCTTGATTAATAATGCACAAGTGTGACGAGAAGAAAAAGAAAACGAAAAAAGAAAAGAAAAGAAAATATTTCCGACTGTGTGTGAATATACACGAGTGATACATAAAAGAGACACGCGAGTGAACACTTTTTTTAGTACGCAAGTAGAGAGGAAAGCATATCAGACCACTGTTATAAATAAATAATTGTTAATACAGAAAAAAAAATAATAATGAAGAGAGAGAGACATATTTGATAAAATAGGGGGATGAGTGCAATGCTGGATGACTGAAAGATATATCAGTGCGAACGAATCACAGATACGTTTTAAACGACGTTTTTAAGTGTCACTAACTATGACCGAGTGAGTGCTGGGAATGTAAGTGAAATTATTGTGACACCTACTAATTACGATACTAGAACTTGTACTGTACAATCCACTAATAATTAGGGAAGAGCACTGAATCTTTTTTATACTGATATTTCTAACAGTTCCTTGTTGCATCTCGTTCGTATAATTTAGTTGTTACTTCCTTTTATTTGTTTAAAGAAACAAAAGAAAAAAGAGTAAATATACTTATATCGAAATTCGCCATAGCAATATATAAGATTTTACAACATGCAGAGCTTCGTTTAAGAGTATGAGACTATCGACTGTTATTCATTGTAATAGTATACTTCGAATGCTTCTTTGAATTCGGGATAATACGTCTTCCGTATTTTATTGACAAGAGGTGCATATTTTTATGATATTCCTCCGCCCTGCATAGAGATACCATTTTTCATCTGTATATTCAGATTTCAGTTATAATTCTGTTATGCATATCAGAACTGTGCAGAAAATTGATCAATGTGCAATATTATCGTAAAGTCGGTTTTAAAAATACGACAGAAAGAACTAAAAAAAATTGTCCGCAATTACTAAGAGTCTATTGTTATCAGATTCTGGCGCCCTTCCCTTCGATATTGTAGCCTTTGAGCTGAAAACGTTTCATACTATTGAAAAAAACGCTATAGTCGAAAGAGTAAAATACTTTTTGCGTGAAATTGCGACCGATAGTTACATTTACGTTGCATTTACAGTTAAGAAGAGAATAGATTGATCCTATTACGCGAACCACAGAATTCAGAACTACATTTTCACCGTTTATAGATCGTAACTGCCTGATTCTGATGTTTCAATTTAGAAGAATTTTATAATCGAAAAGTAAAATACACATTCTATGTTATCCGGGAGAAACTGGTGATGGTGCAACAAAATATACATTTATAGCTTGATTATATTTAATTAGTCTCGTAAGAGTACCGTATTTATTTTTGTACAGGACTTGGATTGATTTATTATGTACGTTTAAATTTGTAGATAGTTCGTCAGTTGTCCAGAACGGTGAAATTAAGTTTAAGTTTAAATTCCACGGATAGATATACAGTCCACAAAAAGAGAGTCAATAATGTTTTGCATACCACGACATCGTTCTTCGTAAAACAATTACTAAACTTAATTTCTGCTGAGACAAATTTTCATACTTCTCACAAAGCAACGTGTATTCCTTCAAGAAAGTATTTGAAATTTGTGAAATTGTAATGTATATGTACTACTATTATCGGCGTAGTAAGCGAACGAATCTTTTAACAACTATTAACTCAATGTAAGTACTGTATTATGAATCTATTTTGTAATGTAACTACGTTCTTGGATGCACTCGCATGTGCTTCTCCATTGTTTCAACTATACAACATATAGATCCTTACGATTCTTCTATCGAGATGATTTATGATAAATTTTTATATTTGCCGTTCTACCGTTTTCATTTTTAATTACTAACATCAGAGTAACATTTATAATTATTTATGAAAACTATATCCAGGGATAAATGAAATAGTATCTTCAATACGTTACACATGAAATGGATGTTTTGTTTTGTTTTTTTACATCGTACTGCAATAATAGAAAATTTCTTCATAATTCAGGCCTCCATCGACTTGAAAAGAAATTATAGTAATAATTATAAAAAGAAAGCCTGTCCTCGAGACTTTCGTCCGCACTAATTCAATAAGTTTTAGATTACCTGATTCTTCTAAGATAATTTAAGCGTATTTTTAAATATTTCTTAAGCTTCCAATTTTATAGCACATGATTTTCGCGTGTTATGTAAGCAGAAATCACCCTAGGTGTAGAAATAGATGAAAGAAATCGAGTTCATCTATTGTAACAGAGAAGTAAGCTCTGAAATGATGCACCTTCAAAGACAATAAAACAATCTGTACGTTCCATTAAGTTTATATATCCTATACCTGCGTATTGGTATATATTCGGACTTTTGTATACACGAGTCGTACAGGAAATTATAAGTACGATTCAACTCACGTTGTACATTGATTTGTAGTACTACAAACCATTATAAATACTTCCAAAACGAAACAATTGCACCTTCTACTTGTATTTATTGTTTAAATCTCATTCAAATTTCAACTTCATAATTAATACATAGTCAGCAGTTGACAAAAATACTGAAGTCACTTCCCTGATTACGCCTGTATACATGTAGATTGCATATCCTAACTTTTTGCGAACATCTTTCAAATTCTTTAATACATTTTTCTAAAGGCGGTACCTGTAAATAAACTAGAACGTGCGACGGCATGTTCCTTTGAATTTACAGAAAGAATTAGGTATAGCAAACTGTTTCTCGTTGAGTGAGATTGAATAATAAAAGTACTGTGCAAAACATGTACTTATTTTGTAATTAGGAATCATGTATCTAGTGTCCCTAAATTAATTTAATGTGTACCACCAATAAGCAGAGGAAATATAAGTGTAAATATGTGTATCGTGTGTGATTTCAACGTGCCTTCAAATTAACTTCAGAACGCTCACTTTCTATTTGAATATTTCAGTCTGATTCCAACTATTTATACTATAGAATATTCCTTACAGTAATCAATAACTTGTGTACCACATATTCAACTGCCTCAATCCTATTAAATCGAGAAGATACTATATACAATTGAAATCTTATATCTTCAGAGAGATAATCCTAATAATCCTGAAAGAATTCATGCAACTTTGTTTAAATGCATTACTATCTTCCTCATCTGTTAAATTAAACAGAATTCTGGTTTGGAACGAGTACATCTATCTATCATAGAGGATCAACAAATAAAATCAAGTCTGAGAAATTTTTACAAGATATTTATTATGTATACTTATTGTTCTTTAACTTCACGCAATCTTCGGACTGCGGACCTGACAGATGCAGCCGCAGTTGTGGAGTATACCCAGGCACCACCAGCAACAGTCCTCTTACACCGTTTGCAAGACCAGATTCCAACAACACTTCTTTTCATTGCGTCCTATTCCACAACATAATAAATAGTATTAACTCTTATGAATAAAATAATAAATTGGAGTCCTCCATTTGGATGACGAATAAGAAACTAATGTTTTGTACTACAGTTAATATGGAAACAGGAAAGGAAATTCAATTTTCCTTACTTTGCCGCAAAATGTGCAAGTGTATTTGCTGTGCTGGGTAATTTCCATCTTCTTAACCATCTTCCTAAGTGAGGCACCATAACGGGTACCATACTTTCCGGTGATTCCCACCTTCTTCGTGCGTTTCGCCTTTCATTCAAAAACAAATGTATACCATTAGTTGATGTCACATATATATAATTAAACGTTTATTAAATATTTTATTATGTGATATTTCAATTTACTACAATGTCTGGCTCTTAAGTTAACAACATGCCGAAATATGAAATCAAACTAACCATTACTAGAATTTTCTAAGGGAAAATGAACATGTACGTAATAAGTCACTCAACTAACAATGCATCGAATTGTATTCAAAGTCATTGAAGTGAACTGTTCAACATAAATAGAAAATAAACTTTGACGTATCATAGGTTAGGTCAGGTGGACCTATCGTATTTATATAATTATGTTTGCCACTGTCTCACTAAGAAATATATTTGCAATTTATCACGCTATTTTAACTTCATTTCAAACAAAGTTTGTCTAATACAAAAACCAGTTTACTGAACAGTCTGCGGAAATATGACAACATAACCTATAGCACTGTTTTAAACTAAAATACTGCATTTGAAATAAACAATATCGCATAATATGGGCATCAACACTTCGCCAAACAATGTCTTCGAAATATCACACCAGATTTTCATGACATTTCAACCAGATTCACGAAATAATTCACGATAACATTTCTTACCATTTTGCACTAATACAAATCACTTTCCAAAAGAACCGGAAAAAGGCACGGGCCCCGAACCTCGATCCTCACGACGCGCACGAATCGACCGGAAATCAAAGCGCCGCCACGCGGCAAACCAACCTAACTAACGCGACCAATCACCGAAAACCGCGAATTCAAACGTCGAACGCTAAAAATAAAGTAATCCGTTCCATCCACGATCCGCCCGAGCAATGAAATGAAAATATCTTTCCTCCATCTCTAAATTCATCACGGCGACGCGTCAAATGTTCTGTCACCTTAACGGCGAATCGGTGACCGATTGAAATTACCTAACCCTCAGTGCCGTACGAACGCGGGCGCGTACGCGATCGTGCCCCGGGGCGAGAAAAAAAAATCTCCCCGTCGGATACCAGGTGGAACGACCGACCTTAACATCGCACCGTTAGAATCCGAACGGGGGATTAATGGGTGTCTTCTGAGACGTGTTATCGCGACCGAGGACCAAACAACCAGTGTTATACCGTCGTACCGAGCGAGCACGCTTTGAAAAAACACCAACTAAACCGCCGGCCTGAAATGACGTAGCCAGTGGTGGATCCCAGACTAGGCTGGCCCGTGTGTTAGTTAAATCAGCGTTACTCATCGTCGGCAAAACTGCCTCCCCGACCATCAGAGCCTATAGTGATTCACCTGACCGATCGCTTATCACCCCGCGGGACCCGCTTGATCGTTACCAGCACACACCGAACCAGGAGTCCGAGCGTGTCAATTGGTACGGGAGCGCCGGCTAACGATGGTCGTGAAAATCTACATATCGGGTATCAGCGGCAACAAGGAAGTGAGTGTGAAACGCCCGTCATGACCGACAACATAATGTTATTTTGCGCGAGAGCACGAACGGAAAGAGAAAGAAAGAGAGAGACGGAGGAGGAGAGAGAGAGGGAGAGAGAGAGTGTGTGTGTGTCTCGAGGAGAATGCCAGATTCGCCGGGCACACTGAATTCTTATGATATTTCGCGGCTACCTTGTATCGGATTACAACGCGATACAGCAGAATTCGATCGTCGATTAACAATCAACACTGTCACATGATTTGCGGATTGTTATTCGATACGATAACGACGGAATAAATTGATCGTTGAAACAGTACGCTCCTGTTCCGGAATACGTATCTCTCCGTTGATTAGATACGTTTTTTATAGCGTTAAAATTTTATGATAGACCCTCTAGCACCTGCGAAAATGCGTTTCGCGAATTTCAATCCGAAATGCATCTATCTACGTAACAACTAGAGACTAACAATTATTTGCGACGAATAGAAAAATAATAGAAAGATCGTTTTTTGATAGTCGAGCATTTCTATCGCTGTGTTTTTGAAAGATTCTCATTATCGGGATTCTTCTGTGTATGTCGTTGTATGATGCGGCACCATTGTTTTCGTTTTGCCTCGGACACTCCTCGAATTAATTATTCTCCCTCCCTTTTCCTCGCATATATTTTATTAAATTTCGTACTTTTCCATAGCGAGAATGTTGAACGAACTTTCGAATAAATACATCGCGTTTTGGACCGAATGTCTTCTAATTAATTATTTGTTCCTTTAATGGATTTATAATTTGTTAAAAATAAGCAAAAATGTATTTAAATGCCATGAAACAATAGTCTCTTTAAATATTCATTGAGACATCATTCACGAATTGATTAGTCACTTACCTTTATTAAACTTCGTAAAAGGATAACAAACTTCATCGCTATATATATGACTACTCATGTAGAGAATGATTTAAAACAATGACTCAAAAGTAATGTCATATTTATGTATAGACGTTTCCTAAACACATGAGAATAGTGCAGTATTTGCATGTTTACAAATTGTTTATAAACGAACAGGAATTTCATTGTATTTTCTTATTAATTTGCAGGTAAAAAAAAGACAGCAACGTGTCTTAATGATACTGGATAGCAAAAATGTGGAATATGAAATCATCGACATCACAGAACCCGGGAAAGAGTTAGAGAAAGAATTTATGCAATCCAATAGTATTGCAAGAAACAGCACATACCCATTGCCACCACAAATATTTTATGAAGAGGAATATTGTGGGGTAATTATTCTAAAATTAGTTATAATTCTTCAAGACATCAGTTTTAAAAGATACAAATTTATATATTCCATTTGTAATTAATTTCATTACTACATTATATGGAGTATGTATAATAGAATGATTCTTAACTTAATTATATGACGTTATGTCATAGAGCTTTGTTGAGTAAGAAGTTTTTTGATTTAGAAATTTTAAGTTCGAATACTAGCAAAACTAGTTACAAATCCACACTTGATCTATAAATTCTGTAATGAATCACTGTGTAGGATTATGAAGATTTCGATTTGGCAAACGAAATAGATGAATTGGAAGAATTTCTGAAAGTAGCACCTCCAACAGAAAAATCTGCCGAATCTAAGCAGAGTAAAGAGATTCAAGAAAATGGGAACACTACAAGTCGAGAGGTAAGCTATATTTTAATTGAAAATTATTAAAAATATATATAAAAATGTCTTAATTACTGCTCTCTTTCATTATTTAGAGCTTAGATGAGTTACATTACATATGCTTCTACAATTCTTTCACTTATGTTTATTAACCTGAGTCCTGCCCTTGGGACTAAATTTATATTCTGTGTGTACTCACTAATACATGTTTATTCTAGCCATCCGCAGACAAAGATGCAGATGCAGCACCAGAGGAAAGGTAAGCACTATAGATATGTTGATTGCATAATTCTGCAAGTAATCGTTTAAATTAGATAAAGTCTATAACAAATAATAATATGTAAACAGAATGATTGAATGTCGCTCATATAGCACCAACACTTTAAGAATAAATTGATTTAACTGTTTATTACTGTAGTTTAGAGGAAAGGACAACTTTGCCAAGCGAAAATGTACAGTCAGATGAGACTGAACCTGTCGAACATGACAGTGGAACAAAAAGTACGGCTGAAGAAAATGCAGAACATACGGAGGACAATGCTGACAAAAATGAAGAAAAATCTGATGATCAAGAGAAGGAGGAATAATGTGAAATAAGCCCATATGATACTGGGACATTTCATATTCTTGAGACATCCTTGGTTTTTCCACCAATAAGGGTATTTTGCAAAGCTATATTTATGACATAACTAAGGCTGAGTGACGGTACTGCCAAGATAATATTTCTGCATCGCAGAAAATTTATTGAATGAACAGTATAAATGAAGTATAGACGATACTTTTATAGACTATTTTTTATTGAGATCAAATATCTTTTCACCAACGATTTTTCGATAGTTCACGTTAGATGATATGAATTAATTTCATCCATTTTCATATCACTAGTTAACATAAACTTTTTAATTTCTTATGCTGATATTTTTCATTGTTTATATTATATTTTACCCATTATTATTAATCGAAGTTAGAACATCGCGTCTAAACGTACCATATTTTTAGTATTGAGAATTCTCTTTGTTCTATTACTCATTTCGAGCAAAACATGGCATAAATTTCAATTCATCTATTCCATTTAGCAATTGTTTAATTTATATTATCGTTCAAATGTCAATTGATGCTGAGTTTCTTCCCCAGTTTCTAGAGTTCTTACAAAATATACGTGTTTATGTCTCTCTTCCTCTTTCAAAAAAGTTCCAAGGTTTAATATCTTCATCAAAGATGCATTAATATTTAATTACACTAAACACGTATATTATCTTCCATTATATGACAAATAATAGATAGCTAAATTGATTTTTTCAAAATTATCGCATTAAGGTCTTTTCACTAATTTTATACGAAGTAATTTTTAAGAATAGCTTCCATCAATTTGATAAAGATAATAAGTTCAGACAGTACAACACTCAGTTTTACATAAGCGTATATCACATTGTTACAAAAGACGACACAAAATTAGTTTTAATGGATTTTACTATTATACGCACTAATAATTCTTTATCTTCAGGTACAGAAATACCTTGAAACAGTCTTTGAAATTATCTCTTAAGTGCATTAGGATTAATTTAGGGCAAGAGGAGTGTTCATACTCTTCCAGAGTATTTACACTGTTAAATTGTATGTTATTTCTTTATTACTCTATGTTCGAAAGCCTTATTTTTGTTATTAATAATCTAATTTATGTAGATTTTAATTTGCATAAATTTCATAATTTCGTTCCTGGGGAATCAAACAGATTTTTACAATTTAAGAGCTTCAGTGAATTTACATTAGACGTAGAGAAACGAAAGCTGTAGAGCGATTCTCAAGCTGAAAATACTTACGATCGGAGTTTTCAATTAACGGGGATTGTTGAGAGTTTTAATATCGGTTTAACGAAATATCAATACAACTGTGAAAGCAAAACATTGAAGGGCCTACATAATTGTCTCTAAGGGAAACTTATTATCAAACGAAATGTACTTGGTCGTACTATAATACTCTTCCGAATAATTTAAAACAGTTCAATAATTCTGTATCCTACCGCTCACACGCCGACCGAACAAATGCGGATATTAATCACGAACAAATCAAAGCTTTACGCGAGTGTTACAAAATGTTTTTGTTACATGAATAAAATAGAGAATATTGAAATAATAATAATATCGAGCTTATAAACGCAATAGTTATGCACGGGTCTATAAGCCTGTCTAATTTCGGATATATTATTCAACCGCAACTGGCGATCATAGAAAATCATTTTACTGCTATCGCGATCGAACTCACACAAAGAGAAAAAAAATAATTTTAAAGCTTTATCATTCGAATCAACGGAAAAAGAAACAAATGTCCATCTAATTATTCTGATAGGATACGTAATCAATGAGCAATAGGTGTTGGACATTAGCATTAATGTGGAATAAATTTTAACATACTGTATTTGAAATATATAAGTATATATATTTACAAGAACAATATTCATTATACAGGATGTATATGAATCATGCCGGTCATTGTTACATGCATATTAAGAATTTACTAATAAATATCTGATAGAGGTTGAAAATTCTGTTCAAGTGAAACCTGTACAATCAAGCCTGTATGTACACACTTAATTAACATACTAGTTTTCCTATTGACACGAACATTATAGTGTCGACATCGATTAACGTTCCAAAATTGGGATACACAGTAGGTGTTAAAACAATTAACATTATTTGGGTAAACAATGAGAAGACGATCAGTTTTAATCCTCGTACGAAGTGGTAAGTAACACAAAATTCGTAATTTGTATTCTTCTACGTTCTTGTTTACAAATACTTTTTTTTTAATCTTTTGATTTATTCGTTTCCTTTTTAACGTTTCTCTTTAACATTAGGCGAGCTAAGATATCGTTGTTTACTAAGATACGTGATAATCTCGGGTTGGTCTACAAAATTTCAAGAAACATCTTGTAAGTAATTAACTATAAATACGTACTAACAAGTATAATTTCTATATCTGACCTCTTTTTTTATAATACGAAGTATATAAAAATAAATATCTATTCTTTCGCACATCGAGTAATAATAATTAAAGCAGTAATATATATTAAGATCAGATAACACACGCATGAAATTTTCGTTTGTATAGTATGTTATAAATATCATCACGAGAATAATACTTGAATCATAGTTACAGATATGTTTCGTTCAAATTTAAGGCACAAATCAATTTCGTTCAGAAGGAAACGAACTATACATATTTACACGTTCGTTAATCACTTTTTTTTATAAACAATTCGGTCCGTTAAGTGTAACAAATTTAAAACGCGTAACATAATTATCTTTAATGATTACGTTTTCCTCCTAGATATTTACTTATTGTCGGGTTAAATTCGTTGTCAACAAATATAACTGCAATCTACTAACTACGCAACATTTGTAATAGAAATTCTTCAAATATCTTTCCCTTGTATGTTTGCGGTCTCTCCTACGACGAAACGAGAACAGCCTGAAAACAATAATTGTCAATGTGTTTTTGATAATAGTTATGCAAAAAGTCTATAACATTAACATCTACAATGAGAAGTAAATCACGGAGATAAATTTTATCGAAAATTTTTACGAAATCAATATTTTATAAAAGGAACAATTAACATTAACGAAATTCATATTGTTCGATTAAAAAGTTTTGCTTTCTTCTCTGCTTCGATATGTTACAATATATTTTTGTATGCTATTCATACTCATTCTAATTTTACATTTCCTCATTGAAAAAATTAAAAAAATTCCACGGTCCAAACATAAATTAATTTTCAATTTATTTATAATTTTGTTAAAAATTTCTAAACTATAAATTATTTTACGATTAAAATTGGCGGAGGATTTTCCACGTTGCAGCTGTAATAAAGTAAACTTGCATATCTCTCTAGCGAACAAAAAAAAAAGAAAAAAAAACAAAGCGTCACTCATTTTCATAAACTTCCTTTTATTTCGGATCATCCACATTAGGGAGACTAGTATTTGCTGTGCATATTTATTTATACTTTTTCGATACGTATACATGCTATACAATATCTTCACCGGCACGCATCCGACGCGATTGCAAAAATCACTGTTAGTTATTGAAAATTACTCCGGGGTAACTTACAATGTAAACGTCTACAGCAATAGAGCTCGTAATAACAGATAATTTGTGTACACTGCACGTGATTCACGTATAATTCGTAAAATCACAATTCTAGACACTGTAATGCAGCTTTTTCACAGGCACGTCGTAAGGCAAATTGTTCTTTCATAGTTAGATGGTGAATCGTTTAAGGATCAAAATTTCAATCACGGACTTCAGAGGCATAGTATTATTTTCATTGTATAGGAAGAAAAACATAAATATGGTTTCCGTAAAGATCAATAAAATACAGGAAATATGCTATTTGTTAGATCAGAGGTATTAAGATGCTTTTTATACTTGTATTAAAAACTTGCTACATGTAAAAGCTGCATAATCAATCCTAGACACCATTCGTTTAGTCCCGCATGAGAATGTTAACTGATACACATGGTGGTAAACGTTATCAAACCATATTATTTCCAATTACCAAGTAATATATATCCATGAAAACAGTTTTTATATCATTTTTTGTTTATACAAGTTGTTTTCGTTGTATATATATTACTACCACTGTGAATCGATCTGTTGCGTTTGGTGTAACAACACAATAAACTGTTATAGTTTAATTGTCATCAGTATATCCGTACTGATGGACACTTGACGATGCTATAATACATCATTTTACAGACATTATTATATTATAAACAAAAACTCATACTTCAATGTATGTATACTTAAACATTTATGTTTAAATCTATGGTAAATTATATTTGTACTCATTCACACGCTACTAATATGCACTAGAACAAATACAACTATAAGTATCTCAATACAATACAACTGTTCCAGTAAAAACTGACAAAAAAACGAATTACGAATAAAATGCAACAACCATCAATGTTTTAAGTACTGTTGATACGAAATAGCTGACGTTTAACAATACAACTAAACGTTAAATGTTCTCTTTCTTTCCCCCTCGATAACTTTCGAGTGCTTTTCGCGATAAAATATCTGGCATAAAAATGACGTATTAGAAAATACCATTCGCGTAGGTACTGATAAAGAAAAAACCTCCAGAAGACGTTTTAATAACTCTACGATTAAAAGTTACGCTATACTTTTTCATAGCAAACGAAAATATATATACGTTTTGCCCATATTAAACACAGCACCGTACAATATTAAATAAATTACACCAGTGTATAAAGTACATCCTGCGTTACGTATCAATAAACAAACATTTTTTTCCGGGACATGATGCTAATAACAACGAGAAACGTAATCGAGACAAGATTATCTTTTTTCTAGACATATTGTCAGTTCGACATACATATTCGTATGACAATTTTAACAAAAAAGTTTCCTTACTAAAATCCTAGTCGCACCTGTAAAAGGAGTGCCGGACTCTTATTCGTATTGTATTCTCGGATATCGAATAACGATTGTGCTTTGTTACACGGATTCAGATTTCGCTTGGATAAGAAAAATTCGAGGACGCTCATTTAAAACACGAGAATGTAAAATAACTGTGTAAAAAGCCTTCATGTCCTAAAGAAGTATTTTAGATACAACATTACGGATAAACGGTATTACAGATTTTCTTCCGTATATGTATTACACAATAAATATCATACCAAATGTCCTGCAGTATATTATATACTTCCTGCTACACGTATATCAAGTAATCGAAAAACTGTTCGAATATTATGCATGTCTTTCAATGCGGAGATTCTAAGTGTTCGAAATCATTATAAACACATCGATCGTATTATGCTTATTGTACCAATTATTTACGGCTATCGAATAGAAGTCGAAACTGGGAAAATAAAACCTTACGTTCATCTTTTTTTTTTGGTAATATTCATAACAACTACATTATTTCATTGGTTCAACACTCGCAGAAACTCGCACCCCACGGACACGGAAACTCGAGTTTCGCGAGAATCATATCACATATACATTTCGATCAACATAAAAGAGATAAAAAAAAAGAAGTTTGTCCTGATGGTTTTCAAAGTGTGTAGTATGAATTAGTTCCATCGTGACTTTTTTAAAGTCGTTCGACGATTGTTTGTGAAATTCAATCACTTTTCACTGTAACAGTGGTTTTAATTGCTGGATAGGTATATGTGATATACATACTTTCAGTGATATACATAGATTATGGCATTTTGCGCTTAACTTACCACAATGATTTTCATACGAGTACCTGTGTTAAACGCGAACAAAAAATTTACATTTCTCGGTACACGTGACGAAGACACCGTAAAAGAAAAAACAACGTTTCAACTGATAAATTACGCGCAAAAAAAGATATCTGATAAAAATCACTGGTATTTCTCGGTAAGTCTCGGTAAAATGAAATGTATTACTTACAGTCTTACATTAAGCATAGAAAATCAGATTACAGAAGGTGTACACGCGCTATTTCGACAAACAGTAAGTATACTTGCCTTTATAAGTGTGTTTATAGTATTTATAGAACATATTTGCAATCTAACGTAGTGCACATAGAAAAAGAGGTTGAAGTGCAGCATTGGCATTACATGAAACATGTATAAGTTGTGGTTCTGATATATAATTTTTGGTATTTTATAAACAACAATAACAATGAGAGGTATATTAAATAAATCAATTTCTAGTATATGAGAACGTAACTTATACATAGGCCTATAATACACCAACTTCAATCAAAATATCGTAAAATTGAATAAATATTTGAAATAGGTAAAAGATTTGAATAACATTGCCAATACTATTTTGCATATTATTAAAAGGTATTTTACGAAAATCTTCTCTTTTTTCAATTCTCACTTTGTTATATTTTTTTGTTATGGAAATACAACGATCTGTATTTTGAAACCCAGTAAAAAAGTAGAAAATTTGTTTTCATCTTCGATGCGTTAAAAGTTCTTTCATTTACTAACAAGTTTATGTTGTGAAACTATTACATTAATAGCGAAACAAACTTTTGTTTGTTTTATTATTGATTTGCAAAGAAGATAAATAATATCGTATTTTTATTCCATTTAATAAATCGTTCTTATTTCAGTTTATTTCTTTCTGAATATAAAACAATTGTTTGTTAATCGTGAGCAAACTATAAGTGATTAATACTCTTTTAATCACAAAAGTAATTGCAAATATATTTTAGTTTACACTATTTTTATACTATATGTATATTTCTCTTTTTGCATAAAGAATACTAATGTATATATCTGCAGATAACTAACATATCATATAAACAATTTAGTTCAATATTAATAGATATTACAATAGTACTAAATACTTATTATGCTTAAGTTTCTATTATGCAAAACTATCTTGTAGCACAACATTCTAAGAAAATGGCAGTATATTTAAATTACGACAATCTTAGCACTAACTGAATGAAGTGCGTTATTTATGCATACTTTCCTATTACTTATATTCTTAATCGCAAAATAATTAACGAAATAATAACTTCTGCTGCGAGAACTAACATTGAACGTTTACATCGTGTAATATGTTCAAGTTTGTGACAGTAAGCTTAATGTAACTTATGCAAAACAGAATTGGCAGTAGATTAAATCAATAAAATTAACGTCAAGATAAATTACATATTACTGTCATACATTCTTTCGAATGTTTTATCTTGTCACTCGTTTTATTCTCATGATCTTTGTTTGCGCAACGTGCAACCTTCGGTAATGGATTTTCTCTTGGTTTCATTGTATATAGTTACTGCTACTTAACTATATTATGTACTAGTGAAAATTAATTAATCCGTACCAAAGTATTTTTGTCCAAAATGATTTGGGGCAACACTATGTATCTCCGACGTCAATATCTTCATCTGTAAAAGGGAATCCAATTTCATTTAGCAAATTGGAGTACACAAATTTGCTTGTATACATACTGTGATGCAAAAATACATTGTATAAAGGAAGAAAAAGTTATTATTTACATATAATGTAGAAATTAGTAACTCTGTAATTGATATGACTCAAATTCATTTAGTAACATGCAAATTGTCAAAACTGTAGAAAAAATTAATGATTTTAATCGATTCACTGCTACAAAAGAATTTCAGTGTAATCATTATTGTATACTTGTACTAAAAATTGGAAAGTAAATGGTTTTATTATTATTCAATAATCATGATTCTGTTCGTTTAAAGTATACAGTAAAAAGATTAAATATTATATTAATTTCTCAAGACATTCAATAAGTACAAAAATTTTATGTAAAAATGTATGTATCATAAAAGCAAAAACAGATGAAGGAGAGAAAGAAAATATGAGTTAATTGTGCTAAAGTTAGAAAAGAAACTGCCAGGATTCTAAAGATAACATTCGAATCTCTTTATTCACCAGGCAGAGGTCTTTAAAAGGCTCAGTATATGGTGTTTCATAGTTATATGAAAGAAATTTTACTTTTCATTATTAAAATTTGTCTATCTTCTAATAACTAAATTACAGCTGCTTACATTTTTTCAATTTTTTTCCAATGAAAACGCAAACAGTTTTATAGAAAACAAATTGTTTACCTTATCATAACAGCATGGAATGTAGTGTGAGGTACAAATATATGTTAATGTTAGTATAATAGTTCACAAGGGATGCATAATGTACATGCATATACCTACAAGAGTTTTTTAAGCAATTAGCAAAAACATACCTGAGGAAAGGCAGTAACTAGAGATTTGGCCGCAACTGGTGTACAAAATAAATTTGATAAAATGATATTTTCTTCAAGCACATTATGTTCCTTCAGAACAGCTATAGCTTTTATCACAGTATTTCCAGTACCTTTAAAGTTAAATGATATAAGATAAAAATGTACCAGTTATTTATTATTTCAGAGCTAAGAACTATGCATATAATTTTACACTTTTCGTTTGAACCAAAATCTATTTTTGTAATGAATGGAAAAGATTAAGTTGGAAAGTCTATATAAATTTAAATGAATTGAATTATGATAGATTTCTCGATCATTATTTTATACTTACTCATTATAGGATACATTAACAACACTTTTCTCTCAGATATGTCATCTGGGAATTTTGCATAAACTACTCTGGCTTCATGCGTATCCGCATCACTCTCAACTAATATTTTTCCAATTCGTATACTACGACAACAGTCTCTCAAGCCCTAAAATATATTTATCGATGATCATTATCTGATTCAGAAACAACTATATTTTTTAAGTGACAGTCGTCAGAAATATCTGTCGAGTATACCTGTTCCATAGCCTCTCCACTTCTTACTATCGACACACCACAATTTCCTTTCTGGTATTTTAAACCTTTGTATTTGGCTCCTGTCGGTGTAGTGACCACACATTTTGAAAATGGTAATTGATTCAAGCTCTCCTCAATAACCAGCCTTATCTGAAAAATTTCGAGGTCATTGTATAATGTAACACATTTACAATTTTACTGAAACTGAAGAGTTTTACATGCTGTTTCAATTCGAAACTTTTGAAAAATTATTCTTCCTAATTTACAAGTAATATATTTTCCTTCAAAATTTTCAACATTTTATCAGATTTTTTTGCATAATACGTCCATATCCGAGTATGTTTAAAATTAATTTCGGAAATAACGGCAGCGGTAATGCGATGTGAGAAATTTGTCATTGCCATTATTTGCAACTGACTGACGTATTTTTACTCACGTGATACAACTATCCAGACGATAAAAGACAACTATTGCAAAAAACAGTATAAAAACGAAAACTGTTGTTAAACCGTATGCGACAGTACCGGTATAATGTCAAAAAAAATTGACGTTTTATAGCATACAATACAATTAGTAATTCGGAATGTAGAGAAATTTATTTTTCGTTAAAACGGCATGTATCACTTTTTACCTCATTCAACGACACATTGCATGAAATGTCGTACAGATAATTTCAGCAGTAATTACGATTATTCTCTAGATTTATGATAACATATTAAACCGTTTAATCAAATCATAAATACTACTCACCAGCCGATCAGCATAGAACTTGAAATCGCTCCTCGTGGTGTTTCTGTAAATGAAGATGCATCGTGTCCGTAAAATCTCTCGTTAATTATAAACCGGCCCCGTGCCGGCTGATTTAACAAAAAAAAGAAACATTCATACACACGTATCATTCCCGGCGTTAATTTACTTACTTATCCCGCAATATCGTCTGCAGTTCTTTCACTTGATTGTTGCACGGCAGAATCTTTAAGTTCGGTCCATACGCGTCCCTGATATCATTGTTCTCACTTGATTTCTTTACAGCTGGTGCTGTGTCTGTGCTACCCATTATCGGACTTTCCACGCGCACGCACGCACCACTTTCCTCAGATGTTGGTGATTAAATGTCGGTGCATGCGATGCACATGCACAGGAAGATCGGTGGATGCGAGCGCCATTAACGAACCATAAATAATAGAAATCTCATTTAGTTTAGAAATTCACTGCGAAGCTCTATTCGCAATCGACCACGGTGAACGACCTTCGATTTCTCAATTAAAGATGTTATTTTCTATTGGCTCGATGTGTGACGATGTAAATGCACCGGGTCTTTTAGTTTATTCGAAATAATTTCGATAGGAAATTCTGACACGATGCATAGGAATGCAAGTTGTACAACTTATGTATCTATCCACGATGCAATTTTAATTGATCAATTTTGATTGTCAAAAGTTTGAAAATGTTACAAATTTAATTACACCGGCGATTTGCAGATTGTTCGATGAATTTTCTTTGGAGGTTATACTTTTCAGTGATTTCAGACGCAATTGAGACAAACGTTTGATGGTCGTAGATTTATAGATTGCTGCGTTTCAAGCTCAATGCATATGCGCATGTAATTAATTAATTAATAACAAACTAAGACTGTGAAAATAGCTGTAAAACGTTGTATGCGCTGCGCATGCACTTGTCTAGCACAGTGCATGCATTGGTCTAGGTTTAGAAGTTATGGCGGAAAAATTTTTAAAGCGGGAAAATTTGAAACACCGGCGAATGAATACGTAGTTATCGCTCGCCTTCCATTTTCGTAGTTCACACTCCGAAATCCTAATTACAAATAAGATTATTACAGGACGAAGGAAAACACTTTGCGCAGGCCATTCCGTATCCATCTAAAATTATTATTAGCAACCATTTACTGAAATTACAGTCGCATATGCGATATAAATTTAAATGTGCAATTCGCGCTCGGTGTCACTGGTTTGGAGGGCTCTAGAGCCCCCTTACCATTTTAGTGTCACTCGCTACGTTACCATTTTCGGTTCGAATCTAGGATGTCCGTCGATTATTAGTAAGAATACGATAAAGAAGTTATAGTTTATACGTATTAATAATTGACCTTTGTACTGCGAAAGAAGGATAGTGAATTCACAGGTATACAACTGTAAGTCACAGCAAAAATAAGTTGTTTTATAGAGAAGAATATTCAGTTTTTCGGAATACATACAAAAGTTATGAATATTGACATTTTCCACTACTTTTCTTTATTTCTTATAAACAATTGAACTTTCTTAAAAACCATTATCATTCTATTTGGTACCAATAATTAAAATCTTTTCCGATAATGTGAAACATAATACAGTCTACGTGAACAGTTAAAATGTTGCTGAGCTGTTTCTTATTAATATGATATCAAATGAAAAATCCTCAAATTCAGGCGGTTTTTTGAACGGCATTCGCTCAATTTTCGAGATAGCGATCTGAAACTTGTACCATTGTTTAAGTTAGGAAATTCTACGCCAGATCAATGTATAATAGTTGTACTTTTCGAAAATTTAATTTTTCGCAAAAATCTGAAGGGGGTAGGTCAGGATTTTTTGCGATTTTCGTAAATCGCTCGCCATTTCCGTAATTTTTGAGCTATTAAAGTGATCCTGGACGTTTTGGACGCGGAATCCGAAGCCGAATAAGCCAGTGAAAGAATCATTTTGATATCTAAAAAATTGTGGAAATGGCGGGGGAAAAACAAAAATCGCAAAAAATCCTGACCTACCCCCTTCAGATTTTAGCGAAAAATAAAATTTTCGAAAAGTACAACTATTATACATTGTTCTACCGTAGAATTTCCTAACTAAAACAATGGTACCAGTTTCAGATCGCTATCTCAAAAATTGAGCGAATGCCGATCGAAAAACTGCTTTAATTTGGCGATTTTTCGCGATTTTCATACATCGCTCGCCATTCGCGCAATTTTCAAGATATAAAAATGATCGAATATGTTTCGAATGCGCATTCTGAACCTTAATAAGGTGATGGAAGATTCAGATGGATAATTAAAAGAAAGCGAAAATGACGAGTACAAAATGAAAATCGTAATTGTCGTAAAGTAGCGCAATATAAATTACAAATTTGATTAAAATGTTACCGATAATTATTCATAATGAGCCAAGGTAATCGTGCATGGCCGCGAGTATGAAAAATATTGCGAAATTATGAAAAAGTTATCTTTTACAATTTTTCGAAGCCGCCGGTACCGTCGGTACCTGCCCGGGAAATCCCTACCTGTTATTGTCACCTTAATTGTTCCGCTCGAGCGGATCCAGTACGGCCAAACTCAAACATACTCGACCTGACATTGCCAAGTACACGGATAACCATTAGTCCGTGACGGAACGTCCTGGCGTCAACTACTCTTCCCAACTCGCTCCGGACGACTCTCTCGGGTATAATTCATTTAATTTCAAGCTTATTTATTATGTATCGATCATTTACATTATATTTCATGTACTCCTTATACATTACTGATACAGTACGACATATCCCTCGGTTACAATTAGTTACTATAAAATTATTAACAATAATTTTTGCATAACTTCTGATTCGCTTCGGTTCGCTTAATAGAGAAATAGTTAATATATTTAAAATATACAAATTAATGAAAAATGGTATTTATTTTTATAAATTTTCAACCGTGATTTAGCACGCGGTGTCTTATATCGAAGCTATAAAATCTTGTTCGAGTTTGCGCGAAGTTGGTAAAGGTCGATACCCTTTCTTTATACACAATTTTGTTAAATTATTTTATTGCTAGCTATAAATTATCAAGACAGTAGGGTTTTATTAAGGTTGGTTCCAGTTTTGTACAAGTTTTATTATGTTGTAATAGATCGAAAATATTCGACGCCGGGGGCATGTGCACGCTCCGCTACCTGCCCCCCACCCGCTATAACACCGAGTTTGTCCGACATGATTTTGTCACGTACTACCTACATCGACACGCATCAGTCATCGGCGAACTGTGGCGGTGTCAAGACTTCCTCCTGGGTGCTTCCTGGTGCTCTCTAAGGTACATCGCACTTCTCTACATTTACCTTTGCTTAATCAAAGCTATACTTGCAATTCATTTCTCAACTCGACAAACTTTACAGTTTATATCATTACATTTTTGGCCTTATTTTCTATTAATCGTAATTTCATAATATTTAATGTTTATTTTCACTGTTTTTATAGTTGGAATGTGCGTAACATTATTATTCATACTTTGACTTTTTGCAGTTTAAATTCTAAGAACATAATTCCAATCGTATTTTTGTCTGTAATTTCAGATTCAACCAACAAAGAGAAATCCAGTTCGCACCGGTGAATTCTCTTGGAGGGTAGCAGATAACTACGTCGCGGTCTTGTGACGTTTACGTAAAGAAGAAAATCTGGGCATCGCATCGTTCACACCTTACTTGCTACCGACCTTGACATTGGTCGGAACTACCATTGTCGTCGTTTCAACTACAACGGGAATTTATATTTTCCGTGAGTTTCATCGAATCGAATCGAGTCATCGTCGCATTGTTTATTCGCGAACCGGATATAAGAAATATTTTCCTTGCGAAGGGTGTGAGAATGTTTCTACAAAACTTGGCATTGATTTATTCAAATCTCGTATTTGTTTTACGTATCGACAATCGGTTTGACTGATCATATTTACATTTTTCAATCTTTTCTTAGTGAATAAAAATTCACGCTATTTCAAATATAAAATAAATGTTGAGAAATTTTAGAGTGAAGAATATACTTGACTGCTATATGAAGAAATTCATGATTACGTTTTAAATATTAATTTACAAGAAACAGTAGGACAAAGGCAATATTCCTAACAACAGCGCGTGGTATAAAAAAATAAGACGTACAAAACCAACAACTGTGTCATTCTGCGTGATAAATGGTATATTTGTGTGCACCCTCCCCTTTATTTTCAGCTTGTGTGATCGCGCGCAATGCGGTCTTAGAGTCACTTGCTCCGAGAGACAGTATTTCGCGAAATAGAGTCAGTGTTGTTGCGCTATTAAAAATTGTGCTTGTTCGATAACCGCGTATTTAAAACCGCCGAAAGAATTGAAATGGACTGCTACAACGTAACATATTCGGTCGCGAAATTCCTGTATACTTTGAATCGCGAGAGTAGAGTCAGTTTGCTCGCCGGAAATAATTACGGTCGGGAGTGTAGTCTCTTTATTTTTCTATTTGTTTGTTGAAATGCGTCGCGATATAGTAGTGGTACGCAGCAGCTGCGGAGAGGACCTCCATCGGGCGTCGTCGCATCAGGCAGCAGGTAAATATCGCCAAAATTGTATTCCTGTTAAAATTTCTGAAAAGGAAGATCGAGCGAAAGTGGAATCTTTCCATTCCAACTCTAGCAAAATTGTGAAATGAAATACAGTTGAATTATAAAGAATATCTTCTTGTTACGTTACAGAGATCATCGGCAGATATACCGGTCGTAGTATCAACTCTAGAAGGCGCAGAAGAACTCTACGGCCGGTGAGTCGAAAAATTTTTGGTTCCTCCGATCACTCCATCATGTCGTAGGATGTAAAGGTCCGAAGCGACACGGGTGATCGGTTGTATTTTATTTGAATGTCGTAGCGAGCATAGTGACCGCGAGTGTAAAGTATTTGCTACTTTACGCTTGTGGGTAGTAACACACCACTTTTACTTGTGAATATTTAATTAGCTCAGGCAGGGGTCTTCTTGTGGCTTTTAGCTTGACGTACGTTTTTTTCGTAATTCGATTAAAATTTTCATATCCTTAAGCTGCGTTTAATTGTATTTGAATTCGCGTAAAGTACTTGCAGTAAAACTATACTCGGAATATATTTTCGAGAAAAGAGTTTGATATTTTCACGTATGAAGTTCATACGAATTAAATTGAATGAAAGTTTTCATGTGATTTATATTTTTCGTAACATGATTTCCGATAACGGAAGAAATTCATATTAATCGTTCTATTTTATGAATGTACCCAAGAAGACCAATTCGCGGTGTTTAGATTCTGGTTTCAAAGGATTATTTTTAACACATTTATCATTGTTTAGAACACCTCCTTTGAATAAGGAATCAAACAAGGGTTTTCCATTAAAACATTGAAGTTTTCAATATACATCTACTTTTCTGTATATTAATATTGAGAAACTTTCGATACGTACTTATATTAAAAGTTGTGAAATTCGTCTTAAATAAATTTATATTCTCTTGACTTTTTCAATGATTTAAATAACTATATTCGAGTCATTTTATCAAGCATATTTTGAATGAATTTTTGCAAAGTGATTTAAATAAATGTATGTCATTGGGATTGGGATATCATGCGCCAAATTCCGTCGACAATAAAGGCAATGACTTTTTTGCTCGTTCCGCGTTATTAAATCAATTTTAAGCTGACATAATGGTCTTTAACTTTTAATTACAATTATTATCTTCAATTTTCATCTTTCATTTTTAACTTAAACATTTATCTTGAATTTTTCATGTTTAAAGTAGAATCATTTGTTCGTTATTTGTCACGTTTATCATACCACTGGCGTTAAAACAACACGATAAACCGTGTAGTCGGCCTAATAGCCTCACGGCTATTTGGTTAAACCGCGATCTTGCGATGTAATCGTGGAGCGTGGCTTTCGTCAAATCATGGTTCCATCGGTACTTTGGGTGGCCTAGCGTTGTCTGGAAAGTCGAACTCTCGGGTTCGATCTGGGATCGCATAGACGGGCAAACCGTTCTTAATTAATATTAATAAATTTCCATTCTGATTCGGATTAGTCGTATCAGGCTTGTCGGTAGCGGCCGGACCGACAAGGCTTATTCGACTTAATCTGTGTAGAGTTCGTCTTAATTATCTGTAGTTCCGCGTTTTATTTGTTTCATCTTTGAAGTGATCCTCGAGCGAATTTCGTTGAGATTTCTTTCCTGTAAATCGACCCTAGGTGAATCTCTTTGTATCGGTGGACCATGATTCGGGGAAAGTCGTGTGAAACGGGTATTTCTCAAGATCGTTGTACGAGCCACTGTGTAAGTGTGTAAATTGTTTTTTCGCCGCGTTATGGTAAATGTTTAGAATCACCCGCGTTCAGATTTTGATTATGGAGTTGGTTGTCTCGATGAGTAACCAGACCTTTTCACTTTCACTTTTTGTTTGCCTTTAACTGTCTAACTAATAATTGGCGTGTGATGGGGATGTTTAATATTAATGATATTGAAAACCATATTAAACATTAAAGCTTTCCACATATATATTTTGTTCAATACATGAAATATTCAAAGGTTCTTAAAATACATATACTTTTTTACATATTAGTATTGAAAGTTTCTCAATATATACATTAAAAGTTTTGAAATATTTCTTAAATAATCTTTTCATTTTTTGACTGATTTAAATAAACTATATTCGAGTCATTTTATCATTTTATACGTATATTTTCAATTAATTTTTATACTGAGATTTAAATGAGTGATTAGATCGTTGGAAACATTATGTTAATAATCATTTTGTAGCTCAGGATTTTCAGCATACATCGACACTAGTTTTAATTAGTTTTATATTTGCCACGTTCATGTCCCTATTTGGCTTGAACTCATTTGTGGGCCCAGGTGCTGCACGAATGGGTGATGGCGGTGAACGTGGCTGATTTTTTGATTAATTATAATAATACTATTGTGGCGGCTCACAAGCGTTAGCGATTGTGCACGACGTACGGTTCCACACCGGTGTGAGTGTGTGTATAGTAATTAAGTATTTCGTGGATCGTGCGTCGGTTGAAAGTGAAATATTTCTTGCAATTTATCAATTGAATTAAACCTTAATTTCTTGACAATTTTACATTATTCAATTCATGTTCAATTTTCTTGCGAATTTCACAATATACAATTTATTTGATATACAATTTGAGTCAACACGTAGAAGCATTATCGTTAAACGTAGTAATGGTTCGAGCTACGAATTAATTCCCGTTATTTTATTCACATATTTTACGAAAATATCTTTTCTTTACATTTTTCCCAATAAAGACTAATTTCTAATAAAGTCTACATAAATCGCAATAATCGCTGGCCTTGTGAGTCGATTTCAGCAAAAAGGTACGTACTTTAAGGTGTGCATTGTTTTTCGAGTCGGTGTCGGAGATGTCCCGGGATGTCTCTCGTAGGGGGCCGCACTGACTTTGCTTGAGAATCGTGGAGAGAGTGTGTTGGTGTGCTTGAGTTTTTGCCATTCTTTTTTTTAAATATAGGTGATAGGTAGGCAGGTAACTTAAATTCTGGAATGTGTGCATTAATTTTAAGTAGGAAAGGCCAGGGCAGGTATCACTGTTTCGACTGTTGGAAACCAGTGGTGTTCTGCTTCTGGAGGTCAGGCTAATAATCTTTTCTTTTTAATATTAAGTAAATTCTGCTTGAACATTCGTCCTTCTACTGGCTAACACGTTTGCACGGACTGCAGTTGTCATTCTTCTGAGAATAAGCTGTTAACTTGTCCACACGTTGTTAGCCTCATCGTTTGTCTGTATTAGGCGCGTGTTAGGGTTTTCTTATATTTTGGTTCCGAATGTTCTTGCAGAAACAGGTTGGGCTCCGGCCTGAAGCAAGAAGAGGCTAAATGCCGAAGAGGCCCGACAAATTGTCTAGAAGAGGGCAGCAACTAATGGCTGCCCATTTTGGAATGTCTAATTTTGACAATTCCGGAATGGGCAGTCATTCTGTTACTACTAAGTCACTATGCTCGCTAATAGTAGTTGTAGTAGTAGTAGTAGTAATTTGAAGTAGTTAGTACCACGGGTCGAGGTGAGCTCCCCGTGAAGACTCTGCCCTGGTCTGCATTAAAGTTTTCGAGTCATTTTTCCTATTAAATAATATATTTCAAGTTTTATTAATAGAACTTTGCATTAGTTTTCGAGTCACTTTCATATTAAAGTCTTTTCAAACTAAGTTATTAGAATATTTTGTTGATTATTGTCAAAGGCACCTAAAGTTTTTCATTATTGAGATATTTTTTTAAAATTTCTGAGAGTTCATTTTTAAAAATTCATATTTTTGTCACTTCTAAAGTTCAGTTTTTTGATTGTTATAAATTTGAGAAGAAGCAGAAGGGTAGAGTGTGATACTGTGTGCAGTAGTTAGAAGTAGTTTGTTCCACGGGTCGAGGTGAGCTCCCCGTGAAGACTCTGCCCCGATCTGCATTAAAGTTTTCGAGTCATTTTTCATGTTCAATATTTCTCAAAAGTGTTCATATTAGAATATTTGCTGCACTTGACTTGTTTTCTAATAGAGTCGTTAATTTGTTTTTTATAATTACAAAGATTTTTTAAGTCATTTAACTAATTACTGAGATATTTTTTGTACTTTTCTGACTTGAGTTTTAAGAATACAAACAGTATATTTTGCGAGTTTTTTAATAATTCATAAAGTCCAGAGTTTGATTCGAGTAAATTTGATAAATTGAATTTTTGGAAAAAGCAGAGGGGTAGAGTGTGAAACAGTGTGCAGATAGAAGAAATTTGCACACTTGCCATCCGCGCCGGGTCGTTTTTTTGTCACCGCTGGCTGCACCTTTAGCTTCGCGAAATTATTGATAATCCGAAATGGATCATCCCAGAGTGTCTCACCGAGGTACATTTTTAATACCGTGCAGGAACTGTACCAATTTTTTCAATAAATATGCGAATCTGTCTCTAAGAGACACACGTGGTTTTTATCCTATAATACATATATATATATATATATATATATTAATTAAATGTCCGAAACTGTCTCCACGAGACACACGCGATTTCTTTTTTTTTAATATAAATCATTTCTATGTATAATCTAATGCGGCCATGTGACTCGCGAACCGCATCGTACATCGCCGGCTTGGTACGATGCTACTTAAAACCATTAGGACCAAGCGTTTGTTGAAGGGAATATTGCCATGAGTTGATTTATAAATTGCATTTTACATCGAACAATATTATTTTGTACAATATCGTATAATGTTACGCAAGTCTTCAACATTCAAGTTTTCAATATATACTTTTCTATGCATTAATATTGAGAAACTTTCAATACATACATTAAAAGTTTTGAAATTCGTCTGAAAAAATTTATATTCTCTTCACTTTTTCAATGATTTAAATAACAGTATTCGAGTCATTTTATCAAGTATATTTTTTATGAAATTTTATAAAGTGACTCAAATAAATGGATATCATTGGTATTGGGATATCATGCGCCAAGTTCCGTCGACAATGAAGGCAATCACTTTTTTGCTCGCTCCGCGTTATTAAACAATTTTAATTATTATCCTCAATGTACAACTTTCATTTTTAACTTAAACATTTATCTTGAATTTTTCATTTTTAAAGTAGAATCATTTGTTCGTTATTTGTCACGTTTGTCATACCACTGGCGTTGAAACAACACGATAAACCGTGTAGTCGGCCTAATAGCCTCACGGCTATTTGGTTAAACCGCGATCTTGCGATGTAATCGTGGAGCGTGGCTTTCGTCAAATCATGGTTCCATCGGTACTTTGGGTGGCCTAGCGTTGTCTGGAAAGTCGAACTCTCGGGTTCGATCTGGGATCGCATAGACGGGCAAACCGTTCTTAATTAATATTAATAAATTTCCATTCTGATTCGGATTAGTCGTATCAGGCTTGTCGGTAGCGGCCGGACCGACAAGGCTTATTCGACTTAATCTGTGTAGAGTTCGTCTTAATTATCTATAGTTTCGCGTTTTATTTATTTCATGTTTGAAGTGATCCTCGACCGAATTTCGTTGAGATTTCTTTCCTGTAAATCGACCCTAGGTGAATCTCTTTGTATCGGTGGACCATGATTCGGGGAAAGTCGTGTGAAACGGGTATTTCTCAAGATCGTTGTACGAGCCACTGTGTAAGTGTGTAAATTGTTTTTTCGCTGCGTTATGGTAAACGTTTAGAATCACCCGCGTTCAGATTTTGATTATGGAGTTGGTTGTCTCGATGAGTAACCAGACCTTTCCACTTTTCACTTTTTGTTTGCCTTTAATTGTCTAACGAATAATTGGCGTGTGATGGGGATGTTTAATATTAATGATATTGAAAACCATATTAAACATTAAAGTTTTACATGTATATATTTTTTCAATACATGAATTTTCATAGGTTCTTAATATACATATTCTTTTTTACATATTAATATTGAAAATTTCTCAATATATACATTCAAAGTTTTGAAATATTTTTTAAATAATCTTTTCACTTTTTTAATGATACTTCAAACTGATTTCGAGTCATTTCATCAAGTATATTATATAATAAATACAATACACTATGATCAGTTAAATCGGTGGAAGCGATCAACGCGGAATTTTTTCAATTTAGTACATCAGTTTTGTAAAAATGTTCATGACCGTGAAACAAGGAACATATTTTCGCGTGCGAAATTCGAATTGTTTAAAGATGAAACTTGTAATCACACGATGACTAGTTCGTTACGATAAAACATACGAAGTTGTGGAAACTGCAGCGTGTCAAAGAACTTGACAAATGACTGAAGAAGACTGAAGAAGACTATTAGAAGACTGAAGAAGACTGAAGAAGACTGAAGAAGATTTTTATAAGACTTTTAGAAGATTTTAGAAGACTTTTAGAAGATTTTAGAAGACTTTTAGAAGATTTTAGAAGACTTTTAGAAGACTGAAGAAGAATTTTAGAAGACTGAAGAAGAATTTTAGAAGACTGAAGAAGAATTTTAGAAGACTGAAGAGAACTTTTAGAAGACTGAAGAGAACTTTTAGAAGACTGAAGAGAACTTTTAGAAGACTGCCATTGGGTCCACTCATCAGCTTTGAAGCATTTGTCGAAAACGGATGAGAGTGGAAATCACCAAAACTTGAGCCCTACTAAGAATGATTTAAACTCTGACGCAATTACCCATGGCCAGCAATTGTTCATTACGTTTGACAACTAGGATTTTTCTCTCCAACTCCGAGGAACTAGATTAAGCTAATTATTGTATTCATTATTACACAAAGTGTAATCGCTTGTAAATCGTTTTGGACACTCTGGTGACAAAACGATATAGTTTAAGGGGATATCACGCGCCAATTCCACTTCGTTTTTCATCGACCATCAAGAAAACGCGACTTTTTTTTATCGTTCCGCGTAATTAAATTCATTTTCAGCCTTAGCTTTGATCTTCAGGCTGCAGTATTTAGCTTCAGTTTATCTGGAATAGATCTTTATCTGGAATTTTTCATGTTTAAAGTAGATTCATTTGTTCGTTATTTGTCACGTTTGTCATACCCCTGGCGTTAAAACAACACGATAAACCGTGTAGTCGGCCTAATAGCCTCACGGCTATTTGGTTAAACCGCGATCTTGCGATGTAATCGTGGAGCGTGGCTTTCGTCAAATCATGGTTCCATCGGTACTTTGGGTGGCCTAGCGTTGTCTGGAAAGTCGAACTCTCGGGTTCGATCTGGGATCGCATAGACGGGCAAACCGTTCTTAATTAATATTAATAAATTTCCATTCTGATTCGGATTAGTCGTATCAGGCTTGTCGGTAGCGGCCGGACCGACAAGGCTTATTCGACTTAATCTGTGTAGAGTTCGTCTTAATTATCTATAGTTTCGCGTTTTATTTATTTCATGTTTGAAGTGATCCTCGACCGAATTTCGTTGAGATTTCTTTCCTGTAAATCGACCCTAGGTGAATCTCTTTGTATCGGTGGACCATGATTCGGGGAAAGTCGTGTGAAACGGGTATTTCTCAAGATCGTTGTACGAGCCACTGTGTAAGTGTGTAAATTGTTTTTTCGCCGCGTTATGGTAAACGTTTAGAATCACCCGCGTTCAGATTTTCATTATGGAGTTGCTTTTCTCGTTGAGTCGTTCCTTCTATAGTTCTCTTTTTGTTTCCTTTTTTTATATCGCGAATAATTGGCGCGTGATGGTGATGGTTTGCGTTAGTAATTTTGAAACACGTTTCAATACCCCCCTCTAGTCGCGGTCTCATCGATAGACGTGTCTATGAGACGATCGTTCTTTAATTGAATTAGTTTAAAAGAGGGGGGTGGATGGAGGTAGTGGTTTGATTCCGCCTCCATCCTCAGAAACTTTCCGTGGTGAGATTTGCGTCGAAATTATTTGCATCGAACCTTTTTGGCTTCGATACAAATGGTATCGAGCAGATTTTCCGCGAATAGATTATAAGTTTTTTTTACTCTTTTACTCGCATCGATTGCGTAAATGAAGCATAGGTATAAATTGTCTGTGTCTATGATATAGTCCAGTGATCATTGTTTTACTACCATATCACGGACTTTGATAAAATATTAGTAATTTGTAAGCTTTAATTTTGATTAAATGTTAGTAGATTAATTAGTCCCCTGTGGGTCGGGGAAAGAATACACCCACGGTAATCTCTTCCTGTCGTAAGAGGCGACTAACAGAGTCGTTTTGGCACTCCGGTGACAAAACGCGGGGGGTATCATTCGCCAATTAAAATTTGTTTCGAAGTCGATAATCTAGAGAACGCGACTGATTTGCTTGTTCCGCGTTATTAACAGTTTGCCTACCGGTAGCGGTAGGTAAAGTGTTACATTCGTATTATACGTAATAGGGAAATGGCATGTTTGTTCTTTTTCTGTCCCGCGAATACTTAATTGGCGTATGATGGGGATAATTAGTTTTAGTAATATTGAAACGTTATAAGTTTTTTTTACTCTTTTACTCGCATCGATTGCGTAAATGAAGCATAGGTATAAATTGTCTGTGTCTATGATATAGCCCAGTGATCATTGTTTTACTACCATATCATGGGCTTTGATAAAATATTAGTAATTTGTAAGCTTTAATTTTGATTAAATGTTAGTAGATTAATTAGTCCCCTGTGGGTCGGGGAAAGAATACACCCACGGTAATCTCTTCCTGTCGTAAGAGGCGACTAACAGAGTCGTTTTGGCACTCCGGTGACAAAACGCGGGGGTTATCATTCGCCAATTAAAAATTGTTTTTTGTCGATAATCTAGAGAACGCGACTGATTTGCTTGTTCCGCGTTATTAACAGTTTGCCTACCGGTAGCGGTAGGTAAAGTGTTAAATTCGTACTATCCGTAATAGGGAAATGGCATGTTTGTTCTTTTTTGTCCCGCGAATACTTAATTGGCGTATGATGGGGATAATTAGTTTTAGTAATATTGAAACGTGTTTCAATACCGCCTATATCGTGATCTCATTGACAGACGTGTCTTTGAGATTATAGTTTTTAAGTATAATTAGCATAGTCTTAAAAATAAGGATGTGGTTAAATTTTAATCAAACGATAATACAATACTTTAATATGTTTTGCAAATATAATGACTTTGTGTCATACATTTGAAAGTACTGTAAAATATCGTAAATAACTTATTGATTAAACTGTTATCAATAAATTCTAAGCATTTGTTTCATTTTCCTTTTCCTATTGCAATTACAGATCTTCGTGGATCAGATTAGTACTTTGACGTTTAAGAAATAACACTAGTATGTGATAAAGTATTATCGTAAATCAGGATTTGTTTAAAATACATTCCCCTGTGGGTTGGGGAAAGAATATACCCACGGTATTCCCTGCCTGTCGTACGAGGCGACTAATAGGGACGCGTTTTGTGCAGATTCGTGACAAAAGGTTCGTTTAAGGAGTGAGGTGATAGAAATTGAGTTGGTTTTCCTTCGTTCGGTATGATAAGGCCAAAATTTGTAGACATTTCGGCAAAGTTTGAACCCTGTAGATGAAGATTTCTGGCTATTTTGGTAATTCGCTCGCCATTTGCACAATTTTTTAGACATCGACCTGAATCTTTCACCGTCTTATTTCGTTTTAAATAACGCGCCGAAAAAGTCCTGGATCATTTGCATAGCTCGAAAATTACGGAAATGACGAAGAAATTACGAAATTCGCGAAAATTCATCAATTTAGAGCAGTTTTTCGTTCGGCATTCGCTCAATTTTTGACATAGCGATCTGAAACTGGTACCATTGATTTAGTTAGGAAATTCTACGCCAGATCAACATATAATAGTTGTAGTTTTCGAAAATTTAATTTTTCGCCAAAATCTGAAGGGGGTAGGTCAGGATTTTTTGCGATTTTCGTAAATCGCTCCCCATTTCTACAATTTTTTAGATATCAAAATAATTCTTTCACTGTCTTATTCGGCTTCGGATTCCGCGTCCAAAACGCCCCGGATCGTTTTAATAGCTCAAAAATTACGGAAATGGCAGGCGATTTACGAAAATCGCGAAAAATCCTGACCTACCCCCTTCAGATTTTTGCGAAAAATTAAATTTTCGAAAAGTACAACTATTATAGGTTGATCTGCCGTAGAATTTCCCAACTAAAACAATGGTACCAGTCTCAGTTCGCTATCTCTAAAATTGAGCAAATGGCAATCGAAAAACTGCTCTAAATTGAAGGTTCTTCGCGATTTTCCGAATTCCCTGGTTGTTTCCGCAAATTTTTAAAACATTTACCCTATTGCGCTATCATTTGGCTAATGGTTGGATTTAATAAATAAACATAAACCCCAATATACATAAAACGAAAAATTGTGGGTAAGTGGTACGCGTTCAAACGACGTTTCGCGGCTTGTAAGAGGCGGAATATTCGAGAAATATTCGGCGAAAATTCGTCGTAAAATCGACTCGGAGTATCAGGAGCACAGGATAGCATAGGAGGTCTACCGGAGGTATCCCCTGGTCGCGCATGCGCAATGGGTCCGCGGCCATAACATTATTTGACATATTTAACCAACAATACGACGACACTGGACAATTATCGCTTCGTTCGGTGAAATTAGACGACATACGTGCCAATTTCTCCTAAAAGAATGCAAAGGAATATGCAAATGTACGACAAAACTCGAAAACAGTCGTAAAATTCGGAAAGATTAAGGAAAATTAGCAATTTACGGACACATTACTTGACATATTTAACCAACAATACGACGACACTGGACAATTATCGCTTCGTTCGGTGAAATTAGACGACATACGTGCCAATTTCTCCCAAAAGAATGCAAAGGAATATGCAAATATATGAGAAAACACGAAAGCACTCGTAAAATTTCAAGAGATTAAGGAAAATTAGCAATTTACGCACGTCATGTGCCCAGATTACGCGTAAGATCTGTGTAAAACATGGGCCTACGCTTAACGTTATTACACAGCAATTTTCGTTAAATCTCGATCGTTAATGGTCCTTTAATGTTCGTAAGAGTTGGCCTTACATTCTCTATGCGCCACTTTTCCTATATTTTCCATACTAAGTCGCTGGCAGTGCTCCGAAAATATTCATTTTCGACAGTAAAACGTATGCTCTGGCGGCCATATTGTCGGCCGTCAACATGAGCATACGTTTCACTGTCGAAAATGAATATTTTCGGAGCGCTGCCAGCGACTTAGTATGGAAAATATAGGAAAAGTGGCGCATAGCGAATGTAAGGAAAACCCTCAGGATCATTAAAGGACCATTAACGATCGAGATTTAACGAAAATTGCTGTGTAATAACGTAAAGCGTAGGCCCATGTTTTACACAGATCTTACGCGTAATCTGGGCACATGACGTGCGTAAATTGCTAATTTTCCTTAATCTCTTGAAATTTTACGAGTGCTTTCGTGTTTTCCCATATATTTGCATATTCCTTTGCATTCTTTTGGCAGAAATTGGCACGTATGTCGTCTAATTTCACTGAACGAAGCGAGCATGTGCCCAGATTACTCGTAAGATCTGTGTAAAACACGGGCCTACGCTTTACGTTATTACTCAGCAATTTTCGTTAAATCTCGATCGTTAATGGTCCTTTAATGATCCTGAGGGTCGGCCTTACATTCCCTATGCGCCACTTTTCCTATATTTTCAATACTAAGTCACTGGCAGCGCTCCGAAAATATTCATTTTCGACCGTGAAACGTATGCTCTGGCGGCCATGTTGACGGCCGACAATATGGCCGCCAGAGCATACGTTTTACTGTCGAAAATGAATATTTTCGGAGCACTGCCAGCGACGTACAATTAACAATATAGGAAAAGTGGCGCATAGGGAATGTAAGGCCAACTCTTACGAACATTAAAGGACCATTAACGATCGAGATTTAACGAAAATTGCTGTGTAATAACGTAAAGCGTAGGCCCATGTTTTACACAGATCTTACGCGTAATCTGGGCACATGACGTGCGTAAATTGCTAATTTTCCTTAATCTCTTGAAATTTTACGAGTGCTTTCGTGTTTTCTCATATATTTGCATATTCCTTTGCATTCTTTTGGGAGAAATTGGCACGTATGTCGTCTAATTTCACCGAACGAAGCGATAATTGTCCAGTGTCGTCGTATTGTTGGTTAAATATGTCAAGTAATGTGTCCGTAAATTGCTAATTTTCCTTAATCTTTCCGAATTTTACGACTGTTTTCGAGTTTTGTCGTACATTTGCATATTCCTTTGTATTCTTTTAGGAGAAATTGGCACGTATGTCGTCTAATTTCACCGAACGAAGCGATAATTGTCCAGTGTCGTCGTATTGTTGGTTAAATATGTCAAATAATGTTATGGCCGCAGACCCATTGCGCATGCGCGACCGGGGGATACTTCCGGTAGACCTCCTATGCTATCCTGTGCTCCTGATACTCGAGTCGATTTTACGACGAATTTTCGCCGAATATTTCTCGAATATTCCGCCTCTTACAAGCCGCGAAACGTCGTTTGAACGCGTACCACTTACCCACAATTTTTCGTTTTATGTATATTGGGGTTTATGTTTATTTATTAAATCCAACCATTAGCCAAATGATAGCGCAATAGGGTAAATGTTTTAAAAATTTGCGGAAACGGCCAGCGAATTCCGAAAATCGCGAAAAACCTTCAATTTAGAGCAGTTTTTCGATTGCCTTTTGCTCAATTTTAGAGATAGCGAGCTGAGACTGGTACCATTGTTTTAGTTAGGAAATTCTACGGCAGATTAACATATAATAGTTGTACTTTTCGTAAATTTAATTTTAAGAGGCGGAATATTCGAGAAATATTCGGCGAAAATTCGTCGAAAAATCGACTCGAGTATCAGGAGCACAGGATAGCATAGGAGGTCTACCGGAGGTATCCCCTGGTCGCGCATGCGCAATGGGTCTGCGGCCATAACATTATTTGACATATTTAACCAACAATACGACGACACTGGACAATTATCGCTTCGTTCGGTGAAATTAGACGACATACGTGCCAATTTCTCCTAAAAGAATGCAAAGGAATATGCAAATGTACGACAAAACTCGAAAACAGTCGTAAAATTTCAAGAGATTAAGGAAAATTAGCAATTTACGGACACATTACTTGACATATTTAACCAACAATACGACGACACTGGACAATTATCGCTTCGTTCGGTGAAATTTGACGACATACGTGCCAATTTCGCCCAAAAGAATGCAAAGGAATATGCAAATATACGACAAAACTCGAAAACACTCGTAAAATTTCTAGAGATTAATGAAAATTAGCAATTGACGCACAGCATGTACCCAGATTACGCGTAAGATCTGTGTAAAACATGGGCCTACGCTTTACGTTATTACACAGCAATTTTCGTTAAATCTCGATCGTTAATGGTCCTTTAATGTTCGTAAGAGTTGGCCTTACATTCCCTATGCGCCACTTTTCCTATATTGTTAATTGTACGTCGCTGGCAGTGCTCCGAAAATATTCATTTTCGACAGTAAAACGTATGCTCTGGCGGCCATATTGTCGGCCGTCAACATGGCCGCCAGAGCATACGTTTCACTGTCGAAAATGAATATTTTCGGAGCGCTGCCAGCGACTTAGTATGGAAATTATAGGAAAAGTGGCGCATAGCGAATGTAAGGAAAACCCTCAGGATCGTTAAAGGACCATTAACGATCGAGATTTAACGAAAATTGCTGAGTAATAACGTAAAGCGTAGGCCCGTGTTTTACACAGATCTTACGAGTAATCTGGGCACATGCTCGCTTCGTTCGGTGAAATTAGACGACATACGTGCCAATTTCTCCCAAAAGAATGCAAAGGAATATGCAAATATATGGGAAAACACGAAAGCACTCGTAAAATTTCAAGAGATTAAGGAAAATTAGCAATTTACGCACGTCATGTGCCCAAATTACGCGTAAGATCTGTGTAAAACATGGGCCTACGCTTTACGTTATTACACAGCAATTTTCGTTAAATCTCGATCGTTAATGGTCCTTTAATGTTCGTAAGAGTTGGCCTTACATTCCCTATGCGCTAGTTTTCCTATATTTTCAATTGTACGTCGCTGGCAGTGCTCCGAAAATATTCATTTTCGACCGTGAAAGGTATACTCTGGCGGCCATGTTGACGGCCGACAATATGGCCGCCAGAGCATACGTTTTACCTTCAGATTTTCGTGGAAAATGAAATTTTCGACAAGTACAACTATTATACATTGTGCTGGCGTAGAATTTCCTAACTAAATCAATGGCACAAGTTTCAGCTCGTTATCTGTAAAATTTGCACAGCATGTCCTGTCTACTCTTATGGGTGGTCTGTGGTATAATTTAAGTAATTCCTTAAAATTAAGTAATATTATTAATACGTACAAACGACAGCTTCTATACCCTCGGTCATCCTAGACTCGCACCCAAAATGGTAACGTTGCTACCCTTCACAATGGTAACATTATTAATACGCACAGACTATAGCTTCTCTACCCTCGGTCATCCTAGACTCGAACCCAAAATGGTAACGTTGCTACTCTTCACGACGGTAACATTGTTAATACGCACAGACTATAGCTTCTCTACCCTCAGTCATCCTAGACTCGAACCCATAATGGTAACGTTGCTACTCTTCACAATGGTAACATTATTAATACGCACAGACTATAGCTTCTACACCCTGTCATCCTAGATTCGAACCGATAATGGTAACGTTGATACCCTTCACAAATAAACTTTAAAGGAAATACTTAAAAATAATTTTACATAATATATGAAATTCAATGTTGCTATGTAGGGTGTCTTAAGGTTTCCATATATGACGAGTTAGTGTCCCTTGGAAAAAGGCAGGCGCTGAAACTTCTAAACGCACAAAAGTTTAATCTCTAAATTTCTCATCTCCCAATTTGATATCTTAAAAATTACATTCCGTCAGAAACATGGATACAGAAAGCTAGATAGGAAGGAACTTTAAAACAGTTTCCAAGAATTTTTCGCCCGATCATATACGGTCCACCTGACTCATCTCATTTATCTCTCCATCTTCATCCGCCAGTGTCACCGACTCTAAATGCCCTCAGCTCTCCGAGAGGAGAGAAAACTGAGACAGAGAGAGAGAACGGAGAGAGTGCTCACTTTCCGGTGTTCGGGCGGCTTAATTAGTGGCGTGATTTACACGGTGTTACGTTTTCGGCCTTTCCCATGATCCCTCCGGACGTTCAATAAACCATGGCTCTTAATTGCGCCGGACAATTAACTCGGATGAGTTGGGAAGCTGGTCTAGGACTAGACGTTATACGAATATCTCTGTGATACTTACTTTCAATTAGATTCGTCCGAGTTGGCATATGGACGTAGAGACGCGGACGAAGGTGCCTGGATAACACGGACGGAATATGGTTTGCAAAATTTCAAGGCGTAAAGGACCTCGGATACGCGTGATTGTATCTAGCTTTTATGGGGAATTAGGGTGAGATCTGGACATTTTAGGGGTTCGAGGTTTTAAAGCGGGAACACTTCGAGCCATGGGAATTTCGATGTTCAAAGATTCCGAGGTGTTGATATTTTAAATCTTTAAGATTTCGAGCTATGCGAATTTTAATGTTTGGAGAAATTTGTGGTGTGAACATTTTTATAGAAATTTCACGTTACTTTTTTTAGATTTTTTTTCAAATTAATTTATTTATGTTATTTAAGAATGAGATATTTCTTTATGAGTGATAAAGGTAAACTTGTAGTCTGTCTTTGGACTTTGCAAATATTATAATATGTGTTTATTAAATATATTAATTTGATAAGAGCGATAGTTATTATAATGACACTTGAATTCCATTGAAAGAAAATAGTAGTTTCCTTGTAATTGACTACCTGTACCGCCACTGACTAAAGATGTTAAGTCGTGAGTGATGAGCTAAGTGATTCTGGACGAACCGCGTGTGGTAATCGCTTCTCATTAAACTTTGACACGCGTTTCCGTGAAACTTTTAGCTGCTAATCACTCGGGTAATTACCAGATAGAGTTTCTAAACGGGACAACGTCGATCGCAGACACGGTATAAGAGTAGACATGGCATTGAATAGAGTATAGTGTGCCACAATTATAAAAAGAAATATAAATAAAAAGAATTATTTTAGAATTAATTATTTATTTTAGTAATTTCAAAATTTATTAATTGTTAATTTTTATGTTTAACAGATCTTTTCCACGCAGTTTCCTGGGGGACGGCGACGACGTGGACTGACTACTTAATTTCGAGAAAATTGTTAAGCTGTACTACTAGATTGCGGAAATACTTTTAATATATACAGTATCTTGTGTTGTATATTATACGTGTTGCAAAATGAATAAACAGTCTATTTTTGGATAAAATAAACTGAATTCTTTATTTATAATAATTATTCCTATCTTTTCCATTAAATGACGTTCACGGAAGCGAAATCTTGCCACATCTTGTGATTTATTCTTTTGGTAGAGAAGTCTAACATTTCGAAGTTTGTTGATATAAAAATTGAGGAATAGGTTTTAATATAAGAAACTCGTGATTTATCATAAATGAAATTTATTGAAAGACTTCATTTTACAAGAGTATAACTTACAAATTAAACATCTTAAATAATTAATCAGATAAATAGAATCACTGCGTTTGCTGGCCGTTGATCCAAATGGTTTCTGGAATGATTTTTCCGCCTAGAAACATACAAACAAATCGATTTATAATCTAATAAATAATTCACACCCTACCCACCCCTCCCAAATAATCAACCACCCTTAAAATTCCCCAGGTCATCGATCAAAATTCAATAAAAACATCCTTTTCCGGGTATAAACTCAATTGTCATTTATAACAATTTTTGCCGACCCGTCCAAAAATTCTCCCCACCATTTGGCATCCCCACCACGCCCACCCTGCGCTCACCCTATATAAGGAGGAGCACCGCAGATTTTCCTCGGTTGCGAAGACCGCTCCGACGCAGTCGGGTCGGTCTTCCAGCTCACCCGTCCGCGGGGACCCTCTGGGGACCTCACCCTTCCTCCCTCGGGGGATGGTGGGCCGCGGTGAGGGGTCACCAACCTCTCACCGCTGGTCTTCCCCGAGGAGAAGGTGGAGGGACCTGGGGAGCCGGACGAGGGCGGCTGGGGCCCTCTGCTCCAGCCGAACTCGGACGGTTCCCGCGAGCCCCCGCCACCCTTCCCCGAAGGGACGGACCTCTTCGGGGACGGGTGGTGGGTGCTCGAGGGGTGTCCGAGCGCGGGGGGACGTGGGGGGCGCCTTCTGGCATCCCGGGGCCCCAGGGATGCACGGGTGGGTCCAACAGAAGGCGAACCCCATGGCCTCCCGTGCTTGGGCACCTCCAGGTTCCCTTCCCCTTCCCTTCGGGGGATGATCCGGCGGTGAGGGGGGTGGCTCGCTTGCCCGGTCAGCCACCCTCGACGTGGAGGTTAGGGGGAGCCCTGGAGACCCCAAGGGTGGGGAGCCGGAGCCGGCTCGGTTGCCCGGTTCGGTTTTCGCAATCCACGGGGGGTGGGGGGACTCGGGGGTGGTGAGAGCCACAGCCGGAGTCCTTTGGGGCCGGGGGCCCGGGGGCTCCCGGAGGACCGAGGTCCTCTGGGAGCACCGGGGTCCCCGTCTCCGGAGGTGGTTCTCTCCACTCCCCGGGTCGGGGGGCGGATAGGCCCCCCGGCCCGGGGTTGGGACTCACTCGAAATGGGGAGAGGGTCCCAACCCACGTCGGTTGTTTTCATGATCTGAACGGACGTAGTGCCCCCCTGCTCTGAACTTCCTCTCTTCAGGGACGGCTACCCCTGGTGTGAGTGCCCCTGTCCCCCCACCAGTGGTGGTCATCCCTAAAGAGCGGGAGGAATCAGCCCGGGGAGTGAGGCCCCCCAGGCCTCTTCCTCCCGCTCTTCTAAGATGACCACCACCGATGAGGGGACTGGCACTCTCACCAGGGATAGCCATCCCCGAAGAGAGGAAGGAGGCGGCTCGGAAGATGTCCAAGTCAAGTAGGAGGCAAGCCCCCTACCGTGCTTGGGCATCTCCCAAGCCTCTCCTTCCACTCTTCAAAGATGACTACCCAAGGTGAGGGACCGGGTGCCCCCGCACCGTGGTCGTCATCCTCGAAGAGAGGACGAAGACTGTCCGCCCCAGCAGAGCCGGGGTAAGGCACGATCACGACGAGAGGACGCCACTCCTCCCGAAGGGCCGTATTCCGCACAGTGTCACAAAAGGGACACTGCCGAAATTCATTCCAGCGCACGGCGCCACGCGCTGGAACGAACTGGCTATTGCAGGAAATTGATTTCCTGGGCGATGGGCACGCCAACTTCCCTACGCCTTGGTGGTGTTAGCAGGACCCCGTCGTCCAACCCCCCCGGTTAAAGGGGGGAAAGACGTCAAGGTCCTCCCAGGGCACACCGCGAGGAGGTACCACCACGTGCCCCATGTACGAGGCGAAGACATTTCCCGCTCTTCGAGAATGACTATCATCGGTGACGAACACCGGGACTGCCATCCCCGAAGAGAAGACAAAGTCTCCAGGCTTGATGCGACGAGAGAGCGCCCAATTCTCCCGAAGAGGCCGTAAACCGCGCAGTGTCACAAAAGGGACACTGCCTAAATTCATTCCAGTGTACGGCGCTCACACCCTGGAACGAATTGGCTATTGCAAGGAATGAATTCCTTGGGCGATGGGCACGCCAACTTCCCTACGCCTTGGTGGTGTTAGCAGGACCCCGTCGTCCAACCCCCCCGGTTAAAGGGGGGCGAGACGTCAAGGTCCTCCCAGGGCACACCGCGAGGAGGTACCACCATGTGCCCCACTTTGAGTTTACATTGATAAATAAATGCAAATGTATTTTACTTACTTGTGTAATGTACTATGTAGTTATGGATAAATTGAATAAACGAATGCGGTTGAAAAGTACACGTTAAAGTTGTTGCAAAATTATTTCTCGAACCTCCCGTATAATGAAAACTCTACTGTTGCTTACAATCACTCGACCGAAGAATTCGCGTCTGTTTCGTAATCAAACAACCCGTCCGCGGAAACTCACCCGACAACGTTCTTAAACAATGACTCGAGAGCAACTGTGCAGATGTCCGATCCACCGGTAGTATCTACTAATAATCCCCACTCCTCCCAGTGGGAAGGAGGTATGTACCAACACGTGCCGCACTCCGAGTTTGCATTGTTAAATAAATGCAAATGTATTTTACTTACTTGTGTAACGTACGTATGTAGTTATGGATAAATTGAATAAACGAATGCGGTTGAAAAGTACACGTTAAAGTTGTTGCATAATTATTTCTCGAACCTCCCGTAGAATGAAAACTCTACTGTTACTTACAATCACTCGACCGAAGAATTCGCGTCTGTATCGTAATCAAACAACCCGTCCGCGGAAACTTACCCGACAACGTTCTTAAACAATGACTCGAAAGCAACTGAGCAGATGTCCGATCCACCGGTAGTATCTACTAATAATGCTCACGTCTCCCAGTGGGGATTATTAGTGGGGATTATTACTACCTAATTGATTTACCTTTCGTTTGAGAGGTAGAGGATGGGAACCGTAATAGCAGGTAGTCGATATACCTGCCTTTTTCCAAGGGACACAACTCGTCATATATGGAAACCTTAAGACACCCTACATAGCAACATTGAATTTCATATATTATGTAAAATTATTTTTAAGTATTTCCTTTAAAGTTTATTTGTGAAGGGTATCAACGTTACCATTATCGGTTCGAATCTAGGATGACAGGGTGTAGAAGCTATAGTCTGTGCGTATTAATAATGTTACCATTGTGAAGAGTAGCAACGTTACCATTTTGGGTTCGAGTCTAGGATGACCGAGGGTAGAGAAGCTATAGTCTGTGCGTATTAACAATGTTACCGTTGTGAAGGGTTACAGCGTTACCATTCTAGGTTCGAATCTAGGATGACCAGGGGTAATGGGTAAGAATATGGCATAGAAATAATAGATTGTACGCATTAGTAATGTGCACGATTAAAAGTTATTACTCATTTCAATATATATTAACACAAAATTTCTATGATTTACAGGGCTCTTTTCACGCGGTACCCTGGGAAACTGCAGCGTCTTAGAATGGATTCGTCCTAACAAGAATTATTTATAACGATTACTAAATTTAAGGGAATTACTTAAGTTATATTAATAGTACGTGAAATTATGTAGTTTTATCATGTATATTACACGTATTACAACATTAATAAATACTATGTATTTGGTAAAAACTGAGTCTTCATTTATAACAATTATTCCTATCCTTTCCACTTATGCATTAGATTAATTTATAAGTTCCGCGTCAGGAGTGGGCAGTAAAAGTTTCGCGTGGAATTTATGCTTAAGTTTTATGCCCAGTTATTGACATTGCCGAGTTCGGCCCTGTGACATCATCATTTTCAAGGTCACCCGATCGTTGATAATATTACATTTTCTGATATCGTTTTGCTAACATCAAGACTTTGTAACAGGAACACATAATGTCACAGGAGGTGGCACAAAATCCTCATAGTTCACGGATCATGAAAGATTTGTTTTACGACTAAGAGGAAAGGGTTTAAAATTACGAAACTCGTGATATATCATAAATACGATTTATTCAAAGACTTGTAATTTACAATAATAACACCTACAGTCTATAGGCTAAATATAATAATTGGCAAAAATCTATAGGCTAGATATAATTGGTAAAACATATATTTCATAACTTAATATACGCTAAGTGTCTTAAATAATCCATCACACAAAATAGAATCACTGCACTTGCTGATCGTTGCTTCAAATAGTTTCTGCAATACTGCTTCCATCTGTAATCACACACAAAGAAATCGATTATTTAATTAGCCAATTTATATTTACCAGTGAAAAAGGTTAGCAACAAGTAGGACGATCATCGATGGTTGTAAAGACCAGAGTTAGGAAGGCCCTGGAGGTTCCATTGTATGTTAAACGATGCATGCAGCCAAAGACGAGGTATTGGATCCTATCTCTCGTCTGTGGTATCATACTTAATCATCTAATGTTATAATATTAGATTATAAGTGTTTAATATTAGTAATTAATAATTAATATTAGTTTAACATTAAAATTAACATTAATATTAGTTAATAAATGTTTCAAAACCTTTAAAAAACGTAATATCAAAATTAAAGGTTTCTTATTAACTAATATCCAAAATTTGGTTATTAGTTTTTAAAGGTTTTGAAACATTTATTAACTAATATCCAAATTTTGGATATTACGTTTTTCAAAGGTTTTCAATTTCCACATTTTGGATATTAGTTAATAAATGTTTCGAAACCGAAAAAAGTAACGTGAAATTTCTATAAAAATGTTCACACCACAAATTTCTCCAAACATTAAAATTCGCATAGCTCGAAATCTTAAAGATTTAAAATATCAACACCTCGGAATCTTTGAACATCGAAATTCCCATGGCTCGAAGTGTTCCCGCTTTAAAACCTCGAACCCCTAAAATGTCCAGATCTCACCCTAATTCCCCATAAAAGCTAGATACAATCACGCGTATCCGAGGTCCTTTACGCCTTGAAATTTTGCAAACCATATTCCGTCCGTGTTATCCAGGCACCTTCGTCCGCGTCTCTACGTCCATATGCCAACTCGGACGAATCTAATTGAAAGTAAGTATCACAGAGATATTCGTATAACGTCTAGTCCTAGACCAGCTTCCCAACTCATCCGAGTTAATTGTCCGGCGCAATTAAGAGCCATGGTTTATTGAACGTCCGGAGGGATCATGGGAAAGGCCGAAAACGTAACACCGTGTAAATCACGCCACTAATTAAGCCGCCCGAACACCGGAAAGTGAGCACTCTCTCCGTTCTCTCTCTCTGTCTCAGTTTTCTCTCCTCTCGGAGAGCTGAGGGCATTTAGAGTCGGTGACACTGGCGGATGAAGATGGAGAGATAAATGAGATGAGTCAGGTGGACCGTATATGATCGGGCGAAAAATTCTTGGAAACTGTTTTAAAGTTCCTTCCTATCTAGCTTTCTGTATCCATGTTTCTGACGGAATGTAATTTTTAAGATATCAAATTGGGAGATGAGAAATTTAGAGATTAAACTTTTGTGCGTTTAGAAGTTTCAGCGCCTGCCTTTTTCCAAGGGACACTAACTCGTCATATATGGAAACCTTAAGACACCCTACATAGCAACATTGAATTTCATATATTATGTAAAATTATTTTTAAGTATTTCCTTTAAAGTTTATTTGTGAAGGGTATCAACGTTACCATTATCGGTTCGAATCTAGGATGACAGGGTGTAGAAGCTATAGTCTGTGCGTATTAATAATGTTACCATTGTGAAGAGTAGCAACGTTACCATTATGGGTTCGAGTCTAGGATGACTGAGGGTAGAGAAGCTATAGTCTGTGCGTATTAACAATGTTACCGTCGTGAAGAGTAGCAACGTTACCATTTTGGGTTCGAGTCTAGGATGACCGAGGGTAGAGAAGCTATAGTCTGTGCGTATTAATAATGTTACCATTGTGAAGGGTAGCAACGTTACCATTTTGGGTGCGAGTCTAGGATGACCGAGGGTATAGAAGCTGTCGTTTGTACGTATTAATAATATTACTTAATTTTAAGGAATTACTTAAATTATACCACAGACCACCCATAAGAGTAGACAGGACATGCTGTGCAAATTTTACAGATAACGAGCTGAAACTTGTGCCATTGATTTAGTTAGGAAATTCTACGCCAGCACAATGTATAATAGTTGTACTTGTCGAAAATTTCATTTTCCACGAAAATCTGAAGGTAAAACGTATGCTCTGGCGGCCATATTGTCGGCCGTCAACATGGCCGCCAGAGTATACCTTTCACGGTCGAAAATGAATATTTTCGGAGCACTGCCAGCGACGTACAATTGAAAATATAGGAAAACTAGCGCATAGGGAATGTAAGGCCAACTCTTACGAACATTAAAGGACCATTAACGATCGAGATTTAACGAAAATTGCTGTGTAATAACGTAAAGCGTAGGCCCATGTTTTACACAGATCTTACGCGTAATTTGGGCACATGACGTGCGTAAATTGCTAATTTTCCTTAATCTCTTGAAATTTTACGAGTGCTTTCGTGTTTTCCCATATATTTGCATATTCCTTTGCATTCTTTTGGGAGAAATTGGCACGTATGTCGTCTAATTTCACCGAACGAAGCGAGCATGTGCCCAGATTACTCGTAAGATCTGTGTAAAACACGGGCCTACGCTTTACGTTATTACTCAGCAATTTTCGTTAAATCTCGATCGTTAATGGTCCTTTAACGATCCTGAGGGTTTTCCTTACATTCGCTATGCGCCACTTTTCCTATAATTTCCATACTAAGTCGCTGGCAGCGCTCCGAAAATATTCATTTTCGACAGTGAAACGTATGCTCTGGCGGCCATGTTGACGGCCGACAATATGGCCGCCAGAGCATACGTTTTACTGTCGAAAATGAATATTTTCGGAGCACTGCCAGCGACGTACAATTAACAATATAGGAAAAGTGGCGCATAGGGAATGTAAGGCCAACTCTTACGAACATTAAAGGACCATTAACGATCGAGATTTAACGAAAATTGCTGTGTAATAACGTAAAGCGTAGGCCCATGTTTTACACAGATCTTACGCGTAATCTGGGTACATGCTGTGCGTCAATTGCTAATTTTCATTAATCTCTAGAAATTTTACGAGTGTTTTCGAGTTTTGTCGTATATTTGCATATTCCTTTGCATTCTTTTGGGCGAAATTGGCACGTATGTCGTCAAATTTCACCGAACGAAGCGATAATTGTCCAGTGTCGTCGTATTGTTGGTTAAATATGTCAAGTAATGTGTCCGTAAATTGCTAATTTTCCTTAATCTCTTGAAATTTTACGACTGTTTTCGAGTTTTGTCGTACATTTGCATATTCCTTTGCATTCTTTTAGGAGAAATTGGCACGTATGTCGTCTAATTTCACCGAACGAAGCGATAATTGTCCAGTGTCGTCGTATTGTTGGTTAAATATGTCAAATAATGTTATGGCCGCAGACCCATTGCGCATGCGCGACCAGGGGATACCTCCGGTAGACCTCCTATGCTATCCTGTGCTCCTGATACTCGAGTCGATTTTTCGACGAATTTTCGCCGAATATTTCTCGAATATTCCGCCTCTTAAAATTAAATTTACGAAAAGTACAACTATTATATGTTAATCTGCCGTAGAATTTCCTAACTAAAACAATGGTACCAGTCTCAGCTCGCTATCTCTAAAATTGAGCAAAAGGCAATCGAAAAACTGCTCTAAATTGAAGGTTTTTCGCGATTTTCGGAATTCGCTGGCCGTTTCCGCAAATTTTTAAAACATTTACCCTATTGCGCTATCATTTGGCTAATGGTTGGATTTAATAAATAAACATAAACCCCAATATACATAAAACGAAAAATTGTGGGTAAGTGGTACGCGTTCAAACGACGTTTCGCGGCTTGTAAGAGGCGGAATATTCGAGAAATATTCGGCGAAAATTCGTCGTAAAATCGACTCGAGTATCAGGAGCACAGGATAGCATAGGAGGTCTACCGGAAGTATCCCCCGGTCGCGCATGCGCAATGGGTCTGCGGCCATAACATTATTTGACATATTTAACCAACAATACGACGACACTGGACAATTATCGCTTCGTTCGGTGAAATTAGACGACATACGTGCCAATTTCTCCTAAAAGAATACAAAGGAATATGCAAATGTACGACAAAACTCGAAAACAGTCGTAAAATTCGGAAAGATTAAGGAAAATTAGCAATTTACGGACACATTACTTGACATATTTAACCAACAATACGACGACACTGGACAATTATCGCTTCGTTCGGTGAAATTAGACGACATACGTGCCAATTTCTCCCAAAAGAATGCAAAGGAATATGCAAATATATGAGAAAACACGAAAGCACTCGTAAAATTTCAAGAGATTAAGGAAAATTAGCAATTTACGCACGTCATGTGCCCAGATTACGCGTAAGATCTGTGTAAAACATGGGCCTACGCTTTACGTTATTACACAGCAATTTTCGTTAAATCTCGATCGTTAATGGTCCTTTAATGTTCGTAAGAGTTGGCCTTACATTCCCTATGCGCCACTTTTCCTATATTGTTAATTGTACGTCGCTGGCAGTGCTCCGAAAATATTCATTTTCGACAGTAAAACGTATGCTCTGGCGGCCATATTGTCGGCCGTCAACATGGCCGCCAGAGCATACGTTTCACTGTCGAAAATGAATATTTTCGGAGCGCTGCCAGTGACTTAGTATTGAAAATATAGGAAAAGTGGCGCATAGGGAATGTAAGGCCGACCCTCAGGATCATTAAAGGACCATTAACGATCGAGATTTAACGAAAATTGCTGAGTAATAACGTAAAGCGTAGGCCCGTGTTTTACACAGATCTTACGAGTAATCTGGGCACATGCTCGCTTCGTTCAGTGAAATTAGACGACATACGTGCCAATTTCTGCCAAAAGAATGCAAAGGAATATGCAAATATATGGGAAAACACGAAAGCACTCGTAAAATTTCAAGAGATTAAGGAAAATTAGCAATTTACGCACGTCATGTGCCCAGATTACGCGTAAGATCTGTGTAAAACATGGGCCTACGCTTTACGTTATTACACAGCAATTTTCGTTAAATCTCGATCGTTAATGGTCCTTTAATGATCCTGAGGGTTTTCCTTACATTCGCTATGCGCCACTTTTCCTATATTTTCCATACTAAGTCGCTGGCAGCGCTCCGAAAATATTCATTTTCGACAGTGAAACGTATGCTCATGTTGACGGCCGACAATATGGCCGCCAGAGCATACGTTTTACTGTCGAAAATGAATATTTTCGGAGCACTGCCAGCGACTTAGTATGGAAAATATAGGAAAAGTGGCGCATAGAGAATGTAAGGCCAACTCTTACGAACATTAAAGGACCATTAACGATCGAGATTTAACGAAAATTGCTGTGTAATAACGTTAAGCGTAGGCCCATGTTTTACACAGATCTTACGCGTAATCTGGGCACATGACGTGCGTAAATTGCTAATTTTCCTTAATCTCTTGAAATTTTACGAGTGCTTTCGTGTTTTCTCATATATTTGCATATTCCTTTGCATTCTTTTGGGAGAAATTGGCACGTATGTCGTCTAATTTCACCGAACGAAGCGATAATTGTCCAGTGTCGTCGTATTGTTGGTTAAATATGTCAAGTAATGTGTCCGTAAATTGCTAATTTTCCTTAATCTTTCCGAATTTTACGACTGTTTTCGAGTTTTGTCGTACATTTGCATATTCCTTTGCATTCTTTTAGGAGAAATTGGCACGTATGTCGTCTAATTTCACCGAACGAAGCGATAATTGTCCAGTGTCGTCGTATTGTTGGTTAAATATGTCAAATAATGTTATGGCCGCGGACCCATTGCGCATGCGCGACCAGGGGATACCTCCGGTAGACCTCCTATGCTATCCTGTGCTCCTGATACTCCGAGTCGATTTTACGACGAATTTTCGCCGAATATTTCTCGAATATTCCGCCTCTTACAAGCCGCGAAACGTCGTTTGAACGCGTACCACTTACCCACAATTTTTCGTTTTATGTATATTGGGGTTTATGTTTATTTATTAAATCCAACCATTAGCCAAATGATAGCGCAATAGGGTAAATGTTTTAAAAATTTGCGGAAACAACCAGGGAATTCGGAAAATCGCGAAGAACCTTCAATTTAGAGCAGTTTTTCGATTGCCATTTGCTCAATTTTAGAGATAGCGAACTGAGACTGGTACCATTGTTTTAGTTGGGAAATTCTACGGCAGATCAACCTATAATAGTTGTACTTTTCGAAAATTTAATTTTTCGCAAAAATCTGAAGGGGGTAGGTCAGGATTTTTCGCGATTTTCGTAAATCGCCTGCCATTTCCGTAATTTTTGAGCTATTAAAACGATCCGGGGCGTTTTGGACGCGGAATCCGAAGCCGAATAAGACAGTGAAAGAATTATTTTGATATCTAAAAAATTGTAGAAATGGGGAGCGATTTACGAAAATCGCAAAAAATCCTGACCTACCCCCTTCAGATTTTGGCGAAAAATTAAATTTTCGAAAACTACAACTATTATATGTTGATCTGGCGTAGAATTTCCTAACTAAATCAATGGTACCAGTTTCAGATCGCTATGTCAAAAATTGAGCGAATGCCGAACGAAAAACTGCTCTAAATTGATGAATTTTCGCGAATTTCGTAATTTCTTCGTCATTTCCGTAATTTTCGAGCTATGCAAATGATCCAGGACTTTTTCGGCGCGTTATTTAAAACGAAATAAGACGGTGAAAGATTCAGGTCGATGTCTAAAAAATTGTGCAAATGGCGAGCGAATTACCAAAATAGCCAGAAATCTTCATCTACAGGGTTCAAACTTTGCCGAAATGTCTACAAATTTTGGCCTTATCATACCGAACGAAGGAAAACCAACTCAATTTCTATCACCTCACTCCTTAAACGAACCTTTTGTCACGAATCTGCACAAAACGCGTCCCTATTAGTCGCCTCGTACGACAGGCAGGGAATACCGTGGGTATATTCTTTCCCCAACCCACAGGGGAATGTATTTTAAACAAATCCTGATTTACGATAATACTTTATCACATACTAGTGTTATTTCTTAAACGTCAAAGTACTAATCTGATCCACGAAGATCTGTAATTGCAATAGGAAAAGGAAAATGAAACAAATGCTTAGAATTTATTGATAACAGTTTAATCAATAAGTTATTTACGATATTTTACAGTACTTTCAAATGTATGACACAAAGTCATTATATTTGCAAAACATATTAAAGTATTGTATTATCGTTTGATTAAAATTTAACCACATCCTTATTTTTAAGACTATGCTAATTATACTTAAAAACTATAATCTCAAAGACACGTCTGTCAATGAGATCACGATATAGGCGGTATTGAAACACGTTTCAATATTACTAAAACTAATTATCCCCATCATACGCCAATTAAGTATTCGCGGGACAAAAAAGAACAAACATGCCATTTCCCTATTACGGATAGTACGAATTTAACACTTTACCTACCGCTACCGGTAGGCAAACTGTTAATAACGCGGAACAAGCAAATCAGTCGCGTTCTCTAGATTATCGACAAAAAACAATTTTTAATTGGCGAATGATAACCCCCGCGTTTTGTCACCGGAGTGCCAAAACGACTCTGTTAGTCGCCTCTTACGACAGGAAGAGATTACCGTGGGTGTATTCTTTCCCCGACCCACAGGGGACTAATTAATCTACTAACATTTAATCAAAATTAAAGCTTACAAATTACTAATATTTTATCAAAGCCCATGATATGGTAGTAAAACAATGATCACTGGGCTATATCATAGACACAGACAATTTATACCTATGCTTCATTTACGCAATCGATGCGAGTAAAAGAGTAAAAAAAACTTATAACGTTTCAATATTACTAAAACTAATTATCCCCATCATACGCCAATTAAGTATTCGCGGGACAGAAAAAGAACAAACATGCCATTTCCCTATTACGTATAATACGAATGTAACACTTTACCTACCGCTACCGGTAGGCAAACTGTTAATAACGCGGAACAAGCAAATCAGTCGCGTTCTCTAGATTATCGACTTCGAAACAAATTTTAATTGGCGAATGATACCCCCCGCGTTTTGTCACCGGAGTGCCAAAACGACTCTGTTAGTCGCCTCTTACGACAGGAAGAGATTACCGTGGGTGTATTCTTTCCCCGACCCACAGGGGACTAATTAATCTACTAACATTTAATCAAAATTAAAGCTTACAAATTACTAATATTTTATCAAAGTCCGTGATATGGTAGTAAAACAATGATCACTGGACTATATCATAGACACAGACAATTTATACCTATGCTTCATTTACGCAATCGATGCGAGTAAAAGAGTAAAAAAAACTTATAATCTATTCGCGGAAAATCTGCTCGATACCATTTGTATCGAAGCCAAAAAGGTTCGATGCAAATAATTTCGACGCAAATCTCACCACGGAAAGTTTCTGAGGATGGAGGCGGAATCAAACCACTACCTCCATCCACCCCCCTCTTTTAAACTAATTCAATTAAAGAACGATCGTCTCATAGACACGTCTATCGATGAGACCGCGACTAGAGGGGGGTATTGAAACGTGTTTCAAAATTACTAACGCAAACCATCACCATCACGCGCCAATTATTCGCGATATAAAAAAAGGAAACAAAAAGAGAACTATAGAAGGAACGACTCAACGAGAAAAGCAACTCCATAATGAAAATCTGAACGCGGGTGATTCTAAACGTTTACCATAACGCGGCGAAAAAACAATTTACACACTTACACAGTGGCTCGTACAACGATCTTGAGAAATACCCGTTTCACACGACTTTCCCCGAATCATGGTCCACCGATACAAAGAGATTCACCTAGGGTCGATTTACAGGAAAGAAATCTCAACGAAATTCGGTCGAGGATCACTTCAAACATGAAATAAATAAAACGCGAAACTATAGATAATTAAGACGAACTCTACACAGATTAAGTCGAATAAGCCTTGTCGGTCCGGCCGCTACCGACAAGCCTGATACGACTAATCCGAATCAGAATGGAAATTTATTAATATTAATTAAGAACGGTTTGCCCGTCTATGCGATCCCAGATCGAACCCGAGAGTTCGACTTTCCAGACAACGCTAGGCCACCCAAAGTACCGATGGAACCATGATTTGACGAAAGCCACGCTCCACGATTACATCGCAAGATCGCGGTTTAACCAAATAGCCGTGAGGCTATTAGGCCGACTACACGGTTTATCGTGTTGTTTTAACGCCAGGGGTATGACAAACGTGACAAATAACGAACAAATGAATCTACTTTAAACATGAAAAATTCCAGATAAAGATCTATTCCAGATAAACTGAAGCTAAATACTGCAGCCTGAAGATCAAAGCTAAGGCTGAAAATGAATTTAATTACGCGGAACGATAAAAAAAAGTCGCGTTTTCTTGATGGTCGATGAAAAACGAAGTGGAATTGGCGCGTGATATCCCCTTAAACTATATCGTTTTGTCACCAGAGTGTCCAAAACGATTTACAAGCGATTACACTTTGTGTAATAATGAATACAATAATTAGCTTAATCTAGTTCCTCGGAGTTGGAGAGAAAAATCCTAGTTGTCAAACGTAATGAACAATTGCTGGCCATGGGTAATTGCGTCAGAGTTTAAATCATTCTTAGTAGGGCTCAAGTTTTGGTGATTTCCACTCTCATCCGTTTTCGACAAATGCTTCAAAGCTGATGAGTGGACCCAATGGCAGTCTTCTAAAAGTTCTCTTCAGTCTTCTAAAAGTTCTCTTCAGTCTTCTAAAAGTTCTCTTCAGTCTTCTAAAATTCTTCTTCAGTCTTCTAAAATTCTTCTTCAGTCTTCTAAAATTCTTCTTCAGTCTTCTAAAAGTCTTCTAAAATCTTCTAAAAGTCTTCTAAAATCTTCTAAAAGTCTTCTAAAATCTTCTAAAAGTCTTATAAAAATCTTCTTCAGTCTTCTTCAGTCTTCTTCAGTCTTCTAATAGTCTTCTTCAGTCTTCTTCAGTCATTTGTCAAGTTCTTTGACACGCTGCAGTTTCCACAACTTCGTATGTTTTATCGTAACGAACTAGTCATCGTGTGATTACAAGTTTCATCTTTAAACAATTCGAATTTCGCACGCGAAAATATGTTCCTTGTTTCACGGTCATGAACATTTTTACAAAACTGATGTACTAAATTGAAAAAATTCCGCGTTGATCGCTTCCACCGATTTAACTGATCATAGTGTATTGTATTTATTATATAATATACTTGATGAAATGACTCGAAATCAGTTTGAAGTATCATTAAAAAAGTGAAAAGATTATTTAAAAAATATTTCAAAACTTTGAATGTATATATTGAGAAATTTTCAATATTAATATGTAAAAAAGAATATGTATATTAAGAACCTATGAAAATTCATGTATTGAAAAAATATATACATGTAAAACTTTAATGTTTAATATGGTTTTCAATATCATTAATATTAAACATCCCCATCACACGCCAATTATTCGTTAGACAATTAAAGGCAAACAAAAAGTGAAAAGTGGAAAGGTCTGGTTACTCATCGAGACAACCAACTCCATAATCAAAATCTGAACGCGGGTGATTCTAAACGTTTACCATAACGCAGCGAAAAAACAATTTACACACTTACACAGTGGCTCGTACAACGATCTTGAGAAATACCCGTTTCACACGACTTTCCCCGAATCATGGTCCACCGATACAAAGAGATTCACCTAGGGTCGATTTACAGGAAAGAAATCTCAACGAAATTCGGTCGAGGATCACTTCAAACATGAAATAAATAAAACGCGAAACTATAGATAATTAAGACGAACTCTACACAGATTAAGTCGAATAAGCCTTGTCGGTCCGGCCGCTACCGACAAGCCTGATACGACTAATCCGAATCAGAATGGAAATTTATTAATATTAATTAAGAACGGTTTGCCCGTCTATGCGATCCCAGATCGAACCCGAGAGTTCGACTTTCCAGACAACGCTAGGCCACCCAAAGTACCGATGGAACCATGATTTGACGAAAGCCACGCTCCACGATTACATCGCAAGATCGCGGTTTAACCAAATAGCCGTGAGGCTATTAGGCCGACTACACGGTTTATCGTGTTGTTTCAACGCCAGTGGTATGACAAACGTGACAAATAACGAACAAATGATTCTACTTTAAAAATGAAAAATTCAAGATAAATGTTTAAGTTAAAAATGAAAGTTGTACATTGAGGATAATAATTAAAATTGTTTAATAACGCGGAGCGAGCAAAAAAGTGATTGCCTTCATTGTCGACGGAACTTGGCGCATGATATCCCAATACCAATGATATCCATTTATTTGAGTCACTTTATAAAATTTCATAAAAAATATACTTGATAAAATGACTCGAATACTGTTATTTAAATCATTGAAAAAGTGAAGAGAATATAAATTTTTTCAGACGAATTTCAAAACTTTTAATGTATGTATTGAAAGTTTCTCAATATTAATGCATAGAAAAGTATATATTGAAAACTTGAATGTTGAAGACTTGCGTAACATTATACGATATTGTACAAAATAATATTGTTCGATGTAAAATGCAATTTATAAATCAACTCATGGCAATATTCCCTTCAACAAACGCTTGGTCCTAATGGTTTTAAGTAGCATCGTACCAAGCCGGCGATGTACGATGCGGTTCGCGAGTCACATGGCCGCATTAGATTATACATAGAAATGATTTATATTAAAAAAAAAGAAATCGCGTGTGTCTCGTGGAGACAGTTTCGGACATTTAATTAATATATATATATATATATATATATGTATTATAGGATAAAAACCACGTGTGTCTCTTAGAGACAGATTCGCATATTTATTGAAAAAATTGGTACAGTTCCTGCACGGTATTAAAAATGTACCTCGGTGAGACACTCTGGGATGATCCATTTCGGATTATCAATAATTTCGCGAAGCTAAAGGTGCAGCCAGCGGTGACAAAAAAACGACCCGGCGCGGATGGCAAGTGTGCAAATTTCTTCTATCTGCACACTGTTTCACACTCTACCCCTCTGCTTTTTCCAAAAATTCAATTTATCAAATTTACTCGAATCAAACTCTGGACTTTATGAATTATTAAAAAACTCGCAAAATATACTGTTTGTATTCTTAAAACTCAAGTCAGAAAAGTACAAAAAATATCTCAGTAATTAGTTAAATGACTTAAAAAATCTTTGTAATTATAAAAAACAAATTAACGACTCTATTAGAAAACAAGTCAAGTGCAGCAAATATTCTAATATGAACACTTTTGAGAAATATTGAACATGAAAAATGACTCGAAAACTTTAATGCAGATCGGGGCAGAGTCTTCACGGGGAGCTCACCTCGACCCGTGGAACAAACTACTTCTAACTACTGCACACAGTATCACACTCTACCCTTCTGCTTCTTCTCAAATTTATAACAATCAAAAAACTGAACTTTAGAAGTGACAAAAATATGAATTTTTAAAAATGAACTCTCAGAAATTTTAAAAAAATATCTCAATAATGAAAAACTTTAGGTGCCTTTGACAATAATCAACAAAATATTCTAATAACTTAGTTTGAAAAGACTTTAATATGAAAGTGACTCGAAAACTAATGCAAAGTTCTATTAATAAAACTTGAAATATATTATTTAATAGGAAAAATGACTCGAAAACTTTAATGCAGACCAGGGCAGAGTCTTCACGGGGAGCTCACCTCGACCCGTGGTACTAACTACTTCAAATTACTACTACTACTACTACAACTACTATTAGCGAGCATAGTGACTTAGTAGTAACAGAATGACTGCCCATTCCGGAATTGTCAAAATTAGACATTCCAAAATGGGCAGCCATTAGTTGCTGCCCTCTTCTAGACAATTTGTCGGGCCTCTTCGGCATTTAGCCTCTTCTTGCTTCAGGCCGGAGCCCAACCTGTTTCTGCAAGAACATTCGGAACCAAAATATAAGAAAACCCTAACACGCGCCTAATACAGACAAACGATGAGGCTAACAACGTGTGGACAAGTTAACAGCTTATTCTCAGAAGAATGACAACTGCAGTCCGTGCAAACGTGTTAGCCAGTAGAAGGACGAATGTTCAAGCAGAATTTACTTAATATTAAAAAGAAAAGATTATTAGCCTGACCTCCAGAAGCAGAACACCACTGGTTTCCAACAGTCGAAACAGTGATACCTGCCCTGGCCTTTCCTACTTAAAATTAATGCACACATTCCAGAATTTAAGTTACCTGCCTACCTATCACCTATATTTAAAAAAAAGAATGGCAAAAACTCAAGCACACCAACACACTCTCTCCACGATTCTCAAGCAAAGTCAGTGCGGCCCCCTACGAGAGACATCCCGGGACATCTCCGACACCGACTCGAAAAACAATGCACACCTTAAAGTACGTACCTTTTTGCTGAAATCGACTCACAAGGCCAGCGATTATTGCGATTTATGTAGACTTTATTAGAAATTAGTCTTTATTGGGAAAAATGTAAAGAAAAGATATTTTCGTAAAATATGTGAATAAAATAACGGGAATTAATTCGTAGCTCGAACCATTACTACGTTTAACGATAATGCTTCTACGTGTTGACTCAAATTGTATATCAAATAAATTGTATATTGTGAAATTCGCAAGAAAATTGAACATGAATTGAATAATGTAAAATTGTCAAGAAATTAAGGTTTAATTCAATTGATAAATTGCAAGAAATATTTCACTTTCAACCGACGCACGATCCACGAAATACTTAATTACTATACACACACTCACACCGGTGTGGAACCGTACGTCGTGCACAATCGCTAACGCTTGTGAGCCGCCACAATAGTATTATTATAATTAATCAAAAAATCAGCCACGTTCACCGCCATCACCCATTCGTGCAGCACCTGGGCCCACAAATGAGTTCAAGCCAAATAGGGACATGAACGTGGCAAATATAAAACTAATTAAAACTAGTGTCGATGTATGCTGAAAATCCTGAGCTACAAAATGATTATTAACATAATGTTTCCAACGATCTAATCACTCATTTAAATCTCAGTATAAAAATTAATTGAAAATATACGTATAAAATGATAAAATGACTCGAATATAGTTTATTTAAATCAGTCAAAAAATGAAAAGATTATTTAAGAAATATTTCAAAACTTTTAATGTATATATTGAGAAACTTTCAATACTAATATGTAAAAAAGTATATGTATTTTAAGAACCTTTGAATATTTCATGTATTGAACAAAATATATATGTGGAAAGCTTTAATGTTTAATATGGTTTTCAATATCATTAATATTAAACATCCCCATCACACGCCAATTATTAGTTAGACAGTTAAAGGCAAACAAAAAGTGAAAGTGAAAAGGTCTGGTTACTCATCGAGACAACCAACTCCATAATCAAAATCTGAACGCGGGTGATTCTAAACATTTACCATAACGCGGCGAAAAAACAATTTACACACTTACACAGTGGCTCGTACAACGATCTTGAGAAATACCCGTTTCACACGACTTTCCCCGAATCATGGTCCACCGATACAAAGAGATTCACCTAGGGTCGATTTACAGGAAAGAAATCTCAACGAAATTCGCTCGAGGATCACTTCAAAGATGAAACAAATAAAACGCGGAACTACAGATAATTAAGACGAACTCTACACAGATTAAGTCGAATAAGCCTTGTCGGTCCGGCCGCTACCGACAAGCCTGATACGACTAATCCGAATCAGAATGGAAATTTATTAATATTAATTAAGAACGGTTTGCCCGTCTATGCGATCCCAGATCGAACCCGAGAGTTCGACTTTCCAGACAACGCTAGGCCACCCAAAGTACCGATGGAACCATGATTTGACGAAAGCCACGCTCCACGATTACATCGCAAGATCGCGGTTTAACCAAATAGCCGTGAGGCTATTAGGCCGACTACACGGTTTATCGTGTTGTTTTAACGCCAGTGGTATGATAAACGTGACAAATAACGAACAAATGATTCTACTTTAAACATGAAAAATTCAAGATAAATGTTTAAGTTAAAAATGAAAGATGAAAATTGAAGATAATAATTGTAATTAAAAGTTAAAGACCATTATGTCAGCTTAAAATTGATTTAATAACGCGGAACGAGCAAAAAAGTCATTGCCTTTATTGTCGACGGAATTTGGCGCATGATATCCCAATCCCAATGACATACATTTATTTAAATCACTTTGCAAAAATTCATTCAAAATATGCTTGATAAAATGACTCGAATATAGTTATTTAAATCATTGAAAAAGTCAAGAGAATATAAATTTATTTAAGACGAATTTCACAACTTTTAATATAAGTACGTATCGAAAGTTTCTCAATATTAATATACAGAAAAGTAGATGTATATTGAAAACTTCAATGTTTTAATGGAAAACCCTTGTTTGATTCCTTATTCAAAGGAGGTGTTCTAAACAATGATAAATGTGTTAAAAATAATCCTTTGAAACCAGAATCTAAACACCGCGAATTGGTCTTCTTGGGTACATTCATAAAATAGAACGATTAATATGAATTTCTTCCGTTATCGGAAATCATGTTACGAAAAATATAAATCACATGAAAACTTTCATTCAATTTAATTCGTATGAACTTCATACGTGAAAATATCAAACTCTTTTCTCGAAAATATATTCCGAGTATAGTTTTACTGCAAGTACTTTACGCGAATTCAAATACAATTAAACGCAGCTTAAGGATATGAAAATTTTAATCGAATTACGAAAAAAACGTACGTCAAGCTAAAAGCCACAAGAAGACCCCTGCCTGAGCTAATTAAATATTCACAAGTAAAAGTGGTGTGTTACTACCCACAAGCGTAAAGTAGCAAATACTTTACACTCGCGGTCACTATGCTCGCTACGACATTCAAATAAAATACAACCGATCACCCGTGTCGCTTCGGACCTTTACATCCTACGACATGATGGAGTGATCGGAGGAACCAAAAATTTTTCGACTCACCGGCCGTAGAGTTCTTCTGCGCCTTCTAGAGTTGATACTACGACCGGTATATCTGCCGATGATCTCTGTAACGTAACAAGAAGATATTCTTTATAATTCAACTGTATTTCATTTCACAATTTTGCTAGAGTTGGAATGGAAAGATTCCACTTTCGCTCGATCTTCCTTTTCAGAAATTTTAACAGGAATACAATTTTGGCGATATTTACCTGCTGCCTGATGCGACGACGCCCGATGGAGGTCCTCTCCGCAGCTGCTGCGTACCACTACTATATCGCGACGCATTTCAACAAACAAATAGAAAAATAAAGAGACTACACTCCCGACCGTAATTATTTCCGGCGAGCAAACTGACTCTACTCTCGCGATTCAAAGTATACAGGAATTTCGCGACCGAATATGTTACGTTGTAGCAGTCCATTTCAATTCTTTCGGCGGTTTTAAATACGCGGTTATCGAACAAGCACAATTTTTAATAGCGCAACAACACTGACTCTATTTCGCGAAATACTGTCTCTCGGAGCAAGTGACTCTAAGACCGCATTGCGCGCGATCACACAAGCTGAAAATAAAGGGGAGGGTGCACACAAATATACCATTTATCACGCAGAATGACACAGTTGTTGGTTTTGTACGTCTTATTTTTTTATACCACGCGCTGTTGTTAGGAATATTGCCTTTGTCCTACTGTTTCTTGTAAATTAATATTTAAAACGTAATCATGAATTTCTTCATATAGCAGTCAAGTATATTCTTCACTCTAAAATTTCTCAACATTTATTTTATATTTGAAATAGCGTGAATTTTTATTCACTAAGAAAAGATTGAAAAATGTAAATATGATCAGTCAAACCGATTGTCGATACGTAAAACAAATACGAGATTTGAATAAATCAATGCCAAGTTTTGTAGAAACATTCTCACACCCTTCGCAAGGAAAATATTTCTTATATCCGGTTCGCGAATAAACAATGCGACGATGACTCGATTCGATTCGATGAAACTCACGGAAAATATAAATTCCCGTTGTAGTTGAAACGACGACAATGGTAGTTCCGACCAATGTCAAGGTCGGTAGCAAGTAAGGTGTGAACGATGCGATGCCCAGATTTTCTTCTTTACGTAAACGTCACAAGACCGCGACGTAGTTATCTGCTACCCTCCAAGAGAATTCACCGGTGCGAACTGGATTTCTCTTTGTTGGTTGAATCTGAAATTACAGACAAAAATACGATTGGAATTATGTTCTTAGAATTTAAACTGCAAAAAGTCAAAGTATGAATAATAATGTTACGCACATTCCAACTATAAAAACAGTGAAAATAAACATTAAATATTATGAAATTACGATTAATAGAAAATAAGGCCAAAAATGTAATGATATAAACTGTAAAGTTTGTCGAGTTGAGAAATGAATTGCAAGTATAGCTTTGATTAAGCAAAGGTAAATGTAGAGAAGTGCGATGTACCTTAGAGAGCACCAGGAAGCACCCAGGAGGAAGTCTTGACACCGCCACAGTTCGCCGATGACTGATGCGTGTCGATGTAGGTAGTACGTGACAAAATCATGTCGGACAAACTCGGTGTTATAGCGGGTGGGGGGCAGGTAGCGGAGCGTGCACATGCCCCCGGCGTCGAATATTTTCGATCTATTACAACATAATAAAACTTGTACAAAACTGGAACCAACCTTAATAAAACCCTACTGTCTTGATAATTTATAGCTAGCAATAAAATAATTTAACAAAATTGTGTATAAAGAAAGGGTATCGACCTTTACCAACTTCGCGCAAACTCGAACAAGATTTTATAGCTTCGATATAAGACACCGCGTGCTAAATCACGGTTGAAAATTTATAAAAATAAATACCATTTTTCATTAATTTGTATATTTTAAATATATTAACTATTTCTCTATTAAGCGAACCGAAGCGAATCAGAAGTTATGCAAAAATTATTGTTAATAATTTTATAGTAACTAATTGTAACCGAGGGATATGTCGTACTGTATCAGTAATGTATAAGGAGTACATGAAATATAATGTAAATGATCGATACATAATAAATAAGCTTGAAATTAAATGAATTATACCCGAGAGAGTCGTCCGGAGCGAGTTGGGAAGAGTAGTTGACGCCAGGACGTTCCGTCACGGACTAATGGTTATCCGTGTACTTGGCAATGTCAGGTCGAGTATGTTTGAGTTTGGCCGTACTGGATCCGCTCGAGCGGAACAATTAAGGTGACAATAACAGGTAGGGATTTCCCGGGCAGGTACCGACGGTACCGGCGGCTTCGAAAAATTGTAAAAGATAACTTTTTCATAATTTCGCAATATTTTTCATACTCGCGGCCATGCACGATTACCTTGGCTCATTATGAATAATTATCGGTAACATTTTAATCAAATTTGTAATTTATATTGCGCTACTTTACGACAATTACGATTTTCATTTTGTACTCGTCATTTTCGCTTTCTTTTAATTATCCATCTGAATCTTCCATCACCTTATTAAGGTTCAGAATGCGCATTCGAAACATATTCGATCATTTTTATATCTTGAAAATTGCGCGAATGGCGAGCGATGTATGAAAATCGCGAAAAATCGCCAAATTAAAGCAGTTTTTCGATCGGCATTCGCTCAATTTTTGAGATAGCGATCTGAAACTGGTACCATTGTTTTAGTTAGGAAATTCTACGGTAGAACAATGTATAATAGTTGTACTTTTCGAAAATTTTATTTTTCGCTAAAATCTGAAGGGGGTAGGTCAGGATTTTTTGCGATTTTTGTTTTTCCCCCGCCATTTCCACAATTTTTTAGATATCAAAATGATTCTTTCACTGGCTTATTCGGCTTCGGATTCCGCGTCCAAAACGTCCAGGATCACTTTAATAGCTCAAAAATTACGGAAATGGCGAGCGATTTACGAAAATCGCAAAAAATCCTGACCTACCCCCTTCAGATTTTTGCGAAAAATTAAATTTTCGAAAAGTACAACTATTATACATTGATCTGGCGTAGAATTTCCTAACTTAAACAATGGTACAAGTTTCAGATCGCTATCTCGAAAATTGAGCGAATGCCGTTCAAAAAACCGCCTGAATTTGAGGATTTTTCATTTGATATCATATTAATAAGAAACAGCTCAGCAACATTTTAACTGTTCACGTAGACTGTATTATGTTTCACATTATCGGAAAAGATTTTAATTATTGGTACCAAATAGAATGATAATGGTTTTTAAGAAAGTTCAATTGTTTATAAGAAATAAAGAAAAGTAGTGGAAAATGTCAATATTCATAACTTTTGTATGTATTCCGAAAAACTGAATATTCTTCTCTATAAAACAACTTATTTTTGCTGTGACTTACAGTTGTATACCTGTGAATTCACTATCCTTCTTTCGCAGTACAAAGGTCAATTATTAATACGTATAAACTATAACTTCTTTATCGTATTCTTACTAATAATCGACGGACATCCTAGATTCGAACCGAAAATGGTAACGTAGCGAGTGACACTAAAATGGTAAGGGGGCTCTAGAGCCCTCCAAACCAGTGACATCGAAAAGCATGGGGATGATTGGTCTATCCAATACCTCGTTTGTGATTATAATTTCTGTTATGCCCTTATCATAGACGAGAGATAGATTCGATACCTCGTCTGTGATTTTTGTAAACAGAAATCTCATCTCGTCGGTAATGCAGTTTCTGTGCAAGTGAACCGCTAGATAGCGTTTCGTTTATGTTAATAAGAAACTATAGGCGGTTTTTTTTAATAAAAACGACTATTTTTGAGATCAAATATCTCATAATTGGCTGGGCCGATTTTTTCAAAATTATTCTCAAATTACTCGTCCCGAGGTCCCCATTCGGAATACCATCGAAATATTTCGAAAAACTTCAGTTTCCATGTCGTTTTACCACCCACTAATCCTAATTCTTAAACTACCAGAAAAAATTGCAAAATTAAATTTTCAAAAAATTCGTATCTCTCAATTTTTCTGATTGTGCATATACATGCATCCAAAAACCCTCTAACTATGAAAAATATCCCATACTATCTCTCACTATCCATAAAAGGATATAACTCTATGAAAAAACAAAACTTAGTTTAAGCGTAAACTACCCCTTTAAAACCAACCCAAAGAACACCCACTCTCAACCCACGGTATAAAATAAAACAGTAACACATTGGTATTATAACATCATTTTATTAGATTTAAATTGAAATCGGTTATAAATTATGGTGATGAGTTCGAATACTAGGACTAGGACAAATGGTTCTCGCTGCTTTGCTTTGTATACTCAATTTTATATTGCATATAGTTGGTGAAGGATGAACGCCATCGTTTGAAATCTCGCTTTTTCTCTCTCTCTCTCTCTCTCTCTCACACACACACGCACACACGCAACATACAGACACCCATACTCCCTTCCCTATCTCGCTTTTTCTTCCACCCTCTCAAACACCCAAATCTCTCTCTCTCTCTCTCTCTCAATCTCTTTCTCTCAGTCTGCTGTATTTTTTAGTTTCCTTTTGTATTTTCTAGCGCAATCGCGATAACGTCTGTTCAACTACGATAGAACGGTGCGTACCATAAAAATCGGCGATGCTACACACAAGAAACAAGTGGATCGTTCACGGGGATGATGCGCCGGTGTCGTCCTCGTGTGTCGCACGTTTTTTTTTTTCATCACCCTGGACGGGCAAAAAACGTCCCCACGTATTTACACGCATACATATATACTTACACGGAAGAAGAAACGGAAAATCGAAGGAGGAATATATATATTAAAAAAAAAAGAAAAAGAAAAAAGAAACGTCGGCGTTCTGAAAAAATCGGTCCGCCAAGTTGCCAGCAACTGTTTAAATACAACCGGGACACCTGGCCCACCATCCGCTGTACAACATCCTTTAATAATCCTCCCGGAAGTGTCTCTGTCCCCGACGTCCCGGAGGCTCGACCCGGATAACTCTATTTTTTCACTTTTCTTTTTTTATATCAATTCGACGTTTCGCCGAATTTAGAAAACACGCTATGGAAACGCCGCAATTATATATTCGTCGTCGGCAAATTTCCTTTTCCCTTTCATCTTTTCCGCCGAATGTCCGTGAGACAGAGTCAAAGAGTAACACGTTTCACCTTTTTTTTTAGCGAGCAGAAAAAAAAGAAATATACAATAAAACAAAACCACGAAATCCGTCAATTCGACGGTAATTTCATAATATGTAACACAATATTTTTTAACTGACCCAGAAATTATGCTCGGCTCAAAATAAATCTAGTCATTTAAAACAATTAAATTGAATTAAAATCCGCGATAAAGTTGAACGTACGAAAAAGAAAACACATACACATAAAAATCGAGCGTTCGCCGTACCGGATCAATTCTTTTTTTTTTTTTCTCTTCCACGTTTTGCATAATTCAGTCGTTCCAGTTACACCGTTAAAAACAGGGCCTCCGTCGGCGAGTGGCCGTTACTCATTAACCCTTTCTCGTTAAATGGCAGTGTGGTTATAGCGATGGAATCGATTGTCGCGTCTATACGAGTAACAAGCTCTAGCACAGCTCTAGAAACAGTTTCACCACGAGACATTCGGGCTAAAAGTTTAATAAAAATTCAGACTAAGGAACCGCTCGCCCCGTGAGGGCCGTCGCGACGACCGGACGTCGTCGGGACGACGATCGACGTCGAATCCGCGCGAAATCGCGCGTTTCCCGGAGCGTTTCCGCATTTAATCGTTCCGAATCCAAACGTCAACCGCCCTTTTAATTACACTGACGTCATCTTTACGTCGATGACGTCACAGTGACGTCGCGACGCATCGTCTGGCGAGAAATCGGTGAATTCGGGCGATTGGCTCGAATTGGAACGCGGTTTCGATTATAGTGTCTTCTATCTATTTTATTTTATTTTTTTTTCATTTATTATTATTATTACTCCCTCTTTATTTTTTTTTATTTATTTATTTATCCAGAAGCGAAGTTACCGGAGAAATATCTCTACCGCGCCGTCTGGCTATCGCGTGTCTTTTTCCCTTTATACGAAATTGTAAAAACTGACAATGATTGTGTATGTATGTGTGTCTGTGTAAGTGTCTTTTTTTTTTCTTTCAAAATTCTTCGCTAGGCTGACGTTATGTATAGGTACGAAAAATGAGACGAGTATGGTATAAAAAAGATTCGGGTGAATATACATTAATGATCGAGTATGCTTGGTTTCTATATCCTGTTTTTTTTTTTTTGTTTTTTTACCTCGTTCGCATAATCGCGTCTCCTCCTCGCAAAAGTCGCTATTGTATCCGATTCCGTGGTCCCGTCATTCTCGTTCGATTTTATTTCATTTTTATTTCACCTAATTCACGGCAATCCGCGGTTTTAATTAATTATCGTCCGCAGACGTTCGTCGATTAATTAATTACGTCTACGACGGGGATCAACGTTTCGCGATTAATTCGACGTTGTAGTTGCATGATTGATATTTGCGTCGTGCTGTGTGTGCGCGTGTGTGTGTGTGTGTCAATAGGAAGTCCCAACCGGATGTTGATCATGGCGAAAATTAATCGGAGGTCCGAATGACCAATATTTATACTCTATGACGTCGATAACGTTATTAACGAGCGACAGACACAGTTCTGCGGATTGTAATAATTAATAGACTCGTCATTAGTGGAAACTTCCATCGTGAACATTTTTGATTAATCATTAACCGTGGAATTTTCGTTCAATTACGTCATGAAAAAAATTCCAAACGCTATAGTCGCATGGTTAACGAACTTTTGACATCACACTTATAAAAAAAAATCTCTGTGAAACGTCGATCGACGAGATCTTTTCATTTTTTTACGCGGATCGCGAAAATTCGAGCAAACGGATCTGTTGTAATTATGAATAATTATCTTGCGTGTGTGTGTGTGTGTGTTTTTTTTTCTTTTTTCTTTTTAACTAAAAAGCATCGTACAGATAATATAACGGTTGCGCCGCCATCGAAATGGTTTTCCGCAATCGGAGGATATTTGTTACAATAGCAGCCTTTGCCCTTGTACAATATATTTTTTTTTAAAGGTAATGCCGCAGTCGCAGATCGGTGTGTATATATGTATGTATATATATATATTTATATATGTATATCACATTGCCATTAACAATTACACAGCACAGCCAGCGACTCCATTTTATTTACATTCCGCACCACATTTTTTCTTTACTTGTTTGTTTGTTTTTTCTTTCTTTCTCCGTCCAATCTTTTTACATCCGGCACCACGTGACGTTGATATCAATTTTTTATTTTTCTTTCCATTTCCCTTTCACTCTTAGAACACGTTCGAGGAAGAACTATGTTACAATAAATTCTTTTCGATCAACAGGTTTCTTGGTTATTTTTATCATTTTTTCTTTCAACGTTTACAATAAATTACGAAGCGAACATCTCGAGTATGCAACAGCGCGTTAGTCACTAATAAATGTTATGGTGACCGTTTGTAATCCGATCCTGTGACAACTTGTAACGTTCGAAATTCGTATAATTTATTCGCGAAATAATTTCACCGATAAAAAAACACGTGAAAATTCATTTAATCACTCGCTCGATCGACAGTTGCTTTGTTTAATACAACAACGTAGATAAAAAGAATGAGATCCGCAGATATCAACGTAATTCCGTCACGTGTGATTCGCAAACTCGTGCGAAACGCGAATTTCCGTCACATCGGTCACAGGATGAAATTCCACTCGGCAGAATGGTAACATTTGCGTTGAGCAAAAGGCTGCCCGCGACTTGCGAATCCGTGCGAATAATCGTAATCGGTGTATTTTCGTTCGGATTCGCGCGCAATAGATCGTATGTCCGAGGTACGAAGCCACGCAGGCGGTAGATCATCGATCATCGTGGATCGTCGCACATTTTCCGCGAAATCGTTCGTTTTTTCGCCAATGAAAATCGAATAATTCGGCTCGTCATTCTCTTTGTCTTTTTATTTTCTATTTTTTTTTTTGGATTCCAAATTATTCGAAATCTCGGGCACTCGAGTGTTTCCGGCTTTCCTAACCGACTAACGGAAATACACGAGTCCAAGTGTTTATTTAAATTAAAACACATTTGCACATCGTTGAAAATATTATTACATCGTCAAAAAATTATTTTTTTCACAAAAAATTCATGATTTCTACTCACGAGATTTTTTATATTAATTACACAATAGCGAAGTGTGAATTTCGTAACAATATTCGTCGTTGATGTGCAACATAATAAGATTTTTCTCTCGAATTAAATTAATATTGATTTTCATCGACGATAAAAAAGAAAAAAATGATATTCCGTTACTCGTTGTCGGAACGAAGAAAAGAACGAAAAATTATTCGATTTCAACGTATGTTCTCACGTGGCCACACAAGCGCATTACGTCCCACCGACACACACGCACACGCACGTATCAAAAGTAACGGGAGAAAAGGGGGGGAGGGACAATGGGGGGACGATAACATCGATAACAGGGTCCAGTGTTTCTTCGCGTGTCTTTTAGCAGTGCTTTTAATTAGCATCGATTTCGTTTTCATTTTTTTTTCTTTTTCGATTCACCTTGTGTAACATTTCCACGGTGAAAAGAAAACAAAAAAGAAAAGAGAACCTCCCCTCACACTAAACGGTCCCCCGCGATTTATTTCTAATCAGTCTAAGGATAATTCGAGGAAAATTCACGAGCGGGGGACCGATTTGCGAAAAAAATCGTCGGGTCACCTGCGAAAGACTCTAAAAAAAAATTATTTCTCCCCCCCTTTTCCCCGTGGAAAGACAATCGCACGGATTTTCGATTAATCACAATATTTTCTTAGATTGTATTAATTAAAAAAAAAAATAAATGAAAATGAACAATTTTGAATAAGAAAATCCAACGCGAAAATGGTTTTCGCAGGTGACACGAGATCTTCAGAAATTTTCCAACGACAACGAAACACGCGTGGGAAAAAAAAAGTAACTGTACAGCCCTTGAAGGAGGTTTCGCCCTAAAAACATTGCTAAAATCCCGCGAAACTTTTCTTTTTAAATTCGAACGCCTACTCTCTACGTACGATCGCGATCGCTTTTTTACGTCTAATGTACAATTTCCCTTTAATTCCTTTCGTCCCTTTTTTCCTTTATTTTTTCTTCCCTCGTTCTCGAGATTTTTCACCTTCCACTTCGACGAGGTGAAAAAAATCGAAAACGGGACGAAGGTGTGATTACATAATATGAATAAAAAAAAAAAGAAAAAAAGAAAATAAAGGAAAATATAAATCCTGGATGGCGCAGTCTCCGGAACAAAAATCGAAAGAGAACAGAGATTCGCGAATCAAATTCGGAAAGATTTGCGAAGTAGAAGAAGAAGAAGAAGAAGAACACGAGAAAAGAAACGAAACTTTCAGCACGGATGAACGATAAAATGACAATATTCGTAATGATATCTCGATGATAACAATGAAAGTCGACAATGACGACAACGACGATGATAATGACGATGACAATAATAATAATAATAATAATAATAATAATAATAATAATAATAATAATAATAATAATAATAATAATATAATATTAATAATTATAATCCTTATTATTATACCAATGACGATATTAACGATTATCGGTAAAATCAAAATAATAAAGCTAGATAGAACGATTTCTTTTTTCTTCTCGTAGGTAATAGTACTGCGAAACGTGTGTATATCCACTACTCGGACAACAGGAATAATACTATCAGTTAATTAATATCATTTATGTAATAATAGGGTATCTTTTGTTAGTGCTAACATATAATTCACTTAATATATACATACATATACATAATATACATATATGTATACATATCAATAAATACATATATATGTATATGTACGTATATCTAATATGATATATATATATACAGAGTTTTTTGGGGGGGGAGGGAGGGTTGATTCAAAGTGTAAATATTCGAATTACGAACAGGGAAAATTGAGGGGGTTGGGGTGGAGGGTTGATTTGGATTTTATAAACAATATATATATATGTATATATATGGGTGTATATATATATACATATATAGAAATATACAACGTAATGCGCGGATTCAATTATACCTTGTGTGTGCAAGAAGTCGCGCAGCGTGTCAATGTGCTTTTTTTTCTTCTTTATTTCTTTCTTCTTTTTATTTTCCGCTAAATCAATTCGACGAACAATCCTTTCGGTCCTCGCGTATGCATATGTGTGTATAGTATATATATATAATATACATATACTTACATACATATACACATATATTATTAATTCAATATACAGATACACACACACACACACACACATAAATATGTATATGTATGTATATATTCGATAGACGTGTGTAAATACATGTGTGTATAACCGTAATTAGAGTTTATATATTAAACCTCTTCTTATTTTCATCTCTTTTTTTTTTCTTTAGCACATTTTACATCGATTATTTTAATTTCTTTCAGTACGGTAGGTACTAATTGGGGATCCACGGCGGCATTGATTAGTGGAACACTTTTTGGCATTTTTGTTAGTCCCGCGGTACTCTCTCTCTCTCTCTCTTTCTCTCTTTCTCTCTCAGTCGCTCTCTTTTTTTAGTGTCTCATTTTTTTCTCTACTCGTGTGAATACACATACTCTCTCGCTCTCTTTCTTTCTCTCTCTCGCGTATCGTCGGTGTGTGTGTATTTCTTTTCGTTTATTCTTTAAAGTGTTGCATAGTTAATATAACACATGTATGTGTATGTGTGTGTGTGTGCGTTCAATTGAAGTTCTTTTTTTTCTACCTTGTCCACTCGTTTGATTACCGAGATTATCGACACACACACATACACACACACGTAAATAGTCTGTGATAGGTGGACACAATAGCGATGAGAGTCAGTTTTTTTTTCCTAGGAAAATAAAGCATTATGTATTTTAAAAATAACGATATTTTTTCCAATCAAGTTATTTAAATATTAAAACAAAAAAAATACACCATTGTAATAAGAATCTATTTCCCATAGAGTGTATGTACTCAAAAATAATTAAATTTAATATTTCCATCGATTGAAAATTTGTCTAACAATTCAATTACAATTCAAGTAACTTTATTATAAAATTGCGACCAACGGCCAAAAAAAATTAAAAAAAAAAAACCAACACTAATCCCATCGTCACGTTTCATCAGACGGAAATTCTCATCACTGTTGCATCGACCCAGCTGATGAAGTTTTCACTTTCCCGTAATTTTCGCGAGAGGACGAACGTCCGAATTTAATTGCGCCAGTCTAATCAACACACTTTCTGCACAGCCTCTCCTTAAAATCGTTTAACACACACTTGTACACCTTTCCCTACCTGTGTCTGTCTCTCACCCCTTCCCCCCACCCCCTTTACTTCGCCCTGTAAATATATTCGCCTACGCGTGTATATGTGTGTGTGTGTGTGTATTTATGTGTGTTCGCATCCCTTGAACTCGACTTGGCACAAACAACAGAGTCTTTGTAAAAAAGGCACTATTTTTGTAAAGCGAAGTGTAGTCACGTTACGTCGTGTCACCTAATTTCTTCTTCTTTTTATCTTTCTCTCACTCTTTCTTTTGTTTTTTCATTTATTTAATTATCATTACTTTTCCATTTTTGTGAGAAGTTAATTAAATCGACATATCTCGTTAGGATTTTCATTTTGTTCGTTCGTTTCTCGGAATTTCTATCTTTTAGTTCTTCCCTCTCTTTTTCATTTTCCCATATCACACTCTCTCTCTCTCTTTTTCTCTCTTTCTTTCCCTATCTTTCTTTCTCAGTGTCAGTCGCGTCCTTTTAATTAACGCGCTCGAAAAGAAGAAGCCAGAGTTAGAATGTAAGGTATATACGTGTATACATACATACATATATCTTATATTATATATATACATACATATATATACATATATTTTATTATTATATCGTCGGGAGAGTTTGGCTGTGTTAATTTCATCTCGAAAAGCGTTGTCGTTAGTCATCGAAACGAAATAACATTTTTTTTTACACGGCTTATACACAGTAGATGTGCGTGTGTGTATGTCTGTCTCTACGAGTGAATGTATGTGTGTGTGTGTGTGTGGAAAAGCGATTTCGGTTAGTAACCTCCGCCTACCGCGTCGTTTAATTACATTTATATCATTAATATAAAAAACGTTTGTCAGTCTTATTGTATTTTAGTGCAAAAAGCATGTGTATATATTATATGCATACTTCGAAAGTAGTAGTCCCGTGTGTGCGAGTGATCCATTCGCGACGAAGATACAAATTTTTTTTTTTCATTTTTTCACCTACGGAATACGTATGTTTGTGTCTATGTGTGTGTGGGTGTGCTTTTCTTTTTACGGCGGTAAGTAAGAGTTTTCTCTCTGTCTAACGATTACCGTTACGTCGTTCATTAATTAATGGGATATCGGTTAATGAGCCTGATTTACTTAAATCCGTCACTGACGATTCGAAATCACTTTGCGTCCTTTCAGTTTCGATACTTTTTCTTGTCTATTAATTAATCAAGTTATCGACAACCTCTCGTTTCAATTTCACAGTGTTTCATCCGGGGAAAGATATAAAATTTTTGATAAACCTTTCATTTGACACAAATTTTCATTTTTAATTAAAAAAAATCTACTGTGATGATAATTATACAAATTTCCCTAGGAATATCGAATTGAAACTTATTGTTAGCCAAAGTATTAATTGCAGACACTCTAATTGCACAAAACAAATTGCTACGTTTCTCAAATTTCCCCGTATCCATTACAGGGTTTAAATAATAAACCCAGAAAATGGAGTCTCGATTTTCACAAAAATCCTCCAAGTTATCCGCAATTTCGTTCTATTTTCAAATCAACTGGACGAAACCCATAAAATTGAAACGTTCATTTTATTTCACCTCCTCTTTTTAACGTCCGTTATACATTTCGAAATATAACACTGTTCGATCGTCAGAGTTCGCTGTTTCATTTGCAAAAGTTTGTTGTAAACGTATACAAATATCGAAAACGCCGCCGGCGGTCCGTGGGTGTGTGTGTGTGTGTACATACAGAATATACACTACATATATGTGTATATAATACGAGTATCAAAATTTTGAAAAGACACCCGCGATCCAAAAAGGATCGCGTTCGCGATGTTTCTGAAAACCAGTGGTTCCCAAAATTTATTTGGCCTATCGCCCCTTTTCCAGAAAAAAAATATTACTCAGCCCCATGGAAAATAATTTTTTTAAAAAATTGTAATAGCGATTAGACAGAAAGATATAATTATGTAAGAATATTTCTTCGAATGCCACTTTGGGAATCACTGCAGCAAACGTTATCCCCCGTTAGGTCAGTTTCATCGTGGAGAGAAAAAAAATAAATAAAAATACGCGGACGGGAAAAATCCTGGGAATCTCGACGATCGGCATCGTCCACGGGGAGACCTACATCCTAGAAAACCCGTCCGCGAAAGAGCCGTTAGAACCGACTCGAGGAGAAACGACGTAGATTTCCTCGTCGTTTCGTCGAAAACCGTGAAAAATTCCAAAAAATCGACGAGAGTCGACGATTTAATTGAAAATAAAAAATAAAAAAAGTCGACACGCTGCGAAGAAGAAAAAACAAATTAAAATTTTCAAGGAAAATCGGAGGAGAATTTTTTTTTACAAGAAACGAAGCGATAGATTTTTCGCGTCACGTAGAGAGAATTATTATAATTTTTATTATATTTTATTTCTATTTTTCTTTCTCTCTCTCTCGCGAGGGAGAGAGAGAGAGAGAGAGAGAGATCACGAGTAACGGGAAAAGAAGAAAGTTCGCGGTCGATTGGAAAAGTGTTTTCACGATCGAACGGAAGAAAAAAAGAAAAATTCGCAATGTGAGAAAGAAGTTGCACGTTCGCAGAACATCGGCGGAAAAAACGATGTGAAACGTGAAATCCTCTCTTTCTCTTCTTCCTAACGTGTGCGCTGACTCTGCTCTCCTTTCTCTCTCTCTCGCACTCTCTCTTTCTCTCCTGGCTTTCTCGCCAGACGTCATTCTCTGTGTTTCTCATTCTCTCTGTCTCTCTTTCGTTCTCTTTCTTTCTGGATCAGACTTTTCCTGGTTCCGTCGATCACTCTCTCGATCGCGATCTATTTCACGGATTATTTAAAAAAAGAAATTGTAGAATGAAAAAATTGGAAAATTGATAAGAACGTTACGACACTGACACAGCCAAATCTTTCTTTGTCTACACATTTGTTTACCCCGTGTTGTTTGTCCCCGATACACCATTCCATATCCTTTTCTTTTTTTTTAATTAATATTCTTCTATATTCCCCCCTCCTTTATCCTGCTTTCGCATTCTAACTCCTGTACACGTTGCTAAACTCACTTTTTGCGGTCTTCGAAATTTAAGGAACGATAATTACACTAATTGCGAATTATATTTCGCGGGAATTAATACATTAACTATTGATACTATTGTATTAATACACTATAATATAATAGTATCAATACATGCAATCAAGATAAATCTTCAGGAATTCCAATTTTAACACCCAGAAATTTCAAATATTACAAATTAATTTCGCAGGAATTAATACGATAACTATTGATACTATTGTATTAATACACTATAGTACAATAGTGTCGATACATAGAATCAAGATAAATCTCAATTCTTTTCTATTTCAAAGCCCAGAAATTTCAAAACTAAAAGTCCCACCGCCCGAAAATGAAAAAATCGAATTTAGAAAAAATATCGCATCATTCCAATTCCAAAAATCAACTAATCAATTAATACACTATAATACAATAGTATCAATACCTAAAATCAACATAAATCTCCCTACTTTCCAATTTCAAAGCCCAGAAATTTCAAATCTCAAACTCCCACCTTATAAAACTAAAGAATCTAATTTACAAAAACTATCAAATCATCCAATTTCAAAAATCATTGTCATATATGTATAGAATCAAGATGAATCTCCAGACATTCCAATTTCAAAGCCGAGAAATTAAAAAATGTTTAAATCTCACCGCGTGAAAATGAAAAAAAAATCCAAATCCAAAAATCACCGTCCAACCCCAAAAATCAAGACCGCAAAAGGTGAAATCATCAATCCGTCTCCCATTGGAAGCATCTTCTCCTTCGAACCCAGTGAACACTTGGTGGATATTGCAATTGTACGCGTGCTGGACGAATCTCGTCGCGAATCTTTTTCTTTCTTTTTTTTTTCACCAGTTTCCCGTGGATCTCGTTGACGAACTCGTTTTTGATATGGAAAAAAATCGCGGCAACCTGGCACGAGGATATGCACGAGCTCCGTTCGCGACGGTTTCTCGACGAGAAAGCGGTTGGATCTTCGCCCCCGGGGACGATCGAGAAGATCGAGAAGATCGAGAAGATCTCGGTCGCGAGTCGTCCAGTTCATCGTACTCTATTCGTAATCTTTACTAGTCGGCGGATTAACCCCTCGACTATTTCGCGAAACTTTCCTTTACATTCATATGATTTGATCCGTTAATTTAATGCTATATTAATAATGATATTAATAACGATACGTATTCGCAGGTGGAAATTGTCGGATTAAAATCTACTGCGTTCTGCAAAGGTGTTCCGGTGATAAGGGATTAATTGAAACGGGGAAATTTTCTTCGGAAATGTCGTGCGTTAGAATTTCTGCGACTTAGTTGCTAAGCTTTACATTTTTTGGAAAGTTACTTGTTAATTAAATGTAAATTAAATGGGTAATTAAAGTTCTACAACGTTAAATATCATTTTTTAAAAATACAAAGAGTAAAATATTTGTGAAAGTCTTGATAAACGAAATAAAATAAAATAAGAATTATCTGATAATTTCGAAACGTTTACTATGAAATGTTTTAAATTCATGGAAACGGATTCGAATCAAATGGAAATATTGGAAAGCTCGTTTTCGTCGAGAGATTAAAAAAACACGCGGTTTTCCCATCGCAATTTCACGCGATTCTCCATAATACAACCACAATAATCTAACTATTTAATTCCTATATAACAAACACTGGCTCTCCGTGACTGTGTGACTCGGGAGAAGAAAGGATTCCTATTATTATTAACAATAATAATAATTATTCTTCGTATTCCCGTTTTTTTTCCCCTCGTCCCCCGTGAAAAGGAAACACCGAAAAAAAAAAATTGTCTCTACGTACCGTCGTCGGCGAGATGTTAATTTCCCCTCTACAATTGTTTTATTTTTTTTTCATTAATTAATTTATTTATTCCTCCTCCCCTATCGAACGTTATCGATCCGATTCGCGTTAATCTTAGCTACGAGTTGCGTGTAATGCGTGTGTTTATCATCATCATCATCGTATCTATTATACCGTTTCTCTCAATGATTATTATTATCGTTATGTATATAAACCTGTACAGAATGAAAAAGAGAAAAAAAAAAGTAAAAATTAAAAACGATCGCGTGCCTCGTTCAGTCCGTTGTTTCACATGTACATGCGATAATTAATCGTAATAATAATAATAATAATATTATCAATATTAATATAAAATAATAATAAAATAATTAGAATAATTAGAATAATAATAATAATGATAATAATTATTATAGTTATATATATATTTATATATATATATAATATTTGTATATATATTATTCCTATGTACAAGGTAGCCAATGAATTATTACACCGTTCGTTAATTTTCCTCGCTTTTTTCCCCCGTTTTCATTTCACTCTTACCGATTTTTTCCGTGTAGAGAAAAAAACAAAAAGAACATCACGTGGACCAACAAGTTTTCGAAAATCGACACGCGGTTTCGATTTTTCTTTTCCCAGGGAATTTTATCAACCCCTTTATTTGTCCGAAAAAAAAAGAAAAAAAACTTTCTCGTTCGCATCCAACGCTCGTACCGGCGACGCGTAAACAATTAATATAAAAATCTCTTTCTTTCTTTCTTTCTTTCTTTCTTTCTCACTCGTTCTCTCCCTTTCATCTTTCACACGTCTAGTAGTTCTCCCTTGTACCGTTTCACAGTATATTATCATGATTGGCAGCCGAAAAATTGTTTCTTCCGGTTTCGTTAATAATTATCTCACAGTTTCACAGAATTCGTCGATTAATTAAAAAGTACTGATCAGTAGATAGCAATGATAGTGGCAGAGTGGGTACGCGTGTATGTGTGTCCGCCGCCATGCTGTCAGCGTGTAAGTGTACACGTATTATCATCTTCCATCATTATTATTTTTTTTTTATTTTCGTTTGTCTGTTCGTCATTATCATTATTTTTTTTTATTCCACCTTAACAGCTAGAAAAGAGCGAATATTAAAACGTAGCAATCGTATTTGTAAAATGTTGTGTTTATGTGTACGTGTGGTAGGGTTCCTTAATCTTTTTTCTTTTTCATCTGTTTGTTTGCTCATCATCGTCGTCATCTGCGGTAATAAAAGTAAAAAGAAACGTTGATAATCACCTAACGATAAGAGTTAACGTCCTTAAGCCTAAGTTCCGTGGTTTATTATTAATATTATGTTGTGGCTGTTGCTGTTCTTGTTGTTATTGTTGTTGTTGTTTTTTTTTTAATATGTATAAGAAAAAGGTTCTCGTCGTCCGTACAAATGTTTACTTGTTTTTTTTTTCAGTCGGTTTTCGCGGCGATTCGATTCGCCGCGTCGATTTTTCACACTCTCCCTCTCTTTCTCTCTCTCTTTCATTCATTCATTCCTCAATTTCTCCTCTTTTCTCTACTATTATACCCTTCTTGCCGCAAGAAATTAAAACAAAGGAGTTCTCTCGTTTTTTTCCTTCGTACTTACACCTTCGTATTCGCTATCCGTTTTGCACTCACACACTCTCTCTCTCTCTCTCTCTCTTTCTTTCTCTCTCATTTACTCTCCGTATCATGATATAAAGTCTCTACATGTACAATTTATATTTATATTTATATATATAAACATATATATATATATATCATATATAACATATTTATAGACGAGTATATGTGTATATATATTTATATATATACGTGTATATACGTATAGTCTTCGCCAAGTCTCTTAGTGTTGCGCCGAATAAGCGCGTTTCTTTTCGTCGAACTATCGGGAATGACTGATCGATTTCGATTACGATTTCGATCGATCGATAAGAAACGAAAATAATCGTAGCACCGAGGAGAGCGAAAAAATAATTAAAAAAAATGTGTGTTTCCTCGCGGCTGGGTGCGTTTGATTAATCCTTCGTTTCAATAAAGGCTGACTTTTGTCCCTTGTAATCTTGTATCCATTGTTTCTCGATTGTTTTCCCCCCTACGTGTTATATTATTCCGTTTAAAGTACATCGCTTTCGCGAGACAAGCGTCCCGGCAGAAAATTCGTTAATAAATTATAGTGGTTACGACTGTTCGGTGGTGGACGAGTAAAAAAAAAAAGAAACGAAAAAGAAAAATGACAATTATTCCGTAATTATCACATTTAAATCATCACAGTTTACTTCCTGTGAATTTCGTCGGTTAAAAATCCCTGCGTTGCGATCGAAGACAGTTTTTTGTTTATTTTTTATTTTCAGTTTTGAAAATTCGTATTTTATCCATTCTACTGATCGATCTTTCTTTCTATTTATCAAACATAATAAACGTTAGTTAAAATATCTCTCGTTTCCGTTCGAAAGAACGCAATTCCACAGATATTTACTATACTTCACCCAAAGATACGAACAGCGGATAAAATAATTTACTTACACGTGTCTATTAAAATTCCCAATTAAATTCTCCATACACTTCATTTATCAGAAAACTATCTCGATCGCAACGTATATTTTTATCCCGTCAATCTTCCAAACGCTGAACGAAAACAAATCTTTTCTTTTACCAATCCCCCGTTGTTCAAAGTTCCCGCGCAAAAATAAATTGTCGGAAAAACTCAGTGATTCTCATCTGTCGTTACAGAGGCCTCGAAAAAAATTGAAAAATTTCCTTTCGACGGCCTTCCTGGACCTTCACGTCTCAGCCTCCTCGTTGACGACGCGAAACGAAGTGTTAAACTCCGACATTCCCGTTAATACGACGTGCCCGGTTCGGGTTTCTCGGTGTCCAACGTTTCCTGGAGGAGAGTTCTCACTTCGGCACGCGGTAGTAACGTAGTACCAGGTAGCCCAGGGTGCGGAAGATCACCAGGAACGCCAGGAGAACGGCAGTGTTCGCCCAGAGGGGTAGACCGGAACCTCTCGCACCCCCTTGGCTCTCCAGGATGGCGGAGACGGGGATCGTCGTCCCGTTCCGACACTCCGGGAATTTACTCGGCTGCGAGCATCTGTGGGAAAAAGGAAAATGATTTGTAATGAGTGAATTTTGTTTGGTTTTCATTTTTAGTAATTTGGAGTTTGGTGTATGTTAAAAGTCAACGGAAAGAATAAGAGGGAAATGAGAAAACTGGAACGTAGGGGGTTGAACGTTGGTTTACAATGTTGAAGGCAGTTTTTTATAAAAATGACTGGTCATATACCGCTAATATTATTTTTATAGGGATTTTAAACTCATTAAATTAATTAAGGTGAGAAATATTGGTTTCTAGATTTGGAAAGTAGAGTTGGTGGTGTTATAGATACGAATTTTAGTGCGTGAATATTTCTAAGCTTTGGAATTTTTAAGCTTTGGAATTTCTAAGCTTTCGAATTTCTAAGCTTTCGAATTTCTAAGCTTTGTAATTTCTAGATTTTTTAATTTCTTGGCTTTAAATTTCCAGGCTTTAAATTTCCAGGCTTTAAATTTCTAGGCTTTAAATTTCTAGGCTTTAAATTTCTAGGCTTTAAATTTCTAAGCTTTGTAATTTCTAGATTTTTTAATTTCTTGGCTTTAAATTTCTAGGTTTTAAATTTCTAGGCTTGGGGATTCCTAGGCTTTGGAAATTCTAAGCTTTGTAATTTCTAGGCTTTGTAATTTCTAGATTTTTTAATTTCTTGGCTTTAAATTTTTAGGCTTTAAATTTCTAGGCTTTAGAATTTCTAGGCTTTAGAATTTCTAAGCTTTGTAATTTCTAAGCTTTGTAATTTCTAAGTTTTGTAATTTCTAGGCTTTGAAATTTCCAGGCTTTGTAATTTACAGGCTTTAAATTTCTAAGCTTTGTAATTTCTAGGCTTTGAAATTTCCAGGCTTTGTAATTTACAGGCTTTAAATTTCTAAGCTTTGTAATTTCTAGATTTCAGAATTTCCGTTCCTCACACTTAGTCCTTCAAAATTTCAAAACGTATAAAAAATTTCTGATACTTCTTTGCTTTCTAATTTCCAATAAAGACAACTTCCTTTTCCAAACGACTAAAGCATGCCATCATAAAAACACCACGTTCCATCTATCAATAAACATCAAAATCCATTCACAGCAAGTGTACCACTCATTCAACAGAAAAACCTCAGAAAAAATTCTATAACCTCGCTCTATTTAAGACTATTAACCCTTTGCACTCGAGAGGTGAGTCTCAATCACCAAAATAAGAGAAAAATAAGTTACTCTTCACTGTTAACAGTTAATAATTTCAAAAATAATTTCTTTAAAACCCATCCATCAATGATCTCAACGAGGTATTTCTCCCCGCAATAAAATTGAAATTTTCCCCCTTTCTTCATATTCTAATATCCGGTTTATAGTTCAACTCACGTGATGGGCTCGCCGACGCCGAACTCCAGGATTTGCATGTTCTGGTAGGCGTAATGGACCATACTGGCATAGCGGGCCCAGGCCAGCCAGGGTGGCACAGCCGTGGCCAGGTAGCCCCCCAGCAGCTGTGTGGCCAGTGTGTACAACGCGGACGCCGTGATGCTCACCTGCAGGTCCAGGCAACAGGCGCCCACGAAGAAACCGACGCTCTGAAATCAAAAGAAACAGTGGTGAAAAAATTTGATGACGAAAAGATACATTTTCTGTGACGAAAATTAATTTATGTGAACGTGCGACGAGAAATGGAATTGTAGAAATTCGTTTGGTTGCTATTTTTAATTAATTTGGGATGATTTTTGTTTAATTTTTTTAGTACAGATAAGATACGTGGGTAATGTTTTATATAAATGGGGAGAGTGTTAAGATTTTGGGGAGTAGAAATATTTAGTTTTAATAATATAATTAGTTTGGAAATATATAATAGTAAAATAATAATTTTCTAATTTTTCCAAATAGGATACTCTATGATATGGAAATCATTTCATTGATTAATGAGGGCTAAACGGAAAATGATATATTCTAGTTAATCCTTCAAAATGTCTATAACATTTTTAACTATCCGATATAATAGTAAAATAATAATTTCTAATTTTTCCAAATAGGATACTCTATGATATGGAAATTATTTCATTGATTGACTGGAGCTAAACAAAAAGTGATACATTCCATTCAATCCTTTAAAATTCGTATAAAATTTGTCACTATTTTTCACTTTTAGAATTTTAAATATTCTCGAAAATGATTTTCGTTGATAGTTTCGCCATGGAAATTCGCGAGCACTCCGTCAAGCGTACATACGGGGTATCGATCGATCGATCACGATAGTACACGCCGATATATTGTGAAATACGAGAGTTACTCATTTCCGTCAATAGGTAGGTGGTTTTGAAAGTAAATCGCGACCGCCTTTCATGCTACAATGACGTACTATTGACCGTAGGTGGACACCGTCCACTGACACGGGAATGAGAGGGAAGAAAAAAAAAAAGAAACCGCGAAATTCTTGCTGTTTACGTTTCGCCTTCTAACGAAGCTAAAAAAAGACTAAAAGAAGACTAAAATAATATTTCCATCTAATCCGAATTAATATGACATATTTCAAAAACTACTAGATAAAATTATCACACTAATTCATTCACTCACTTCACTTCACTTAAAAAATAAATTTCATAATTAACACTCGTCAATTAACAGCGTCTCAATTAACACCTAACCTACCCTAACCTAACACTCGTCAGTTTCCCTATAAATAATTAAATAATGAATCAATCCGTCGAAACACACAATATAAAATATAATTTCACATAAAAATGGTACAATTTCCTCGAAATTCACCGATGGACATTTCGTTAGAGTTCGTTTGAAAAACGTTTTCGAATACTCCAAAAAGTTCCATTTTCCCCAGGTGAAAAGAAGCCCCACGTGCGATAATGGTAATCGAATAGAACGTACCTGGGCGACGACGGTGTTCAGCAGGAGAAACGCCAGCAGGGTGACGAAAACCGCTGGACTGTGGAAGCCCAACATCGGATAGCTAATGATATGGTAGACCGCGGGTAGCGTTATCGTAAGCGGCAACTCGCCGACCATTTTCGCCAGGTAGTACGCCGAGAGCCGATACGATCCTGACAGCCGCTCCTTGTTGATAACCTCGCGTTCCGGAGGAACTGTAACGAAAATTTTCACGGTACCGTTAGAACGACCGATTTACAGAAATGGGGGTTGTTTGTTGAGATAATTGGGGGGTAGGAGGGTGATAGAATGTTGGGGGGTGGAGAAAGGTGAGTGGGTGATGAGTGATTGGTGGGTGGAAATTTTGGGGGTGGGTCTTTTGGGACCTATGAAACTTTAGCGCGTGGAAATTTTGGGGGTGGGTCTTTTGGGACCTATGACAATTTTGGACGTGGAAATTTTGGGGGTGGGTCTTTTGGGACCTATGATAATTTTGGGCGTGGACAGTTTAGAGCATGGAAATTTTGGCGCAAGGAAATTTAAGTGCGTAGAAATATTAAAGGCTGGAAATTTTGGCGCGTGGAAATATTGAAACTTGGAAATTTGGCGCGTAGAAATATTAATGCTTGGAAATTTGGCGCGCGGAAATATTAATGCTTGGAAATTTTAGCGCGTGGAAATATTAATATGTTTGGAAATTTGGCGTGTGGAAATTTAAGTTCATGGAAATATTGATGCCTGGAAATTTTAGCGCGTGGAAATATTTGTCCGTGGATATTCGGGAGAAACTTTCCTATTCAGAGATTACGCATAATGATTAATCGATCCCGATAAGTAATTTGCGTGGAATATTTTCAACTGCAGTTAGAAATTGAATGAATAATTTATGGTGATTATTACACAATCCCGCAAGATATTGCATAATCAATTTGCGAATAAATCTGGAAAATACAATATCAGATTTACAATCACATTCGCAGTAGGATATAGAGCCTTAAACACTTTCTACCGAACGGAATCCGTGCAATTACGCATCTCACTGGATAAATTATTAAAAATATTACGCAGTTTCTCGTATTGAAACGATCAAATACAACGGAGTCAGATTTAAACAAAAATACGTATAAACGTATGAAATAGCCAGGAGTCACTACGGGGTTAACAACCACTAAAGCTCTTTTCACACCAACATCCTTAAATCCAATCAAATTTCAATCGACTTATAAAAAACAAATTCCATATCTCCTACGTTCTCAAAACCAAAATTAAAACCACAGAATTTCCGAAACACTATAAGTTCATAAAAACATCCATTTAAAATACATTTAATTAAAAAAAAATCAATTTCAAACCATTTTCAGACGTCCAAACTTCAATACGAGAAAATATCAAACCACAAAATCTCCAATAATCGCAAGAATTGAACATCAATCAATTTTACCACTCGAAAATTTCAAGTCCCAAAATCTCAAACCACTTTCAGAAGTCCAAATTACAATTTTAAAAAATTCCAAACAAAATCCCCAATAACCACAAGAATTGAACATCAACTAATTTTACCATCAAAAATTTGAACGCTCGAAAAAGAAAGAAAATACTTGGTAACAAAGTTTAATCGGTCTTTATCGGTGTGAACGCGGCTTAAAGGGGAACAGTCCGATCGTGTATAAGGGAATCTCGAACGATAAGAGCCGGTGGTACATACACCGAAGACGCTGGAGCCTCGCAGGAATCGGAGCCGATGCTAAAATCGGTTTTACAGCTGCCGTCCCTTTCGAGGCCGCTTTTAGCGTCCGGCCAGAGGCCATTTCACTTTCCGCCGGGGATAAGAGACGTCGGACTGTAAAACGAAACTGCGACTAGGCCTAACCGAGGCCTATACCTAACTTACAAGCCTCTTAAAATAGTCGCGAATAGATACGCGATATTAACTTTTCCATTTTATCGTTACTGCCCTTTGTCCCCGGCGATCTGTCACCTTTGCCCAGGGCCGGTTCAAAGGTGGGCCTTACAGGTGAATTCATTTTTCGAATATAACTACGAATTCAAAATAATTCCTAGGAAAATTTTGGAAATTTCTAAAGGAAATGTCTGCGGCTCGAATTTTTTTTGTGGGTTTGATATTTTGATTAGGTGATTTTGATAAGGTTTGAAGTGACAGTGTAATGGAGTTTTTTAGACTTTGAAATGTTTGGAATTTGAAATTTGAGTGGGAGAAATTATTTGGCACACTTGTAAATGACTGCAACTTTAAGTTTTTAATATTTTGAATATTTTCACTATATATCTTTTTTACCGTAATTTCTTTTGTGCTCCAGAAACGTCTTACAAAGACTCCAATTGGCAGTTTTCTCTAAAATTCAATTTCTATCGTGGAGAGAGAGCAATCTTTATTTTTGCCCGAGGCGCCGACCCGTCTCGACTCGGCCCTGTTCTCTATCTCAGGTCTCGAATTTTCTCTCGATTTATCTCACGCGAAACAAGTTTGTATCGAAAAATTTATAACACACATACATATACATTTTTTCTCTTTTTCACCTCGAATTTCCCACCTAGAAAATTTATTTCACACAATTTTCCACCTAGAAAATTAATATCACCGAATTCTCAAGCCTCCGAAATTTCGCAAAAATTTCCCAATTCAAACCTCCGAAAAAATTAATCTCGCACAATTTTCCACCTTGAAAATTAATTTCACCGAATTTTCAGGGCTCCAAAATTTCTCAAAAATTTCCAAATTTAAATCCCCAAAATTTCCCACTTCCTGTCGTGTGGTGAAAATGATTTCACTGTGTTTTTCGTTTGAAATTCGTCGAAATCGTTTCGCACCGAAGACGTCGACAAGAGGGCCACAATTACTAACAAAGTACGCTAGTAGGTCACGGCGTGTCCCATATACTAACATTCTTGATTGAACAACATTCTCTGGTCCTTTGCAAATCTTTGCAATAAAAAAAACTAGCTTCGCATGAATGGCTGATTGAGCACGTTACGTCGACCGCTGGCTCAATTAACCAATCTGCCTCATCTGCTTCTGCGTGTTGCGCAATGTTGCGTGAACTACCTGAGAACTTTCCACCGGCTTTTTAACATTATTATTTACGCTAATTTCTCGGAAGAAATATAAAACGGAAAATCTATCGTCCACTGACTGATACAGTAAAACGTTTTAGATAGTCGCGATAAACGGAGAATTGTTAAATTATTAAACTATATGAAAATTAGTTGAATTTTAGTAAATTTTGAGAAATATTATCTAATAATTGATTTTTAGCGTTCTCCTATTTGCAAAATTAGAATTTGCCTTCCATTTCCTTTAAAAACACCCTTCACACATTGTTGTCCAGTAATATATTACTCTACATTTGATTAATCGAAATAGATAACATCAGAAACACTTATTCCACCTGAAGGTAATTTAAAACTCGATGAAAATAAATTTTATCGATAACAATGATATTCCAAGCTTCACCGAGAACTTCCCCAAATTTGCCAAAATTGGCACATATGTCCAGACTAAATTCCAAAAATCCAGCATATTCGTTCAATTTCTTGCAAAATATTAAATACAATAATTACAGATTATCGTGGAGAAAAAAAAGATGAAACAGGTGAAAAAAACTTACAACTGGAGAGTGTACCGAAATGCGCGAAAAGCATCCAGTACGTGGTGCTGAAGAACATCCATCCCTGAATGTCGTGAAGGGCCGCCTCTGTCCTGGGAAGCCTTAGCCAAAGGAGTCCGGCAAGTAAACCTAGAGCTATCGTTTGCAGCCAATTTAGACGTGACAGCATTCGCGGCCGTGCCTCTTGAAAATTTCGTTCCGATAATACCTGCGATCAGAATACACAAGAGGAAAGTTTAGTCAAATTCATTACTATGTTTTCTAGAAAACTATAGCGAAATATTAATATCATTAATTAATATTAACATTCACATATTAATACAGTAATATTTTGTATCAGGGGATATTTATCGTTTTATTTATTAAAAAATAAATGAAACTGGTTAATAGAATAAATTTGAAAATAATTGGAAAAATAAATAAAATTTTGTTGAAATTATATGTATAGTGAAATGATTTTTAATTCTTCGGGAGCGTAGACTAATTAGAATTATTTATCAATAAAAATATAGGGGAATATTAAAATCATTATTTAACATTAACATTCACATCAATATATACCTATATTGATATTAGGTATCACAGGATATATATATATTATTTTATTTATTAAAAAATAAAATAAACTGACGATCAGAATAAATTTGAAATTATTGGAAAAATAAATACAAATTTTTTAAAATTATGTAATGAACCGATGTTAAATCCTACGGGAGCGTAGACTAATTAACATTATTTATCGACGTACGGGAGAGTCACAGGCATTCGTTTAATTGTATGCTTATAATGATATAATTTGTCGCGTTAATGTGCAGCAATGTCACAAAGCAAGGTTAGCCGCTACACCTCTTTGGAGCAGCTCAATTATATCAGCGGCCGTGAGGAAATAGAACGCAAAGTTTCACAATGCTGGTTTCGAAGGCCTCTTTAAATTACGCTATATATGCACGTCATTTCACCGTCGCTTGATATCTTTAATTACTCAATCACCGATTCGCCGATTCACCGTGAAAATTTCCGCCGAAAATTTTCCACCCAGACTTTCCAAGAGAGAGAAAACATTATTTATTATTAATTAATACAAGTAGAATCATTATTTCTACTTCCGGTTGTGATATTAAATTAATGTTGGAAATTATTGAAATTTACCAGCGGGAAAATGAATTTATTTAAAGATTTAAAACGCTGTTCTTTTTTTTTTTTAATATTTTTATTTTCCGCGTAAACTAATATCGAGGAAATATTCGTCGAGAAACTCCGAGACGTTTCGAATCGGTTTCACTTGTATTTCCCTTTGCTTTGCCACCCGAAAATATTTCCAACTTTAATTAAACATTTCCGCGCACTTGACAAGTCGCGTCGGGCGTTAAAATAAGTCTGGGGAAAATTAGAAAGTACTTGGGCGAAGTAATTTCGAGAAATGATAAAGCATTAATTAGTCTGCCGATTTATCGTACATAATATAGACGAAAACTTTTGACGTGATCAATGCGACCCCTCGATTTTCCCGATATAACTTCGGTAAACGTAAAAAATTACGGCACCCTTGATAGAAAATTTCGGACGGCAAATATTCGTTTATTAATTGGCACCAATGACGGGAAGAGAACTTTAACGTTCGCCTAATATCGATTTATCATAAGCGATTTATTTACTGTCTGCTATTTCATCGTTTGTCACGTCTATTTTATTATCGTTAAAGCGACAGTGAAATTGATCGACAATTAAATAAATAGAAATATATATTCTTTGATAAGAATAATTTACCATGACACGATGCTCTTTTACTAAACAATCGATTACACCTATTACACAGATTTTCAATATAAAATAGAATCTCGAACACTCTACAGAATTATTTATTTGAATAAATTAAATTTTTGCATTTAGAAATCTTCATAACTTAACAAATCTCGATTTCATTTCTTCGTCCCTCAATTTTAATATTAAAAAAAAATTATTTCGATCACAGTAGATTTAATTAAAAAAAAATGAGGTGATTGTTCAAGTTAATAACTTGCACGCGGTGTGCTTGAGGTGAAGTGTTATCATAGATAACGGCACACAGAAAGGGTGAAACTCGCGTGGCATCGATTAAGGCAAAAACGCAGGTAGATGCTGCGAAGAATGGTTCCGCCAGGTAAAAGTGATGCAAGTGCCGACGAGTATTCGTACAAAGCGCCATTACCAACGGGCATACCGGTCGCGGTAATTATCCGGATATGGTGAATCGTGTAAACGCGACCTAGTTCTCCTTTCTGCTCGACCGGCCCTCTTTCTCACCGCATTATGCACGTGCTTTTCTCTCGTCGCAATTCGTCGCGATTCTTCGATTACCGTCACAAACATCGTTCGATCGATTTTGAATGTGTAATGACATTTTTTTAGATTTTGGATAAAAAGTGTGTGAAGATTTTTGGAGGGTGAAATTTCAAGGAATAGAAATGTGGATATATAAAAATTCTACGTGTTGAAGTTTTGATGGATGATAATGCTATGCGTAGAAATTTTGGTGCGTAGAAATATCCAGGCATGAAATTTAAACGCGCAGAAATTTCGCTGCATGAAAATCCCATGCGTAGAAATATCCAGGCATGAAATTTAAACGCGCAGAAATTTCCCTGCATGAAAATCCCATGCGTAGAAATATCCAGGCATGAAATTTAAACGCGCAGAAATTTGTCTGCATGAAAATCCCATGCGTAGAAATATCCAAGCATGGATGTTTCAACGCGAAGAAATTTCCCTGCATGAAAATCCCATGCGTAGAAATATCCAAGCATGAAATTTCAATGCGTAGAAATTTCGATGCATGAAAATCCCATGCGTAGAAATTTTCGTGCATAGAAATATCCAAGCATGAAATTTCAATGCGCAGAAATTTCGCTGCATGAAAATCCCATGCGTAGAAATATCCAAGCATGAAATTTCAATGCGCAGAAATTTCAATGCATGAAAATCCCATGCGTAGAAATTTTGGTGCGTAGAAATATCGAAGCATGGATGTTTCAATGCGCAGAAATTTCGATGCATGAAAATCCCACGCGTAGAAATTTTGGTGCGTAGAAATATCGAAGCATGAAATTTCAACGCGCAGAAATTTCGATGCATAAAAATCCCATGCGTAGAAATATCCAAGCATGGCAATTTCAACGCGCCGATATTTCAATTCGTTAAAATTACTTGCGTAAACGTTTCTCTGTGGCGAAATATCGAATTTGTGGGAATTTCACTATAAATAAGCTCTCGATAAAAATGAAAACATTTACGATAATGAATCTCGATTGCTTCACATTCACCAACAATAATCGTTGCAAATGATAAAACAAATAAGAACTCTAGGGTAGATTGTTACCTAAGCGAAGTATTATAAATAAAAATGTGTACTAAATCGATTCTGTAAAATCACCGACTAATTTTCGAATACTGATATGAATATATAATACTTGGAACATTAAACACGAACTGCGAAGTCATTTCCATTTCCCTCGTATTATCTCTCGCATACCAGAGCAGTCATCTAAATTTTCATATTACTGTTGCATGCTCTATTAATCCCGCGTGCAATCAAAGTTTTGATCTCTCCTTCAGCTACTTCTAATACTTCACTAAGTTTTACTCGAGTAGATAGAGATAGACATATAAAATAGTATCGACACTATGAATTAAATCAAATAAAATTCCACGATAAATGTTTCATCCAATAAAAATTCATATCCAACATTTTTTCTGTCACAAAATATTATTTTTTTCACTTGATGAATATTTTTTCATATTTTTCACATCGTGTATATATTACGCAAATAATTGTAAAATCAAAAACGAATCGAGAGATCCAAAAATAATGTTTATATATATAAATGAGAGATTTACAACTATTTATTCCGGGGAGAAGTGAAATTCGAAAGTTATCGGTGAATGATTCATTTTTCAATTGCCAAATTGACGTCACTTCCGTGGAAATAACGGAACCAAGTCCGGGTCACGGTTTTCATTTAATGACGCGGATCATTTCCGCCGTAACTTCGGATTCTGACGTATTCCGTTTCGTCATTACACCAAAGGTTTCTTTTTTTTTATTCGCGATGCACCCAAATTACGGTAACGGCGAAATTCACCGTAAATTCATTCGGATATTTTCATCACCAATGACTCTTCACATACACGACATTCTCATTCTAAATTTCTCGCAAATAGTTATAGTGTTTCATTTATTATAATATATAATTATGTATTTTGGAAATTTAAGAGTATTTATTATACAAAAATAAATATTATTATTCGAATTTTAAAAAATAACTAATCAAAAATTAAAAACTTATGAAACACACAATATTATTGAATAAATTCATGATTAATTTTAATATTTGATTTATTACTTTTCAACACATTTTCACTCTAAATTTCTCGCAAATAGTTGCAGTGTTTCATTTATTATAATATGTAATCTTATGTATTTTAGAAATTTAAGAGTTTTTTTATACAAAAATAAATATTACTAATTGAATTTTGAAAAATAACAAATCAATATTTAAAATTTATGAAACAGACAATACTATTGGATAAATTCACGATTAATTTTAATTTTTAAATGTATAACTCGTGTGCTAGTTTCATTATAAGAAAAGTCATACTTTTGTTACCGAATTCTACTCACTTTGAATTGGGACCAGAAGCTGGTGGGCCACTGCCAGGAGTAGTCGTCGTCGGCGGAGCTTGCGCTGCTACTGGCGTGACTCTGTGTGTCCAACCAGAGTGTACGACCCTCGTCTTCTTTCACTAGAACAACAACAGAAATACATTTAACCTCCATGTCTCCCAATCAAATTTTTATCGTAAAATTAAACTATCAAAATAATTCAACATTCCTCCACTGATAATAATTAATTTCCTATTATTTTCATTTCAAATTCCTCTCAACTGAAGATATTCGGAGGTAAAGTTAATTTTACCATGAAAACTGTGACTTTTTCATCTCGAATTTTGAAGGTAGAAAATTAATTTCGCAGAAATTTCCGAATTACATGTGTAAAGAATTCAAACCTCCGCAAATAATAATTAATTTACCATTATTTTCATTTAAAATTCCTCTCAACTGAAGATACTTCGAAACAAAGTTAATTTTACCCTGGAAACTGTGACTTTCCGTTGGAACATCTTCAACTTCGAAGACACTGTACGAAATCGATCGTAAAATCCAAGAAATGAAACTGATCTTCGCATGATTCAGTAGCGACGGTATTATAGTGAATTTATGCGCTCTTTCTAGCGAACTACTAGAGCCACGTTCGAACTTTGATTACCGGACGCTAGAGAAGAGATTTCTCTCGGGGGATTTTAAAAAAAATCAGCTTCAAAAATCCCTGTTATTGCTCGACGTCGGATATCCATTTATAAACCCGTTAATCAATAAGCGAGGAGAGAAAATAATCGGGCGAGAGATACGGGTATCTTGAGCAACGCATTCTTATTGATACGAGACTACAATGATTCGCATTCATAAACCACTGCCTAGCCAACGTGAACACGTGTTTATTCGCTAATACGAAGCGACACTGTGTCACGAATAAAACTAATAAGCAGACTTAGAAAAAAAGGTGTTCACTATTTCTGATTAGAACAGGTGTGAATTAGTCTATTAACAATTTTTTAATTTAAACATAACGAGGAAAGAGGGGACAACTATTGAAATTTCAAATTTCAAATTTCAAGTTTCAAATTTCATATTTTTGAATTGTGTAATAATTTCAACAAGCGGAAATTCCCATGAAAATTGACCTAAGTGCATAGAAATTTCAGGATTTAGAAATTCAAGCATCCGGATACCAAGCCCAAGTACTGTTATAACTATTAAAATCTCGTATGTATCTTTAATTCGACACACTTCCGTGAATTAGATGAAAACAGCGTTCTCCTCTTCGCAAAATTAAAATTTCCATTACATTTCCTTTAAAAATCACCCTTATAAATTACTCTACATTTCATTAATCGAAATAAATAAAATCCAAAACACTTATTCCCCCCCTCCCCCCAAGATGATTTAATAATCCCTGAAACTACTATCCTCAAGACCACGAAAAATAATTTTCATCAAAAATAATACTTTCCCAAGTTTCTCCGAGAATTTCCCCAAATTTTCCAAAATTGTCATATCAAATTTCCGGGATAAATTTCAAAAATCCACAAGTCTGAAAGAGGTCGACCTTCGAAGGTCTGCGAGTCGGCCTTCGGGAGATCCGATCCAGCTTTAACCTAGAACCGCAGCCGCGGTAGCTTGCATATACACATGTAATACCGTTGTGGCTGATGTGGTGCTCGTGATAATGGATGAGATGGTCGCAGAGCGGATGCTGGCTTGGATTATACTCCGGACGGAGTTCCGGCGGACAGTCGGGGCCCTGCCTGGCGCTCCTCGCGGCCGCCACAATCCGTTCTCGAACCTCCTCCGGCCCCTTAATCTGCTCCACTGAAACGATCAAACGTGTCACGTTCAATACGGAGGTCCATGGATTCCCGTGGTGCGTGGATTGATATTGAAAATCGCTTAACTTTAAAATCTGATTAATACGTTGAGTAGAGGAATGAATTTAAGTAGTATTTTATTAGTATAATTTTGAGGATTGTTGAAATATAATATATTAAAAGAAAACAATTTTATTTGGGATATTAAGGGATCTTAAAATCTAAAAAAGTATTATTGTAAGTGTTAGAAAATCGCTTAACTTGAAATATACAATAATATTAACAGAAAACAATTTTATTTGGCCCTTAAAGCGATCATAAACCCTTTAAATAAACCTAGGGTCTATGATATGATATAAAATTGTTTTCTTTTAATTTTACTATTCTCTCTGTGAAAGGCAGTTCGATTTTTGATTAGAATTAATTAATAAATTGTATTAAATTTAGTACATTTATTTTGTTAACCTTGATACTGTATTACGTCATCCTGCAAGTGTGTTTTATAGATACACTATTCATATTTAAAAAAGACTCACACAGAATATTTATAGTGATCTAAAAATTCTATCAAATTTATAGAACGATCTAATATCATAGTCATTATTTTTTCCATTTAATTCCTCTCAATTAACCATTAAAAAATCAAGATAGAAATTAGTGTAGAACTCACGTATAAAATCTGCAGGGTTGTAGTGGGGCAGCAACGTGAGTCCTATCGTCGAGAAGAACCTGCCGATATTCGCCGTGGGCCCGCAGTACGCGACCTGGCCCCGACTCAGCAGAAGAAGCTTGCTGAAGCTGTGGAACATCCTCGAACTGGGTTGATGGACCGTCACCACGATACTTTTGCCTTCCTGCTCGGCGTATTTTTTCAGCCGGGAAATCAGCGCCTGTGCTGAGTGCGAGTCCAGCCCGCTCGTCGGTTCCTGGGGAAAATTATCCGGATTTTCATAATTAATTAAAACGCAATTAAGAAAAATTAATCGGGAAAAATTAATTAAATTTCTATTTAAAAACGGGAATTATAATATTAATCGGTTAAGTTGATTTAGAAGTGAACTTAAATATAAATTAATTTTCAAACGATAAATTAGTTTCCTGACCGTATATTTTGAATATGATATAAATATATAGTTATTGTATGGGATTAAATTAATATTATTGTGTTTTATTTTTTTTTTTAAATAAAGTTATAGGGAAATAGGGGATGAACTAACGAAACTTTCCCAGATTTCTATTTTAATGTACGATAAATAAAAATGATTGAAGCTATTTGAAAATTTCCTGTTACTTGTATCTGCATAGTAATAATAAACTATATAAATCTACGTTGTATTAAATTCAAATAAATGAAACTTTCAAACGTTTCACTACACGTTGTAGTTACCACAGTCGGAAATTCCTCTACGCTGAATTTTCGAAGCTTGGAAATTTCCGTACGTCGAAGTTTCCAAGTTTTGGAAATTTCTGCGCTCTGAGGTGCGTTCCGGTAATTTATCTCCGTTACATGCGAGACTCTACTTGAAACACCGGTAAACCAGGAATGTAACTTACATCGAGCAGCATTAGCGACGGATTTGTGAGCAGTTCGCAGGCTATACTTGTCCTCTTCTTTTCACCACCGGAGAGACCTCGTTTCGTGTAATCTCCGATTACTATGCAGAAAAGATATCATTCTATTACGGTGAAGAAAAAAAAAAATATATATATATATATAATACTATATTTTCAATATAAAAATAGTATATTATTACTTATAAATAAATATTTAAAAATATAAATACTTTCAGGTAATATTTATATTATTAAATATTTATTTATAAGTAATAATATACTATTTTTATATTTATATATATATAGCAACCATATCAATCTATTCTCCCGTTGATCTTTTAAACCTATTCAAATCTCAATTTCAATCTATAATCGCAGATTTGCATACTATAATACACGGAGTGATTTTCACCGATAAACATTCGATTATTTTTTTCTGTCTCTTATTTCGATTATTTGTCTTTTTTATTTAGTTTTGTGTTTTATTTTTCATTCGTACACCGATACTTGTTGGATGTAGATTTTATCTGTTGTCAGTATCGTTATTTTCTTCCGCCGGGACAGCTTACGCTGCGAAACGGATCGAAGGAATTTATGTAGATAAAAAAAAAACGGGGGGGAAAAATCTCCGTGTCATACGTGTCATCGTACGTTGACTGTCAGTCAAGCATTGGATTGCGACAACGGGCCCCGATCGACGTTGACATCTGCAATCGCTTTAAGACAGACGTGAAAATCAGGAAACTTAATTTATGCATATTTATGTATCTCGCAATGCCGTTTCTATTTCGCGGGTCATTCACCCTCTGAACGTTATAAAAATGACATATGATTTATAAATAATATTCACATCACGGAAACTTAATAAAACTATTTAAAAAAAAATTATTCTGCAAACATTAAGTTTCAATTGCCAAGACTTCGTTGCGTTTAAATTTCGAAATAAAATTCTATACTTTTATACAAACACAATAAATATGTGTTATAAATAATATATATATCACAGAAATATATCAAAATTATTCAAAGAAATCATTCTACAAACATTAAATTTTCAATCACCATGATTTCGTCGCGTTTAAATTTCAAATAAAATTCTACCCTTTTGCAATTGTGTCCCAGTGTTAAACACACAATTCCCTATTATGTGTTATAAATAATATAATACAAATACTAAACTCTTTAATCTTAACGATCATTCCTAAATATAATTATTAACAAATTTACACTGGCCTCTGTAACGATCTAAAAACTTTTTAAATAAATTTTAATTATATGTAAATTCAATATATTTAAAAAGTTTTTAGATCGTTACAAGGGCCAGTGTCAATTTGTTAACAATTATATAATATAAATCACGGAAATTAACTATTAAAAACTATTAAACAGTATTATTAACTAGTTAATACAACTATTCAAAGAAATCATTCTACAAACTTTTTAAATAAATTGAATTTACATATAATTAAAATTTATTTAAAAAGTTTTTAGATCGTTACAGAGGCCAGTGTCAATTTGTTAATAATTATATAATATAAATCACGGAAATTAACTATTAAACAGTATTATTAACTAGTTAATACAACTATTCAAAGAAATCATTCTACAAAGTTTCTCTTTAATATTTCAAAATAAAATTCCCCAACTTTTGCAACTGTGCCCAACGTCGCATTGTCAAACACGCAATTCACCGTGTCGCACGAAATTGTCAAATGCAAACGCGGCAAGAATAACGCGGAAAGCGATTAATCAAGGTGCAGCAGCAACATCCCGGGGGCTTTTAAACATCCGCGGCCGGTTATGCCGCGCCTAAGACGCCGGTTTTACGGCGAAAGGTAAATGAATTACGATCACGGAAATCGTCAATCAAAATCCCCGCGTTAGGCCCAACAATCGTGGCAACAACGACGCTAAACGTTCGGCCGTTCCGATGGCCAGCGGTGGCGATAAATTCTACGGACCTTTTGATTCGGATAAATAAACAAATTACAGCGGGGGAATTTACGCGTTCTGGCGTCGGCGATCGTTAATGAAGAAATTGGAACGAATTTTGCGGGCAGATGTTCCCGTTTTCGAATTAATACGTCTTGTGGGAAATGGCTTCTATAAATACTTTGATGAACTAACGTTCGCGTAAAATGGTGAATGTTAAGATAAATTGGATTTTTGATAATTATAGAGAATTTTGGAATTTATTGATTAGAAGATTGGAAATGGTGCTGAAGTGATACGAGATTCACTTGGGGATTTATTGGGAAAATGTTATTAATACTGTATTACAGAGATTTTTGTAATTTATGCCGCATTACTTTCGTCTAAAATGATGAATTATTCAATAAGGCTTACGAGGCAATATGAAATTGGGTCGAATTTTGCATGCGGATGATGTTGAAAAGTTACATGCGATTTGATAATCCGCTGGAAGGTTCATATTTTATCAAACTCTGTTTAACAATGAGAATCACTACTTTTGGAACTTGTATAATATTTTTAAAATTAATTTCCTCAAAGTATTACACTAACCTATCAAACTATTTAATTCTCATCGATTTCAAGTTTCTCATATTTCATTAAAATCAAACATAACATCCAGTCACCATTTTTCACAAAATTCAAGGGCAACAAATTTCTACGCACAGGAATACCCGGCGTAAAAATTTCAACGAATAAAAAATTCCACAAACAAAACTCTCAACCCATACTAATTCCAATACATAAAAAATTCCACGCGTACAAATTTCAAAGTGCCAACAAAAATTCTAAATTAAATATGCGATAAATTCCGAGGGCAGAAACTTTACGCCACAAAAATCCAATAAAAAACGAGTAATTCCCACAAAAAAATTCAAATTTCAAAATTCAATACACGATAAATTCCTCGGGCACAAACTTTACGCCACAAAAAAAAATTCAAAAATCAATAATACACGATAAATTCCAAGAGCAGAAATTTTACGCCACAAAAATCCGATAAAAAACGACCAATTCCCACAAAAAAAAAACAACAAATGACGTAAAGCCTCGCCCCCGCAGACATTACGCGCAGATCCGGGGCGTAAAAGTAAGCCGGTAGGAAGCGGTCCGGTCACGATCTATCGATCGCCGGGCCGGTGATCCATACTCACTGGTATCTTGGCAGGCGGCGAGGTCGAGGACCTCGATGATGTGATCCACGCACTGCATCTTCTGCGAGTGCGAGAGCGTGTCCGGAAGCCTGAGCCTCGCCTGGTACTGAAATTCCAGAAAACACAACGATTTAATCGCCGGCGATAAGCAAAACCAAACGCGCGTTTCGCGTTAACACTATTTCTATCGAAATTAATGGTTCAGTCTACCAGCTTATATCTTGTCCGAGTTTCGACCGAAATTAAATTCCTCCTATGTGTTCATTAAACATACGATACATGCAATTTCTGATGCATCTGGCTCACTATTCTTATATATTTCCATCACTCAATAACCTAATCTAAGAAAAATGATCTTTACGCCAGAAAAAATGGCAATATGAAATTAATAGTGAATGGTGTTGCTCTTCAGTGGTTACTGAGTAAGAATATGAAGTATATCGTTGGAACTAGCTTGAAAATTGGCGCCATCACCTTAGATATATGATTGATCGATTTATCGATCGGATCTATAATTTTATATTGCCAACGATCATGCGATCTGGTTCCAATTAATATTTAACATCAACGACGAGTAAGTAAAATTCTGTTAATTGTTATGTTCTCAAGATATTACCAATTGTTTTAATGTTACAACGATGTTAAAAGTTCACATTATTGTTTCGTTACTTTGCTTTTTAAAGAAATGGCAATTAATTTGTTTTTTTGTATATGGTTCCCAAAGTAGTAGTTTTATTTAATATAAAGGGAACTTGGTTTGAAAATTGATCCAAGATGAGGGTTCCATACAGAACCGAAACGTCGGACTACTATTTTTCAAATAATTAACTAATTTCCTTCTCGTCGATGGGGTAAGTCATTTATAATTCCAATTATATTTTAATTTTTACGTGTTTATTGATCGCTGAAAAGGCCAAAGATATCATTTTTATGTTAATAACACTATTTCTACCACGATTGTGTGTATACCTATTTCAACCAAAAGATGTCTTTTGACACCTTTTCGTTTGAATGCAAATATTTGCCAAAACTGTTGGGATTTCAAATTACCAGTTAAATGTAGATAATTCATCAACTATTGTATAAAAAATCAACAAATTAATTGTGAAGAAATGATTCGCGAAATAATTCAACTTAACGAATGATTTTAAGTTAAAATTTGAAAGGTGTCTTTTGACACCTCTTGGTAGAAATTAAACTAAATAAATTTTACCGATCGCTCTAATTATATGTAAAAAATAACTTACTTTGGCCTTTATTGCGATCTTCTAACTTCAAAAATGATGCATATAATTGGTAGAAATAGTGTTAAAACCAGCGACTGCGTGGATTTCCGTTTCGCAAAACCATCCGGGCCACTTTGTACTATTATTATGACACCGGTCATCGCCGGGGATGCGATCCGATCGTTAAAATCAATCGCGGTAATATCGTTGCTTGCGAAACCTCGTCGCGGACGTTTAAATTATTCCGCGGACGGTTTACGAGCCGGGTGTAGCGGTCTTTCGAATTTTGGAATGGGGTTAGGGATGCGTGGGGAAAAAGAAAATCTGCGAGTGGGTCAGTGGAAAAAGTTGGGATAGGGTGGGAATTATTTGTATTTTATTGGAGATTGGTTAGAGATTCTGGGAAGATGAGATGAATCTAGGGAAAATAGGGAAATTTGGTGGAGATGATAATCAGGGTGATTGATTGTGATTTTTGTAATTGGTATTTAATAGGGAAAGTGATAATTGAGGTAAGAATTATAATATTAGTAATTTTTCACTTTTTTATATAGAAAAATGGACCCAAATTTTGGGTGCGTCTTATAGTTCGAAGGTAGCACTAAATATTTAAAGAAATTAGAAAGTAAATATTTAAATATTAAGGAGTGATCATGATAGTTCGAATGAAAGTAATACTAATACTGAGTAACGAAAATTAAATAAAATTTGTTGCTACGGTTTACAGTTGCCGAGATATAAACTTTGAATAGCTGTAACTTTGTCAATTTTTAAAATTTCGAAAAAACAAAGTTACTTCCATATTTTGGACGCCAAGGGCTATAACGTCAGTAACTTTCAAAATATTTCAAGATGTTACTCCAAAAAGTGATCGATTTCACATAAAATGAGCCCAGACGAGTTATGTTAACAATAAACATACATTTTCATCCAAAACTAACATTAAAATGTCTTTTTCTAAAAATCATCTTATCAATATAAATTGCATCTTAGGAAAAAATACAGTAATTAAAAAAAAGTACATATGCATATAGACACGATAAAATGTCACACATTATATGATTATTACAATCAGGTTTCTCAACATTGAAAACGATTCGACATTGTCGGAGGCAGACATTGTAAAAACCATAATTACCGCGGACAGTCCAACCGATGATATAGCGTTCGACAGAAAGCCGCTCTAACGACCTGAATTTCAGTCGCATTTCGCGCGACGAAAATATACGGCCGGCTTGAACGACCCGTCGACATGTTCCCATATAAAATGTATTAAAATACGAGAGAATTATGTCACGACGGGACCGCAAATCGACGGCACCGAGGTGCACAGTGCCACACCTTTGTCGTCCGACTCTGTTAGAAGTAACTGCACCATAGGCAGCTCGCTGTTTCGCACGTAACGCGGACTTTCGTTGCGAATTGGGCCAGCGAGATCGATGGAAATCAAACGGGCCCCTTCCCTGGGCCCCTTCGATTCGGAAATGGGAAATTAATTTGATTAATAATGAAAAATTCTAGTAAAATTGCGATTGGTAGAATGTGATTAATAAAAAATTAATTTTGATCATGATTCTGGGGTTTGGTATTGGAAATTTAATTCGATAATTGAGTGATAATAAAAATTGGACAATTTAATTGGTAATTAATGACGTCGATTATGACTTTTGGGCCTCGTGGGTGAATCGAAAGAAATTTGATGGAATTGGGCCAGTGAGATCGATGGAAATCAAACGGGCCCCTTCTCTGGGCCCCTTAGATTCGGAAATGGGAAATTAATTTGATTAATAATCAAAAATTCGAGTAAAATTGCGATTGATACGATGTGATTAATGAAAAGCTAATTTCGACCCTAATTATGGGATTTCGAAGTGGAACTTTAATTCGATAATTGAGTGATAATAAAAATTGGGCAATTTAATTGTTAATTAATGACGTCGATTCTGAATTTTGGGAAATTTAATATACGAATAAGGTACAACTGGATTTTCATTGGCAATAAATTATAGGAAATGATTAGTGAATAACATAGATTTTAAAATTGCGAATAATGAAGTATTAATAAACTGCGATTATAAGTGGAAATGTAAAATTGGTTCGTATCATGTAATATGTTATTTAACTGGTTCAGATAAAATCCATACGTGTCACGTTAAATCGAGTCATAGCCAATCAAATTCTGTATAATTCTTTAATTACCGAAAAAAATTAGAAAAGTTTGTATTTCTAGCCTCGTGAATTTCACACTGATAAAAAAATCTGATTATACGTCTCCGGGTATGGGAAACGTTTTCTATTCGATCTACGTTGGTTATCGCATCACGTATCCCTTTAAATCGCGCATCGGTAGAATTTTAAAGGGTTCTCAGAATCGCCGGAAACGATTTTTCCATTTAATTGTCTGTATTACATTAAATCAAATTAATGGATTTACTATTGTATCGGGCTTCATTATCACGACATCCTGTGGTGTTACATAGTCATCCCTGAATGGTGTGGGAATCCAATCGAATCTACGATGAGAAGCGCGGATGAATTTTTCAAAGACCACCCAGAAAGCTCGATATTTATTTTCTACGGACGAATGAAAAATCAGATGGATTCGGAAAATTGTAAGATAAATATAAAAAACCAAATGTGAGAGAAAATCATAACAAATCTGATAGATGATAAATATAGCATCAAATTGGTGTCAATTGTGTCCAAATGGCATAATAAAGATCAAAATGAATCTTAATTATTGTTTTTTTTTTTAAAGTGTCAAAGTTCATTAGTGGAAAACACGTGACACCTCTATAAATATCCAGCCAATATATTTGTCTCCTATAAAAAAAAATCCTGTAATTTAATCGAACCAATGATCACGAGACACAATGTTTCGTTTTCATTTCCTAATACCAACACAATTCCCCGCAGCCTAATGTGATATTTACTTTCACTCGAAAAAATCTATTTAAGTGCCCGAAACCATATTTTTCCAGTCCCCTAATCACACTGGCTCTTCTAAATGAAAACGGAACTCCCATAATTTCAAAACATCGTTCAGAACGACGGAAAATATTTTCTTTCGATTTCGCGACGCCATTACAACCCCGAGAATCTCATCACCCGTTCCATATATTCAAATTCCCAATCGAGGAAAAGAAAAAAGACCAAACAAAAAAAAATTAATTTCTTTTTCTCATTCGCAAAAATATTCTTCGCATGAAAAAACGCAACTTTTTTTCTCACAAGAAATCGTCTCGAAAATTCGCACCGCAAAACAATAACATCGGGACATAAGGAGGGGTCCGTCGGGTCATTTTCGGGGCCCAATGGGGGCCACTTTACTCTAAATGCCGCTTTCGCGCCGCAGAAATGCGAAACCACGAAAAATTGCGCGTTTAACGAACCGCCGGACGGAAATTCGGCCGGTGGCACACCCTTTATCACAATCATTTCCCCTCCATCCCCCCTGCCCCTCTCAGTCCCCTCCCCTGGGTCCGTTACACAAGAGGATCCGTTATGCGGAGAGAGAAAGTGGCGCCGATGATATTTCGCTCCGGTCATCCTCGTGCAATAACGGCAACCGGGACCCAGACACGGGGCACCAGGTGTTTTCGTGCGTAAAAGTAAGTTTCGAGAGATCGATTGTATGTGTGTTTTTTTTATCGGTCGGTTTATATGGACGTTTTAGGGAAATTTTGATTGGGAGATCGATTATGTTTTTTTTTGTTTTTTTTGGAGAAGGTGATTTTGAGGGTGAAAAGATTTTCATGCGTAGAAATTTGAAAGTGTTGGATTTAACACATTTGGGGACAGTAAAACTTTCAGGGAGGTGACAAAATTGAGAGCGATTTTAGTTTTAAAATGGTAGGGATATCTGAAATTTGATTAGACACATTTTATAAGGGTAGTCGGATTATCATATTTTAATTGTTATATACAATGAATGCTATAGCATCCATGACAAATTTGCTTGCCTAATTATATAGAGAAATGAATATAAATATAGAGAAATTTGCTTGCCTCATTACCTTGATAGGTATAATAATTAGAAAAACTTACACTTATATAAAATTAAATTCAAAATACTTAATTGGCTTTAAAATTTGAATCCTATAGCATTCATATCATTCTACATCACAATAAAAATAAAGACTATAGCATTCACGTCCGCGAACGTGATTAATTTTCATCTACCAAAATTAATTATTAAAATAACTAATATCAAATTTCCAATATCTCCAATTCCATTACATAAAAAAGATCCATCAACTCGAAATCGTTGTAACTCTAAACTGTAAAATATTTCACCACATTCATCTAAAGTTCGTCGTTTCAATAAAAACGTTTCTACCAAAATTAAGAAAAATATTTTTTTAGAATACATCTCTTAATTATTAAAATAATTGATATTATAATCCCAATATCTCCAATTCGATTACATAGAAAAAATCCATCAACACAACAGCATTGTAACTCAAAACTCTAAAATATTTCACCACATTCATTCAGACATCGTCGTATCAATAAAAAAAAAACATTTCCGCAATTTCCGTAAATTTTCCGAATTTCCACACACAAAAAAAAATTGTTCCAACGTTTCCAAGACGTCGATCGACCGTCGATCAATAAAAAAAAAACATTTCCTCAATTTCCGTAAATTTTCCGAATTTCCACACACAAAAAAAATTATTCCAACGTTTCCAAGACGTCGATCGACCGTCGATCAATAAAAAAAAAACATTTCCTCAATTTCCGTAAATTTTCCGAATTTCCACGGACAAAAAAAAATTGTTCCAACGTTTCCAAGACGTCGATCGACCGTCTATTCCCGCGAATGCTGTCATCGAGACCGTCGATCCCAAGGCTGGAGTTCCAACGGCGAAAACGGTGGCGACGTGACGATCGTCACGATCGACGGAGGAAAGGGAAAACCCGACGGCGGGCTTCGTGGAAGCGGCTTTTAATTGGTACTTGATAGACGCGCGATGAAGAAGAAAGTCTGGATGAAAGGGACGAGAATAGAACGCGGTGGAAAAGCAGAACCTTAGGGGGGGGGGGCGAGAACGCTAGGAATGGAAAAGAAAAAGAAAATCATTCAGAAGAACGGTAAAGGAGAAACGGAGGAGAAAAGGGGGAAGTGAGGTGGAAAAATGAGGTGCGAAAAGAGACGCGACTGAAACGTGAAAAGGAAAGGGAGAATGGAATGCATGGAAATTTACGAGCGTGGAAATTTCGAAATTTCCACCACATGAAATTCCTGTTCGTTGAAAACGGCTGGGTAAACCGTGTGGGGGAGGAAAAAAGGGAGGAAAGGGAGTCTAAGTGGAAGAAGAATATAAAGTGGGAAAAATAAGAAAATGAAAAGTGAGGAGGAAAGGAAGAATGAATTGCAACTTAAAAGGAGCGGAGAAGAAAGTAGCTCAAAAATGCCGTTTAAGAAAGTAGAACAATTTTATAAAGAGAGAAACAAGAGAACGCAAGAAATTAATCCATGATTCGAGAAACAAGAAAAGAATAAGAAACGAGTTGAGCGATCAATGAAATTAAAGAAGAAAAAAATACACTCAGAAAAATAACAAAGGAGAATAGCACAGTGGGTCGCGAAAAAGGAAAATTAGGGTAAATGAAAATAATTGGAAACCAAAAGAAAACATCGAGTAACAAGAAAAAAGACTCCAACAGAAAACTCTTGACAATTCCAACAAAAGAATGAAACAACCCAAATAGAAAAATAGGTGAAATTTTAATTAAAATCTCCAATTTTCTAAATTTTGATGATTTTGTGAAATTCTGTTGTACCAAAAATTTCACAAATGTTAATATTCCAATTTATCAATATCAACGCAGCCTCCCAAGCGAAATTTCAGTAAGATCTCCAAATTCCTAAATTTTGATGATTTCCCGAAATTTTGTCACACCAGAAATTTTGCAAATGTTAAAATTCCAATTTATCAATATCAACGCAGCCTCCCAAGTAAAATTTCAGTAAAATCTCCAAATTCCTAAATTTTTATGATTTCCCGAAATTTCGACGTACCAAAAATTGTACAAACGTTAAAATTTCAATTTATCAATATCAACGCAGCCTCCCAAGCGAAATTTCAGTAAAATCTCCAAATTCCTAAATTTTGACGATTTCCCGAAATATTGTCACACCAAAAATTTTGCAAACGTTAAAATTTCAATTTATCAATATAAATGCAGCCTCCCAAGCGAAATTTCAGTAAAATCTCCAATTTCCTAAATTTGGATGATTTTATGAAATTTCGACGCACCAAAAATTTCAAAAATGCTAAAAATTCAATTTATCAAAATCAACGCAGCTTTTCAAGCGAATATCTGCGCCAATGTCTCCGGTTAAGCGCATAATGCACGCTGGTTTTCGAAACATGTAAGGCTCGGTTCACTGACCGAGTTATGACGTCACCAGCATCTAACGGTCTACGTTTCGCGTGACACGCGCGTGTCTCGCACTCTCTCTTGATCTTGTTCTTGGTCTCGGTTCTGTTCTTGATATGGTTGCCAGGGTGGGAGCGTGTGTTTATGCTTGAATACCATAGGTGCATGGGTGTGTTTATATCGGGCACTCGGGAATGTATCGAGAGAGATTTAATGTTTCCATAAGACGAGCAATAATTTCTTTTTTGGGGAAAAGTTTATGGAAAATTAATGTGAAAAGTCACCATAAAAATATAGAAAAATTATAAACGTGTGTTTTAAACATTCTGGCAAAATAAAGTTAAAGTCTATACATATACAGAAAAAATAGAATTTCTAGAAATTTAAGAAACAGGTAATTGTGTAATTAAAATAAAATAGAATAGAATAAAATGTACTAATTACCCATATGGAGATTTTCATATGGTATGTTTGATATAATATTAATGTGTGGTATTGATAAATTATTAATTGAAGAAGTTTCAAAGTAAAAGTCCAAATTAAAAGATAACAGGAAAATGATGTAGAAAGACCGAAATAAAAGCAAACGATTTTATATCCAGCGATCGTTTCACCGATTCACCGCAAACTCTCGCGAATTACACGGCAATTCAGCACAGCTAATTGTAGGCATTGTATATTACATTCAATTACAGTGCCCTATGACGCAGAACTTAGGCTGGTTTCACACTAGCATTAAGTGGACCATATAATCATTCCCTATTCACATTTCCCAGTGAAGAAATTTCAAACCATACTAATTTCCATCTCCAAAAATTTCAAAACATAAAACATTCTTATGTAACAAAAACATTTGTACAAAAATTTCCACGCATGAAAATCACCCTTTAAAATTTCCACATTTAAATCTTTCCACCCATCAAACCATCAAAGTTACTTTTCCCACAGGAATAATAAATCTAAAATTCAAAAACATTTACACAAATATTTCCACGCCTGAAAATCACCCTTTAAAATTTCCACATTTAAATCTTTTCTTCCATCAAATCAACAATATCCTTTTTTCCACAGGTATAATAAATCTAAAATTCAAAAACATTGACACAAAAATTTCCACGCCTGAAAATCGCCCTTTAAAATTTCCAAAATTTTCACATTTAAATCTTTTCTTCCATCAAACCAACAATATCTTTTTTTCCACAGGTATAATAGATCTAAAATTCAAAAACATTTACACAAAAATTTCCACGCCTGAAAATCACCCTATAAAATCACAAAAATTTCCACATTTCCTTCCACTAAACCATCAAAGTTTCTTTTCCCCCAGGAATAATAAATCCAAAATTCTAATTTCCCGGTGTGACGTCGTCTTTAAAGGAGCTCCGAATCTTCGAAAATGTGACGCGGATTGGCCGCGGTCCCGCATTCCCCTAATTCTCGGCTGTCATGTGCTCGCCGGCCTTCATAAATATCAAGGGAAAGGCGTACAATAAACTTGGCACGTCGGCCGATTTTCCGGGAAAACAAGGAAACGTTTCGAACCACCTCCTCTCGCCGCCCATTTCGCCGGGCGTTCGTATAGAACTTCGGTCCGACCATGCCCGTCCGTTTCCACTTGCGCAAGTAGTCTATACCCCGTATCTATTCGGCCATGTGCGAAAGAAAACCGACGCTTTTATTTCGCGCTGGGAAAACTTTCGTTTCGCTGAAACGTTGTAACGGTGAAAAGTTTCGGTAGTTTTCTTTATATTTTTTGTATTTTTTTCTCTTTCTCTCTCTCTCTGAGTAACATTTTACACGTGACTGTTGTTAAGAGGGCCATTGTTGCTTTTACGATCGTGTTAATTAAGAAAATGGAAGGGGGATTAAAGAATTGGAAGAAGTAGAATGATATAAAAAAAAAGTGAATTCGAAGGTGAATTATTTTGTATGGTTGTTTTCTGGGACGAATGTTGCTACTTTGTTGCATTATTTATTTGACGGTTGATATTCAAGAATATTCCACTCTTTCTGTTTAACATACTCGTACATGTAAATAAGATTTCTTTTTTCCCGTCGCGTGAATTCCAAAGCGTTGGTACAGAGCACCGAGAGATTTCATCTAATGAGCCGTGATTTATGCGTGTAAGAGCATGAGGAAATCATAAAGACGAAGTTAGTGTCGCAAATGTCAGTGGTTCTTCTAGATTCGCGTCAAGCGAGTTTTCGTAATCAAAAATAAAAATAAAAAATAAAAAAAAACCGTCAGGAAACGTGGCTCATTCATTTCCGTTTCTGCAGTCACTTTCCGGTGATCCTTAAAACCGCGGGAAATTATGCAATTCCCTCATTTCCACTGGGAATTCATTTGGCGACGATTAATTCGATAAATAATAATATTCGATTAATCGCAAACTACATTTCTAATTTTTCTAATCGAATTATTTTATAGAGAAATAGATAATATCAGTCTGATTTTAATTCTATAGCAAAGTAGATTTAAAATAAATCTATATATAGATGAATAATAAAAATATTTATTTCTTTAATCTCCAAAAAATCATTATTTAATAATTCTATTATTATTTTATTTTAAAATTTAAATTAAACATTTCCGGTAGATAAAATGTGTTTTGTAAATCTGGAAAAATTTAGTTTTCAGGTACGACGAGCTATTTTATCGTGTTTTTAAGAAAATCGTTAAGCTGGCTAAGGCAGGCATTACAAATGGGAAAACGCGGAGATATTGGAAACTGATAATTCATAATGGCCACGGTGATAAATTTCCCGGTCCCCGACAAAGTGAAAATAACGATTGGTTCCCCGTCGGCAAGGACGCCGACGGCGATAAATCAACCGAGCTTCGTGTATCAAATCGTACATGTATTTAGATAAACACGTCGACGTTCACGCGGAAATGATATTTATAGCGTCGAAAGCTCACGGTATCTTTGAACCAGAGTTACCTTTCAATGGGCGAGCCGTAAATTTTTTCGAATCCCGGAATTGCGGAAACGCCATTGTCATCCCACCCCGTTGGGTTTGATTTCTTTCAGAAATCGTGAAAATTATATTTGAAATGACGCTAGGTTGCGAATTTTCCGAGAAATCGAAAATACCGCGAATATCGAATAACGTAACTGAATTCGAAAGTTCTGAAAATTGCACGGATCTGAATAATCGAATTTGAAAATTCTACAGAATTTGATGTAATGTGATTTACTGATCGGAAATAATATTCAAATTTCCCTGAAAATAATGCAAATAACCGACGGAAAAGTGGTTTTAATATTTTCGTTACAAATATTACAATTTTCACGTTAAAATTGAAGTGATAAATCATTACTAATTGTTTCATTTGAGATAGTTGAAAAATTTTTGTAAAATTTGTCAAGTTTGTCGGATATTTAAATTAAAATTATAAGTCGATTTATATGTAGATAAAAAATTGAAATATTATATTTGGACATTAAAAAAATAATTTTTTAATAAAAACTCACCTCTAGAGTTTGCCGCAAAGTGAGATCGGGAAAGAAAACGTCCTGCTGTTGAACATAGCAGATTCTTCGGCGCCATCTTTTTGTGAGCCTTTCACGGTTCAGCCAAATTTCACCCCCATCCAAACCAACACGGCCAGACAGGCAATTCAGCAACGTTGTTTTGCCGCAACCTGTTGGAGAAATTGATTTACCCCATTAGCACAAATGTATTCATTAATTTTAATTAATTAATAAACTAGACTTAAGTCCCTGTAGATAAAATTTACTGCTAGCATAATATCAACATGGAAATTGCATTCCGATTTTGCAAAACGTCTTGCTTGACGAATTAAGAAGAATATTTATTGAATTGTTTCGCGGGAAATATTTATCACTTCGTCAAGGTCGTCACTCAAACACGTTTCCTGTAATCTTTAAAAATCATTTTCGAAGTCTTATATGAACATTACTCGACACTCGACGTGGTGACGTTTATTCGCGTGCAATTTTCTCCACGCGAATTTATCTCTTCGTACGTTAAACTATCCGCGGTGTGAAATTTCCAGACTTTTAACATTTCTACTCGGTGAAATTCCTGCGGCGTGAAAATAGCCGCGTTATCAAATTTCAAAAGTGGAAATTTTACTGGAGATTTAAAATTCCACAACCAAAGACTCTCAGGTGAAAAACGTGCGACCGTAGAAATTCCCGCGGCAGGAAAAACGATTTCTAAAATTTCCCCGAGTACCAAAACCACGATTCTAAAATTTCTAAAATTTCCTCAGTTACTCTTTAGTTGCACCGTTTGAATAAATTCTCAAAGGCCAACTTGTGTATCGCACAAAGATGACGTGCCTATCTAAAGTGATACTCGAAGGACCACCCTTTTAGTTACCGTGAAAAGAGACACGAAATGTAGACTGGTTTAATAATAAAAAACAAGAAGTTGTATTTAAAAAACTTTACAACGAAAACTTACCAAGTTGTACGAGGTCTAAGATGTGTTTTTATGTATTTTTCCACTACGGACACTAAGTTCTGTGTTTGTGCTCACTACGCTTTCTGAATTGTATCTACCTTGATGTGTTTTGCCAAACTCCCCCGAAACTGAGGAGCTCCCCTCTCTTGGTGATTTTTCGGAAAATCCAGTTTTCTGTAGACAGGGTAAGAGACTTTGGAATATTCAACTATTGGCTAATGAAAATGTCTCCACCCCGCCTACAGACCAAGAGAGGGAGTGATTTTCTGTGACCTGGTGGTCGGCAGATGTTTGTTGTCGCCGTTCGACAATTTTACTAATTTTCGTTAGGGTCACTGGCAGGCACGTTTTATGGCATAATCCCTTCGCGGGCATGTGAAAACGTTGAATCTATACCTGACCAGAGCCCTAACGGTAGATGGTACGATTTTTCTGAACATCTGCTTTCCACCAGGTATTTCGATTCTAGGTGTTCTATTTATTGTCTTAACAGTTACCGAAACCAGGTGCCCAAAATTTCTAAAATATCCCCGGTCACCGAAACCATGTTTCTAAAATTTCTAAGATTTTCCCGGGTACCAAAACCATGTTTCCAAAATTTCTAAGATTTCCCCGGGTACCAAAACCACGTTTCTAAAATTTCTAAAGTTTCCCCGGTCGCCAAAACCACGTTTCTACAATTCCTAAAATTTCTAAAATTTCCCCGGTCACCAAAACCACGTTTCTACAATTTCTACAATTTCTAAAATTTCCACGGGTACCGAAACCACGTTTCTAAAATTTTTCAAATTTCCCCGGTCACCGAAACCACGTTTCCTAAATTTCTAAAATTTCCCCGGGTACCAAAACCACGTTTCTAAAATTTCTAAAAGTTCTACAACTTTCCCGGGTACCGAAATCACGTTTCCAAAATTTCTAGAGTCTCCCCGGCCACCGAAACCAAGTTTCTAAAATTTCTAAAATTTCCCCAGCCACCGAAACCACGTGCGAAAACACAATCGGAATCCACGCGCGATATTTCCACGGTAATCCGCGTGTTCCGAGTCTATGTATACTTCTTCGCGAATATGACATCAACGCCGCGGCAAAGCTCTAATGATTTGCATACGTCCGGGCCGCTTATTAAACGAGTGGAATCAAGGAGAAACGAACTTTCTTGCGATAAATATCGCCGAGTGGACAGAATTGCTTGTGCGGCTCGTTACGTCCCCCAGGGCAAACGCGGTTAAAGATAGAAAACGCGAACGGTTAGTTTCACCCGCGGCACCGCAATAACGTCGCGATGTAATTGCACCGCGAAAATTAAACGCGAAAATTTTGTTACTTCTCCCCGAGCGACGTTGCTTCGTCGAGTTTCGCGTTGCGAAGTTACAATTTCGCGAAAATTCTCAAATAAAATTGGATATTTAAGAAATGGCGAATGGTTTGATAGGCGAATTTAACAAATTTTCGCGAATCGAGAATTTCAGGTACTTAAACGTTGTTCACGAAGATTATTTTAATTGTGTTTTTCTAAGAATTCATAAACATGTGTTTAGTGTTCGTTCGTAGAATTTGATTCGTTAATGATGCAAAGGATGACGTAAATGCTCGCGTCAAATTGCCGAATAAAAGCCGCCCGAAACTCGAACGGGTCGCGAACTTTCGCGTAGCGAAAATTTTTTGTTCGTTGCTTGGACCCCGCGGTCAATTAATCCGAATTAACCGTTAACAACTTTTGGAATCGTTATTAAAACACGTCACGGACGAAGGTTGCATCGTTTACACCAATTATTCTCTGACTCATTTAATATATAATGTAATATATAACTTCTGATCCGGCAAACAAAATAAAGAAGCCAAATTATCGTATTTTCGCCAAAAAGAGTCCCTTAACATCCCTACGCCCTTGGAAATAAAAAATAATAATAATCATCCTACAAAATCCATTGAGTTTACAAAGATTCTCAAGTAAAACTACGGTAGGCCTAAATTCTCTAAAAATCAACAAAGAAATACTATATAATAAAATAAAATACTAAATAAAATAGAAGTTTGCATCATCTACACCAATATAACATATTCTCTTGTAAAAAAAAGTAAATTTCTTTTATTCTTGTAAAAATATAAAAGTGTAATTATCGTATTCCCACCAGAAAGAGTCCCTTAACATCCCTACACATTTGACAATAAAAAATAATAATAATGATACCTCAAAAAACTATTAAATTTTCAAAGATTCTCAAGTGAAACTACGGTAGACCTAAGTTCTCTAAAAATCAACAAAGAAATACTATATAATAAAATAAAATACTAAATAAAATAGAAGTTTGCATCATTTACACCAATTATTCTCTTGCAACTAGTCCTAAAAATTATCATATTCCCATCAAAAAGAGTCCCCAAACATCCCTACGCCCTTCATAATAAAAAAAATTGATTCTCCAAAAACAATTGAATTATCACAGATTCTCAAGTGAAACTACGGTAGACCGGAGTCGTCTAAAAATCACGAAAAAAATACTGTCGTACCTGAAGGGCCCATAACGGCCAGAAGTTCGCCGGGTTTGACGACACCCGAGACATCCCTTAACAGGGCCCTTTTCTCCTTGACCACCTGGAGGCCGCGGAAGATTAGCTGCACAGGACGAGAGTCCAGCGGACACACCAACTGCAGCGCTGAGCTTTCCACTCTGCAACCAACAGAAACCGGCCAGCTGTAAAACGGGACCTCCAATCAGCACCGCGCAGCGTCTTCGCTGTTATTAAAGAACCACAGCGACTTTCTTTTTATTTACTATTTTTTTTTTCGTTGCCCTACCAAAAGAAAGCCGATGAGGGTTCCGTATGCCTTTTGAAGGCAAAAATTAAAGAGCACGCTTCGCTGAGATTCCTTTAATCGATATTCGTTCTTTGATAATCTTTGCTTGGCTTCATTTATATTTATTTGAGGGTTTGTTGGGGTTGGTATTAAGGGGATGGCTGTATTTGATTTTTTAACGACGAAAATATTCTTTGATTGCCAGAAATATTGGGTACATATTGGAATGATTAAATTAAAAATCTGTAAAAATTGTTTTATTTATATATTTTCCTTTATTAGAACGAATGAAATTGTTATTAAAGGATTGTGAGACTTTGTAAGAAAATATTTATTGATCCATGTTTATGTTACGTTGGAATCGTTTAGGGTAAATGTCTGAGGAGTTAAATTTGAAGATTTTTGATATAGGAAGTTACTAGATTGATTGGTAAGACACTAGTTTACTATCACGTTCTAATAGAAGATGTCTACCCTGCTTTCGGCTCTTATTCGCAGGAATAAAAAGATCGATAAAATTATTATTTAGGAGTTTAGCATACCAACAGCTGTTCAGATTCGCACGAATTTTTATATCCGGACTGAATGGTCACTTTCACTTGCCATGGATTCGTTCCGAGTACCATAAAGGCTAACAGGAACTCGATAAAGTGCGAATTCGAGTATCGGGAATTAACAAACGTAACCTTCGTCAACAGAATGACGAATCATCGAAATTAACATGATTTTGAAACAGTTTTTTGATTGCCATTTCCACAATTTTTAAGATAGCGATCTGAGACTTGTACCATTGTTTAAGTTAGAAAATTCTACGGCAGATCAACCTATAATAGTTGTACTTTTCAAAAATTTAATTTTTCGCAAAAATCTGAAGGGGGTAGGTCAGGATTTTTTGCGATTTTCGTAATTTGCCCGCCATTTCCGTAATTTTTGAGCTATTAAAATGATTCAAGAAGTTTTGGACGCGGAATCCGAAGCCGAATAAGCCAGTTAAAGAATCATTTTGATATCTAAAAAATTGTGGAAATGGCAGGAGATTTACGAAAATCGCGAAAAATCCTGACCTACCCCCTTCACATTTTTGCGAAAAATTAAATTTTCGAAAAGTACAACTATTATACATTGATCTACCGTAGAATTTCCTAACTAAATCAATGGTACCAGTCTCAGGTCAGTATCTCGAAAATTGTGGAAATGGCAAGCGAAAAACTGGTTGAAATTGACGAATTTTCGCGATTTTCGTAAATCCTTCGTCATTTCCGTAATTTTTGAGCTATTAACATGGTCCAGGGCGCTTTGGACGCGGAATCCGAAGCCGAATAAGTCAGTGAAAGAATCATTTTGATATCTAAAAAATTGTGGAAATGACGGAAGAATTACGAAAATCGCGAAAAATCGTCAAATTTAAGCAGTTTTTCGTTCAGCATTCGCTCAATTTTTGAGATAGCGACCTGAAACGTGTACCATTGTTTTAGTTAGGAAATTCTACGGCAGATCAACCTATAATAGTTGTACTTTTCGAAAATTTAATTTTTCGCAAAAATCTGAAGGGGGTAGGTCAGGATTTTTCGCGATTTTCGTAAATCGCCTGCCATTTCCGTAATTTTTGAGCTATTAAAACGATCCGGGGCGTTTTGGACGCGGAATCCGAAGCCGAATAAGACAGTGCAAGAATCATTTTGATATCTAAAAAATTGTGGAAATGACGGAAGAATTACGAAAATCGCGAAAAATCCTGACCTACCCCCTTCACATTTTTGCGAAAAATTAAATTTTCGAAAAGTACAACTATTATACATTGATCTACCGTAGAATTTCCTAACTAAATCAATGGTACAAGTTTCAGATCGCTATCTCAAAAATTGGACAAATGCCGAACGAAAAACTGTCATAAATTGAAGATTATTCGCGATTTTCCTAAATCTCTCACCATTTCCGTAATTTTTGAGATATTCAAATGATCCAAGACGTTTTGGACGCGAAATTGAAAGCCAAATAAGATGCTCAAAGATTCCTAACAATATCTAAAAAATTGTGAAAATACCAAGCGAAAAACAAAAATCGCAAAAAATCCTCCAGATTTTATCAAAAAATGAAATAATTTTCGATTTCTTTTTTCTATACCATATCAACACATATCTCCCTGGGATGAAACGATTAAAACATAATTTCCCTTCGTTACGTGGATTAATCGTGACAGAACGGTGATCGATCTCGTGGATGTTTTGCGCGACGACCGGGACGGGAAAACGATTTCTGCAAGGCCGTTCGAAAGCTGCACCAGGGGAATAACCCGACGTCAATTAAGGCGGCCGGTGAACATCTTCACTCGCGCGAAGCCATATAAGCGGAATCAATCTTGCGACTTTCCAATGGATTTCCAAGGAGAATAGAAAACCCGCGTTTGTAAGAGGGAAGTGAATCGCAAATTAGACATCGAATCCGATCCGAGAAAATCGCGCGGAAAAACGGACTCCCATTGTCGACCGGGTAAAGGGAAACTGTCGCTAAAACGTGTTGATTTCGAATTTTCTTCTCGTTTTCCGCTACAATATTTCATCATTGTCTAAATAAAAATTCTACTTGTTCTCCAAATTTCCCAGTTTTTACTCAAACTATAATTATTATTAATACAAACTAAAAGATTTTTAATAAAATAGATATTTACGAAAGTATACATATTTGTTTAGAATTAGTGATAAAAATCTAAACTCCCCTGTTACATGATGTAAACTGATAATAAAAGATTTTAATAAAATACAAGTTTACAAAAATATACGTAATTCTTTAGAATGATGTAATAAAAATCTAATCACACTAGTTACATGATGTAAAATGATAATAAAAGATTTTAATAAATTATATATTAACAAAAGTATACATATATCATTAAAATTAGTGATCAAAATCTAATCACACAAGTTACATCATGTAACGATTAAATATTATCCAAGTATTTTTTCTGAAAAACAGAGTGGAAAAGAAAAATTGGAAAATTAAGATCGCACGAGGGATTTTTTGATAAACATTGCGAGGGTGTGTGTTTATTTTTTTTTACTAAGCACGAAATACCAGGTACGGAATGCCGGGTAAATACATCGTTATCTTCGGGATGCACTATAACAATATCTCATCTCCAGCTAAAGTTTCGCATGCTAACTAATGGACAAACACACGCGAAATACGATGCTGCTAGCGATAGTACGAAAGCTGTCTACACGTAATACGAGTATTTCCTAGTAAATAGTGAAACGCTGTTGTATTTTTTTCACGCTCGCAGTAAGATGGAATTTCAATCGTAAACGAATTCGGGTAAACGAACTTCTCGGTAATTGAACAGAGATATCATCTCCTTAAGTGTTGTATCATATCAGGGACGGACCTAGATCGCTCGGTGCCCTAAGCGAGATAAACAATCCACAGTACTTGCAAAAAATTATAATAATTCCAACGCTCAATGTATAAAATTTTCAAAGTACAAATGACTTCAACACGCGAATGTTTTTTATCACCAGAAATTTTAAGGATCGCTAAATTTGGAAAAATTAAATGTGGAGGCGTCGATATCTCACACGGTGAGAAATTTCCACCATGGAAATTTAAAGCACCGATTATTCCAAGAAATTGCAAAATTCAGAAACTTTATTTCAAAGCAGAGAAATTTCCTGCGTTTTCTTACAAAGTGCTATCAATCCCAATTGAACGATCTTTTAACACTAAACGTAAAAATGATAACTTCTATAATTAATTTCACGTAATAATAAATTTAGCATAAAGTACTGTACTTTCCGTATGTTAATTAACAAAATTAAAGTTGAAAGCTATAACGTTGCATGCAGACATTTAAATAAAAAGTAAAAAATCGGTCATTTAACCACTCTTTTCAGCTTTAGTATTAAAGCACCAACTATTCCAAAAAATTTTTAAATTCACAATCTTTATTTCAACTTAAAAAAATTTCCCGCGTTTTGCCCCAAAGTGCTATCGATCACTCCCAATCGCCCATTTAATCGATTCACCTCTAAACCCGGAAAAAAAATCCCTAATCCACTTTCCCTCACCCGGACCACTACGAATCCACACACATAAAAAAAATCCTCCCCCGTGAAATGGGAAACGACTCTAAGCGAAGCGCGGCCGCGTGATACACAAAAAGCAAGGGTCGTTGGACAACGGAGTCAGATAATAAATTCCCAACATGGCAGTATCACGTCATCCCGGGTTCGTTGAACCTGCCGTTGCACGACACAGCAGCGAGGGCGGGGGAGAGGGGGGGGGGGGAGGGGGAGAGAAAGAGAGAAAAGCAGGGACTTCGTTTCGTGATATTTATCGCCTCTTCTCGCGGAGATCCTTGGCCCCGTCGAAATGGCTATAATGGGATCCATACGCGGATCTACGAGAAGATTCACCCACCACCCCCACCCCTCGAAATATCGTCGACGTTTTACATGAGGATTTTCAGTTTAACCTGAGAATAAAGGATTATGGGAAATTTTTGAAAAAATTTGCGTGCGAAAATATTTTTGCGATCGAGAATCCTGGATTTTGAAATTTTGTGTGATTATTGGGATATTAGTGTGCTTCAATTTGGCAAAAATTGAATATTTCTCTTTTTTTTGATAATTTAATAGGTTGTTAGTGTGTTTCAATCATATAGAAACGTATTAAATTAGCAAAATCCACGAATTTTTAAATTTTGTGTGATTATGGAAATTTTAGTGTGCTTCAATTTGGCAAAAATTGAAAATTTCTTTTTTTCGTAATTTAATGGGTGGTTAGTGTGTTTCAATCGTATAGCAACGTATTAAATTAGGAAAACAAAGAAATTTTAAATGTTTGCCAAATTGAAACACACTAATTAATCGAAGAATGTGTTAATTAAATTGTAATTGTGTGGCCGTTTAGTGTCACTGTTGGTTTTTGTATGGAAAACATATTCCGACGGTTATTTTGTTTGGTTTAGTAGTCGACCTTGATTCTGTAGAGAAAAAAATGGTGAAATTAGCATTTCTAATCTGAGGCTGATCTCTTTGTTGTCGAAAAAAAAGTCCGCCAATTAAATGAGAATTCCTATGCGCGCAACCTTGGTCTATTTAATTCCGAGTTATTATTGGTACGTCGATACGACAGTATCATAATTAACATCGCTAATATCTTTTGTATCATCGGTGTATCAATGATTTCATGCTAATAAAATCGACACTTTATCGCAGCCGATTCCATAATTGTCTCCTTTAAAATACAGACAAACGTCAAAGTTCTTAAATATTACAATTAACAGTTACAATTAACATTACACTAATCGTTACACAAATACAAACACACACACGGTACAAAATTCAATATTTTTACGATAGTATAGAAACCTAATAAAAAAATCTTTCGACTCGATTAAAATACAATAAAAACCACTTTCCGTCGAGGAACAAACGACTCGTGAATTTCAAATTCGCGATCGTAAAGCGAAATGGAACTAATTAAATAGGAAATTAATCAATATTAAAAATATATACCAGAAAAATATTTATTTAATAAGTTTAATAAACAAAACCGTAAGAGGGTGGGAAAAATAATTAAGTTTGCCATTTAGTGGAACGTTTCGCATGAAATTTTTGCGGTTCGCAGAATTCACTCGCGAAAGGGTCAACTCGTAAGCGCCGGCGCCGAAATCTCGCGCAATTCTCTCTCCTTCCTGCTTGTCTTTCTCTTTTTTTTTCGTTTCATTATTTTCGTAATTCATTGGCTCAATGTCAGGTCGAGGTTTCGCGAGGTTAAGTCTCGTTGAAGGAAGTTACGAGGCCCACCGAATTGACCCTGTGGTTCATTGAACTCGCTTGTTTCTGCCTGCAGAAAATTTGCGACATTTTCGGCGTCATTATTTCATTCGCTTTCCCTTTTTTCGCGAAATTACAGAGTTTTTTGCGAATACATTCGAAAAAGTTGAAATTTGTTATTTTTAAGTATTCAAGATATAGCATTTATTTATTTGTTGATTAGAAAATAAAGTATTTACTTAGTATTTGAATATTTTCAATGAGTGAAATTTATTATATTTAAATATAGAAATTTGTATCATATTATTACTTAATTACATTTTTTCTAATTTGTTCTATCTAACCTTTTTCAAAAGTTTGCGAAAATAATTGCAAAATACCTATGAAATTTCTGAGTCCATTAATTTCAAGATTTTAAGTAACAAAATAAATCTCGCGAATTTCGATTATATCACGCGAAAATGAGCAATTCATCGATCAAAAGTAAATGTTAACAACAACCAGGCACAGGAATCGACGGTGAAACCCGTCGAGCGATTAATAATAAAAAAAAACGATAAAAACGAGGAAGTATTGTTAAGTTACGTCGGGCAATCGTTTAATAAACGATTGCCTCGAGAAACGGAGTCAATCACCGTTGCCGAAAGTGGCTGATACTCGAAACTACGCGTCGCTGGAGTGACAATTAAATTACAATCAGCCACGTCGAAACTAGCCGTTCAATATCAATTTGTCGAACGGTCTTCCCTGTAATCTGATGACGCATTTTTCGTGACGCAGAGACGCGACACAAATCAAGCTGCAAGTTAACGTGTGCCACGAGAGTACCACACACTTCGTTGCGAAATTATTTATTTTTTTTTTGTTTTCGCAACCAGACCTCCTCCGCCTTCGATTTCCTTCGTCACGTTATATCGTCGGTAATGTTAATTATTTACTTGTGATCGAATCCGGACACCGTGTAATAACAGAATTTATTTCAATATCGAATTAATGAAAATACGTGTTTTAATTACTTTTAAATATATCAAATTTCATATATTTTGTTGGATTTGAAATTTCTGTGCAAAGTACTTATATTGAAATTGTATATATAGGTATATATACATATATGAAATATTATATATATGTATGTAATATAATTCTGAGCAAAGTATATTGAAATTTCATATATAGCTATGTTTTATGTATGTATAATATAACGATAATCCATAATATATATGTATATACCTATATATGCAATTTCAATATACTTTGCACAGAAATTTCAAATCCCAAAAAATGCAAATATTTAAAAACTCAAATATTTATTGTATAATTTCAAAGTTCCCATAAGCATTTGTCATTAACTAGGTCATTAACTAACATCAATACGACACTTTTAAATAAAAAAAGTCCAAAGTACCACAAATAAAAAACCTAAATTAAATTTTCCTCCATTTCAAAGCACCGCGAACATTTTCTCGATTTTCCCGGTGTCTTTTGATTAGAATTCGCGCGAAAAAAAAACAGAACGTTCGCGATCCGTGGTCCCGATATGAAGAGACTCCGCTTAACGGTCTCTAATTGTGCAGAAAAAAATCGACCGCGAAGAAAGTCTCGACATCGGGCGACAATGTTTCGCGGGTATATAAATCAGATCGGAGAAAGTTACAACCCCAATTAACCTCGGTGATACGGGATGACTCGTTGTTCGCAGGGTTCGTTGAACCGATCTCCAAGAAACGAGCGAACGACACGATCCCCGGGCTTTCGGTCTGTTCACCTGATAACGGACTGCCAGTTGGACAAATATAGACGACCGGCTAAATAGTAGTCTTCTGGAATTTGAATTTAAATCGAATCGACCCGACAGACACACGAGTTTTGTTTATAAAAAGAAACGAAAACATCGTAAAAAATAATTGCAATATTAAAATTAAAAAATCATTAGAAACATTTACGTCGCATATGTTTCATAACTTTCAGATTCTCTAAAGTATTAAATAATTAATTTCTTTCCTCGGAAAAAATAGAAATCTGAATCTGAATTTGAATTTAAATCGAATGGACCCGACAGACACACGAGTTTTGTTTATAAAAAGAAACGAAAACATCGTAAAAAATAATTGCAGTATTGAAATTAAAAAATCAGTGTAAACATTTACGTCGCATATATTTCATAACTTTCAGATTCTCTAAAATATTAAATAATTAATTTCTTTGCTCGGAAAAAATAGAAATCTGAATCTGAAACTGAATTTAAATCGAATCAAGTCGACAGATATACAATGTTGCTATAAAATGATTGTCAAATGCTAAGAAAGTTTGGAAAATTATTTAAGCTGAAATTTGATCACCTAATTATTTGTCCTATTGTAATTATTTTTAATATTAAAAATAAAAGTGTTGTTGTTTTAATTTTTTGCACTTTGAACTTTGCAGTATCTCGTCACGGAGGGGAAGAATGAACCGATAGATTAATAGCGTTCGATTAGAATCGGAGAATGATTAATTAATAATTAACCTGAAGCGTTTAGTATTGTATATGCGACAGGATGTCAGATAATAACAGTAGGTATATTCTGAGTAGGTAAAAATGATCGACAGCACAACCGATTAATTTAAATGTAAGACAACTGACAACGTTAAATCACGAAACAGCTCGATAACATTCGCGACACGTGTGTTTCACTTCCAGTTCGAGTGTATTAAATTATCAAGACCATTTTTTTAAACCGCAACTACGGTCGTGATCAAATAATTTAAGAAAAAATGCATATATTTATAGAAAAATAAAAATAACGTTAAAAAAAAGCGTACAAATCATTCGATTGATTGTAATAATATCTTAATACCGAGCGTTAATGGAACGTTAAATTATCAATTCTATATTGCATATCGTAAATCTATTTTCCGGTTCATATGCAAATTTTTCGTGCGCGTTGCCCGTGACAAGACGTGTACGCAAAAGACGTATTATCTTTCTCTATGAATAATTATGTGCGTACTCGAAGTGCAATATCTCGATAGACTGACGCAAGGTTCAGTTATCAATCCTTTATTACGGACCGTAAATTTGCTATCCGGTTGATATGCAAATCTTTCATGTATATCGTGCGTAACCTGATACGTGTCCGACGGCGTACTATCCTTTTATGCGAATAATTGTGTTACGCGCGTGTATGCACTTTAACAGCAATATCCTCGTGAAAAAACTGTCGGGATATTCCTTCTTGTTAATCGTATCGATACAGATTGTAAATTGGTCATTTTTATATGATATTAGTTTTGAAGAATACCTTAAACCCATTTTTTAAAATTTACTATTAATTGTAAAACAATGATTTAGCAATGATAATTATTATAATAATTATTACGTAGTTGTGAAATGAATTTTAGTAATTAATATCATTTTTAATAGCAGTAACAGATTTTTCTACGCTCTGAAGTTTGTTAAGTATTGAAAATTTCAACGCAGCGATATTCTGCGGTTCCAAGTTTCTTACGCATTGAAAATTTCAACGCAGTAATATTTCCGCGATTTGAAGTTTCCATGGACAAAAATTTTAACGCAGCAATATTTCAGTGATTTCAAGTTTCCATATACAAAAATTTCAACGCAGCAATATTTCTACCGTTCGAAATTTCTTACGCATTGAAAATTTCAGCGCAGCAATATTTCTACGCTCTGAAATTTGTACGCATTGAAGATGTCAACGCAGCAATATTTCCGCGATTTGAAGTTTCCATATACAAAAACTTCAACGCAGCAATATTTCTACCGTTCGAAATTTCTTACGCAGTGAAAATTTCAGCGCAGCAATATTTCTACGCTCTGAAATTTGTACGCATTGATAATGTGAACGCAGCAATATTTCCGCGATTTGAAGCTTCCATATACAAAAAATTTAACGCAGCAATATTTCTACGGTTCAAAATTTCTTACGCATTGAAAATTTCAACGCAGCAATATTCCTACGGTTCGAAATTTCTTTCGCGTTGAAAATTTCCGCAATTTGGACTCTTTATACCCCAAAATTTCCCGCCTTCGAAATCTCTACGCGTTGAAACCTCACTTCCGCCTTTCCATAGCCTCGCACGCTAAACAAAAAAAAAATCTAATTACTCACAGATACTTCATACGAAATCTTTCCGGTCGAGCGAACTTCCGCGGGCTGTTCCAGCGATTCCGGGGCGAGTGGAATTCGGTTACACGGTATTAAATCGAGCTATCGAGCACATTCAGATTTTTTCGCCTACCTGGAAAGCGCCTCAAGACCGCGCAAGCTATCTTCGCGAGTATCTTTTGCTGGAAAGTGGGACGGCACTACGTCCAGCTCTTCTCATGCCGTTTTATCACTTTGCTATCGCGCGTAGCTCGCAATAAGCACCGTAGTAGAAAGTACGAGCATTTAGTGGTTGTATTTCAGCTTTCACGATCAGATAGCACGCCCGTACGTGTGTACGCTATTTTATCGCTCTTTTCTTCTTTTCTCCCTGTCCCCTCCCCCTCCCCTCCCTCCCCCCCATCTACCAAGTCTTCTATAATGTAAATTTTCAAACGTCCCCCCGGTCGACCGTGCAACGAACAAGTCTTTCTGCGTTTGTGTTTGTACAAACCGAATGACACGATTGACGGTGATAATTTGACGGATTAAATCGAACGGGACGGAAATTTAAAAAAGGTTCTGAATGTATGAGATACATTTCAGTTATCTGATTCGAGAGGATAGACTAGATTTCAAATTGCTACATCGAGCAGCTAATAGCGGTGCAGTGATAAGAAAGTTACGGGTAAAATTAATAAAATAAAAAAAAACAATCTTGTTAATACAAGTTGCCAGGTAGATTATATAGGAAATCAATGATTTAGAAAGAAGTATAATTATTATATTTATAATTGATGTTATTTATGATTATCTAGATCCTTTGCGATTCTGTTAGTTGTTTTTTTTTTAATGAAAAAAAAAATGATGGAAATTTTCTGCGCTTCGAATTCGGTTCACCAGACGGATTCAGCGACGAGTAGAAATTCAGCACGGTTAACGACTCATCCCGCGGCGAGTTATCATCGGGAATGAGAAATACTGTCTGTCGTTTTAATTGGTTGATACGTTTCAGAATGTACGACGACGACTAGAACGATTGCCGGAGTTTATCGGCACCGAGCGAGCCCGAGGATGTTTTTAGAGAGAGCTGTAATACATTCGATTTAATTAATGTTTTCGCGAATGTAGAATATGCACAATTGTACATACAAGGTGTTTATTAATGCTGTCGCTGCTAAATAACAAAAATCACATTCCGAATGAAATATGGTTTCTTTAATTAGACATTTTTTTTCAGGACTGAATTGGAAATCAGTTTTCATAATTTTGCGAGTTATTAAAAATATAAACTAACTATCCCGAATAATATTTTTATTGAACATAGAATGAATAAATTATTAGAAAATATATTTAATTTAATATAAAGAGATTTGAATAAAATTTATAAACAATTTCGTCAGGTTTATCGTTAACCACGTTATTGACGGCGGCAAAATTCCAACTAAACCGAGATCTAATCGCCGTTTCCCATATCGCTAGCATCTATTTTTCTATTTACCATAGTTTTATCGCACGCGAGCCTGAAATTGGAATATTGAAACCGCACGGTGTTAGCCAAGATAACCCCGATTCGGGTGCAAACGGGATTCCTACTCTCGACGACGGTAAAATGGGTATCGTCGATTATTTACAAATGAAATATTATTTCAAAATCTGGCGTAGAAACTTTAGGGAAATTTTCAAAAATATTAACAGATATTTCGGGGTATAAAAACTGTAGCAACTTTTATTTTTTGATTTACTAACGGTTCCTCATTGTTCCTAATTTATTTATAATTATTATAATTATTAATATTTCTTATTTTGATTTATATATTTTAGCGATAGTTAAAGTTACAACTATGAAACTTTATTTTAGTGCGTTTGACTTTTTAAAAAAAAAATCTCACGTAACGGAAGGAATAACATGGACCGCAATGTGATAAAATATTACCTGGCCAGACACGGGGAAACGGAAAACAAAGAATCGTAATTTTCGGGTAACCATGCGTGAATGTGTGTGTGAGTGTGTGTGTGTTGTGTTTGTGTTCCCGTTGCGCTTCGGTCATCGGTCTTTCTCGTTCGCGGTTTCACAACGATATCCCACAGTTCTAAAACCTTTCGAATTCGCGCTACGTAACGATCTCACTCGATAAATGAACGACATAATCGAAGAAATACAAACTACATACTTGTTTCATCATTTTGCTAATTGTAACGAACGAATTTTAGAATTTGCAAAACAAGTTTGGCAGTATTTAAAAAAGAAACAAAAAGATCGCAAACAATACTTAATATTGCAGTATGAAAATTAAAAAATCATTATAAATAATTACGTCACATATATTTCATAATTCTTAGATTCTCTAAAATACTAAATAATTCATTTCTTTTCCCAGATTTAAAAAAGAAACATAAAGATCATAGAAAATACTTCATATTGCAACATTAAAATTAAAAAATCATTAAATATTTACGTCACACGTATTTTATAATTTAGAGGTTCTCTAAAATATTAAATAATTAATTTTTTTCCTACGAAAATGTAAAGTTTACATAATGGAGGGAAAAAAATTAGTGAACCTGTAAGCAAATAGAAATCTGAATCCGAATCTATGCAAAAACTCGCGGGGATAAGGGTAAAAAGAAAGCTTGGATTTCCGTTTAAAAGAAACCGCGTTACAGAATCGAGAAACGGTCGATCTGATGCAGCCGCTCGGTGTAATGGCGGCGGAGGAGAGTAAACGCAATAACTGTATCTCTGGTCCAGGGGGTCACTGTTCCACGACTGCTCTCGAGTTCCCGCTACATACACGGTGTCCCCAGAAGTACCGACTAAACACAATACAAATTTTCCCAGCCTTTGTTCGTATTTTACAATTTTCCAACATTTCAAATTCCAGCAAATTTTTCTAAGATTTCAAATTTCCTACTCTTTCAAATTTATAGGAGATAAGATAAGGATGGTAACGGTGAAATTTTAGAGGATATGTACCACAGATTTGTTTCGACGAGTAATAAATATATGGACCATTTATTTTGAACCGCGAAATAGAAATTCAAATTAATCATAAATTGATTCAATAATTATCTATTTTTATGCATTTTCAAGTTGAAATTTGTTATTTTTGTTAAATTTGATTAAAATAAATTTATAAATACATCAGTTGAAACATTGTCAGACTTGATATAATTACCCTATATTTTTTTATTAACAGATATTCTAACCCTTAATTTTCTTACACCACTTTCAAAATAAACGGTCCATATAACACTAGGTTTCACAATTAGTCTGCTTTGTAGTAAAAAAATCAAAATTGTATGAATGTGTGCCTCACACATACATGATTTATTCACGACCACCTTAATAAAAGTCCAAAAAGAACGAAAAAAAATATTCCATAGAAAAAAAGGAAAAAATCACAGCATCCCTTTTTCAAAGGCAATTCACTGCCGCGATTAGACCGGCCATTTTCGACCCATTTTCCGTCACGATGACAACAATCATCGTCATTTTCGATCGGCTCAATTTGCCCTAGTTCCACCCTCGTTTCTCGAAAAGTGAAAACAATCGGAAGTCCGCATATCCCTAGGCGCACCCCGCGCGTTTCCCTTTCACTTCTCGCGAGACCCACCCCTGGGGCGCGCACCCTTTCCCTTTCATTTTCCCGCGGTTTTCCGGCACACTGGGCAAATCCCTTGGAAAAGGGCGGAGGGCCTTTCGTCGCCGAACGCAACCTCGCGGCAAAATCGCGGGGTTTTCTGTATATCGTCGCCAAGCCGGCGTAAAATCACCGAAAAAAAACGCAGGAAAACGGGATAACGGAATCCCACGGGGAAAAAGATTTAACAGATCACGGGATCCCGAGGGATTTTATTAAAAAACGAAACTTTAATTTGTTATAATTGTAAAAAATCCGCGGGATAGATTGTGTATTTTTTGTGTATTATTTGTTTAATTTAGTTTTATTAGTTTGGGGAATTTTAAGGTAATTTTATTGCAATTATTCGGTCTAAAATGAGGAAAATAAATAAATTAATATAAATAAGTAATCAACGGATAATACGAAACGTAATTAAGATTGATTTTCTTTTTTTTTAAATTAGAATTAATAATCTATTTGCGTTTAATGAATGTGATACGTCAATAGGGACTTTTGTTTTAAAATGAAATGTACACAACGAATGTAACGGTAATAAGTGAATATTACATTCACGAGGGTAAACAATATATTTGCTCGAATTCCATGAATATTTATTTTCGATATAACCATAATTCGAGGACCGGAGCGTGTCAAGAGGCACGTACCAGTGAAAGAATGAAAGTTGTATTAACCTAATTTTATTTCGCAAATTAAAATTAGCAACATTCAGCTGAAAGTTCGATTACACTCGTAACTTTCTAGCACAACGAGCCATTTCCCATCAACGTTTACTGAAATTAATGCTTTTCACTCGTGCACCAATACACCGGCCGTATATTATAAACAATTAGTTCATCAATTATAAATCAAAATAATCCACAGAGGAAAATACAGAAATTTAATAATTACACCAATAATATTCCTCCAGTTCCTCTTTCAAATTAAATATAATTCCAGTAAAATAACAAGAAAATCACTTTTAAAAAAATGAATGGAATCAAGAAATTATCGAAATTGTCACAAGATTGAGAAAGAATTAAGTAAAAAAAAAATTTTTGCGAGATAACGAGACACAGTTTCGGATCGTCAGGACGATTATTTCGTTCGACTTATTTGAGTGGAATTGATTCAGCGGCGTTCGCGAGCGCGTGAACGTTTTCCGTTTCCAACCCCCATGGGGTAACCTTTCCCTTTTTCTTCACTTCCCCATGCTTTGCCCGGAATAATGACCCAATAACACAGCTGACCGGGATTTATGCTCACAGCCTTGTGAACCGGACCTGTAACGTGTGTAACGAGTTGTCGCGTGTAATGGGAAACAATGTAACGGCAGAAAAAATATATCACGCTCGAATAATATTCCGAAGTATTACGGAAGAAGTACGCGAATATATCGCGTTTTAATTCACCGTTGGATTCGGTCGGCTTTAATATAAAAAAAAAAAATGTTAAAGCTTAATAGGATATATGATTGTATTACAGGGTAGCTGGATTAATGTAATAAAAAAAAAGGGTATTTTTCGGGGGGGAAAGTTAATTAAAAGTGTTTCGAAGCTCGAAATAAAAATTTTTTGATAATTATCCGGGTGTTTAAAAATTCTCGCCGGGCTTTAACGACGAGTAACACGCCACTGGTGAAATGATCATAAAAACCTGAAATCTAATTAAAATTGCTGTAGGCGAACCGCGGTTTTTTTTTCTACTTCATATTCGTAGGACCGAAAATTTTTACACGTAGAAATTTCTAGTTACAAAAAATAATTTATTACATACTACGGTAGAAACTTTTTACGCGACGAAATATTTCAACCCTTCGGCAAATTTTCTGGAATCTAAAATTTCCGTCGTTGGAAAGTTTCCCGGCAAAGACGGCGAGTAATTTTCTTCAGACTACATTGACATTAAAACCCACGCCGATTTCGTTTCGAGGAACGAATTTCACAGCCTGTCGAGCGTGGCGAGAAAATTTCTATTGCGTCAGGGGCGTATACGTCACGTCCAACGGACACCTGATTTGTCCATGGGGAATAGGTAACGCGGCGGTGTCTTTTAACCCACCGGGAAATTCGATTTTTACATAAACACGTGGGTTTTCTGCGTGTGGGCGGGCCAAGTAGGCAGCGGTTACGGTATTCGATGATGCGTCATCGTTTACTACGATACAAGTCTGATCCGCTTGGAAATTAATCAAATTTCATTATTAGATTGCGAGTTATTCGAAAAAATATTTTAAACTTCCGGGAAATTCGAGTTCCGCATTATTAACATGGTAAAAATTATTAAGCATCATTAAAATTACATGACGCTCGAATATTGAAATCTTTACGCCGGTATTTCGGCGCCAAGAATTTTTTACGCCATTAATTTTCTCCCCCATAATCCATGGTAATGTTATTATAATATATTAATTGTGAAAAAGAGATTTTTATCGCGGAATTAATATGCTTATGGGAAATTTATATGGTAAATAATAGTGGCATGTATTTAGTAAGGAAATTAATATTCACAATCATGTGAAAAGTGTATAACGATAATCTGTTATTCGAATGTGAAAATGAAAGAGTAGAATAAAATAATGTGTATAAAAACAACAACAAAAAAACTGGTGGTATCGATCGAGACAAAAGTTTGTTACAGCGACGACGTTGAACTCCTACGTGATAACGTCGCGTTATCTCGGCCAAAAGAAAAGCACGTCAAACAGAGCGGTCTGGCAAGTATTCTTAGCCGCAAGAAAAAAAATGTTCGCGGCTATGCCGCGCGACGGCTGGCGTCATTGCGAATAAATCGCAAGAAAAAATGAGCGTAATATATTACCGACATACGCTGTACACTCTCAACGTGTTAAAAATGTACTGCGTTTTCAATTTTCGATTTCTCATTGAGAAATTTTCACATCCAAAAACGTAGTTTTCTTTAAAAAATTGCTAATTTTACTACAGTTTCGCTAATTTTGATTTCGCATGGTATTCGCGGAGTGATTTTCCAAATAAAAAAAAATTAGACCGCGTTTTTAATTTTCCATTTCACATTGACAAATTTTCACATCCCAAAACGTAGTTTTCTTTAAAAAATTTCTAATTTTACTACAGTTTCGCTAATTCTGATTTCGCATGGTATTCGCAGAGTGATTTTCCAAATAAAAAAATAAATGAGAATGCGTTTTCAATTTTCAACTTTGCATTGATAAAGTTTCACACCACAAAACGTAGTTTTCTTTGAAAAATTTCACCCAGAAATTTCAAATTTTCCTTACAACTTACTTAATTTTAATTTCGCACGCAATTCGCGGAGTGATTTTCCAAATAAAAAAAAATTCGATCCACGAGAAATTCATGGGAGGCAGCCATTAGAAGCCAATCGAAGATCCGCGAGGGCGAGAAAGAGCGGAAGAGAGGGTCCTCCGGGAGGGAAGACACCAAAGGGGAACGACTGAGGGAGGGTCGGCGAGAGAGGAGAGGAAAAGGAGAGAACGAGAGAGGGATAAAGCGGGAGCGGGAAACGGAGAGAATTGCCAAGAATATCCAAGGGCCGATGACCCGTGACACAGTCGTGTGTATACTTAATATCATCACTCAACGTCCAACTTGCGCGAAACGTTCGAAGCCATCGGCAAATGCAACACGGCTTTTTTCTCGCGGGGAAAGTGGAAATTTTCAGAGTTCGCGCGTTACGTAACTTACAATTTGAAACAGCTGACCGGGTGTCACGTGATCAGTTTAATCTGATTTTTTTAAAAAAGATGTTCCTTAAAAGAGATATTCTGGAGTTTTAATATTAATACAAATTTTCACATTTGGAACTATTGAAATTTCACGAGGTCTCTGTTTATGGAAATTTCTTTTTAGAAAAATTTCCGCAAGTCAAAAGTCCCGCGAACTGAGTGTCCACCAATTTTTTCTAATTTGTTCTGTTCAACCTTTTTCCAAGCGTGGAAATTCGCATGCTTGGAAATTTTGGCGCATGGAAATTTGCACGCTTGTAAATTTTAGCGCGCGGAAATATTAATACTTGGAAATTTTAGGGCATGGAAAAATTAGCGAACGGAAATTTGCACGCTTGGAAATTTGTACGCGTGGAAATTCGCATGCTTGGAAATTTTGGCTCATGGAAATTTGCACGCTTGGAAATTTTGACGCATGGAAATATTAATACTTGGAAATTTTAGGGCATGGAAAAATTAGCGAATAGAAATTTGCAAGCTTGGAAATTCGCATGCTTGGAAATTTTGGCGCATAGAAATGTTAATGCTTGGAAATTTGAATTTTCTCGAAACAATAGAAAATGGATTTACACCAATTTCAAAGTATACGGTCCAATTGATAAAACTCCAAAGAAATTACTGAAACCATATTTAACGATGTTTCATTGGTCTCGGTATGTCATTTAAATAAATAAATAAATAAAAAAATATTTAAAAAAGAACAAATTATCTCGCTTAAAGAGAAGACCTCGAAAGTTTCCACGTTTGCATTTTTACAACCTCGGCGACTCTCGCTATCGCTTATATTTCAAACATAGCCCATTAATGTAACACAATAAAGCGACACGTGCACGCAGCCGGGTCGTTTTCAAGTTTCGAAAAAGAAACCACCGTTAACGGCCCTTCCGCCGGGAATTCTAGTTTATTATGTGAGAAAACAGTGGTCCGGGAACACAAAGCTCCGGGTTAACTCGGGTATCGATCACCGGGAATAACGAGACACGCCATGAAATTGACGCTGGGTGAATTTAAACGATACATAGTCGACGAACGACTAAAAGTGCAAGGTAATCGCGCGATAGCTTTATTAGCGTTTTCACGGCAGGCTGCTTCGAAGGGTGTCCGCAAAATTCGCCTCTCACGAGGCCTTTCCGTTTCAAATCGGGCTCGTTACACCCTAATTAAAACACGTCGGTACACGGATTTGTAATTTTAACGGGGTCGTTGTAATCAAATGAGACGCGTCATGATGTTTGTAAACAGGAATTACGGGTCAGTGAAACGGGACGAATCAATTTGCTGTTTGTAAAATGGTTTTGTTTAAATAAATTTAAATTTTCCCTGTTCAACAACACAATCCTAAATGGTCTACTCTTATAATTGGAAAATTATAATTATTATAGAAGAAATGGCAATACTTAGAAAAATGTATAAATAAGTTTCTGTATAAATAAGCTAAATGTATAAAAAAACTTTTAAAAATCATATCTCCGAAATGGTAACTCGTAGAAGGCCGATTTTGATTGTATTATAATCGGAGGAGATCGAAGTTTATGAAAAAAAATATATCAGCTGCGATTAGTACCGTTAAGTTGTATTTATTCTTCAGTACAATACAATGTATACTTCAACACAATGGTACATAACATAAGTTATATTTTTTTTCATAAACTTTCATCTCTTCCGATTATATCAATATTCAAAATTTTGCCCACATGTTTTGTTACACTCTATATATAAAATACACACTAAAATTATACGCATTCCCGTCTGATTTGATTACACATTCAACGTATAAACGCCACAAACAGATTTTCCCTTTACTCCTCAATCTTCACAGATTCCAAAACTCCGCGAAAACTGACATAAACGAAAACACTGAAAGATTCCTAATTTTCCAGCAGAACGGATTCTCCTCATCGTTCCAAACGTGCCGTACGGAAACGTTGTTGTGTCTCCGGCAAATAAGATTCCAACGGAACGCGAAACGGGGGATGAAACGGACTCGTTTGTCAATGCAAAGACAGACAGAGAGAGAAAGAGAAAGAGAAAGAAAGAGAGAGAGAGAGGGAAACGCAACAACACGCGGATAAAATGTCTACATCGTGGGAGTATATTTGTACCCGTGGGGATGACCTCAGGCCCAAGGTCATCCCTCGTCTGCGGACGTGAAACACGCGAAGAATTTCATCCGGCACGGTTTATGGTGCCAAGTGCTAACGCCACGAAAAGCAATTCCGCTTGATAGTCCTGGGGCTGCGATGACTTATGTCGCCTAATTGCCGCACGCGAAATGTATTCGCGTGCCTGCGAAGAAATATCATTTTCGTACGAATAGCAAAGAGTGTCTACGTTCCGAGTTTCTAGCCATTTGTTTTTTTAATTTATTAAAAAATAACGCTAAGTTTACCGTTCGATTATTTAATAATCAAAATTAATTTAAATTCATTTAATTGTAGAGAACTTCTGAGACTTGTATGAAATTGCGAACATTTTGTGGGAAATAGAAACTTAATTTTTTTAAATTTCATTTCACACGCGATAGTATTTGTAATATTTTTGAAATTTTTTCGAGTGAGAAAAGAGTGTCTACGTTCCGAGTTTCTAGCCATTTGGTTTTTTTAATTTATTAAAAAATAACGCAAAGTTTACCGTTCGATTATTTAATAATCAAAATTAATTTAAATTCATTTAATTGTAGAGAACTTCTGAGACTTGTATGAAATTGCAAAAATTTTGTGGAAAATAGAAACTTAATTTTTTAAAATTTCATTTCACACGCGATAGTATTTGTAATATTTTTGAAATTTTTTCGAGGTGATACTTTGCTGTTTAAATATCTCCGGGTTGGAAAATTCGTAGCACTTTTTCGGGGAGACTGCAGAAATTAAGCATTCAGAAGTTTGCGCGTTTTCAAATTCCGCGGCAATTGTAAAATTCAAATACACCCTCAAGAACTTGTTAGAACAACGCTGGCAATTAAGTCTCGCGAATTTCACGGGACACGAAGACCTTTGTGCTTCTCGTTGTACTTCCAACGAAAAATTACATTTCCCCCGTAACATTTTAGTCGTCCCGTAGTTTTACAGTCGCGGCTCGTTGTAAATTAGTTTGTTTGTCAGAGAGCGGCCGGTGTAATTAAAAAGATTTTCGTCAAAGAACGTAGATTTTAAAATTCATCCTTCATTTTCCCGCGTAACAAACAACGAAAACTAAGCGAAGTAAATACCGAGAGAAACTCTCGGTTAGTTTGTAATCTCGTAAAACAAATCTCAGCGAAGTCATACCTTTAATTATTATCCTTCGTGAAAAAAAAAGACTATCGCATCTAACGGCGATCTTCTACGGCAATGTTTATTCGTGACTCTTACCTGAAACAATAAAAAGAATAACAGAAGATTAGTAAAATTAATTAATCCTCGCATGGTAATTATATTAAATTTCTCGCGTTTAATCGTGTTTGGAATCAAAATCGTCGCGATCGATAAGACATGTAAATAAAATACAATTAAACCATAAACGGCTTACAATGGGCTTTAATTAAAAACACGTTTAATTCGTTCCACATATCCTAGCCTTCTTATTAAGTCTTCAAATTAACATAATTACACGGGCGGCGTATAAATTTTCTCGCGTCTACCCGAGTTCCTTTTGATAACAAAACGGCAAATTGAATACACGCCTTCACGGTGAGTTTTATAACGTAATACTAACACAATTTTCCGCGACTGGGTCACGCTCTGATAAATAGGATAACGTAAAAGTAAAGTGAACTTTAAAGCAGATTAACTGGACGTCCGAGTTGTGTTTTATTAACGGAATTTATTATCATAAAGTTGATTACTAATTTTATACCCGTACTAACACCGGGTATTATGCGTTTCACGCTGCCTCGACACGCGTTATTCGATTTTCTCAAACATTATCTTGTCAGAATCATCCACGTTTTACAAAACATTATTCTTGACACAGTATCCATTAAAAAAAACACATTTGCAACCCGTAAATACACATTACTTTAGTTGAATTGGCCTAAAATTAATTTAGATAATCCAATTGCATATTAATAAATCAGTAGAAAGATCGCCTCTGGAAATTTTAACGCGTGGAAATGTTAATGCTTGGAAATTTTAAGGCATGGAAAAATTAGCGAATGAAAATTTGCACGCTTCGAAATTTCCACGCGTGGAAGTTTGCATGCTCAGAAATATTTACGCGTGGAAATTCGCATGCTTGGAAATTTTTACGCGTGGAAATTTTGGCGCATGGAAATTTGCACGCTTGGAAATTCGCATACTTGGAAATTTTGGTGCATGGAAATTCGCATGCTTGGAAATTTTTACGCGTGGAAATTCGCGTGCTTGGAACTTTGCACGCTTGGAAATTCGCATGCTTGGAAATTTTTACGCGTGGAAATTCGCGTGCTTGGAAATTTGCACGCTTGGAAATTCGCATACTTGGTAATATTGGCGCATGGAAATTTGCACGCTTGGAAATTTTGGTGTATGGAAATTTGCACGCTTGGAAATTCGCATGCTTGGAAATTTTGGCTTATTGAAATTTGCACGCTTGGAAATTTTGGCGCATGGAAATTTGCACGCTTGGAAATTTTGGCGCGTAGAAATATTAATGCTTGGAAATTTTAATTTTCTCGAAACAATAGAAAATGGATGTACACCACTTTCAAAATACACGGTCCAATTGCTAAAACTCCAAAGAAATTACTGAAATCCTATTTAACAATGTTTCATTGGTCTCGGTATGTCATTTAAATAAATAAATAAATAAACATAACCCTCTCGCCAATTATAGAAGTAAAACGGAGAAACCGCGTCGAACGAAAACGGCGAAGAAAGTCGTTAGGAGTCGCGGGGTCGTCTAAGTGTGATTTACGAGGGGTAAAAATGATTAGAAAGCATCAGTTATGCCTGACAACGGGCGAACGCGGTCCGCGTGGCCATTAAAACCGCCTCGTAGCTTCATCATCGTCGCCGTGATATATCGTGGCGAACAAGCGGGGCGAAAACTGGCCTATGAACTGATTTATATGTACCTGTAAGGGTGCTGCCTTTTGATTGCTCCGTCCCTGGTCCGCGTGCTTTTATTCTACTGCCATTTCGACCGGTATAACGATCTCCGGATGAGAAATGCTCGATACGCGTTACTATCTTATCGAAGTCATCGTAAAGCTTACGTACATACATACACACACATATACACACACATACTTGTTCGCGGATGTTAAAAACATCGTTGAAACGGAGTTTAAAGTGAAATCTCTGCGATTTAAGGTTACTGGGTATTGACGTTACCGAGGTCGCAGATTTCTACGCATGGTAGGTCGTAAAGGATGGAATTTCTGCGCGTTGAATGTTTTCTTTTTCTAGGGGTGAAATTTCTACGCTGGAATTTCTACACTTGAATTCATCTATCATCGGTTTCGTATTTTTTTTTTTTGGATCTACAACGTTTACGCAGACGGAATTCTAGAATTTCACTTCAATGGGGTTAAACCTAGCTGCTTGAACTTTCTCTAATAAAATTCGAACACATGTTTTGGATTGTCGTTCGAAGATGGAAAATCATTTGAAAAGATTCATGCTGTGGCAACAGAGCCAGGCGACACGATATGTAAACAGAAAACGAAATTAACCGTACAACGAACAAAAGGACGACGAAAGGGGAAATTGGAGGGGAGTTGAAAAGAGAGAGAGAGAGAGGGAGAGAAAGGGAGAAGCAGAATTTTTCCCGCACGGTGAAACTGTCCTCCAATCGACTTTCCGTGCGACGACCCGCGTAAGCCGCTCACGACGGAATAAAAGCCAGAAAAAAATCGATCCGACGAAGCGACTTCGGAAATGAAGTACCGCGAATAAATTGCGTGAAAGGTACACCTGGATGAAATGTAGTTTTCAGGGAAGCTGCGTATTTTTTTTTTTGGAATTTGCGAGAGCAAACTATATGCGGTGATTTATCAAAAGAGAACGAATAATTGGATTTTGGCGCGTGAAAATATTAATACCTGGAAATTTTGGGGCGTGGAAAAATTAGCGAATGGAAATATTAATGCCTGGAAATTTTGGCGCATGGAAATATTAATGCCTAGAAATTTTGGCGCGTGGAAATTTAAGCGCGTGAAAACATTAATGCTTGGAAATTTAAGCGCGTGGAAATATTAATGCTTGGAAATTTGCATGCCTGGAAATTTTGGCGCATGGAAATATTAATGCGTAGAAATTTTGGCGCGTGGAAATTTAAGCGCATGGAAACATTAATGCTTGGAAATTTAAGCGCGTGGAAATATTAATGCTTGGAAATTTGCATGCCTGGAAATTTTGGCGCATGGAAATATTAATGCCTAGAAATTTTGGCGCGTGGAAATGTTGATGCCTGGAAATTGTGGCGCGTGGAAATATTAATGCCTGGGAATTTTAGAGTATGGAAATTTTGACGCATGGACATATTAATGCCTAGAAATTTTGGCGCGTGGAAACATTAATGCTTGGAAATTTAAGCGCGTGGAAATGTTAATGCCTGGGAATTTTAGAGTATGGAAATACTTATGCATAGAAATTTTGGCGCGCGGAAATTTCAGTGCGTGGAAACATAAATGCTTGGAAATTTAAGCGTATAGAAATAATAATACCTAGAAGTTTTGGTGCGTGGAAATATTAATGCCTGGAAATTTTAGAGTATGGAAATATTAATGCCTGAAAATGTTAACGAGAAAAAAATCGATCTGACCAAGCGACTTCGGAAATGAAGTACCGCGAATAAATTACGTGAAAAGTACACCCGGGTGGAAAGTAGTTTCCACGGAAGCTGTATACATATATTTTTTTTTAAATTTACGAGAGCTGTTTATCAAAAGAGAACGAACAATCGCGGGAATGAAATAACCCTCAGGATGAAATTCACGGTGAAATTCACGGATTACATATAGTTCGCCGATGTACAGGTGCAACGTATAAATATTAACATTAATATCTCTATCGAATCGACGGTGGAGAATACAAATATGGAAAATCGGAATTCCGTGTGCGACGATAAAAACCAGGGTCGTTTTATCTCTGTTTATATTGATAATAGTAGAAAATATCGCGTGTCGGTACATAACGATATTCCGCGACGCGAAAATATAATTTCGACCAACGTGTAATCATCCGTATCGAAAATATGAGAATCTCTAATACGACAGAATATGGAGATTACCATGTTTTATTCAAAAACATCGACACTCGTTCAACGCCCAACCCAGGCAATTCGAAACGAAAGTTTCGCATTAAAAATTTGAATTTGCAGATTTCCAACCTGTATCCGAAATTTTAATGCATAAAAATTGCAAAATACATTTCGATGCATACAAATTGCACCAAAATTTTAATTGCGAATTGAAATACTCGCATGACTTTCACACTGCCAATCACAATCCAAATAATCATGTTTAACCCCTTCGGACCCTGTCCACATTGTAATGTACATAATACTTTTCGTGTTCTATTTTTACGTATAGGTTAATATAAAAAAATAACCTCTGAAATAAATACTTTTGCAAAAAGTATATTGTTGCTTTCATTCACATGAATTAAATTAATTTTAGTATAAAATCATTTTTTGTTAAACGACAAAAAAAAAATCGGGTCTGAAGGGGTTAATAATCACGAAATCCCGTCGAATAAAAACGGCTCCTTACGTAACGCTTATTGATTTTTTTCATCGTGAAACTTCCGTCTAAAGAACATATCAACTTTATCCGGCGATAAAGAGATTCCCGCGAACAAAGGACACGCGGCAAGGGGTTAAAAAAAGGAAGCAATCGAAATTGCCCCGATAATATTGGACGACCGCGTGCATCACCCATGACATACACACACATACACACATAGCAGCTGCGGTGTGTGTGTGTGTGTGCGTGGGCACGCCATACCGCACGACCGAGGAGCTCGGTTGTTTTCCAACGTGCCGTTGACCTCGTGCCGTATATATGCTCGTCTGTGTATATATACACGGATTTATATAATGCGATTCGGCAAAAAAAAAGAAAAATACATTTATATAACGAGGCAAGCTAATTCTTTGTGTGCTGCATCACGTATTGATCTATCAAAGAATTTTTTATATTAATTTACATGATATTTGGACAATTTATAGAATTATTATTATTATGATTATTATTATTATATGTAAGTTGATATATAAAACGGACGATTGATATACCAATTAAAATAAATTCTAATTTGAAAATCTATAAGAATAAGTGATCGTCAAATTCGATTAGATTTAATTGCAGAATATTTTAATAAAGGATTAGCAATTTTTGAAATTTCGTAACAATTAAATTAATATATAAAACGGACGATTAATATATCAATTAAAATAAATTCTAATTTGGAAATCTATGAGAATAAGTGATTGTCAAAGTCGATTAGATTTAATCGCAGAATATTTTAATAAACGATCAGCAATTTTTGAAATTTCATAACAATTAAATTGATATATAAAACGGACGATTCATATACTAATCACACTAAATTCTAATTTAAAAATCTATGACAATAAACGATCGTCAAAGTTTAGTTGTTTATTAATGATCATCAAAAAATTTTGATCATCAAATTTTTAAAATTTCATATCAATTAGATTCACAGTTATCGTTTTTATATTTCGACACAACCTTACAGAATTCCAAAACAACGTTACTTCCTCGTGCGACGATCAAAAACACGGATCCCCGCGTTATCAGCGAGCGCGCTACGTTGATAAGGACACGCGGCATCGGCGGCGTGCTTTGGTTTCACGATTTTATCTCCGCAATTGTGAAGGTAAGTATCCGTCGGGTTTTCCGACGGTGAATACTGATTCTGTATTTGAAGGGTTTCCGGAATGTTAAACACGAAGGCCTCGCGGGGGCGGAAATTGCAACGCGAGGAAATTTACAAGCGCGGCACTTTCCATGCGTTGGAAATTTCCAACCGTGGGAAATTCTCAGGCGTAAGAAATTAAAAAATATAAAAAGAGATCCGGTAAGATGAACCCATAGAGATACGATTATTAATTAACACTGGTTAAATTAATAATAATTAGTGAATTATCCGACATTTTAGTCAGGTGCAAAAAAAAAAAGCTAAACTGTTGAGCCTAGGTATTAATGTTACCCACATTATCTTCAATTTGCACGATCTACCTTTGTTCCTCTTATCGTTGACATGTCACGAAAGAAGCGAAATATGAGAACACGCCATAACGCCATTAAACAACGAACTATTTGCTTAGCCGAATCTATGCAGTGCTACGTTAGAACATAATATCAAGTGTTAATTATTTAAACGCCACTAAATATGTACCCTTTGTTATTAAACAATATATTAACCGCGTTATCAATGTTAATTTTCTTAAATGCTGCAATAAATAAGCCGCTCTTTAGATAATATAATCTGTACAATGCAACTTGTGGGGGCCACTTAAAATCATGGGGGAAAAAAAAACGAATATATGTATAGTATTCTCGTAATGTGAAAGGAAGTATTTGCAAAGTTGCTCCGCGACCTTAATAACCAGGATAATTGGAAATTAAGGACGTTGGCTTATCGGCTGGCGCAGAGGCGAAGTGCGAGTGTTGCCGAGCTGATAAACTGTTCCCCAATTAAGTAACCCTTTGATAAGTCGTACACAAAGGGCGGACTTGAAGACTTCGAAATCGAAATTCGTCGTAAAGGAAATTTTCCGTCTTACCATTGCTGGCGGGAAATTTCTTTCGAAATAAACAACGATTAATAAAGTGCAAAAAATATATGAAATTAATGAATCTTAGAAAATGATTCATTTGAATCTTGTAACGTTTGACACTTTCGTCGAATTTTCTAAATTTCCGCTGCTAAGTTAATCCAGTGTTAATTAATGAATGTAATTTCATATTTACCGGGATACGCGATGAAATTTTCATTTCGCTTCGTCCCGGTTCCCGAAATTTCGAATAACACGTTTTACCGTGAAATCCAAGTTCGAATATAAAATATTAATTTGATTTGTGAAAATTTTAGTAATTTTAAGTACACGCAGATTTACAGATTTCTATTTTTTAAAGAATTTAAACGTGTCGAAGAAAAATAGTAATAAATTCGCGGTAAGTAAATTGCGATTTCTATGGCGAACGTGCGAAACAATTGCAAAGAAGAGTGTCCGTGTATTAGTCGAAGATTATGCATTAGGGAACCGCGGAGAAAATATCCGCACGCGTGAAAGTTTGTTTCTAATCACGGATGCTCACGGGATGCACTTTTTAAGCAGACGCGCAATGCAGCTTTCTACCGTTTTCCTTTTAGACGCTGCGAGAGAGGAGAGAAGAGAAAAGAAGATCCACGGTCGTTAAAACGTTTCGCGTTCAATCAAGAATCCCCGATGACTTGTTTTTAAAACGAGTCCCCATACCACCATATAAATATTTTCTATAAAATATCAAACGGTATATTATGCATAACATTAAAATAAAAAATTTATGTAATTTTAACGATAGCTGAAATATAGAATTTAAATTAATAGTCCTTATTTTGAATTATAATAAAAAATCATACATAAAAACTTTGTTCTATGATTACGTAAAATATTCAAATAAAACAAAAATTCAAAGTACCATAAAGAAAATTGTCTAAAAAAGGTAGTTAATAATTTTCTAATCTCATTTATAAGGATTTTATGCGTTCGAAATATAATTTTTAATTAATTTGGCCTTTTAAGCGATCCGAAACCCTAAATTTTTGTTTTGGATCACTTGAATTAAAATCAAAAATCACACATAAAAACTCTTTTCTATAATTTTGCAAAATATTCGAACAAAACGAAAATTCAAAGTACCCAAAAACAAATTGTCTAAAAAGATATTTAATAATTTTCTAATTTCATTTATCACGATATTCTACGTTCGAAATTTAATTTTTAATATCTAACCTTTAATGAGTAATTCTTTCATAAAACTGCAAAGTGCAAAAGTTTCAAACAAATCGTTTTCACGATCGTATCGAACGGATCTAGGAAAATTGCCAGTCGGTAAGAAACTATCTACGAGGGGGTTTCGTGGTTACTGTTAATTGCAACAAGAGACAACGGTGCCTGCCCACTATTTACGAAGCGTTTTCGAAATAATACGTTAGCACAGGGTTCGTTACTTCCAATTGACCGACTGGCCCAATTTCGGCCGGTTTCTCACGCTCTCCGAGAAGGTACGAGAGAATTGCATCTCGTACTTGGCGTGTACTTCGAAATACTAGATTTACGAGCGGTTTGGCTATCTGTTTTACTTGCCGTTCTTTCCGTCCGATTCTATCTCATCCGTGCTATTAACCTTCCACCGATAATCGCCGCGAATAAATACGAAAGACTCGAACAACTGTACATTTTACGATGAGAAATCATTCTACCATAATTCCTGCAACTATAAATTTCCAAAAATTTAATCCACGGAGTATAATTTTTTACACTTGGAAAATTTTATGCATCATATTTTTTAGATTAATAATTATCTAAATTTAATGATGGTATATAATAATATAAAATACTGAATAACTTATCTGGTAAAAATCGATCAATAGTATGGATTATTTTACTTTCATATTATTGAAGTATGAATTTTTGCAAAGTAGAAAACGGGTGATGGAGAAATATTGAAGTTTCGGAAAAACGAGAGATATTTTGGAAGTCAGGTTTCGAGGATGGGATTCCCGATGGCGAAGTCGTAGATCTCTGTTAGCCGTTGCGAAATCCCGGGAGCTCGTCGATAATCCTGGACCCGGCGGATCCAGGATTCCTCCGGATGTCGTAATGCATTCCAGACGAAGCTTTAATCGAGTTTCCGTTCCGCGACGGCTTAACTGGGATATGCCGGGGACATCGAAAACGCGTCGCATCCACCGGCCCGCATAATTGATATCCCCATAAATTTGTAATTTCGCGGAGCACTGACACCTTTAGGCCACGTTCACAATGGGCGGTCGCTGGAAGTTTTATGTCTGGTACTTTCCACGTGTGTCTGCGCGATAATATTTCTGGGTTGTTATTATTTCAATGAGTAGAAATTGAAACGTGTTGAGATTTGCAAGCGTGGACATTTTAGCGCGTGGAAATATTAAGACTTGGAAATTTTAGGGCATGGAAAAATTAGCGAATGGAAATTTGCACGCTTGGAAATTCGCATGCTTGGAAATTTTGCCGCGTGGAAATATTAATGCCAGGAAATTTTGCCGCGTGGAAATATTAATGCCTAGAAATTTTGGCGCGTGGAAATATTAATGCCTAGAAATTTTGGCGCGTGGAAATTTTGACGCGTTGGAATTTTGCATGCTTAGACATTTTGGCGCATAGAAATTTGCACGCTTGGAAACTTTGGCGCGTGGAAATATTAATGTCAGGAAATTTGCACGCCTGGAAATTTTGGCGCGTGGAAATATTAATGCCTAGAAATTTTGGCGCGTGGAAATTTAAGCGCATGGAAATATTAATGCTTGGAAATTTAGCGCCTGGAAATTTTGGCGTATGGAAATTTTAGCGCGTCGAAATATAAATGTCTGGAATTTTGCACACCTGGGAAATTTGGGCGCATGGAAATATTAATGCTTAGAAATTTAGCGCGTGGAAAAATTAGCGAATAGAAATTTGCAAACCTAGAAATTTTAACGCGTGGAAATATTAATACCTAGAAATTTTAGGGCGTGGAAACATTAACACCTGGAAATTTTACGGCATAGAAAAATTAGCGAATGGAAATTTGCACGCCAGGAAATTTTGGCGGTTCGATTTATCGACACAATGGAACACAAATCGTTGTTATGCCCCATGTTGAACCTCATCCGGATTTAATTTTACGCTCCTGGTGCGAAGTTAGCTTTACGACGGCCCGCTAATTGCATGTAATGAAAATACAGGCGTCGCGAAACACGATATATCGTACGTAGTTAATCAACGCGAATGTTCCATGCTTCTTATTCGTACTCTCTAACCAGCGAAACATTACGACGTGATTATGGAAATTCATTGTAACTCGATTAGTATAGCTCAAACGTCGTTCGGCTGATGAGACATCGGGCTTTAATAATTCCCTGGCTTTTATTTTAATTCTCATATATCACATTAGAACTGATCAAATTCTAGCTATCGTTCTCCACAGACTTCTATCGATCTTTCGAAAGACAGGAAATTCTATTCATACACATATATTCATAATAAAATATATTTTAATCTAGATTACGTATAGTTATTCATTTTTATCATAATAATTAGAGAAACACACATTTAAAAATGTGTGTAAATGTAGAGCTCTCAAAACTATTAAAAATATAGAGAACTGTTTTCTGCAAGATACAAGAATTCTTTAAAAAATTGTAACAGATTTTTATTAATTAATAATTCTCTTTCGATATCATATTGAACGAATAATAAAAGAAATAATTGAGCAAAAGCCGAGTGAAACATGTTCTTAACGTTCGTCGATGAGTGTGTTACATCGAATGAAATTCTAACTGAATAGAACATAAATTAAATTAAGTGCAGACACTTACACGCTCAAGAGAGTATTTCCCAGCGAGTAGTAAAGTCAAAAAGACGGTGGAAAAAAAAATGAACACTTGCCATAACCGTAATTAATTCCAATTAATTACATTTCATATTCATGCGCACCGGCAACTGACTCAGATTTTACATTCAATTCTCCCCTATTTTTTTCCCCCTCATCTATTTATGTTAAATATTTAATAGACAGTTATAAAGTTCCACCAATCCGACGTACAACGTTCGAATTACGTTCTAATTATCGCGAATATAATTAACTCACTTCGGACGATCGTCGAGGCTCCGCCCCTGAAACTTTTTGCATACATAAATTGCAAAATAATTAATCCCACCCCGAGTGTCTTCGAAGTTCAATGACTGTCTTACGCCAAAGTTTAATAGCCCGAGATGACGAAAGAGGGGCAAAGGATCTCTAAGCGGTTGGCAAAGCGAGGCCTGACCCAATTCCTGTTAATTATCCATGAAGGATAATTACAAGAGGCGCGTGTAAGAAATCATTTTACGATCATTAGGAAGTCTACTATTGCTAGCCACCGGAATACACTCTACTAATGTTTGTGTATCCAAGTACGGTGAACCGCGAAATATGTTTTTTACACAGGAGTGAAATTTATGCAAATTTATTGCAATTTTATAGGAAATATTTTGTCAATAAAATAGATCATGAAAGGCGAAGATGATTTCGAGGAATGTTTAACCCAGATAGAAGCATTAATTTAGATAATTCTGACTTATGGGATGATTAAATAGCATCTGGGTGATCCATTGATCTTTCCCATCTTAATAATCTACTTTCCTCTATGCAACCAGATCTTATCGATGCGGCGGAAGGCTGAACGCGACATACTTTCACGATGGTTCGCGGCACGACTTCGTGTTCCGGCGGAAAAAAAAGAAAGAATCCGGCGATATCTAACGCGGCTAGATATGCTACGGAGAACTATCTACGCCGCGGCAAAGAAGTGTAATGAGACTGTGAGACGTAATAAAAAAAAAGAACGATGCATATAAAACAAGCGTGCAAGAAACTGAATACACGTATTGTTAACGTACCGTTAATGGAAACTTTAGAAACGCCCGAGCAACTCGTCTGGAACGATGACATTCGATTCTATGCGACTATCTTATGGTTATTAGAATGATAGTTTCGAGTGGAAATTGCTGTACCTTATTATTGCAACGTGTAGAAATTTTTGCGCATTGAAATATCAATACGTGGCAATTTCTGCGCTTTGAAATTTTAGTGCGTTGAAATTTCTGTGCTTTGTTATTAAAACGCGTAGAAATTTCTGCGCTCTGAAATTCCAATGCGTTAAAATTTCTATCCTATACGTTACAACACGTAGAAATTTCTACGCTCTGAAATTTCTACGCTTTAAAATTTCTGCACTCTGATATTTCCATACGTCGCAATTTCTGTGCTCTGAAATTTCAATACGTTGCAATTTCTACGCTCTGAAATTTCTGCGCTTTGAAATTTGTGCGCTCTGAAATTTCCATACGTTGCAATTTCTGCGCTCTGAAATTTTAGCGCGTTGAAATTTCTATGCTTTGTTATTACAACGCGTAGAAATTTCTGCGCTCTAAAATTCCAATGCGTAGAAATTTCTACGCTCTGAAATTGCTACGTTTTAAATTTTAAAATTTAAAATTTCTACGCTCTGAAATTCCAATGCGTTGCAATTTCTGCGCTCTGAAATTTCAATTCGTTGAAGTTTCTACGCTCTGAAATGCCAATGCGTTGCAATTTCTACGCTCTGAAATTTCAATGCGCTGCAATTTCTGCACTCTATTATTACAAAACATAGAAATTTCAGGGGCTCTTTTATTACAACTCGTACAAAATTTCTTCGCCCTGGAATTCCAGCGCGTAGAAATGTCAAGCCTGAGAAATGCATGTGCGTACACCATTAACCAGTGGATCTATCGACAACGGAGAGAATCCCGTCCACGTCTTACTCGCGCCGGATGATTTATTTTTCCGCGACTGGATCTTTGTGCAGCATCTATGCGCACAGTTCCACGGAGGACGTAATTAATCTCTCCGGCTCGTCGAGCAGCAGGAAACCGCGCCTTCTTAATCGCTTATGTCGAGCGGCTGTCTGCCTCGTCATATTAGCCTCGGAATATTCCAGCAAATCTATGCGACCGAGGGGTAATGATTAATGGCACCAGATCTAACGCGGTGGCAAAACACTTTGGTATATGTGTCCCACACATATACGTATCTATCCACAATATATTTAACCACAGACAACTTTCGGACATGTTTCTTTTCCACAATTTAATAATTAGACACTTTATATCCAAACAAAATGATTTTACTCACGTATTAAATAAACATTTAAATAATTTCTCACAGATTTTCACCGAGATTGAATATTACACACTATTGACTATAAAATCATTTCTATCTGTTTAGTTGCACCGTTTAAATAAATTCTCAAAGGCCAACTTGTGTATCGCACAAAGATGACGTGCCTATCTAAAGTGATACTCGAAGGACCACCCTTTTAGTTACCGTGAAAAGGGACACGAAATGTAGACTGGTTTAATAATAAAAAACAAGAAGTTGTATTTAAAAAACTTTACAACGAAAACTTACCAAGTTGTACGAGGTCTAAGATGTGTTTTTACGTATTTTTCCACTACGGACACTAAGTTCTGTGTTTGTGCTCACTACGCTTTCTGAATTGTATCTACCTTGATGTGTTTTGCCAAACTCCCCCGAAACTGAGGAGCTCCCCTCTCTTGGTGATTTTTCGGAAAATCCAGTTTTCTGTAGACAGGGTAGGAGACTTTGGAATATTCAACTATTGACTAATGAAAATGTCTCCACCCCGCCTACAGACCAAGAGAGGGAGTGATTTTCTGTGACCTGGTGGTCGGCAGATGTTTGTTGTCGCCGTTTGACAATTTTACTAATTTTCGTTAGGGTCTCTGGCAGGCACGTTTTATGGCATAATCCCTTCGCGGGGTTTTTCTGAACATCTGCTTTCCACCAGGTATTTCGATTCTAGGTGTTCTATTTATTGTCTTAACACTATCTATACGAATCAATTACAGGGTGAATTATATTTCATTCATGTACAACAGAATAATTTTGGTACGTTACACATTTTTGACATTCTATCTAAAGATAATAGTTGGTCAATTAACTGTACATTAAATCAATAAAAATTCACCTTCGGAATTGTTGTGTGCGCCAACAATGGAATATTGTTGAATCGATGCACGTGGTCCGTCATGATTAAAGGCCGACTATTAGGATTCCCGTTACATCACGACGGTAACAATGGAACACTGAGAAATTTGTATACGTTGAAAATCTATGGCGCCATAGAGCACATTGTGTTACTCTACACATGTTTACCCAAAGTTTCCCTAATGTCGTGAAGTTAGTCCAATCTACCGATACACGTTTAGGCTGGCTGCACACGGTTACAATTCGCAATGGCGTTAATTACGGCATCGCGACGCGGACTTGGCGTCGTTGTATATGTATATGTGTATCTGTAAGCTAGTTTCTCTGACACAAATCAAAATTCACCCCCCTCCCCCTCCCGCCAGTCGTCGCGAACGTTTTCTCTTCCTGTTTCTGCTAACGACGGGTTATTAAATCCGCGCATAATTAAATATATTTCTACGTGACATTAATGCTCGAGGAAAAACGACATTAGTTCGTGTATGTGTGTATGTGTGTCTTTTTTAGAATGAAATAAATTTCTGCGCGTCGATATTTCCACGCTTTGGAAATTTCTATTTCCGCGCTGATTTTCCTAACTCGATTAACCCTTTAACAGTAGAACTATCGAGGATTAATTCCATTTATTTAAAACATTGGATATATATATATATATGTTTGAAACAAAGAAGCATAGTAAATTAATCAATTTAATTATTTACATAAGAAACATGGGGATGAAGCACACTTTCCTAGATATCAGAATTTTGAGATAAAGTTTTTCGATGCTATTACTTGAAAATATTATATATAAAGAAATTATAATTTATTCATTTAGTACTTTCGCGCGTGCAAATCGTCGTAAACGATTTTTGAAACTTAAAAAGAAATTACTAATTTCACTCTAAAATCATTTACCAAATCGCAGTGAGATTCAATCCGAACACCTTTTGAATTAAATTAAATTACAAATTTAAATTTTTTAAAAATTCTTAAATAACTTAACATTTTACAAATCACGTATTGTATAAATTTCCCACCAACGCGCCACGTGGACGACAAGAAGAGAAGAATTAGAATAAACGAGCGAGCACTGGCCCCGCAACCGGGCCCGACAACACCGGGGCATCGGCGTTCCAACCATGGCAATTTAATACCTCTTTATTCCGATACAGTTACACGTGTTCACGTGGAACGTAACTCACATCGCCGTGAGATTAGAGAACGCGCGTTGACCGACTTCGTCTGGTTCTAACGGAGACGAGGGCCCCTGCGATATCCAAATTGGTGTAAACACTTAATGGATCAGGATCTATCGCCGTGTAAAACTGCCCACGCGTGGCCACGACGCCGTGGGCGACCTCCTGGTGAACGCTACAACGTATGTACCACGTCTGGATCGCAGATCCACCGGATCATCGCCGGTTATCGCGTCTCACCGACGTTCCGCGGGACTTCTGGGTCACGAAAAATCGCTGGAAATTGATGTCCGCGATCTGCGTGGGAAAACTGGACGAGTACAGGGTGTGGGTGATGATTTTTTCACGGGGCACTGTACCGATTTAACGGTGTTTTTATGACGATGGGTCTTTTGTTGGAAAATCGGGTTCCGGTGTGATCGTGTTTTACTAGCGAAAAGACTCGCGATTACAGCGTGTAGAAATTGCATCGCTTTGAAATTTCTGCGCTCTGATATTTGAATACGTTGCAATTTCTGTGCTGTGAAATTTCTGCGCTTTGTTATTACAGCGCGTAGAAATTTCTGCGCCCTGAAATGCCAATGCGTAGAAATTTCATCGCTTTGAAATTTCTGCGCTCTGAAATTTTAATACGTTGCAATTTCTGCGCTCTGAAATTCCAATACGTTGCAATTTCTGCGCTCTGAAACTCCAATGCGTAAAAATTTCAACGCTTTGAAATTTCTGCGCTCTGAAATTTTAATACGTTGCAATTTCTGCGCTCTGAAATTTCAATGCGCTATAATTTCTGCGCTTTGTTATTACAGCGCGTAAAAATTTCTGCGCTCTGAAATTCCAACGCGTAGAAATTTCTGCGCTCTATTACTACAAAACATAGAAATTTCAGGGCTCTATTAATACAAAACGCACAAAGATTTTTCGAAATAATTGCGTGGAAACGGATAAATAAGATTACTGCAACATCGCTCTATCTTACTGCCTAAAATTCTGTTTGGCAAACAGTTAAAAGTTAATTTCCTGAAACCCAAAAGACTCACTATAGAGACTTCCCATAACCTCGCTATGCGAACTCGAAGAGAGAGGCGATCCCTCGCAAGTCCCGGAGAGAGACCCGGGGAGAGAGAGAGAGCACAGTGGAAGAAAGAGAGAGAGAAAAAAAAACAAGAGAACTGGTCACGCCCGGCTCGGGGCCCGACAATCGCGACGTTTTCAGGGCGAAAAACCGACCCGGAACCCCGGGGGCCGGTCTCGGGCTGCAGCAGGCCACGCGGAAGTGAACGGCGCTCGGATTTTTCGGCCCAGAAAACGCCCGGCGTGGGTGTCAGCCTGGATACCTCGTTCGATGCACTCCCGGCACGGTCACCTCGCACGTGAACAGGTAAGCGCAGCTGCAGCTGCGGGAATTGTGTGTCGGGAGACGAGAAAGCGGCGAGAAAGAAGGGGGAGAGAAAGAGAGAGAGAGAGAGAGAGAGGGGGAAGGACCCCGGATGGGGGACCTATGTCTATAGATTCGCTGCTATGATCAAGTGAATTTTATTTAGATTTATTTTCGTTATAATTAACCCTGTGTAATGATGACTTTGGATTTTATTTAATTATGTATGTATTGAATCTATATGTTTTGGGTTTGTGTTCGTGCCTTGATGTTACAATGCGTTGAAATTTCTATGCATTGAAATTCCAGTGCGTTGCAAATTCTACGCTCTGAAATTGCAATGCGTAGAAATTTCTGCGCTTTGAAATTCCAGTGCGTTGCAATTTCTGCGCTCTAAAATTCCAATACGTTGAAATTTCTACGCTCTGAAATTCCAATGCGTTGAATTTTCTACGCTCTGAAATTCCAATACGTTGAAATTTCCACGCTTTGAAATTGTAATGCATAGAAATTTCTACGCTCTGAAATTCCAATGCGTTGAAATTTCTACGCTCTGAAATCCCAATACGTCGAAATTTCTATGCTCTGAAATTCCAAGGCGTTGAAATTTATGCACTTTGTGTGAATTTTTTTTTGGGTTTGTGTTCATTTGAGTTTTCATATATTGTTACTTTGTTCTCTCGATGAAATATGTTAACAGGTATCATAGGTATTTGATGAAACATTCTTTATTACTTTCTAACATTACGTTAGATTTCTGTATTCGAAACCGATTTCTAAAATTAAGTTATCTCATGTAGGGTGGCACGAAATTCCTCGTAATATTCAATGTTTATAGCTCCTCAGGCAATTTCTAATAAGATAACACAGTAATAGCGAAAATCATCCGCGCGTATTTTAGCTCGTTTACGGTTACGTTCACCTTAGTTCGATGATCTACATATTATTTGCATAGGGAAATTTTTCCACCGCGTTTCCGTGACGACCGATAACTCAAGGAGTATGCAGAAGAAAATTAACATCCGTGAAAACGTACGATAAAGACCACTTTCCAGCTATTACACTTTATTGCCAATTATTTATTGAAATAACAGTTCCCATCCGCGTTGAAAGTCTAATAATACATGACTACTTTTACGTTCCACTTCTAATGATTCATCAACGTATTCAAAACCTTTTCAAACGTAAACACATACAACTTACACACATTTTCCACTCTAAAATTAATACAAGATTTTTTTTTTAAAGTGTTAAACACCATGGAAAAACACAGTCAACCAAATTTCCATGATCAATAAAAATAACATAAAGATACAACAGTAACACACAAAGTTCTCCATCGACCAAAGATTAATCTAATAGATCCATCAAAGAACCATTGAATTCCTTTTTCTCCTGGCGAACAACTACCATCGCCAACAACACACTATTACCGTCGCGAATCCGTGAACAAGCCCAGCTACAAATGAACGCCTATCATCGTAAAGCATCGATAAGAAGTAATATCGCTAACAAATCGGCGCGATTATTACGCTTCAAAGAGCAAGCACGATTGGCGTACTTATGTGTGTGTGTGTGTGTGTGCGTTGAAATAAAGGAGAATAAAATAATTTCGCGTTTTTCCATTGGTTTTGCATAAGCCAACACACCACACACTATCGACGGAGTATTAGCGGGAGGCCACAAAAAACCGGGAGGCAGGACTGACAAAACAGGTTCCCCGGGGCCCGGTTGCACTTTTGCGCATTGGCGCACGAGTTCATTCTGCCGCACGTGAGCAGGAAAGTGGTAAAAGCTGCGCCGGAATGCGTCGTCAGCCTTGAACGCGGCTACATTGTGGCATCGACACCATGATAACAGCCCTACGGTAATCAAAGAACCTGAATTCCCAATTCTGAGAGGATATCAACGATTTATATTGTATATGTATATACATTTTGGGCCTTACGGGGCTTATTATTAGAATGCGGAGAAATTTCTGCGCTCTGAAATTCCAATGCCTTGAAATTTCACGCTTTGTTATTGCAAGGCATAGAAATTTCTGCGCTTTGAAATTCCAATGCCTTGAAATTTCACGCTTTGTTATTACAAGGCATAGAAATTTCTGCGCTCTGAAATTACAATGCTTTCAAATTTCTGTGCTCTGAAATTCCATTGCGTTGAAATTTCTGCGCTCTGAAATTCCAATGCCTTGAAATTTCTGCAGTTTAAAATTCCAATGCGTTGAAATTTCTGCGCTTTATTATTATAAAGCGTAGAAATTTCTGCGCTCTGAAATTACAATGCCTTCAAATTCCTGTGCTCTGAAATTCCAATGCCTTAAAATTTCTGCGCTCTGAAATTACAATGCGTTGCAATTTCTGCGCTTTATTTTTACAAAGCGTAGAAATTTCTGCGCTCTGAAATTACAATGCCTTCAAATTTCTGCGCTCTGAAATTACAATGCTTTCAAATTTCTGTGCTCTGAAATTCCAATGCCTTGAAATTTCTGCGCTCTGAAATTACAATGCGTTGCAATTTCTGCGCTTTATTATTACAAATCGTAGAAATTTCTGCGCTCTGAAATTACAATGCCTTCAAATTTCTGCGCTTTGAAATTCTAAGGCATTGAAATTTCTGCGCTCTTAAATACCAGTGCGTTGCAATTTTTGCGCTCTGAAATTCCAATACGTTGAGCACGTGAGCAGAAAAGTGGTAAATGCTGCATCGGAATGCACGTCATCCTTGAACGCGACTACATTGTGGCATCGACACCATGATACTGTCCTACAGTAATCAAAGAACCTGCATTCCGAATTCTAAAATGACGTCAACGGTTCATATATACATTTTAGGTCTTATGTGGGATGGACAATTAAGAAAGATGTATAATAATTAGGGTTAAATAAGCAGGAAGTGATACAGTTGCAATTTAGCAAAAATTAACGCAAATATAAAATTTGTTTGATAAACTCATTCTCATAATTATATTTTTCGAGATAAAATTGTAAATTTTAAGGACTGAAACGTCGGTATTTTCGTCTTTAACTACAATAACGGCTCCTTATTGTAAATGGATGAGTATCTTATTATAAAATATTAATTTAGTTTAGATTATATGGATCGTTTAAACGGCCTAATAAAAGTTTATCTTTGGAATATAATATATTAGCGATCGTTAAAATTATATGAATAAAATTGTAAATATCTTTCGTGGGTTTATTTAAAAATACTTTTAGATTTTTCTAAATTTTATCAGTAGTTTTTAAAGAACTTCGGGGACCACTACGTTCGAAGGTTTTCGCTAGTGGCAGAAATCGATCGACTGCGAAACGGATTCGATTCGCTAACCCGTCGCAGCGCGGAAGTGAACGGCGGGTGTCGAGCGATTTTTCGGATCAGATTGTGCTCGACGTGGGTGTCGACGGCTTTGGCACACCTCCACACGCGTTTCCACCACACTGACGGCAGAATGATTTGAGTGTGAATCAGACAGCTAGGAAACAGATTGAAGGAAATGGGAAAAAATCCTCTCGGGACTGCTGGATGTATTAGACTGTCGAAAACAGTATATTAAACCAGTTTCTCCCTTGAAAAACTTTTCACTATTTCATAAAAAAAAAACACTCTCCTCTATCTCATAAATCAACCAATATAATAAAAAACTTTTACAAAATTCAAACCATTGTAAATCGTAAAAAAAAACATTCTACCCAAAACACAGAAAATTAATTTCACCTGCAAATAGCGGAAAATGGACTTTTTAAAATATTCACAACATAAATTTAATCCATTCATCCCAACACACTATATAAAACCCCATCTAGGTCATGGCACATAGTAACAAAAAGTCTGTAGTTAATAAAAAAAAGATTCAAATACTCGAAAAAGATATGTATATGATATAAAATAAAAAATCCTCGATTTTCACGTGGTACAAATTCCGAGATAAAATCACCGTAGCGATTCTCCGGCATTTTAATCATCTGGTATCATGAAAAACCATGGATTCCCTTCGCGTATCATCAAAACGTGCGGGGCACACATTGCCCCGGTGTCTCGCGTCCGAATCGTTATAAATATCGACGGGAACTAGGTTGCAGGTGGGAGTGTCGGCGGCGTTGTTCCCGGCGATACAAAACGGGGAAACGAGAAGGTCTATCTGGGATAGGAGGATTTATGCGTGGATATACTACGCGGGGCCCGATCGTGGATCAACGGTAATTGACGACGTGTCTATGCGGGATATAATATCGGTATCCTCTTACCCGGCGACTTTCTAATTTCACGGGAAAACCATTCGGTAAGGAATCGATGTAAAATACAACCACCTGGTACGGTAATTTTCTTATTGAGATTCGCGTGATTAGAAAATAATTGGGAGGAAAGATTAACACTTGAACTACCAAGAGTTAATTCGGTATATTTATAAACATTGCATAAATATCTTTGGAATAAAGAAATAAAGGAGGGTAGTAAATTGATCGGTTTAATTATTTATATATAGAAACATGGTTGTGAAGAATTTTGAAAACCGCAGTGTTATAAATTTAAGCGATTCTTACAAGAATTTCGAAACTAGTTACATATTTTGACTGCCTCGGTAGTTGTAGTGTTAAGTAAAGTTAGTTTGGTGAAAGATGTAGTCGAATTTTTGAATTTGGAAATGGAAAAGTGTGTGGTTTTAGAATTAAGAATTATTTGATTATAGTATAGATGGTTTGTGTAGTTTTAATTAAAGGTTCGCTGCCTTGTCGAGCGATCAGCTGATTCGATTGTGTCATGCTGAGAAACACGGAGAAACTACGGTCGGTTCAAACTGTTTTTATTATCGAAATGCACACGCAATTATGTAGAACCACGATCTTGATACCGTGGGAGATAAAGCTGCGGAAAATGAACGAGGGACATGGTAAATGTTATCGATTTCAAGCTGTAGTTATTATTTAATACCAACGAATAATCACTTTTACCAAAAATCTGAATATACATATCACAAATTTTCTGAAAACTTAATTTTCTATAAAATGTCACAAACACGAGTGATTTTACGTTATTTAAAATCCGACTTTCTTATTTGGTCACCCAATAGATTATTAAATACTAGAACATCAAATTTAAAAACCCTTTCCCTAAATTTTGACTTTCATAAATGACACAATTTCCACCTGCGAAAACTCTATTTTTATTACTCTCTCCGTCCCATAATACTTGATAGTTTTCTCCTTTTTCTTGTCCCATGTTATTGAATATGATTCTTTAAAATAAATTAATGTTTTGACATAAAAGCTAGTAAGTATCTATATTTCATTTACGAGTAGTTTATTTTTAAAAACATATTAAACTCATAAGAAAAAGAAATATTGAAGTTGAGCCATATATTTTACTATCAAGTATCATTATACATTAAGATTCATATGTACAGATATTTCTTTAATTAAAATTATTTACTCCACAAATATTATTTTCACAAGATTCAAATTCTCCATATACCATACTATTATTTTTCCAATAATCCGAGTGTCTACCCGAATTTCCCAGACACCCCGTACATTTCCAATATTTCCAATATTTCCGCATCGAGGTCGATGAGGTACCTTTCCGTCGGCCGTCCCGGCGATATTTATTTGGGCACCCTATTTCTGGCACGGATATAGGGCCCGACGTAACGGCGATAGTAGCGCTTCGGTAGTTGCACCCAAGTGCATTTCAGCGGAGATTACGGGTGTATTGACCCCGCCGTCACCCCCTCGTCACCCTTCCACTTTCCCTCCCTCCTTCGCCCTCGTCGGAGGTCGGCGACGGTGTCCCCTCCAGACTCCTTCTCCCGCCCACCCATTAAGAACGCGAAGTGCCACGACACCGCGGATTCCGTCGCGGAGTTCGCCTCCTCGAAGATTTATTTTGCAAATGAGAACCTGGGGGGGGGGGGGACTTCGACAGGGAAAGGGCCTTTGGGAGATTTTCCCTTTGTCCGGCGAGGGGTCAACTTGTGTTACGACGATGAAAGATTCACGGGAAATCATTTGGGAGTCCTGTGTGACTCTGGATTTGAACGGAGAAAGGGTTCAAAGTGTTTTGGGTATACCGATAGGTTAGAAGTTTGGTGGGAAGGTTTGTTACTTGTGTTGTTTGGTCGGGTGGTTTAAGGGTTCGCTTGTTTGCGTGGAGTTTGAATTTTTCAAGGGCTAAGGGAATATTCTAGTCGTTGCAATCGTGCAACGAGTACACGTGTTTGGTCGTGGGACGGGTAAATAGCGTGAAGTTTGAAAACGTACGGAGAGTTTTATGACCAAACAAGAGGACAAAGAGGTTCTTGGATACAGAGATACCGGATTCAAACAACGACGAGTCAGCGAGTTATTTTCATATTTCGAAGTACCTTTGTCTGTAGTGCGTTACATTAATTTACTTTAATCTCAGGTAGTTTGAACATAAAAAGAAATTAAGTGGAATACCTTTTCAATTAATACCTGAAACCTTTGTTTACTAAAATCAATGATACGTTTAGAAATGATTTAAACAAATCAATCTTTAATAATTTTCTTTGATGGAACTTAAAAAGAAATTACGAATTTCACTCGACGATCATTTATCAAATTACAATGAGATACAATTTGAATAGCTTTTCAATTAACAACTGAAACCTTTGTGTACTAAAATCAACGATGCATTAATAAATGACTTAAACAAGTCAATCCCTAATAGTACACCGACAAACACCGTTAATTCACAGTTATATCATCAGTCTCCGCGAATCAATTTCTAATTACCCATCTCCAGCTACTTCGCGACGCGCACACGTAGTAAACAGATCCGAGAAACCCCTCTCCGTGTCCCCGAATGACGACACATCTCGACAACAATGCCTCGAGTGGAAGGGAATTCAATTGAAATTCCAATACGTTGAAATTTCTACGCTCTGAAATGCCAATGCGTAGAAGTTTCTGCGCTTTGAAAATTCTACGCTCTGAAATTTCAATACATTGCAATTTCTGCGCTCTGAAATGCCAATGCGTTGAAATTTCTGCGCTCTGAAATTTCAATGCATTGAAATTTCTATGCTTTCCTTTACTACATGTAAAAATTTCTGCGCTCTGAAATTTCAATACGTTGCAATTGCTGCGCTCTGAAATTTCAATACATTACAATTTCTGCGCCCTGAAATTCCAATGCGTAGAAGTTTCTGCGCTTTGAAATTTCTACGCTCTGAAATTTCAATACATTGCAATTTCTGCGCTCTGAAATTCCAATGCATTGAAATTTCTGTGCTTTACTTTACTACGTGTAGAAATTTCTGCGCTCTGAAATTCCAATGCATTGAAACTTCTGTGCTTTACTTTACTACGTGTAGAAATTTCTGCGCTCTGAAATTCCAATGCATTGAAACTTCTGTGCTTTACTTTACTACGTGTAGAAATTTCTGCGCTCTGAAATTCCAATGCATTGAAATTTCTGTACTTTACTTTACTACGTGTAGAAATTTCTGCGCTCTGAAACTCCCATGTGTTAAAGTTTCTACGCTCTGAAATTCCAGTGCGTTAAAATTTCTGAGCTTTATTATTACAACGCGTAAAAATTCCTACGCTCTGAAATATCAATGCGTTGCAATTTCTACGCTTCATTATTATTAGTAGTAAACACATCCAAGAAACCCCTCTCCATATCCCGGAATGACGACACATCTCTACAACAATGCCTCGAGTGGAAGGGAATTCAAACAGAATCCAGCTGCCGGTGCTCGAGGCTCGTTAAAAATTCGTGAAAAACGCGCCTCCCCTGCCAACCTTTCCCTACGTCGGATCCCTTTTACGTGTGTGTGTGTTCGTGTCCTACGTGTGCGTGTTTGTTTGACGGCGAACACGTGTCGGCGTCGAACGGACGACGTGTGCGTGCACACGCACACAGGTGCGAGACGCTTTTTTTTTTTCTTTCTGTGCGGCGTGTAGCGTGATGCCGCATCACGTGTCTAGAATGTTACTTTCACTTCTCGTCGCGGGGGGATCGGCACAGAACCTAGGTGCAATCCGTTTTGCAACCGGGTATTATAAATCCCGTATCGCCGGGTCTGGATCGTTAGGGAATTATTACGATTTCGTACTTTGCATTGGGATTTGTGGGATTTTTTTGTTAACCAGTTTACTGCGTTCGACGTGTATATACGTCAATACCGAATCTCTACTGTAGTGTGGTCGACGTGTATACACGTCGTGTAAAATAAAAAATTACCATCGACTATGAATTGAGAATTTTTTTATCAATTAAAAATATAATCATTCCCCATTTTTTGTAAAAATTTTTCTTTTGAAACTAAATTCCGCAGTTAACAGGTTAATTGTCTGCTAGGAAGAAGATGAATTTGGAAATTGATGTATCGGGTTTGGAAATTTCTCTGTGATGAGATTTATGGTCCGTGAAATTTTCACAGTTGATAATTTTTTCAATTGTTGTTGTTTGTGAAAAATAAAATTTTCCAGCAAGTAGTTGCTGAACTTTTTTAAAAATATAATATCTACACCTTGTATTTTGTGTATATTGAAGAAGTCGTGGGATATAAAGAGCAAGGAGAGATATTTACGTCTGAGCAACAATGTCACTATATCACTTATGATATCACAAAAAGTATATCTGTTACCGGTGATACCAGGAACATCCAACAAATGCTACGGTCAGCGTGGTAAATAATAGTTAAAGAGACGATAAATAGTTAGATGTGATTGGTTTATGTCGAGGAAGTTGTATAAAGGTTCCTGAGTACAAATAGTTGAATACAATGGAAGCTTTGGCGTGAGTACAGTTATTGAGAACTAGAACGCGTATTGCCTTGGAGACAATTCAATGATTGAACAGTTCTGATAACTTGAAATGTAAACTCTCTTATGTTTACTGCCAGCAGAGAAAACATTCCGAGTGCAAAGGGTAACAACATGTGTATCAGTTACGAGATTTCACAACTTTTATTATTAATATTTAACACCTACACATTCCGAATAATTGTAATTACACCTATTTTTTTCAAAATCTCACATGTCCTAACAATTTTTTAAATAAATACCAAACGTAATTTAAAAGAAACTTTAAAACCATTCTATTGTATAATATTTACACTGTTCAAGTAAACTTATTAATTTACGAGAGTATGAAGTAACAATATAAGTAGTTAGGCGAAAGGAAAATCTACTTATCGATTATATTATGCTGCACGATTCGTACGGTTTAATTGAATCATTATTTTTACAAATTTAACATTCTTTCTGTAAACGAAACGAAATTATCGAGATTTTATTGGTTCATAACGTTTCGCGAGCGAAGTTTAACGACCCCCCGTTCGTTTTAATCTTTCTTTCCTGAACGAGAGAGGAAAACGAAATTGATCGCCGGATCGGTTTCTCTGATTTCGTTGTTTTTGCACGCATAAAGGTGCGCCCGATAATCTGGTTAATTTTGCAATGAAATAATTCCTCGTAACCCGCGATATTAAGAAACGAATTTTTCCCTGCGGCACGCGATTCCGTCGTTACACCACGTAAGAGATTACACGTACGTTCAATTAAAATTTCTCGTTAAAATGTAATACTCGAAAATTGATTTAACCGACAGAAAATTAAGCTACGTAAAAAAAATGTGTATCCGTAAGGCCGTGAATGGTTCTACAGTTTTCAAATTATGTACAAAGTGATTATATCGATGAAGATGATAATATTTAATGCCGACTATCGTGCCTCGTTAATTATGTCAAAAGATTCTTTCATTCCCCTTAATGATTCCTATGGATAATAAAAGGCCTAGTTAAGATACGTAATCTCCAAGAAAATTGAAAAAATAAGACACATTTAGTGATATGCCAACTGATAATTTTACTGTGCACCTAATTAAAAAATACATATCTCTCCGCCAAGAAACCACGACAAACATTTTCCACAACATTCAAACAACACCTATTACCATTACCTTTCCTCCCCCCATTTTCATATCTACACCCTACACATTAAAAAAAAGAGAAATACTTGCATTAACAGCCCATAAATATACATTATTTTACTTGAATTCGTCTAAAACTAATTTCTATTATAAATTTCACTGCCATTTATAACAGTGCATTTTCTGAAAATCTTCACAACGGTATTCTTCTATATAATATAATAAAATAAATCGATCGATTTACTATCTTCTCCCATTCCAATTTCCCATTTCCCAAATATATTTATCTAATGTTTTAAAATAGACCGAATTAATCCTCGATAGTTTCAGTGCTAATAAATTACTAGAATCATAGTCAGACTTGATATAATAACCCTATATTTTTTTATTAACACTAGAACTACCAAGGCAGTCAAAATGCCTGGTTCTTAATTTCTTATTGAAATTCATTAGATTTCTAATAGTGCATTTTCTGAAATTCGTCACAACTGTGTCTCTATATAGACATTAATTAAATCGATCAATTTATTATCCTCTTTCGTTCCCTTTCTCCAAATATATTTATCTAACGCTTTTACACGTACCAAAATAATCCTCGGTAATTCTACTGTTAACAAATCTTTAAACCTTTAATTCTCTCCAAACAACAGAAAATGGACTTGTACACCAATCCCAAAATAAACGATCCAATTAACACTAGATTTACGGACCGAGCCAATTTGACTCATTCAAAATTTGATTACTATATATATATATGTTTCATTACTTAACTAAAAATCAACGTATGTATTTCAAAAATAATATTAAACTTATATATATATATATAATATTATTTTTGAAATACATACGTTGATTTTTAGTTAAATAATGAAACATATATAAATGTTAATTTACACTTAGTAAATAATATTAGTATATTAGTAAAGTACACTTCAGTAAAAGTAGTTATATAATCAACATCCGTAAATCTAGTGTTAAAATATTAAATCCCAATCCCCACCGGTCTCAAGAGTCCCCGACCAAGCCAACCCGTGGAAATCCGTGTCGAGGATATCGCCGGGACACCAAGGGTGCGGACACCGCGAGGTCCGCGATGAAAACGACGCAGACCAGCGCGTTACTCGCAGACACGGTCGTACGGTGCTTTTATTATTCCCTTTTGGCGCGCTTAGAAAACTCGCGTATAGCCCAGGCATACAGCGGGGTCCGCGGGCAGGAATATAAAGCGTTTTATGGCTCTGTCTGCCGTGCTCTCGGCCGTGTAAGGCCTTTAGCCTCTCAGGATAGCCTCTCGTTGCCGGCAGGACTCCGGTCCCGGGGTCCTTGTGCCCATCTTACCCTGCCTGGATTCAGAGCAAAATGCATAGACGCCCCTATCTCTCTCTCTCTCTCTATCTCTCTCACTCTTTTTCTCTCGTTATCCATAAACGCGGGGAAGCCGCTATAAATCAGCCCGTTTGCCCGGCGAGGAATCGCGTTCGCGGTTCGTTAGAAAATTATACTGCTCCCTGCGAGGAGAGTATAATAGTGTCGATGATCGACGAGCCGGAAGTGGAGTGTCTATTTTTTTTTTTACTTGTTTCTTTAAGTTATTTTGTTGTTGTTTTTTTTTTGGTTTTTGCTAGGAGGTGGATGTGTTGAACCGTGAGGTTTTGCCAGAGAGAGATAAGGCTGGGGATTTACTAGAGAAGCGATGGGGGATGCGTTTTTTTTTTTAATGTGTGGAGATGGGATATATATATGTATATGTAGTTTCTGCGCTCCGACAACGTGATATTTGAATATGGAGATATTTCGCGTGGGTGGTTTCCACGGATAAAAGGAATTTATTATTTTGAGGAAGTTGTAAGGATCTTTTTTATATCCACTGTGAAACTGATTTTCTCTCGTTTTTTTGGTTTGTTTTATTTTACTTTTGGATGTCTTTCTGCGCGTTCGAGTGGTTCTAATCTGAAGACCAGGTTATTTTAAACGAGTTCTGCGGTGATTTTTTTTTTAACTCGACACAAAACGTTTCTTTTTCCCTCAATCGAAGCTTTTCAACACAAATAGAAAACTCTATACAATTCCCAGCAGATTACATAGAAAAAAAACTATTTATCAGAAGAATAACAAAAACCATCAAAAAAATATCCAAACAATTTCCTTCAAAATAATAAAACAAAATCTTCTCTCTCACGTAATAATTTATGTCTACCTCGAATAATTAAAATTCCACGTGGGAAAAACGTCGTCAGATTTTCACGAAAAATCTTTTCAACGGATTTCGTCGCCGAACCAAAACCGTTTTTTTTTTCATACTGCCGGCGTAGACGAGGCGTGGCGAACGGCTTGAAAACGCGACTCGTAGACCATTCTCTCACCTCCGCCAGCCTCCTCTGTCCTTCTCCTTCCGCCGTTCTCCTCTTCCTAGTCCAAGGTGGAGGAGGTTGTTGCACCCTCCTCGAGCATTGTGCATGCGTGCGCGAGGGTGCCCAGCCCTCTCATCCCGTGTGCTCTGTATGCAGCGAGTCTCTCCTATGGTGCAACGACACGCGGAGGAAACGAATCCGGATCGATTGCGGTGGAAATCGAAAAACGTGGAATCGAGATATTTTTTTTTAAGGATTAACACTAAACCTACCGAGGTGGGTCAAAATGACCGTTTTCAAATGTTTTATTAATGTGCCTGTATGCAACGTTATAGCTTTCAACGTTAATTTCTTTAATCAACACAAAGATAATACAGTTCTTTATGCCAAATTAACTGTTACCTGAAATCAATTGCAAAGGTTCTCATTTTTTCGGATCCCTAGAAAAATATGTAGCTAAACTGTCGGTAGGTTTAGTGTTAAATACGATGGCTAAAAGGAAAATTAACTTTGGATTTATAGAGATACATGATTTTTCATTTAAAGAATTTTAAAGCTCGAGATATTCGACGGGATGGAAATTTTAAATCAGGGAATTCTGAATGTTTTAAGTAGACTATTATTTTCTAAATAAAGAATAGTAAGTAATAGGAAATTTAAATAGTAAACTCCTGCCACGTATTGCATAAGATTCTATGATAAAGGTAAGTAAAGCTTTAAAATTTTAAATAACGGAATTCTGAATGTTTTAAGTAGACTAGTTTTTTCTAAATAAAGAATAGTAAGTAATAGGAAATTTAAATAGAATATCTCCTGCCACGTATTGCATAAGATTCTAGGATAAAGGTAAGTAAAGCTTTAAAATTTGAAATAACGGAATTCTGAATATTTTAAGTAGACTATTATTTTCTAAATAAAGAATAGTAATAGGAAATTTAAACGGTAAACTCCTGCCACGTATTCCATAAGATTTTATAATAAAAGTAATTAAAGCTTTGAAATTTTAAATAACGGAAATCTGAATGTTTTAAGTAGACTATTATTTTCTAAATAAAGAATAGTAATAAGAAATTTAAACAGTAATATCCTGCCACGTATTGCATAAGATTCTACTACAAAAGTAAATTTGAACACAGCGATAACGTTAACCCACACAAACTAAACGAGCACAAAGAAACCGCTTAAAAACCATGACCTATCCCAAACCCCCATCGATTATACAACGAATTCCATCGAAGAAACCAGAAGTTCGCACGCGCTTTCCCTCATTCGTCAAACTGAAATCACCGCCAGAGATTTCTCTCCGTACAATTAAACGATTGCTCAATTAACGAACAGGCGAAACACTGATTAACTCCGACGAACACGTCGCTGATGGGTATACGTACAACCTTTCGAAATAATTCATTATTCACAGCGGCGTATAACAATAATCGATAAGAATCGTGTGACTCACTATGCCGGCAATAATGGGGCCCCGTACGTCGACCGGCCACTTATCGCCGTTTAATTGCAATCGCGTTTTTCTAATGCAGATTAGCGGGCCCGATACGGTGGCGGATTTCTGACGCGACTAATTAAATGGCCGATGACGACGGGTCACCGACACCGATCCTAATCGCGGTTCTATGCTCGTCGCAGAATGCACCCGACGAAAGTGACGGGGGGAAGGGGGGCCTCGGGAACTTCCTACGATCCTTGGATGCGCGTTGCATATTTATCGTGCCGATAATGTGAATCCCGTCTCATTCATCCGCGCGGGAACAGGACGCATTGTTGGATCCGACAAGTGGAGGAAAAGAGGAGTCAACGGATATCTTGCGAATGAACAGTGGAAACGTAATAGGAAAATAGACGAGGAATGTTTGTTGTTTGGAAAAAAATAACTGTGGACGATTTTAAATATTAATAACGATAAGAAATTTCAGAAATATAGTTCTAATTTATCGGTAATTATAAATTTCTAATTAAGGCTCATTACCTTATTGTGGTTGAAGTAAGTGTTATCATATTCAGTATTATATATAGGTAATACTATATATGTATAGTACTATATACGTATTATACTATGTGTGTATAAAACTATATGTGTACAATACTATATATGTATAATACTATGTGTGTATAAAACTATATGTGTATAATACTATGTGTGTATAAAACTATATGTGTACAATACTATATATGTATAGTACTATGTGTGTATAATACTATACATGTATAATACTATATGTGTATAATATTCTATGTGTATAGTACTATATATAGTTTAAAAGGATCGTTCTATAGCCAGATAAATTTCCTAATCTACTGAATCATATATATTTACGATCGTAAATATATTTTCTTATTACTAATAAGAAATCTATGTAACAAATCTATATGTATATTTAAATAGACTTGTACTAAACATGGATAAACTTCCGAAATAACAACGTCCCTAATCTCTCTCGCAGCGAATATCAAACATTCCACAGCTACGAACCCATCATCGCGTGAAATTCTACAATCGAATAGTTTCACGCTCGACTAACCCGCCTCTCCGTCGAACGGTGAAAATCGCGGATAGAGGGAAGAAAAAAAGAAAGAAAATTTCTCCCGCACACTTTGCGCACCTTGCAAATATATTTCTCCGTATAAAAACAGAGAAGCAACGATCAAAGGGGGTGGGGGGGAGAGAGAAAGAGACGGCAACGACCTCCCATTAGGTCGTGGCCTTGACATCCTTCCCAGGAAACCTCTTGGTACGACACGACCGACTCGTCGACGAGCGGAGGCTAGAACCACGTGTGTGTACATCACTCGGCAACCTGCAGACTCATTCGCGGGGTTCACCGAACTCCCGGTGCTGCACCGAGAGCGACCGCTGAAACCGAAGAAGACTCCCCGTCACTCCATACCTGGGGAAGCCTTACGAGTACGCGATGTCCTTCGCAAGGCTCTAGCCACCCTGGCAGCGGTATTCTGGCTCGACGATACCGTCGAAGCCTTCCCAATCGACCTTCCAAACGGAACTTTGAAGATTTTTAATTGGGTACAAAGAATTATGACGTGGAAATTCGAACGAGGGGAATGTAAAACCCTGGGAAATTGAAAATGTTCCTCGAAACTTGGAAGTTTAGAAATAGAACCGAGAGTTGAGTAGATTATGAATGGAAAATATCATGGCATCTGCTCTTTAGGAAAGAGAAAATGTTCCACGAGTGACATGGATTTATAACGTTTCATATCTACGGACGCGTTACATATTACACCTGTTGCATAAGTGTTTATTATCCACTCGCATAAACCCTTCACACACATCGAATAGAATAGCAGGGGGGAAAAAATTCAAAACAGATTTTATATCTTCAATTTTCCACGTAGAAGAGGTCTGTTTCTCTATCTACGTGTGTTTACGAAAATTACGTGTTTCTTTCCAGGAATTTCCTACTCGTTCGACGATCATTGTCCCCTACAGTCGTATAAATAACACCGCTGTTATATTCGAAATGTAAACAGTGGCTCTTGATGTATAAACCGATATATCGGATACGACGACAAAGGTCATTGAAAAAATATGTTTCAACTGGTTTGTCCTTGCCGGGTAAAATTACTATGGCAACAGTTGCATAGTACGTAGTGAAAATTTTAATACGTAACGGGGAACCGTGGTACCGTTCGAAACGAATGATTAATTTATTTGTTTCCCGAGGAAAATCGACGGTAATGTAATCCTACCTTTAACCGGCTTCGCTGGCAAACATCGAATCGTATCTATCGGCGATCGGACGGTATTTTTTATCTATCTTACGCTAGTCCTCGTTGCTTTTACCTGAAAACAGAAAACAAGTGTGGAATTAACGTGCTGTCGGACTCTCGCATGCAACGTAAACGTACAAGGTGTACGGATAAATAATAACTGCGAGGTGCAACATTTACCGCGAGACTGTCAGAATGTAATAAATTGAACACCCGGTTTCATAATATCCTCGGTGTAATTCCAGAGTGATAAATATATTTGTGAAATAATTTATGAATACACGAACAACGAATAAAGAATATATACATATAGCGCTGTTTCGATGTAGTAATTATTATGGTAGTTATATTTCTCGTATACCGAGAATTCGCTGTTATTTCAAGTATTGAAACGTACGTGGGTAAATAATACTTTCGACCGAACGTCATCCCATAGAAATAACACAACACCGTTTCCAGGAAACAATGACACAACCGTTTTTTTACCGTTTACCGTGTAGAGTACGAACGCACACAGCCTGCGAGATCGGAAAATATACAAAAGAGCACTCGGTGTACGCATGTAATAATGTTTACCACTGAATGTATTCGGTACACTTTAAATCAAGCGTAAAAGAGGTTATATTCTACCAGTTCGTACCTCAATCCGGTTATGTTTATTTTCCGCCGGAATATTTCCGAGTCCCGGAATTGTCAGCGGGTCTTCAGCTGTCAAGTACCAACTGCTTTCCAGCTGCATGACTCGTAATTACACTACCGCACGAGATTCTCACTTGTATTTTAAAAGAATTTATTCGAATATCGGCCCGGGTGAACTTTCGAAGCACGACGAACTTTTCGAACAATGACACTGTAATGGCGGCGAACATTTCGGCGCGTACAACGATGCGCAGTAACATCTGCGCGTAGAAATTTCCATGCGCGTAACATCGACGCGTGAGAAATCAAAGCGTGGGAAATTCAAAATTATCGAAAACACAATTATACTTCTTATTAACACTCCAGCACGAAATTCACACTCATATCCGGAAGTCTGGTATATTCGAATTCAACCACCCGGTACATAGGCACGGATCGCGCGTAACACATATGAAATTCTTATTTACGGGTGCAATAAACCGGCTCCGGAGAGATCGGCCGGCGATTTAGATAAACATCGAGTGCGAGCCTATTCCTAAGCATAAATCGACGCCAGAACGGTCACGCGTTCGACACAAATTATCCTGTTCGCGGTACACGTGATACGGTGGCCGACTCCGCGCAGACGGAAACGCGGTAATGCTTGATTTCCCAATCTTACCGCCTGTAACGGCTATCGAGAGGCACAGCGGTGAGTCATTGCCGGTTATCACGAAACTGCCACTCGCCAATGATCCGAGGTTCAACACACTTCCCGTTGTTTTCGGCGCGTTACGCGGTAAACATCAAATACGAATCACTTCCACGTTTTACGGTTCGATTTTACGCGAACGGACGAATGAATTTTATACGAATTACAATTGAGTACGTTTCTCTTACGTTGTTCCGAAATCACTGCGGGTTCGAGCAGGTTCCTCCGCTAGGTCGAATGTCCGCCGCCAGGGGGTGGGGTGAATTCGTAAATATTGCGCGGTACTTTTTAAAACGCTTTAATACAGTTTAAATTGAAGGTAAGAAGTTGTTATTTTCGACGAGTGAAGTAAAATGTCTATCGGAAACAATTAATACCTTGTAATTCGTTATTTTCTCGTTTTCGCCAGAAAAATTGTGCCACAAACGATATATTAACCTTCAATTTATAAATTATATATAATGACAGCCTTCAGGAACAGGGACAACTATTATAAATAAACTTTTGCTTGCTATATCATTCAAAATCAAACTCTTTGGGAAGATTAATAAAAGAATTGAAAAAATGATAAACGGTTATATAGAAAGTGTGTCAACTAGCGTGATAAGTGGAATGAATGATAAATAAAAGAATAAGTAAATAGGAAATCGGATACGTTCTATCTAGACATCCAATACGAACGTAATTTAACGTACTTTCAGCGAAACTCAACGAACCACGAACAGAATATCACTGTAAACCAACTTCAAAATCCCATATAATCAACAATTCCACTCCAAATACACCCAAATTTCAAAGTCTACGAAAGAATATCGCTTCCACGAATTTCCGGATGAAACGAGGCTATTTCACGGCGAGATTCATACAGACAATAATAAAATAAACCATAGAATTTCGTGAAACGACTGCTGATCGGAGGAAATACACCCGAAGTTAATGCAAACCGGTACGAAACACTCGTACTTCGAAACGCTTTCAGAAACGAACTTCTCGACTTCGGATTACAAGCCCGCGAGAGTTTCCGGTAGGATTGTTAGCCCTCGAAACGGGATCCGGGCGGGTCGCGAAGAAAGGGCCTACGATAGAGCAATGGATCTTCATCGGACCCTCCGGTCCTTACCGAGCCCATTCACCGACGGAAGTTTCGCTATAGCCGTGAGACTGTTGCCGAAGTGAAAAACCGGCTGAAACGTGAAGTTCCAACGGAGGGAAATATTAGCCCCCTTTTTCCAGTCTGGATAAAGCTGGACAAAAGGCCGGGCATTACGGAGAAAAATAATATAGACAGACGGAAGACGGAACGATCCGCGATATCCGACGATTTATAAATGTTTCACAGTAAAGTCGCGTTTATTAAAATGAAAGAAAAAAAGAAAAAAGAATTTAATAAATTTGTTCACGGTATCAACGATAATTTTAAATTGTTATCTCTTGGATTTAACTAAGTATTGTTTGTTAAATAATTGTATTGATTATAATTAGGTAATTTTAGATAAAGAACTTGGTACGCTTGATTTTTATGGCTTCAGGATTAATAAAGAGTTTTTTTTATTAGTGTTTATTGAATGTTTTAATTGTATCGTAGTGCTCCTGTTGTAACTCAGTTTTATTGGTATTTCTTCGATATTGGCTTTCATTGGATCTTGACATATCGGGACTTTTCTACTTTTTCCTTATATCCCGCCATACTCCAGCGGATCTATATTGCTCTGGATTCAATCGCACAGTGTTTTAAATTGCGTTGCACATGTGCAGGACCAGAAACCACAAGAAACACACACACACCCACACACATTGCGACCAAATTTCAAACATTGAAACACATACACACTAAAACCTAAAATATCCATAAAACAAAGGGGAACAATAAATCTCAAATATACACTGTCTCAAAAAAGAATCTTATTTAACAATCAACATTTAAACACTCGTATCAAATTTCCCCGAGAAAAAACTTCCAGCGTTTTTAACAACAATCATGAAAACGTTTCTCTTTCAGCACGTGTCGCGACAAAATCCCAAAACACCCGTCGCGACGTCCCGTTTCCCGTCGAAAATCGCGATTACGCCGTCGAATGAAACGACCCGACGATTTTTTTTTTCAAAACCAAGAACACGACACGAAGCCCCGTTTTTTTTATTTTTTTTTTTTCCCTCGGCGTTCGAAGGGTTCGGGCCGTCTTACAATACGTGACACGGGAATCACGTTACGCCCATATAACACACGTAGTTGGCCGCTAACGATCACGGTTAAACGAGCCTGCTACGTGACTAAATCACGAGTCGCTGCCACGTAGGGCCCGTACCCGCGGAGGCCTTTATCACCGCTGAGAACACAAATCCTTTTGCCTCCACGTGGCCCCGGGCGATAGCCGGATTCGCCCGGATGGAAAGTGCTCGTTATTATTTTCCATCGGGCGACTGATAACGTGGAAACGAGGGACCCGTGATAATGCCCGCGAAATATTTGTTGAATGTGAAATTTTGAATGACGTGATTGCCAGGTGTGAGAAAGGGTTGGTCGAGTTTTTTAGCGAAATAGTGTGGAAATAATGAGGAAATTTAGTTTCACCGTTTATGTGATATTTAATCAGTTTTTGTTGAATAAAAACATTCTAAGTTACCTTTACACAAGTTCACTATTTAACATTTATCAAGTATCTTACAATATTGACTTATTGTGTCGCTCCGTTGTGTTTTAATTAAATTTCAACGTGTCGATAACGAATAAGGGATGATAGGAATATTTTAAACATTTTTGTATAGCTGTATTTCATTAGGGATATGTTTAAACTGAGTTTATACCTAGTGAATACCTAATGTATATACCAGTATTAATCTAATATTAAAAAATATCGTCTGAAATAAATATTTTTGTAAAAAGTATATCGTTGCTTTCATTCACATTAATTAAGTTACTTAGAATAAGTGTGATAGGAATATTTTAACCCTTTCTGTATTGCTGTAATTTATTACGTATAGGTTTAAAGTTAGTTTCAATACCTGATGTACCTATCAGTGATCATATGATATTAGTAAATAACGTCTGAAATAAATATTTTTGTAAAACGTACATTGTTGCTTTCATTCACATTACCTAATTAAGTTAATTTTAGAATCAAAATAATTTTAAACGAGAACAAATTCGGGTCTGAAGGGGTTAAAGAAATTTTAAAGAATCTTTTCAATTGGAAAGATTGAAGATGGAATGGAATAATTGGGAACAAAAATTCTGTGGTCATAAATACACATAAGACTTGTTACTGAAACGCCGTCGAATGCTTTTGAAGTGGCGGAACGGGTAGTTGGACTTACCAATAGTATCAATTTTCTCGGTAAGCGGAAACCGAAGGAAAACTAGGAATAAAAGTAATCGAGTATCGTCTAATTAGATATGGAGACTGTTCATAATCGTCACGAGTAAAAGTATGACTTCCCACCGATAATTAACCATAGTATTACCTACCGATACCCTGTTTTCATTGATGTTCCGAAAATCGTACCGAGGATTATTAATCGGAGCAGCTCGCTAAACGCAGAAACTTCGAACATGTTGATAACATTAATTACGCTAGATTGGAATAATTAGAAATTTAATCCGATCGGGAACTTGGGGTATTTCAGCAACCGCGAATTATAATTACCGGTTAATTGCTGATTACCTTTAATTGGATCAACAGGTATCGGAAAGGTATACAATATTCACCATATAATCCACGGAATATCAATCCCACCCGAAACGTAAACGTCTTTACAACCCATCCACACATTTATATCAAAAACAATCAAAATTAAAACTCAGACATCACCTCTAATAATAATGGTTTAATAACTGTTTCCTTATTGTCCATGGGTGAGTGAATAATTATATAGTTTAATTTATTTTTATCGTAGAGATTATGGATCGTTCAATAGGCCCAAGTAATATTTTTTACTTACAATTATAATTTTTAACGATCGTTACAATTACAATTATTGTTAATCACCTCTAACATACAGTAAATTATAAAAACAATACAATAAATTTATCAAATCCCACGTGAACCTCTTGTTGCCATCAACAAATCAATCCCAGAACTCTCCAATCATTTTTCCAAAAAAAAAATCAAACAATTCCCATTTTATATGGACTAAAACATAAAAAAAAACGAAATGGAAAAAATGGTTGAAAAAGGGCTCGTTTTTCAGTTCAGGGTGTCGAAAGGTGATAAAAAATTTCGGAAACCACGATGTTACATCACGTTGTCGCGTTTTTCACTCGCGGATCACCCGGTAGAGACGATTTGGAGCGATGCACGACCAGTTACGACTTAACCGCGCTGTCCGTACGAATACCAAGGACGAACGTTAGCCGCAGCACTGCCCCACATTTTAACCGGCCAATGCACATCCGACCCTCTCGCAATGTTTAACGAGTCCACTCGAAGGAACGCTGCTTCCATCGCTGATCAACGGGGACCTAAGGGTCTGACGTTTTCTGGCATTTTCTACTGCGACGGGAAAGTCACCCAGCATCCGTCCCTCTATGGGAAAAACCATGCTGGTGATTCTGGTTTCCACGGGGAAATTTGTGTGAACACCATAAAAGGGCTCGGTAGGTTAGGTAAGGTCTAACTAAACAATGTTAAATTATAGATTTTCTTGCAGAATTTTTTGGATAGTAAAGTTATCACTACCGAATTGGTAGAGTATGTTATCAGCATAGTTTTGTAAGGTTTAACGGGAGGAAATTAAAAAATATATATTTTTATACATATATATATGTAGGAATTTTGTTCTTAAAGCCTAATTTTACACTACTTTCATTATATGTATATATATAAATATTTTTATTGTATGAAGTAATAGTTTAAAAAATTGATATTAAAGTGTCCTGTTTTTCTCAAATGAAGTCAGTGTTTTGAAGTCACCTATGTATATAAATACTTATAATTGCCATTTATGCTTTGAAATGTATAAATTATTTAGTACTAAAATGTTCCTAAGAAAAAATAGAATAAAATGCCACATAAAACTGAAAAAATGATTTTGTTTTCATTTTTAACTTTCCAAGCCCCCTTAAAGGGATCCTTTTTTATTTCCCTGAATAATTTGCATCTCCGATAAAATTCATTTTTTCAATCTAAACATAAAGGATCTAAAAGTTGGATTATTATAAAAAAAATAATTGTTCTCAGTTTTCACACTAATAGATAAATACGTTACAACCATAACGAGAGAAGAAGAAGAGCGGAATGGGTGCGGTGGGCACCGTTTTGAATTTTATAGCCGTCCCTATTCTTCACGGCTATCATATTTATGCTGTACCGTAAGAGAAATACAGTTCAAACAGGCCTGCGTCCGATCTTCGCCGGTCATAAATAATTCCGCATCGCCTGAATTCGCTCTGATTTATAGTTAATTCAACTACGTCTTCCTTCTAGCGTACCGGATTCCTTTCGCGGTAAGACTGCCCCGGAGAAACGAGACGCGAACGAAACTGGCACACCAAGATGTGTTTTCACACGGTCGAGGCTGTCGGTCACTTTGCGTTCACCATGGACAAAAAATAAAAATAAAGAAAAAAAAAAGAAGGAGAGAGAAAATAAAAGATACAAACAAATCTCGTTATCGTTTCGATTAAAGTGGCGGTGAAAAATTCTTCGCCGTTATCTAAGCGCCGGTCACTTCATCCGAGGGTTCTATACGATGCGAATAAAGATTGTGGAAGCGATCGCAACGTTTATCTGGATTCCGTCGAACAACCGATAACGGAATAGAAAAATGTTTATCCGTGCGATGAGAGATTAAAAGTGAAGTTTGATACCGCAGCGAGTGTCGAATATACGGTATCGCGAAAGGTATAATTAATACCCTGGTGGATTATAAAGTGTTTAGCGTTACAGGTGTAATTATGTTGTATAACGTAAGGTGATTATCGTATTTGCTATTACACCGGCGTACACGCGTCCTGTAAGTAGATTAATCCGTTACGATTAGTTAATTTCTCTATGACTGGTAACTGTACTTCTATTTGGATTATAATATATTATGTTATTAACTGTGTCGTTTGGGATATCGTTATTCATTCCTTAAACGATCGTGATAATAAAATCTCGAGACTTAAAGTTTACACTTTCGAAATATATCGAGAGATTCTTATTTTTATAAAAAGATATATCCCAGATAGATTTTATAAATTTCAATAAATACTTAATATCCCAATAAAAAAAAGAACCTTACACAATGTTTATTTTGAAAAAAAATAATACAGACCACCCTTTTCCTTTTAAACTATTAAAAAACTACAGAAAATTCTTTCCATTCGTCCCATAGCCAGTAAAAAAAAATATTTAAATTCACCCGGTGTCACTTTATTTCTCCCAACGTGGAGTATATATACATATATCTATTTTCCAAAGTTCCGATCGTATTTCTTGGTCGTTTTATTGCCTCCACCGATGTGTTCCGGGGACGTAATACTTGTGCGACACACGAATCGTCCAAGCGCAAGGAAATGCATGTTCCGCAGGCGATTATCGATCAAGAAAACCGGAGGGGAGACGTAAAGTATACGAGGGTGAAATCAGCAGTACCCGGGGATAGATCCGAGACAAATTCCGGCGTGGCAACTGCTCCCAGGCACGATACAGAAAAGGGTTAAGATCGTCTCGCTGATAAACGCGGTCGTATGGAAATACGGGGACCGCGTGACGTTGTCTAGCAATAAGCGGACGAACCTTCGAAAATCGGGCATTGACTTCGTAATTTATCGCCGTCGCCGACGGGGAAAACGGGACACCCGGGGACAAGAGTTACGAACTTGACGAAATTTGGAAAAGGAGTTTTTTATACGGAGTGGTTTTTGAAGAATCAATTTGAGAATAAATGCTATGGACTATATTAAAGAATAAATCACATTTGACGGTACTAGTTATAGGTGTTATATATTTTTCGTAAACTTTGATCTTTTCTGATTATTTTGCAATCAAAATCGACTTTCTAAGTCTTACCGTTTGGAAGATATGATTTTTTGAAAACTTTATTACGAAAAGGGTTGTACCTTGATATGGGGTAAAAAAGTCCATTAAAAAAACTAGACCTCTTTCTTATCCATAGAGTTTGCTATTATATATATATATTTTCGTAAACTTTGATCTTTTCTGATTATTTTGCAATAAAAACAACCTTCTACGACTTACCATACCGGAGATATGATTTTTTAAAACTTTTTTACAATAAAAAAATCTCGAATAATGGTGGGTTTTTTTAATAAAACTGTAAAGACTTTTTTTCTTAGTTTGCTGCGTTCTATCGATACCCAAAATGATGTCCACATGTTTTGTTACACCCTGTATACGTACGAACTGGATAATCGTTGGAGGACAGTGACTTTGAAATGATAAAATAGGTTTTTTTCTCTGGGAAAATTCAAATGACGAAAGAATCCACAAAAAGCATCGAAAATGCAAAGCTATTGGCCAAGTACAAGAGAATGTTACATTGGAATAGGTTGCTCATTAACATAAACTGCATTTTACACAGGATTTGAAATCAATCAAATGTGAGCAAGTTTGATTGATTTCAAATCCTGTGTAAAATGCAGTTTATGTTAATGAGCAACCTATTCCAATGTAACATTCTCTTGTACTTGGCCCATAGCTTTGCATTTTCGATGCTTTTTGTGGATTCTTTCGTCATTTCCGCAAATTTTTAGATATCGACCTGAATCTTTCACTGTCTTATTGGGCTTCGAATTCCGCGTCCAACACGTCCCGGATCGTTTTAATATCTCAATCTTTGTGGAAATGGCGAGCAAATTACGAAAATCGCGAAAAATCGTCAAATTCAACCAGTTTTTTGGTCGGCATTCGCTCAATTTTTGAGATAGCCGTCTGAAACTTGTACCATTGTTTTAGTTGGGAAATTCTACGCCAGATCAATGTATAATAGTCGTACTTTTCGAAAATTTCATTTTTCGCAAAAATCTGAAGGGGGTAGGTCAGGATTTTTTGCGATTTTCGTAAATCGCTTGCCATTTCCACAATTTTTGAGATATTAAAATGATTCTTTCACTGGCTTATTCGGCTTCGGATTCCGCGTCCAAAACGCCCCAGATCATTTTAATATCTCAAAAATTGCGGAAATGGCAAGCGATTTACGAAAATCGCAAAAAATCCTGACCTACCCCCTTCAGATTTTGGCGAAAAATTAAATTTTCGAAAAGTACAACTATTATATGTTGATCTGGCGTACAATTTCCTAACTAAAACAATGGTACAAGTCTCAGGTCGTTATCTTTAAAATTGAGGGAATGCCGACCAAAAAACTGGTTGAATTTGACGATATTTCGCGATTTTCGTAATTCGGCCGCCATTTCCGTAATTTTTGAGCTATTAAAATGATCCAGGGCTCGTTGGACGCGAAATCTGAAGCCGAGTAAGATGCAAAAAGAATCAGATCGATATCTCGAAAATTGTGGAAATGACGAGCGAAAAACGAAAATGGTGAAAAATCCCTGACCTATCCCATTGTGCAGGTCAGGGATTCACCCACATTTTCGTTTTTCCCTCGCCATTTCCATAATTTTTGAGCTATTTTAGTGATCGAGGTCATTTTGGATGTGTAATTCAAAGCCGAATAAGACAGTGAAAGAATCAGATCGATGTCTAAAAAATTGTGGAAATGCCGAGGAAATTACGAAAATCACAAAAATCGTCAAATTCAACCAGTTTTTTGGTCGGCATTCGCTCAATTTTTGAGATAGCGACCTGGGACTTGTACCATTGTTTAAGTTAGGAAATTCTACGGCAGATCAATGTATAATAGTTGTACTTTTCGAAAATTTCATTTTTCGCAAAAATCTGAAGGGGGTAGGTCAGGATTTTTCGCGATTTTCGTAAATCGCTCGCCATTTCCATAATTTTTTAGATATCAAAATGATTCTTTCACTGCCTTACTCGGCTTCGGATTCCGCTTCCAAAACGCCCTGGATCATTTTAATAGCTCGAAAATTACGGAAATGACGGGCAAATTACGAAAATCGCAAAAAATCCTGACCTACCCCCTTCAGATTTTGGCGAAAAATTAAATTTTCGAAAAGTACAACTATTATATGTTGATCTGGCGTACAATTTCCTAACTAAAACAATGGTACAAGTTTCAGATCGCTATCTCAAAAATTGAGCGAATGCCGACCAAAAAAACTGGTTGAATTTGACGATTTTTCGCGATTTTCATACATCGCTCGCCATTCGCGCAATTTTCAAGATATAAAAATGATCGAATATGTTTCGAATGCGCATTCTGAACCTTAATTTTACGAAGCTTGATGTCAAAAACGTAACGTAACAAACATTTCTAATTTAATATGTTAACAATCTGGATGTGTGTGAGAGGAAATTTCATATACTAACATATATAAAATCTACGTTATCGGCAGAAAAATTATCTCGCATGGAATGAAACATATGTTAGGGTTTTACACCGGGCTGCGTGACAGGCTGAACATGGAGATGGAGAAGGAGGAGAGGAAGAAGACGACGTTTCTTACAAAAACCTCGACTTTTTAGATCAAAATATCTCGCGATTGGCTTGATGGATCTTCTCGTAGTTAGGCTTAAATTACTCGGGTGGACGTCCCCTACAAGAATATCACCATAGTTTGGGGGAAATATGCGGATTTAATGCCGTTTGAATACCCCGAAAACCTCGATCTAATTCTTCCCGAAAAGAGTAGTTCAGGTCTACCAGTCGGGAACTTTTGTACTTGGCCCGAGTCAAGACCTTAACTCTTGATTAGGTTTGGTAATTGGATCGACGAGTATGATACGGTGTTTCAAAGTTTCGGGACACGAAATTTCGGACGGCGATATGGAAATTTCCAAACGGCAGAATTTCCCAGAAATCGTCACACTTAACTGAAATAACTTTGATACAGTTGCACGAGCGAAGAGTGGAACGCTTATGTGTCTGACCGAATTCAACAATAAAAAAAAAAGACTGCAAATAAACTACGTTCAACAGAGAGAAAAAAATAGAGTAGGCTCGGAAACTTGGAAAGTCGACCAACGATTCATTAATTTAGCCCGTTCTATAGTCGCACGTAATTCCAAGTTTCGATCGATAAGTTAAATTTCGAGTAAAAGAATAATTACCTGCCCAACGACCGCAAAATATGAGAAAAATTATTTTTTAATATACACGCACACACACACACCCTCATTTATATAACGCAAACATTTCACACGAACGTAATGAAGAATTTACGTATTCGTACGATAAGCATTTTTTTTTTCGTGCGAGAATTTAGGAGCACGTTAATTAATGGATTCGTAGATAAGAGATAAATGGAAGCGGAAAAGAGAGTTGAGGGAGTGGCGTAAAAAAAAAAATTGCGCGTGGTGTACGTGATTCATGGCGGCAAGAAACTACACCATAGACCGTACAAGTTGTTGAATAAACCACTGTACTAGACCGCGTGTAATAGACTGTGTGGGCTTCTGTATTTTCCGCACGCACGTGGAGATATCTCCCGATGAATTATCAATCGACGGCATTAAGTCCGCCGGACTCTAACGAGTTTGATTAATGAACTCTAACGCGAACCGGTTAAGTAGTTAAAGAAAAACTAAAAAAAAATAATGGTAGTTTCGTCTGCGAAATGTGCCGAAATAAACTCGTTTTTGTTCAAGGGATAATTTAATATAATATAATTTCCTGCAATGGTATCGTGTAATTAATTATTTTCAATTTCAATCAAATAATTGCACCCGTTTGTTTATCCTGGAAATATCAATTTTCTGTAATTTCTGTAATAAAGTTTCCCAATCGAGATTTTACAAAATTTGTAATAGTTACAATACATTAACAAGTGTGATACTTTATTTTGTGCTACAATAATAATTTCCTATTGTCTCTGACGCCAGTTTAGAATTTAATCCGTCACGCTTTAAAAACGGGGGACAAATAAATCATTCTGATAAAACAAACCGGAACTCTAGTCGAGAATTACACAATTAAACCTCGTGTCCCACGGGAGTTGGAAACGTCAACTATCTCTTTAACAATAGATCGAAAATAACCGTTTTCAAACTTTCGACTGAAAATGTTTCCAATTTTTAAAAATTTATAAATAATTATATTGAAATTTTAATTAAATTATAATTCAAGTCAAAACCTAATAACTTTCAACGAAAAAAAAACTTCTTTAATTATATCATTTAAATCACGATCACGTTTACATTTGCCCTTAAGAAATTCATCATTTTCAGTATTTCATTCTAAAAATTGCAACATTAATTTAAACACCGGTTCGCCAGGAATAGGTACAAACAAATTGCCCGTACCATCAGTGTTAATCACCGCGAAAAAACACATCAAACCATTTCCACCTAGATCCATACACACACACACACACATACACAATCCAACGACCCTGTCACGCAGAATTCCAAATAAAACGCGTCACATTTCCCATTGTTTCCGGCAACCCTCGCGGATAACGATCTCCCTTCACAGAAAATGAGACCGGAAGCCAGCAAAGTCGTCATCAAATGATCAAAAAATCGAGTATGTTCTTGATTTATCGACGAAAAGATGAAATAAAACAAAATCCCTAAAATAAAAATTAAATTAAATTATATACTTATTTACTCACCCATCCACAATGAGGAAAAACAGTTATTAAATCGAAAAATAAAATAAATTATGGTCCTTCCTACCGGTAACACATCGTAACGTGTACTGTTTAATTTTATTATTATTATAGAGTTTTTAGACCCCTCAATAGGCTAAAGTAATAATTTGTACTTACAATTATAAGTTTTTAGATCGCTCAATAGGCCAAAATAATAATTTTCTCTTACAATTATCAGTTTTGGCGATCGATAAAATTGTAATTAATTTAGTAAAAAAAAAGAAAGAAAAAAAAATAGAAAAAAAAGACAAAATTGATCGTGGTGGCAGGCACGAGCCACCAGGGTGACATATCGGAATCCAAAGGCTGAATAGGAGGCCCGGCCCGGTATTTTCTGTACGCGTGTGTGGGGCACGTGTTTTTATGTATGCGATGGGAGGTATGTGGCCGCCTCTCGGCAGTCAGATAGATAGATACCCGGCCGGAGATTGTATCTGGAGTTCAGAGACCCCGGGTGGACTTCTTGCGCCACTGGTTCATATAATACATTTACAAGTGATAAGCTGGCATGCGGACGACGCGTCTCGTTATATCACCAGCCAATAATCGGTTAAGTGCGCTATAACAGCTGCGAGGACAATGTGAGTATTGTGATCGGCCGCCGCCAAACAACGTGTCCGGGGAAATTTAATCACCGGGACTTGCGGAGTTATGCAAACTGTATGGATAGGAAAGATTTCTATTTTTTTTTGGTTTTTTAATGGATTTTTTACACCGTGTTGAGGTACAACCCTTCTACCGTTTGTAAAAAAGTTTTTAAAAAATTGTATCTCCGAAATGGTAAGTCGTGGAAGGACGATTTTGATTGGAATATAATTGGAAGAGATCAAAGTTTATGAAAAAAAATATATAATAGCAAAGTCTATGAAGAGGAAAGAGTAATATTTTTTTTAATGGATATTTTTACGCCATGTCGAGGTACAACCCTTTTTGTAAAGAAGTTTTTAAAAAATTATATCTCCAAAATGGTAAGTCGTAGAAAGACGACTTTGATTGCAATATAATCGGGAAAGATCAAAGTTTATGAAAAAAAATATAACATTTGCAATTACTACCATTAAGTAGCATTTATTCTTGAATTTATTCTTCAATATAATATAACGTTACTAATCGCAGCTGTTTTTTTTGTGTCATGTTTTTAGTTTCTATGGGACAGTTTATTGGAATGTGAGATTTTTAATTAAGGTTGATATAGACAAGGTGGAACATCGAACTAGAAATTTTCTATCTGGAGCAATTGCTTCGCATGGTTCTTCGCACACATCCGCTTTTATATTCGATTCTCTTTTTGTGCGTTGATTTTGCTTAGTTTTTATTTTACTTCACTATCCGTGTATCCGTTTTCACGGACCTGCTAATAATTGTTCGCCATTTGTTGTTTGTTTTAACCTCACCTAATCTAACTTCACTGTTCGCCGTTTGTTCTTTGTTTTAGACTTAGCCGGTGTATTTTTCACATTTCGGCAAGTGTGTCTTCTCACTCTATACGATTACACAACCCTTAGAAACCACCCTGTGAAACCCTACAGATTTTTCCCCCAAATCCCCAAATTTTTCAAATTCGACCGAAAGAAACTCCGAGCACCCGAGTGTCTCTCTCCCTAAAATCAAAGTCCGGCCCTGAAACTGGTCACGAAGTCGGCCAGCTTTTCAACGTTCACCACACAAACACACAAATACACACACACACTTCTAAAAAGGACCCGCTAAAAGAACTACGCGTCCCAGCGAACACGTGACTCGATTTACATTAACAAGGACGTACGTCTCCCAACGTGGAGAAAAAAAAAACGAAGAAGAAAAAAGAAGAGAGAAAAAAAAACAACTCCCATCCGTGCCTCCTTGCAATTTAATCGGGGGAGGAGATCCGACGGGGGTGGGGGATGAGGAGGGTTGGCGAGATCAGGTAGATCAGCTGGCGGAGGGAGTCTGGGGTGGATGTTAGCCCGGTCGCAACGCGGATATCGACCCCGGGTTCACCGACCTTTCTCTCGCCACCCCACCTGAACCTTCCCTCGCCGACCCGCCCTTCCCGCCCTTCTTTCACCCCGCCAGCAGCTCTCAACCCCACCAGATGTCCTCAACCCCGAAACCCTTCGTCTACGCCCGGAATGCAAGTGCACTTGGGATACCTTTCCCCGAGCCCTTTTGGGCACTTAATACGTTGGTATGGGATGATTTTAGGGTTGGGGGGTGGTGGGGGTAGAAGGGATGATGCTTCGGTTAGGGAATTTTGGACGAATCGTTCGGTGGTCCATCGATTCACTTGTTGACAATTGGTTACAAGGGTGAAAGGTGTATTTTTTTTGTTTAACCTCTTCACGCCCTTCGCCACATATATGCTCATAATTATTAAAGTGGTCTAAGTCAATTTTTAAAAAATTGCTGATATTACGTTTATTAAAGGTTTAGAAACATTTACTAATAAATTATCAAGACTTTCAAAATTATGGGCACATATGTGGACGTTTATTAATTTCTTATAAAATAAAAATCCCATTACCAGTGTAGAAAAATCAACAAAAAATTTACTTCTCTTATTGAGGGATTCCATAGTGAATAATCTGTAGTGATAGTTTTAGTCTATAGGCTAGTTAGTATTCATATTCTAAATTTATTTAAAATATATATTAAAATCAATCATAACTTGATTCAATAATTATCTATTTTTCTTAACTATAATAATTAAAAAAACTAAACGTCCACATCTGTCAAAGGGCGTCAAGAGGTACAATTATTTACATTAACCCCTAAATATTCAAAAAATATTAAAATCTCCGAATATATCTAGCTTTTCACCAATATTACTTTATAAATATCAAAGTGTAACATAATTATCGTACGACGGATATATTCGTCGAACACACTTAACTGACTAACTATGAGACTCCCTTGGGTGTCGATTCAAGGTCGAAGGGTTTTTCGAAAGAGGAAAATTCTCGTTTCACCGAGTACGTTTCAATATCATTGACGATCGTCCCGGTGAATCACTGCGGTGGAAAATAAAGGAGAATATTATGACGATGCGTAAGAATGACGCGTCATCGTCGGAATTCTCGATAAAGCAAAGAGTGCAGCGAACTTAAACTTCAATTACAACGAACCCGGAGTATCGTAATGATTCAGACGACTGGAAATGCGAATTTCATTCATTAGTGTGAGTTTCCTTGTTCCTCTGTGAAGTTATTTAAAAAGCAAGTAGAATGAGCCGTCGCTAGACAGACGCACGCGGATTTCTCTGGACTGGATGCTTTCTGCCATCTGATATCGGCAAACGAATCATCGATTCAGCGAAACTAATAATTGGGTCGACATTAAAAGCCGGAAGTTATCGGCGTCCATAAATTATACGGATCATAAATTATAGAAGTCACGAAGAGCCTCGGAAACCGACGGTGAAATATTTTTTTTTTCACGCGACGCTTCGTGATCGACGAATGAAAAAAATCTACGAATACAGAGAGTACAATTAGATCTTCTAATTATTTTTTTCTACCAAAATATGGGTGTTTTTGTTAAATGGCTATGTATCAGGCAAATCTTGCAGATATTTCAGTAAACATTCATTTTTTAGATATTATTTTAAGAGTCATTTGATTTCTCTAACAATTTGAACAATTTATATTTAATTCTTTATGTTGTAAATATATAAAACTTCCCTGAAGAGGGTCCAAACCAAAGACCGAAACGTTGGATTATTTTATAATTGTTTATACCATGGTAATGGTAATTATTTCTGACCATTGTTATTAACACTAGAACGACCGAGGATTAATTGGATAAATTGCAAAGCATTGGATAGTAAATTGATCAGTTTAATTATTTACATATAGAAATATGGTTATGAAGAATTTTGGAAATCGCAATGTTTTAAATTTAAGCATTTCATATAAGAATTTTGGAAATCGCAATATTTTAAATTTAAGCGGTTCATATAAGAATTTCGGAAACCGCAATGTCTTAAATTTATGCAGTCCATATAAAAATTTCGGAAATCGCAATGTTTTAAATTTAAGCGGCCCATATAAGAATTTCGGAAATCGCAATATTTTAAATTTAAGCATTTCATATAAGAATTTCGAAACAAGTAATTTTGACTGCCTTGGTCGTTCTAGTATTAACAATTGTTGCCTAATAATCGTTCTATAGCCAAACAAATTTCTTCTCATTTATTAAAATAATAAAACAATCTAACAACAAAATTCTACGTAATCTTCTTAATTAGACATCTAAATCCACGCAGAAATTTCAAAAACCACAAAGAAACATGTTGAAACAACGACAAAGAACGATCGTAAATCGCAAATTAATCGAACCGTTTAAAAACGTTTTCTCCGCGGCGATCGACAAGCGTGTTCCAGCTGAGAAAATGGCACACGGGTTTCTCGAGGGCCATAACGAAAACGTTTTAAGCGCATTACCGCTGAATAACCTAAGTGCATCGGGAAGGTGCAACGACGGAAACTTGTGGCGCAGAATCGATCGGAGAGATACACGGTATGCCGTGAAACGCGAAAGTAGATTGCGAGAAGCTGCAACGCCGACAAACAACGCTACAACTTTGCCGAGCAAACAGTTAATATTTCCTTGCTCTAGAAATATAGTTTGCAGTATTTCTTCGTATCTCGGAACGGCACCGGGAAATTCAGCGGCGGAAAATTAGAAAGATATTCTTGCGGGACAGAGCCCGGCGATTTTTCTTCCTTTCTGTATCGTAGAATTTAATTAGAAATAAATGAAACAAAGAGAATTACCGTTGGATTGTTATATAGGGTTTTTCATTTCTTTCTCGTCAACGTGTGTTGTTTCGTATGGGATTCCATAGATGATTTTTTATTATGATAATATAATTATGATAGTCAATTTTTTAAGGGTTTTGAAATATTTATTAATAAATTATCAAGACTTTCATTTTTTTTAAATATTGACTTACAATTAGACCACTTTCATAATTAAGGACACAATTATTTTGTAATATAATGGAATATTACAATTTCTATTGTTATATAGAGTTTTTCCTTTCTTTTTCATCAACATGTTTTGTTTCGTACGGTATTCCATGGATGATTTTTTTTTTTTTAATTATTTTGTAATCATCGGACAATATCGTTGGACAATTGCATCAGCGTTGATTTGTTGTTAATATCGATCAGGCGTTAAATTCGTAAATATAATGGAATATTACAATTTCCATGTGAAACACTGGCTTCGATGTTGGTAAAATCAATGTTCATTACGAGCGGGGACAATTTGCTTCGTCCAACATTAAACACGCTGCGACTTGATTCATCTGTTAATAGGTTTCTACCGTTGTAATTTTAATTAATTACCACCGCTCGAAATCGACACTGTATTTCGACTTTTACGGTAATGACACCTAAATCTTCGCTGCCGGGCGATCGCAGTTTGTCAAACTGGTATCGTATATTTGCCAGATAAATTGGCGACCGTTGTTCCAACGCTTTGCGAGTAAACACAGTGAAGAATTTTCAAATAATAGAATCATTGACCCTCAGAATTAATCAAAAAATTAAAAATTTCATCTCGTAATTAGATTGACCACAAAAAAACTGTCACAATCGTACAAAAAATTCCAATACTCTAAACTGAACTTCTTTAAAACCAGTGTATAATGAAATTTATACACAGACACACATAAATAGTTAAAATAGCAATAATATTCCGCTGTGTACTCTATACAGGGTGTAACAAAATATGTGGACATGATTTTGGGTATCGATAGAACGCGTATAATTATTTAAAAAATCATATCTCCGAAATGGTAACTCGTAGAAGGCCGATTTTGATTGCAATTTAATCAGAATAGATCAAAGTTTATGATAAAAAATATAACAGCTGCGATTAGTAGCGTTGAGTAGCATTTATTCTTGAATTTATTCTTCAATATAATTGGTAGCATTTATTCTTGAAATTATTCTTTAAAAAATGCTACTTAACAGTAAAAATCGCAACTGTTATATTTTTTTCATAAACTTTGATCTCTTCCGATTATATTGCAATCAAAATCAGTTCTCTACAACTTATCATTTCGCAGATATAATTTCTTAAAACTTTTTTACAAAAGGGTTCGTATCTCGATAGGGTTTTAACTTTCTTTCTTATTTCGGTGCATTCTATCAACACCAAAAATTATGTCCACACCTTTATTACACTCTATACACAATAGAAACAGCATCCAAATCCTCTACCAAGTCTCTCAATATCCTACGCACATTATCTCGTCCATCGTACCCATCCGGAAGCCCTGAGAGTATCCCGAAGAATGAATTACAACCCGTATGGTTCGTCCACGAAGACGAGGGAACGAAAAAAATAAATAAATAAATAAAAAACAACAACAACATCCGAAGCCAGGTGAGGAGCGTTTTATTATAACGTTCCAGGTCGGTTTTTCGGCGGAGATTATTTCGCCACTCGTCGTACACTCCGTAAACGCTCGCGTCTACACGCTATGTCGTGTTTAAGTGCTAATAGCCGGCTCTCCGGCCGCTTGTAAAATACGTAAAAGTGAAATTGTTACGGGGCGTGTCTTTCATTTACCGAGTTTGCATCTTTTAAAGTCCGCTCGTGCAATAAAGTTTTATGAGCCGCACGTACGAACGCACACACACACGCATACTTTGTTCTGACTGGCGAAACACAGTTATAAAGCCCGAAATCGTACTGCCATTGTCTTTCGGTTGTGTTTTTTCTAGCCACCGTGTTTCTCCCCTGCTACCCCTTTTTTAATCGTTTTTTTTTTTCATTGTCGGCGAAATACACGAGTCCGCGGAATTCACGTTTAACCCTTTCGATGACCGGTTGTTTCCACGTGGAAACGGTTGTGCGGGTTAAGTGAAACGATTAGGAGCCGTATTTATTTATCGGGGAGGAATTTCAAGCACCTGGGATTACCACTGTGTCTCGTATCGATGCAAATTTTTATTTTGTACCACGTGGAATTTACAAAATTATACAAATTATCACCTTATGTATTAAACAATATTTATCTGGCAAAAACGATCAGTATAACGGTAAACGGTATCATTGTAGTGATAAAGAAAATGTTATTATTAAAAAGAGAATTTACTTACGAAAAAACCATCCCAATAAGGTGAATCAACCTTATTTGTAATTAATTTCCAAGGGATGGTTTTTTTTGTAAATAAATTCTCTTTTTAATAATAAAATTTTCTTTATCACTACTATGACACTGTTTAGTGTTATACTGATCGTTTTAGCCAGATAAATATTGTTTAATTCATACATTATCACGCGATCGATAAATTTAATTAGTTAGTATTATCACCTTATTATGCAAAAAATATCAATTATTCTATTTTTCTTGACATCGAACGAAAGAACGGTGAAATTTTTCCACGAGAAGTTTAGTTCACATTTCGAACAAAATTTTAATTCGCATAATTCGATGAGAGAAATATTAAATGTGAATAACCTGAAAAAAAGAAACGAGGAAAACGATTTTCCACTCGTAAAAGGACGATTAGCACGCGCGATATACGTTTCGCAAACGGGATATCAATAGAGCTGTAAACAAGTTCGATTAAAAAGTTTAAGAGGCCGCGCAGACGATAGGGCAGACACCGAGTGGTAATTAAAATACATGCTTGAAATCGCGACGAGTAATATTATCGAGTTCATGGAAATTGAATATCGCGATACTGTCTGCGAACGTGTATGAATTCTCGTTGCCTTTTAATTTAAGCTTCGCCGCGATTATACGACGCCAATTTCCCCTGACAAAATCAATGTCGGAAAGGGGGAGGGGGAAATTAATGATCAACACTATTTTCTAACGGAAACGAATATTAAACAGCGTATTTACGCTGTAATTTAAAGTACAACACGGAATTATAGTATTTATAGTTACTTACTTAGTTTACTTGTCTAAATGGAATCATGCAAATATGCGGTTCGTATTATTTTATTGCGTTTACGGTAAACGCCGGCGTGTTTCATGGGTGTGTCTGTGTGTGCGTGGGGTTCATAGCCGCGAAATTAATTACGATATCCGTAGAATTACGAATTCCGAGCGCGGACCTGGCTTTCCGTGAAATATTTCTGTTTGACGAAATTGGGCCGCGGAATGCATTTCGACTCGACGGCCCATTAACCGCCGTTTATAATCCTATTAAAACCATCTGTATTAACTTGAATAACGTCCTGGACGATTTCGGACGATGGATCATCGATCGATATAATTTCAGGCGGAATTTTTTGTGATTTATATAAATAATAACAATCGCGAACGTGTACTTATTGTTAGAATCCAAATTACAATTGAAATTACAATAATCAATATATTTGATTATTTTAATTTTCAATTTAATTTGGATTTAATTGGATTGGATGGATCATCGATCGATATAATTTACCATGGAATTTATGTAATTTATGTAAATAATAAGAATTGGAAACGTGTACTTAAAAATCACACTTTTCTGTGGCAATTAAATCGAAATTAAATTCAAATTACAATAATCAGCGATTTATTGGATGGATCATCGATCGTTATAATTTACCGTGGAATTTTTTGAATTATTATAAATAATAACAATCGCAAACATATACTTAAAATCACTCTTTTCTCTTACACTTAAATCCAAATAAAATTCAAATTCCAATAATCCATACACCATGATTTATAATATTAATAAAACATAATCCCAACAAACCGGAACATAACAAAAGAAACACCGCAGCGGCGGTGACTTCTGAAGAACAAAAAAAAACAACAACAAATGAAAACCGGAAGAGAAAACCATCTAATTGGCCGTCGGACTTATTCATCCAGAGTTCCCCTAACGCGTCCGCGTGTCCGTGTGTGCACGTAACGACGCTTCACATGTAAATATATGTAAATACAACAGAGCGGCGCGCGTTTTAAAGGAGAACGGGGTTGCGCGGCTGTATTTGTATTTGTTCGCCTACCGTTACGTAATTGTTCATTAACGGGCGGCCGCGAACGGTGAGAAACACTAAGAAGTTTCGCAAAACGAAACGCGAACTCTAACTACCGGCGATTTTTCCATTTTCCCGCGAAAAACAAAATCAAACGTGACCTCTTAATTATAATAATTAATATTTTATTTAAATTGATTTTCTTCAAATTTGTTGAATCTTTAAAAAAATGTAATTACTTATGTATTTAACAGTTGTTTAAAAACTTTAAATATGAATTAACGACCGGCGATTTTTCCATTTTCCCGCAAAAAAAAAATCAAATGCGAACAGATCCTTTTATTTTTTTATCGCGAGATATTTTAATCGAATCGACGAGAAGGTAATCGAAGGAAAATTAGAAACCGCGAGCTGCAAACGAGTTTGATCGACGTTTACTGGGTCGAATGGTTGAAACATACCGAATGATATTTTTTTTCGCAACGTTTTGCGAAACCGTGAGGGGGGGGGGACTTCGAAACGGGCGGGAAAATTTAACGATCGGAATGTAAACAAGATTATCCGTGCGCAATTAGCGTCGGGTGGAGAATAAAACGTTCCGGATGACATGTGTGGTATTTTTATTTTTTTTTTAACTCGCGGATGTGATACGCTTAGAGATTTAATTAGGCTGCCTAGATTTCGTGGAATGCGTTTACGAAGTTTTTGCAATGGTAGATTGATACAGCGAATTTCGATTAATTAAAAGAGTCATTGACTTTGGAGCCTCGTGAAAGTTAAATGAAATTTCATCGATGAAAAGTACTATTTTGTAATAATTGGATAAAGTTAGGAAATTTCACAAACTTCTATAAAAAATTGATATATAGAATGTCAATTAGCGTGTATATGGCTTGATGTAAATAAAATACGATGGCAACGAATTCGGTCAATATCTATTGCAAAAACGTTGCAAATTATATATGATGACTCTGACAGCACCCTGCAACGTTCCCCAATGACTTACGAATGATGTGTAACACGAAAATTATAAAATATAAATCAATAATTACACATCCATCCAAATAATTGCAAATTTCGACAATTTGCAATATCCTGTATAATACAAACGTTACCATTTTGCGGTTTTAACGTTTCACAGATATTGAAACTCGAACGTCGTACAATTCGCAGGTGTTGAAATTTCACGGTGAAAATTACAAAAAAAATTGTTCGGAAGTGAATTGAAAGGGGAACGAAGGTGGGGAATAAATTGTTTCCCTATCACTTTGTACGTTTAAAAAAAAAAAAAAAAAGATAAACGGTGAGTTATGTCAGAGTCAACACGATCAGCATTGTAATATCCGGTTGGCAGAAATTTGCGTGTAATTCTGCATTTTTCGCGATCGCGTGACTTTGTGTTACTTTGTGTTATTTCGCCGCAGCTGTGCGACGTTTAGGGTGGCCCAGTGAAATCGAAACGATTGACAGGCAAACATATCACTTTTATTTCTTTTTCTTTTTTTTTTTCCTCTCTTCCATACACTTTCCTTTCACGGACATCCGCGTTTCTCCTCCACCCGTCCGGCGTCCTTTGAGGAAATAAATTCGGCTCGCGGGACGTGTCGTAACGCGACACGAAAACAAAATTGCACCTCGGCGAACGGACAACGTAATAATAAATTGAAGATCGCGTGAAACGCGTCAAAACATCCTGCCACTTTCACCGAGGAATAACGAACGAATTATTATTCGACCCTCACATTGTCCTATATAACTCAAATAAAAATTATGAAAATTAAACACTAGAACTACCAGGGATTTATTTGGTATATCTAAAACCAATGGATAAATGTGTTTGATGGAAAGAAATAAAGAAGGATAGTAAATTGATCAATTTAATTATCTATATATAGAAACATGATAACGAAGAATTTTAGAAATCGTAGCATTGGAAATTTAAGCGAATCCTAGAAGAAATTTCGAACCAGTTATTTTGACTGTCTTGATAGTTCTAGTGTTAATTCATCGTAATTAATTCGTATCAATAAAACCATCTTTTAAATCACCATGAAAACAAAACAAGTCAAAATTATTATTTAAATCACACAAAACTTCGTTGATCCAGCGGGATCCGCTTAAATTTCACCCGGAATTCCAGATATCATCGTTCGTTGCGGTACTTTAAAGGCCCGAAAAACTGCCAATGGGCCGAATGGGTTAAATAATAAGCGAAACGGGCAGGAGTAACAAAAAAAAAAGAGAGAAAAAAAGGAATTGCAGGGTGCGGCGGTTAAGTGTTACCCGTCAAAAAGCGCAGCAGGACGATTGACTGCAGCCGCTTCAATCACCGAGCACGGTTTCGGGCATCTTTTTTTTTTGTTTTTTTTTTGCCCGGCTAACCGCATTGTTGTGGTCATCCGGTAAGGCTACTTTCGGTAAATTACCGTATTTGCCGGTAATGTTGCACGGTTGCGGCCGTATTATTAGGGGACCGTGGATCGCTTTTGGACGCCGGTTCTCACGCGACTGGTGTGCCCCTTGGATGGTCATCAAGAAAGGATATAGTCTTACGATCAACGGGCCCCGCGAAATTTCGAAATTCTACATATAACTGGAATGGCCACTGTGGCGGCGAAAAGAAAGGTGAAATTTCATCACAGAGATCTTATCTTGATTATAAATTGATCATTTCATTGGTATTGATGTATTGAGAGTTGAAGACTATGGGAATCGATGGATAAAGGGTTTTTAAATAGAAATTTCTATTTGCGAAGGTTTTGAATGGTAGAAGTGTCATGGAGTTGAAATTTGAATATGTGAAAGTTCCAGAGGGGTAAAATTTTGAAGTATAGAAATTTCAAAGCGTTCACATTTAAGGGGTAAAACTTTGAGGTATAGAAATTTCAAAGAGTTGAAATTCCAGGGGATAAAATTTCAGAGCGTTGAAATTTCAAAGCATTAAAATTCTAGGCGCACAAATTTCAAAGCTTTAAAATTTTAAAGCCTTAAAATTTCAAAGCCTTAAAGTTCCAAGCGCATAAATTTCAAAGCATTGAAATTTCAAAGTCTTAAAATTCCAGGCGCACAAATTTCAAAGCTTTAAAATTCCAGACGCACAAATTTCAAAGCTTTAAAATTCCAGGCACACAAATTTCAAAGCTTTAAAATTCCAGGCGCACAAATTTCAAAGCTTTAAAATGCCAGGCACACAAATTTCAAAGCTTTAAAATTCCAGGCGCACAAATTTCAAAGCTTTAAAATTCCAGGCACACAAATTTCAAAGCTTTAAAATTCCAGGCGCACAAATTTCAAAGCGCTGAAATTTCAAAGCCTTAAAATTCCAGGCGCTGAAATTTCAAAGCCTCAAAATTCCAGGCGCACAAATTTCAAAGCCTTAAAATTCCAAGCGCTGAAATTTCAAAGCCTTAAAGTTCCAGGCGCATAAATTTCAAAGCTTTAAAATTCCAGGTGCACAAATTTCAAAGCCTTAAAATTCCAAGCTCACCAATTACAAAGCCTTAAAATTCCAGGCGCACAAATTTCAAAGCTTTAAAATTCCAGGCGCAGCAATCTCAAACCCTCCAAATCTCCACTCCTCAAAATTTCAAATAACTAAAATTTTTCTGCGCACAAATTTCACTCCTACAAAATTTCCAACCCATGCACAAAAATTCTACCGCGTAAAAATTCCATCCCAAAAATACTGAAATCCTTTGTCGGGCAGGTGGATAAAGCGGTCCACACGCTAGAGCACTAGAGAGGCGAGTCGGACAGTGGCGGCTATAGACGTCGGGACGCTATCCGGTCGATACAGGCAACCAGACTAGGAAGTAAACCCGGGCATCAACCTCTGCCTACCACCCATCACCCTTCTCCGCAACCTCGCCGCCCAGGAGAACCCCTCTCGATCTCTCGAATTCGCTCATCGGTCTGGCGGGGCAACGACCTTCCGGAACCGACGCCTGAAATTTGGATCTGGAGCGCGGTGAACCGGTAGAGGCACCTGGTCTGTCGTGAGAGTTCACTTTTCAGGAATTTCATACTTCTTTTTAATATATCGAGCAAACAAAGACTAACCTCTTATAACGAGACATCGTTGATTGTAAGAAAAATTGGGGTAACTTTTCAATATGTGTCATAATTATTATAAAAGACTGTTAATATGTGAATACAGTTATTTAATATGTTTAGTTAAAAAATAATAATAATGTACCTTAAATTCTTGTTTCTTATTATTCCCCCATATTTTTGAATTCATAGTTTTGAATCTGTTAATAAAGTACTTGGTCCCCATTATCAAAGACTTGTAATTAATATTTCCATTGAAAATACCCTGGAATATATCATTATAAAAAGAATAAATAAATGATTAATAGATTAGACTCTATTATTCATAAATTTGATATTCATGGGGTTTCCTAAAAAAATGTGAAAGCGTAGAAATTTCCAGTCACGGGAGTCTATCCCATAGAAATGTTAATCCACGGAGATTTCATGACGTAGAAATTTCCCTGGAATGTTAAGCCGCGGAAATATTCGGCGCGCGGGAAGCTTCGGAATTAATAAAATTTCATTCCCGAGGAGCGCTGCGCGATGAAATACGACGTGTTTCGCGGAATGATCGAGGAAGGTGTTTGAAAGGGCGGACCAGCGTGCCGGTGTCCTAATTTAGGTTTACGTGGCAACGGATGTTGAAAGGCAGCATGAATTTGCGGCCGAGTGGGCGCGCGGTTGAATTTGAAGAGGTCTTACGGATTTTATGACGTCGGGGATTCAAAAGTGCAGAAATATGGCCGCATAGATATCCCGAATAGAAAATATCCGATGGATTTTTCGCGGATGAAAATGACTTATTGCAAATAAACTTCAAAAAAGGGTGCCTTTTTCTCGCTATTTTTCTTCTACTTTTTTCTGTTACCTCGATCTTCGGAATCAATGAATCATTTTGTTGAATGATAAATATAAATTTTTACGATGAAAATGTTTGTGACAACTCGCGATAATTCAACGCGTGGAATTTTCTAATCACACAAATTCAGGGCGCGGAAATTTCAAAGCGTTGAAATTTCAAAGCTTTAAAATTCCAGGCGCACAAATTTCAAAGCGTTGAAATTTCAAAGCCTTAAAATTCCAGGCACAATAATTTCAAAATGTTGAAATTTCAAAGCCTTAAAATTCCAGGCACAATAATTACAAAACGTTGAAACTTCAAAGCATTAAATTCCAGGCACAAAAATTTCAAAGCATAAAAATTCCAGGCGTACAAATTTCAAAGCGTAGAAATTTTAAAGCTTTAAAATTCCAAGCGTTGAAATTTCAAAACCTTAAAATTCCAAGCGCACCAATTTCAAAGCGTTGATATTTCAAAGCCTTAAAATTCCAGGCACAATAATTTCAAAACGTTGATATTTCAAAGCCTTAAATTCCAGGCGCAAAAATTTCAAAGCTTTAAAATTCCAGGCGTACAAATTTCAAGGCGTAGAAATTTCAAAGCCTTAAAATTTCATAGCTTTAAATTCCAGGCGCACAAATTTCAAAGCTTTAAGTTCCAGGCGTACAAATTTCAAAGCGTAGAAATTTCAAAGCCTGAAAATTCCAAGCGTTGAAATTTCAAAGCCTTAAAATTTCAAGCGAACCAATTTCAAAGCGTTGAAATTTCAAAGCCTTAAAATTCCAGGCGCAGAAATTTCAAAGCGTTAAAATTCAATACATGGAAATTTCAAATCGCACAAATTCAACTCGTGGAAATCTCAATTCGCGCAAATTCAAATCGTATAAATAAACTTCAATATGATAATAGAAAAAAAAATAGGCAGCGTAAAAATGTTTTCTAAGCAAATAATTTTGAAATATCGACAAATATATTCTCAATATTCTAATTTATTGTAACCACATTAATAATCTTTCGACGTAAAGACAATAAAAAGGTTTTGTATATCGTTGCGGCAATTACGAAAGTCAATTAGCACGCATTCATTCACCGCGGTCTTTTTGTTTCCGCGGTGGAAACATTTTCGTTTCACTGAAAGACTATTTTATTATTATTATCATTATTATTCTTAATTGTCGCCCGTCCGACACGTCTGTCATTTACATACAAATCGCGTTTACAGAGAAAGCAGCGGCGCCGGCGTGCTTTTGATACGAAAAATTTTCATAAATTTTCATTAGCGGCGAGATGGATTTCTTTCATCTCCGACGGAATTGCTTTTCCAATTTTACCACTCGAAAACAGTCGGCCAAAGCCAAACGTAATTCGCGACGCCTCATTTCAACGAAAATTGTTATTGAAACTGCGACCAACGAATATACAAATACAATAACAAAACATTACATTTATTAAAACACGCCACCGTTTGCGGAATATTAATACGTCATTTTATTTAATTCCATTTTAATTCCCATATTTATTTTATTACTCCGCCGATATTATTTTCAAAAAAAATATATATATCCCAGTTACGCGGGCCGGTCATATTTTTTTTTTAGTCGAAGGTTCGTGCACCCTTTTTCTTTTTTTTTCTTTTTATTCGCGAGTAGAAATCGGAAGCGATTGACCCATTTTTTTGCAGCCGATCAGATTTTAAGAGAACCCGCATCATATTTCGACCGTTTAGCATTATCGACTCGCGGAACTCGTGCACTTCGTAATTATCGCCCACCTACGTGTATATGTGTGTGCATGTGTGTAGGTGTCCGACAATATGGGGTGGATTTCGTCTCGCCACCACTCCGCCATTGCCAATAATTTTCGAATGATTTCCGTGTCGTTGACCCGCTGGCCAATGAAACTTTCCGTCAGTTTCTAACATTTCTCGAATTTTATTTTTTTTTAAACAGACGAATCTTGTACTGAGAGAATCGGTAAACATTTTTACCCGGTCGTTATCAGGGACAAATTTTCCGATAAATTGTTAATAAAAACGAGAAAAACTACCTGGCGGTCCGCGTGACTCCCAAAAGGAATGTTTGATGAAAAAAATCAAACCGATGGGAACGTGTAACAGAGTTACGTTCGAAAATGTTGACAGCAATAAAAAATACGCACACACACATTTAGAGAGATGTAACATTTACAGGAAATTTGCTTTAGATTCGAAATAAATAAAAAAAGAAAAAAGATAGACTTTCAAACGAAGGGATTTTTAAGTCTCAGTCGGAAAAAGAATTTAAATTTTAAATATAAGAAATTTCGCTCGTTATTTCTACAGATTATACATATCTATATTTATGTATTTTAAAGTTGAAATTTGTTATTTTTGAGTATTCAAGATATAGTATTTATTTATTTGTTGATTAGAAAATAATGTACTTAGTATAAGGTATATACATAAAAATATTTTTTTTAAATAAATTTTACTGTATAGAAATAAAAAAAAGGGATCATTTTATACCTACAGGTATATAAATCATCCCCTGCATATCAGCTATTTAATATCGTGCAGAACCGGACATTATCAGGGCCGGCTCGTTAATCATCCAATCACAATTTAGGACAAAATGTTGCACCCATTAAAAACGCTGATACGAAATTTCCTGATATGATGCAGCATATTACCGACGAACGTTTCATATTTTAAGGTTGGTGCCGCCGATAACGATAAATGGCCGAAATATTTATGAGGTCGTACCGACTCTTCAAATTTCGCGCGAGAAAAAAAAAACAAGAAAAAAAAGATGAAATAGGTCAATCGCTTCTGATTTTTATTCCTGAAAAAGTGTCAACGATGCGTGAAGCATCGCTGAAACGTGACAGAAAAAAAAAGAAAGGAAAAATCGACAGGGCCGTATTCGAAAGGTTGGACGTTCCGCGATAAAATGAATATAGTGATAAATCAAAGGTAAACAACCGCGTGTTTGATATGTATATCCGTATTGTGACGCGGTAACACTCAGTATTTTATATTTATATGTGTCTGTATATGTTCGATAGAGTATCAGTTTTTTTGCGAACGCAATCTCTCGAATCTTTTCAATGGATTTTTCATTTAAATGTCACCTGTCCGGCGTAAAAAATCAATTCTTTCATAACAAATTATTTGTATCGTGTGTTTTCAATGATTTTTGTAAATTTTCATCACTTTGCCAAAGTATTTTGGAAGAAAAAAGATACACATTAAAATTCCAACCGCTGAAATTTCAAAGCCTTTAAAATTCCAAGCGTTGAAATTTCAAAACCTTAAAATTCCAAGCGCACCAATTTCAAAGCGTTGATATTTCAAAGCCTTAAAATTCCAGGCGCACAAATTTCAAAGCGTTGAAATTTCAAAGCCTTAAAATTCAAGGCGCACAAATTTTAGAGCGTTGAAATTTCAAAGCCTTAAAATTCCAAGCGCACAAATTTCAATCCGTTGAAATTTCAAAGCCTTAAAATTCCAAGCGCACAAATTTCAAAGCGTTGAAATTTCAAAGCCTTAAATTTCACCGCGTGGAAATTTCAACTCACAAAAATTCAATACTTGGAAATTTCAAATCGCTAAAATTCCACGCGTGGAAATTTCAATATCCCAAAAATTCAACGCGTGGAAATTTCAACGTTAAAAAAAATGGTGCAGCTATATAGTAGGCATATTGCGCAATATGTTACACCGGCAGTGGTGCATTCGAACCTTTCTCCGGCATTTATGAAAATTCACCTAGCGAATCCACGTAACGTTCGCTCGATCGACCTGGCTATTACGTCAGTCACCGCGTGCGTATCAGAACAAAGGTTAGCTAACGCGAAATATTTCGCAGCCTGCTGACATTTCCCGTTTTGGAAAGCCATGGAATTCACGACGGACTCGAAAGAAAGTCTCGCAGGAATGAAGCGACCCGATCAATTCGATTGTAATTGCGGTACAAACTTGTTCGAAGGAGAAATGTCTAGGCGGTGGAAATTTAAGGAATTTATCATTAGAAAACAAACACAAGTTATTTCACCTACAAAGTATTTTATAAAAGATGACAAAATAATATATTTCTAGTTTATAAAAAAAATCATTATCTACCACAACAGAATAAAATATATATTCATTTTTCAAATGATATCTAAAAAAAATCTCGACAGTTATTAAAAAAGTAAAATATACTCTCAATTCTATATAGTATATTTCTATAAAATACAACAAAATAATGGTTTACTGTCAATATTTGAATAAAATCAATAGAATAGAATTCTCGTTAACTTTTTGTAATTAAAAAAGAAACGTTATTGACAAAATAATATTTTTCTTAAGTTTCCCACAATATGCGTCGGACATTTTCCTCGAGAAGTAATCACAAAGCAAACGATAAAATCCGGCAACGAGGTTTCTGCCGCGCTTTCGAAATGCTCGATAATCGTCCCGCCGTTCTCTTTCTAATTATCTCAAATATCATTTCCTCGGTGGGTATATTCCTTTTATGCCGCACGGCCGGCCGTTCTAACGCAAAACTGATCTCGAAGTGAATTATTATCGAAGGCGGGAGGAGATCGGTGCTATTGATATCTCCCATCGATAGGTCGTTATCCTCGCGTGGATTATATCGGCTAGAAAGTAGATTGAAACGTGACACATGGGTGGGTGACATTTACGGTGGGCCAGAGAACTCGGGATCTTTCGCAAGGCGGAAATTTCCACGTATTGAATTTTTGCAACTTGAAATTTCCACGCCCCGAATTTTTGCGATTAGAAATTTCCACGCGTAGAATTTTTGCGATTAGAAATTTCCACGCGTAGAATTGTAAGGCTTTGAAATTTTTGCGCTTGGAATTTTAAGGCTTTGAAATTTCAACGCTTTGAAATTTGTGCGCCAGGAATTTTAAGGCTTTGAAATTTGTGCGCTTGGAATTTTAAGGCTTTGAAATTTCAACGCTTTGAAATTTTTGCGCATGGAATTGTAAGGCTTTGAAATTTCAACGCTTTGAAATTTTTGCGCCTGGAATTTTAAGGCTTTGAAATTTCAACGCTTTGAAATTTGTGCGCCTGGAATTTTAAAGCTTTGAAATTTGTGCGCCTGGAATTTTAAGGCTTTGAAATTTCAACGCTTGGAATTTTAAGGCTTTGAAATGTCCACGCGTTGAATTTTTGCAACTTGAAATTTCCACGCTCCGAATTTTTGTAATTTGAAATTTCCATGCCTTAAACTTACGCGATTTGAAATTTCCACGCCAAAGAATTTCACCGTTTTAAAGTTCGTAGGCCGTGAAATTTCCACTTGGCAATATTTCCTCGGTTCGAAATAAAATATACATCGAAACGCTGTTCAAGTGGTGTAATTAATATCGCCAACACCTTGATAAATCAATGATCAACCACTTCCATAATCGACGCAGTGTCTTATTATACTGTCAGATCCGCATTGCACCATGTTTCGTTTCATAATTATCAACTACAACATAGACTATAAATGACAAGATTATCAAGTGTTCATACGAAGAAAAAAAGGAAATTCGATTCAAAGCACGAGAAAACATGTAATTAAATAGTAATTAAAAAAACCGATACCAGCAATCAATAAATTCATCACGTACGTATATATTTTTCATGTATCTCCATGTTAACACCTATTTCTTAACATGTATACAACCTCTAATGACAATTTCCAACAGGTTTTCTCGAATAAATAATAAAATTTTCTTTAGTACATAATAAAATTTCCTCAACAAATTAAGAAAAAAAAACGAGTATTAAATTACATAATACAGTTATTATTAAACATCGATCCGAGATATTCTCAACACGTTAATGTCCCTTAATGACCCAATAATTACGCGAACCCCCGGAAAATTCTGGGACTAAAAATTCATGCAAATAACACAGATACCTATGGCTTCGATCACGTCAACGCCCTCGTAGATCAATAACCGAGTATTTCGGTAGTCGACAGGAGCGTCTTTGATCAAACCCCCTCCCCTATCTCTTATCAATAACACCGACCCATAAATTTAATAAAATTTCCCATCAAAATTTTCAAACAAAAAAATATCACCATACCAATTTCAATCACACATATTCAATTTTACAAACATGAATACATTTAAAACTCTTTCTACCACAAAATTTCAACCTTCCATACACTATATATTGTATATAAATTTATCAATCAAAAACAATACAATTAAATTCTAATAAATTCCAATCGAACCACGCGAGCGCATCTAGTTTACCTTGTATCTCTTATCTCTATTTCCCATTATTGCACTGAATTTTCGCGATTTCAAATTTTCAAGCGCTAAATTTTTGCGATTTCAAATTTCCACGCCTTGAATTTTTGCGACTTGAAACTTTCACCCCCTGAATTTTCGCGATTTCAAATTTTCAACATTTAAAAATCATTCTACCACAAAATTTCAACCTTTCATACACCATATATAAAAAACTTTTCATTCAAAAACAATACAATTAAATTCCAATAAATTCCAATCGAACGTCACAAGCGCATCTAAGTCTACCTTGTATCTCTTATCTCTATTTCCCATTATTATCGTGGTACATACCGAGGGCATAGAATTTTCAGAAAAAAAAACATCCGAACAGGCGGTATATATTCGTTTTTACCGTAGAAAACGGGCCTATAAGTTCCCGGTGACGTGCAGCAAAGTTCACTACGGTTTACCGTATCAGGGGGAAGCGACATACCGTCTCCGGGTCTCGGTTTCACCGGCTAAAAGACCGGCTCGAATAAAATTCCGACGTCCGACCGCGAAGAAAAGTGGGACGCTTGTGTTCAGCCGGTATCGCGGCTGGCCAACGGGCACAGAAACTGCACATTTGCATCTGCGAGAGTACGACGCACTGATACCGCGGAAGGTAATTGCGCCCGCCGCGATTTTATCGGGGACGGTTCACCTTTGTCAGGATTAAAAATTTGTAGTTCTCTGGAACAGCGATTAGATTGCCGGACGCGATGGGGTGCGCGGAAGGAAACTGTTGCACAGGTGCGAAAATGCTATTGGAGATTTGTAATAGAGGTTATATTATGTCGATATGTGTTTTTGGGAGTTGGGATTTAATTTAGAAACTTTCTACGGGGCGTAGGAATTTTTAAAACGTATCAATTTCGGGATGATACAATTTCAACGCATAAAAATTGCGAATGTGAAAGTTTCAGGGCGGAGAGATCTCAAAGCGTTTAAATTTTGGGGCGTAGGAATTTCAAAGCGTATAAATTTCAGGACACCTAAATTTCGGTGTGTAGGGAATTCAAAGTGTTTAAATTTCGGGGCGCAGGAATATCCAAGCGTATAAATTTTGGGGCGCAGGAATATCCAAGCGTATAAATTTTGGGGCGCAGGAATATCCAAGCGTATAAATTTCAGAGCGCAGGAATTTCAACGCGTAAAAATTACAAATTTGCGAAAGTTTCAGAGCACCGAAATTTCGGGGCGTAGGAATTTCAAAGCGTATAAATTTTGGGGCGCAGGAATTTCCAAGCGTATAAATTTCAGGACACCTAAATTTCTGTGTGTAGGGAATTCAAAGCGTTTAAATTTCGGGGCGTAGGAATTTCAAAGCGTAGAAAGTTTGGGGCGCTGGAATTTCCAAGCGTCGTAATTTCGGGCGCAGGAGTTTCCAAGCGTGGAAATTTCAAGGCGCAGGAATTTCCAAGCGTATAAATTTCAGGGCGCAGGGATTTCAAAACGTATAAATTTCAGGGCGCAGGAATTTCAAAGCGTATAAATTTCAGGGCACCTAAAATTCGGTGCGTAGGGAATTCATAGCATTTAAATTTCGGGGCGTAGGAATTTCAAAGCGTATAAATTTCAGGACATCTAAATTTCGGTGCGTAGGGAATTCAAAGCGTATAAATTTCGGTGCGTAGGGAATTCAAAGCATTTAAATTTCAGGGCGTAGGAATTTCCAAGCGTAAAAATTTTAGGACACAGGAATTTCCAAGCGTACAAATTTCATGGCACTCAAATTCCAACACATAAAAATTGCAAATGTGAAAATTTCAGGGCACTCAAATTTCAGGATACAAAGAGAGACTTACAGTAGATATTATAATCCGTGATTGAGACTAATCAATTAATATCAACTAAAAACCGAAGAATTTAACTATTACACATTTCTCCGGAAAAACACACTTACACATTTTTCAAAGATACATCCCCAAACTTTCTAAACAAACATCAATTACCCGAATACCCAAAATCTCTGTCTAATTACACTTCTCAGCTCCTAGACAACAATTTTTTTTCGTTTAATATTCCCAACGACCACGAGTGAAAAGAATATTTCAATGGAGGATAAAAAGAGAAAAAAAATGAAACTGAAAGAAACCAGTGAGATAAACGCGATGGAAATAAACGTACACTGAAAGCGTAAATGCCGTCACAACAAAAATGCTGTTGCGCCGTATTCACCACGGCAAAGTAACAGGGGCAGAAATTCCCCGACGAGAATACGCTTTTACTTTCGTCGAGATAATACGCGGGTAACACGAGGAAGAGCAAATAAGTAACGGCAACTCAGTCAGGGACTTCATTAAAAGAAGTGCAAAGGAGCGACGTATGCATCACTATCCTACGTAATCTCTGTGCTCTGCTATGCGCTTATTCCAACGATCTCCCCGGCATGATTATACTATGATTATACTTTGCTAAAGAATGTCTGCCGAGTAAAAGCTATTTACGCAGCACTTTTTCCCTTTTTTCCATTTTTTTTTTTATTTCTTGCAACCGCGGTGATTTCATCTCTTTCTATTTAAACGCCGGTTTTACGTTTTACGGTGAAACGTAAGGACGTCGGCTGGTTAATTATGATGCTCGTGTGACATATCTTTAATATGCAATTAAACTTCCACCGAATGCTGATGATACTTCGGTAAATAACGAACGCTCCCTATCGGATGAGATATCTATCCGTTCGTCGGTGAAAAGATAATCCACAAAAAGCATCGAAAATGCAAAGCTATGGGCCAAGTACAAGAGAATGTTACATTGGAATAGGTTGCTCATTAACATAAACTGTATTTTACACAGGATTTGAAATCAATCAAATGTGAGCAAGTTTGATTGATTTCAAATCCTGTGTAAAATGCAGTTTATGTTAATGAGCAACCTATTCCAATGTAACATTCTCTTGTACTTGGCCCATAGCTTTGCATTTTCGATGCTTTTTGTGGATTCTTTCGTCATTTCCGCAAATTTTTAGATATCGACCTGAATCTTTCACTGTCTTATTGGGCTTCGAATTCCGCGTCCAACACGTCCCGGATCGTTTTAATATCTCAATCATTGTGGAAATGGCGAGCAAATTACGAAAATCGCGAAAAATTGTCAAATTCAACCAGTTTTTTGGTCGGCATTCGCTCAATTTTTGAGATAGCCGTCTGAAACTTGTACCATTGTTTTAGTTGGGAAATTCTACGCCAGATCAATGTATAATAGTCGTACTTTTCGAAAATTTCATTTTTCGCAAAAACCTGAAGGGGGTAGGTCAGGATTTTTTGCGATTTTCGTAAATCGCTTGCCATTTCCACAATTTTTGAGATATTAAAATGATTCTTTCACTGGCTTATTCGGCTTCGGATTCCGCGTCCAAAACGCCCCAGATCATTTTAATATCGCAAAAATTGCGGAAATGACGGGCAAATTACGAAAATCGCAAAAAATCCTGACCTACCCCCTTCAGATTTTTGCGAAAAATTAAATTTTCGAAAAGTACGACTATTATATGTTGATCTGCCGTAGAATTTCCTAACTAAAACAATGGTACAAGTCTCAGGTCGCTATCTTTAAAATTGAGGTAATGCCGACCAAAAAACTGGTTGAATTTGACGATATTTCGCGATTTTCGTAATTCGGCCGCCATTTCCGTAATTTTTGAGCTATTAAAATGATCCAGGGCTCTTTGGACGCGAAATCCGAAGCCGAGTAAGATGCAAAAAGAATCAGATCGATATCTCGAAAATTGTGGAAATGACGAGCGAAAAACGAAAATGGTGAAAAATCCCTGACCTATCCCATTGTGCAGGTCAGGGATTCACCCACATTTTCGTTTTTCCCTCGCCATTTCCATAATTTTTGAGCTATTTTAGTGATCGAGGTCATTTTGGATGTGTAATTCAAAGCCGAATAAGACAGTGAAAGAATCAGATCGATGTCTAAAAAATTGTGGAAATGCCGAGGGAATTACGAAAATCACGAAAAATCGTCAAATTCAACCAGTTTTTTGGTCGGCATTCGCTCAATTTTTGAGATAGCGACCTGGGACTTGTACCATTGTTTAAGTTAGGAAATTCTACGGCAGATCAATGTATAATAGTTGTACTTTTCGAAAATTTCATTTTTCGCAAAAATCTGAAGGGGGTAGGTCAGGATTTTTCGCGATTTTCGTAAATCGCTCGCCATTTCCATAATTTTTTAGATATCAAAATGATTCTTTCACTGGCTTATTCGGCTTCGGATTCCGCGTCCAAAACGCCCCAGATCATTTTAATATCGCAAAAATTACGGAAATGACGGGCAAATTACGAAAATCGCAAAAAATCCTGACCTACCCCCTTCAGATTTTGGCGAAAAATTAAATTTTCGAGAAGTACAACTATTATATGTTGATCTGGCGTACAATTTCCTAACTAAAACAATGGTACAAGTTTCAGATCGCTATCTCAAAAATTGAGCGAATGCCGACCAAAAAACTGGTTGAATTTGACGATTTTTCGCGATTTTCATACATCGCTCGCCATTCGCGCAATTTTCAAGATATAAAAATGATCGAATATGTTTCGAATGCGCATTCTGAACCTTAATTTTACGAAGCTTGATGTCAAAAACGTAACGTAACAAACATTTCTAATTTAATATGTTAACAATCTGGATGTGTGTGAGAGGAAATTTCATATACTAACATATATAAAATCTACGTTATCGGCAGAAAAATTATCTCGCATGGAATGAAACATATGTTAGGGTTTTACACCGGGCTGCGTGACAAGCTGAACATGGAGATGGAGAAGGAGGAGAGGAAGAAGACGACGTTTCTTACAAAAACCTCGACTTTTTAGATCAAAATATCTCGCGATTGGCTTGATGGATCTTCTCGTAGTTAGGCTTAAATTACTCGGGTGGACGTCCCCTACAAGAATATCACCATAGTTTGGGGGAAATATGCGGATTTAATGCCGTTTGAATACCCCGAAAACCTCGATCTAATTCTTCCGGAAAAGAGTAGTTCAGGTCTACCAGTCGGGAACTCTTGTACTTGGCCCGAGTCAAGACCTTAACTCTTCATTACAGTTTTTCTGAACCTTGGAATGTCACGGGCACTTTAATTCACGGAAATTTTCAACCCTCGAAATTTTCTCAAGTAATTTACCAAGAATCGACAAATTTTCATCGAATATTTGTAACAAATGCATCTTAATGTCCAGGATTTTAAATTTAATTTAATTTGAGACGATAATTACAGATAATTACAGTTTTTCTAAACCTTAAAATGTCATGGACACTTTCATGGAAATTTTCACTCCTGGAAATTTTCTCAAAAAGTTTCATTCAAGAATTAACAAATTCTCATAGAACATTTTTAACAAATGCACTTTAATGTCCAGGATTTTAAATTTAATTTAATTTAATTTAATTTAATTTAATTTAATTTAATATGACTTGACACTTGTTACCGACGATATACGGCGTCGCGACGCTCCCGACGCAGCATCCCGAAGGGTTGAACGACCTCATCCTGGTTGCACCGTGTTTCCATATTAATTTCGGCGATCTTAATAATTCGGATGCACCCTGCTCGAGTCATCGGCGGCATTCATCAGCGCTAATAACATTACGCGAAACAGCCAGACACATCTGTTTCGTATAATTCTCACCGGTTGTTGCCGCTGATTATTATTCGCCGGCGAGTCTTTCTCGTAAATCTTTACTCCCCGTCTGGCAGAAATGAATTTTCAACAACGTTGAGCCGCGACACCGTTTCGCTTTTCCCGGATCGTCTAATTGGCTGCAATTTTTATATCGTAATTGGGCACCCGAACAGGTAACTCGTAAAAAAAAAAGAACAGAACTTGTTACGACGGTAAGTTTTCCAACGGATGAGAATGTGTGTCGGGAAATTTTGCGGAAACGTTGGGATATTTCGCGAGGTGGAAATTTCCATGCCTTGAATTTTTGCGATTTGAAATTTTCAAGCCTTGAAGTTTTGCACGCATTGAATTTTTGCGATTTGAAATTTCCATGCGTTTATTTTTTGCGAATCGAAATTTCCATGCTGTGAATTTATGAGATATGAAATTTCTACGCATAAATTTGTGCGATTTGAAATTTCCATGCCTTGAATTTTTGCGACTTGAAAATTCCACGCGTTGACTTCTTGCCAATAGAATTTCCACGCTTTAAATTTTTGCGATTTGACATTTTTACGTGTTGATTTTTTGCGAATTGAAATTTCTACGCATGGAATTTTAGCAACTTGAAATTTCCACGAATTAAATTTGTACGCTTTGAAATTTCCACGCATTAAATTTGTACGCTTTGAAATTTCCACGCATTAAATTTGTACGCTTTAAAATTTCCATGCCTTGAATTTTTGCGATTTGAAATTTTCAAGCCTTGAAGTTTAGCAACTTGAAATTTCCACGCATTGAATTTTTGCGATTTGAAATTTCCATGCGCTAATCACTTCCAATTTCTTTAATTTATGTTAATTCTCGTTTTTCTTTGAAATTTTCATATATTTATCTTTTATTATATTCGTTTAAAGGGCCAAATTAAAATGTTTTCTTTCCAACTTTTCTATTATTCATAAATCAGAACGGAAACAACCGACAGAAGTTTTCCGGGAAAATGTAAACATTTTCCCAAGATTAGATCCCCAGTGATAAATCGTAGACGGAGCCCGCGTTACGAGACACATCGGAATATTATACTCGAACAACAAAAATCGTTTCCACCCGGTTATGCAAGAAGAAAGTTGGCAGCGGCGGAATTTCCACGCTGTTTTCTTCAACGCGGCTATTTTCGCGCGCGGAGTTCAATGCATCGAAAAACGCACGCGTGTGCCAACAACAGGATCAAGATATGCATTAACTAAAAAAAAAAAAAAAATAAAATCTCTAGCAGCTTCGCGAGACGTTTCGTTTGCACAGACTGCCGCGCTGCTGTCTGCAAAAGTCTTATCACACCGCTGTGTGCTTCAATATTTGCGGATCCAAGTGGCGAATCGACAAGACGAATAGGCGATTCATTGTATTCGTGATAAAACCGTCCCTACTCGTAGATTTGCCTATAATCGCGAAAAATATTCGACACACTAACCTTTTACCGATATTCCGGAACACCGCGGTGCGATTAAAATTGTCGATCGACGGAGAAATTTCTGTGGGTCTATTCCGAGGAGCGGAAATTTTCGATAATTTCCATACGGAAAGATTTGGTTTAAGTAATTTTTGTTTTTAAATTATCTTTGTATAATTGTAACAATATCAATTTTACCGATCGTCAGTATAATATTATGAAATACAGACCTTAACTGGCTATATAACGATCATTTAATTAAATTAATAATTTTAATAATTAATAAAAACGATTTTTCGCGATATTCGTAATTCCTTCGTCATTTCCGCAAATTTTTTGATATCGACTTGATTCTTTCACGGTGTTATTCGGCATCGGATTCCGCTTCCAAAACGTCCCGGATCGTTTCAATAGCTCAAAAATTACGGAAATGACGAAGGAATTACGAATATCGCGAAAAATCGTCAGATTTAAGCAGTTTTTCGTTCGGCATTCGCACAATTTTTGTTATAGCGGACTGAAACTGGTACCATTGTTTTAGTTAGGAAATTCTACGCCAGGACAATGTATAATAGTTGTACTTTTCGAAAATTTAATTTTTCGCAAAAATCTGAAGGGGGTAGGTCAGGATTTTTTGCGATTTTCGTAAATCGCTTGCCATTTCCGCAATTTTTGAGATATTAAAATGATCCGGGACGTTTTGGACGCGGAATCCGAAGCCGAATAAGCCAGTGAAAGAATTATTTTGATATCTAAAAAATTGTAGAAATGGCGAGCGATTTACGAAAATCGCAAAAAATCCTAACCAACCCCCTTCAGATTTTTGCGAAAAATTAAATTTTCGAAAAGTACAACTATTATATGTTGATCTGGCGTAGAATTTCCCAACTAAAACAATGGTACAAGTTTCAGACGGCTATCTCAAAAATTGAGCGAATGCCGTTCAAAAAACCGCCTGAATTTGAGGATTTTTCACGATTTTCGTAATTTGCTCGCCATTTCCACAATGATTGAGATATTAAAACGATCCGGGACGTGTTGGACGCGGAATTCGAAGCCCAATAAGACAGTGAAAGATTCAGGTCGATATCTAAAAATTTGCGGAAATGACGAAAGAATCCACAAAAAATCAAACTTGCTCACATTTGATTGATTTCAAATCCTGTGTAAAATGCAGTTTATGTTAATGAGCAACCTATTCCAATGTAACATTCTCTTGTACTTGGCCCATAGCTTTGCATTTTCGATGCTTTTTGTGGATTTATTTTTCAAAAAATCTTTACTCATTCATTTATTGTTTCTACATTTCTGCTAATTAGTTATAGATACTACAATAAATTATATCAAAAACTTTAACCCAGCGTTCCAAAAAAACCCGTCAGAGCGCCAAAGTGTCAGTCGTTTAAATGATTAATCCGAAAATCCCGAAATCTGTTAGATCTGCGGTAATCACTCCAATTCGCAAACAGCCAATCAGAAGTCTGTTCATGGCTTCCATGTTCCATACGAGGAACATCCAATAGACAGACAGCCGAGGAAGGAAGGTTATCGTGCCCGATCCCAAGGATCTCGAGCCAACACCGGGAATTACAGTGTACAGGACGTTTCAGACGTGTGGATTGAATAATGGTCGAGGGCGGAGCCCTGCATATGGTTTTCCACAGTGTTGCTAAAGCTATTCGATAATGAATTTTATAGATATTTAATCGTCAAAAAGGTAACGAGAAATTTTCATTATTATAGAAAATAGAAAAATGTTGAAATTTCTGTTTTATGGTAGAGAAATTGCAAAATATTGGAATTTTAAGTCGTGGGTGATTTGCATGCGCAAAATTTCTGGGCGCTGAATTTCGGGATGTAGGAATTTCAAAGTGTATAAAATTTGGGACGCAGGGATTTCAAAGCGTACAAATTTCAGGGCGCAGGGATTCCAAAGCGTACACATTTCGGGATGCAGGAATTTCAAAGCGTATAATTTTTGGGGCGCAGGGATTTCAAACCGTACAAATTTCGGGGCGTCGAAATTTCAAAGCGTATAAATTTCGGGGCGTAGGGATTTCAAAGCGTACAAATTTCGGGGCGTAGAAATTTCAAAGCGTATAAATTTCAGGGCGTAGGGATTTCAAAGCGTATAAATTTCAGGGCACCTAAATTTTGAGGAGTAGGGATTGCAAAGCATATAAATTTCAGGGCGTAGAAATTTCGGGGCGCAGCAATTTCAAAGCGTATAAATTTCAGGGCACCTAAATTTCGGGGCGCAGGGATTTCAAAGCGTACAAATTTCAGAGCGCAGAAATTGCAAAGCGTATAAATTTCAGGGCGTAGGAATTTCAACGCATATAAATTTCATTGCACTCAAATTTCAACGCATAAAAATTGCCAATATAAAAATTCCAGAGCACCCAAATTTAGAAACACACGAATTTCAAAGCATATAAAGTTCATAGCACTCAAATTTCAACGCATAAAAATTACAAACGCGAAACTTTCAGGGCACCTAAATTTCAGGGTGCAAAACAGAAACGAAACCAACACGAATTCTACTCTCTCATCTTTTTCCCCCCAGTTCTATGAACCTCTCGGTACATACACGGTAGGCGCGTCACGGTGAGCTAGAGAGAGAGAGAAAGAAAGAGAGCGAGAGAGAGCAAGAGAGAGACTATGAGAGGCGTAGTGCGAGAGTGTTGGTGTCTTCGGTTAGGAGTGGTTGGCCACCCCTGGCCTGGATACCGCGGCGTGTTGTTCACCTCCGTGTGAAAGTACTCGCGGCTCACACACGAACACACACACATACACAAACACACCCGCAAATGTGTTTGCCTCTGTTCGCCGTTTCGTATGGGATGTTGGAAAATGGTAATTTGGATTATTGATGGTGAATGAACGGTAGTAGTTTACCACCCGTTGTGTTTTACATCATTATTAATAATGTAATCATATATATATATATTTTTTTTTCCATGTATAAGAAATGGAAATTATTATTTTATCACTGTCACATCGATGAATAGAATTATTATAGGAAGAATTTGTCAAAATTGGATTAATTTTTCAAAATTGTTCAGATTAGAATGAATTTTTTTTGTTTTTTGGAATGAATTGTGTGATTAATGTGTGATTTTTATTGGCCATCTTGGTTTAATTATTGTTTTTTTAAATTTTCGATGTTTATCAACGACGAACGGAGGGAAAACCGGAAAAACGAGACAGTGTCTTTTCGCGGGTGACCCCTTCGCGGACAGTAAACACAGATACGTAGATGAATGGATAGATAGAAAGATATAGATACCTAGATGTGTAGCGAGATAAGCAGATACACACGTAGATAGAGAGAGATACGCAGATAGATAGATAGATAGTCGGAAAATAGCTGGCTATGAAAATAGAATATTTAAATACATTCCACGTTTGAATTCTATAAATAGAACACATATCATTAAACATAACAAAGTGATACTATTCATTTTTTTAAGAATCTCTTAAAAAAGATCCCTAAAAATTTTCAATTTATCCAAACAACAAACAGAAAAAAATGAAAATTAAAAGTGTGATTTCGAACATGATGATAAAAATCACACCCCTTTGATAATTTCCACGATTAAATAATTGTTTGCACCTCCCAATGTCCCCTTTTAAAAATTTTTCAAAATAATTTCAAAAGTAATGTTCGATAAATTTTTTCTCCAAGTCATCGGTCCATCATCGACATCATGTTTGTTGATCTCACACCTGGGTAAAATAAAACCGGAGGAGCTCGCGATTACGTAACGAGCCGGTGGTAATCCTTATCATAGAAAAATGGCGTGCCACGCGTATTTAACTCAGCCCTCAGCAGCGATTCCATCAGGAAAGGAAAGATCACGTGGAAACCGGCATTTCGAAGTGCCGTCGACAAGCGATACCTTGTTAATTTATATGCACCGTGATATCGGCATTAGCAACGGCTACTAAAACGGAACCAAATACGACATAAATTTTATAACGGCCTGTCGCCATAAACTCTGCAATTCTCCATAGTTATACACACACATATATACATCTTAACAAGTATGTAAGAATTATCACGGTATAATGAGTCCTGATAACATGTCCCCGTGTTCAACGAAAAACAGAAAAATCCAGTAGAATTGAGATATATCTTTGATAATTGTTTTAAAAATTAATACGGTATCAATCGGTTATCTGAATCACTTAATTATATAGGATTAAGTTACTATATGCACTTAATATTGAACTAATTACAGGTCAGAGTGATTAACACCATTTTTGGAAGTGAAAAAAGGTTGATAATACCTAAGTAACACACCGATGCTATATAGTTAACTATATGTTCTAATTAACTATATATATTAACTATTAACTATATTCTAATAAACTATATAGTTAACTATGTGTATTTAAAATAAATTTTCTGATTAATTGCACTCGACACAATTAAATCCCAACAATTTCGATAAGTTTGAATAATAAATACTTGTTTTCAGAAACCAATAAAACTCACTTCAAACTCCAAATCAAATTCCCACAATAATACAAAAATTAAAGGGACTAAATTTCGGGGCGCAGGTATTTCCGGGCGTAGGAATTTCAAAGCGTATAAATTTCGGGCGCAGAAATTTCAAAGCGTATAAATTTCGGACGCAGGAATTTCAAAGCGTATAAATTTCGGGCGCAGAAATTTCAAAGCGTATAAATTTCCGGGCGTAGGAATTTCAAAGCGTATAAATTTCAGGGCGCCTAAATTTTGGGGCGCAGGGATTTCAAAGCGTATCAATTTCAGGGCGCCTAAATTTCGAGGCGCAGGAATTTCAAAGCGTATAAATTTCAGGGCGCCTAAATTTTGGGGCGCAGGGATTTCAAAGCGTATAAATTTCGGGGCGCAGAAATTTCAAAGCATATAAATTTCGGGGCGCAAAGATTTCAAAGTGTATAAATTTCGGGGCGCAGGAATTTCAAAGCGCATAAATTTCCGGGCGTAGGAATTTCAAAGCGTATAAATTTCCGGACGTAGGAATTTCAAAGCGTATAAATTTCAGGGCGCCTAAATTTTAGGGCGCAGGGATTTCAAAGCGTATCAATTTCAGGGCACTTAAATTTCGGGGCGCAGGAATTTCAAAGCGTATAAATTTCGGGGCGCAGAAATTTCAAAGCATATAAATTTCGGGGCGCAGAAATTTCAAAGCATATCAAATTTGGGGCGCAGGTATTTCAAAGCATATCAAATTTGGGGCGCAGGTATTTCAAAGCGTATAAATTTCCGGGCGCAGAAATTTCCAAGCGTATAAATTTCCGGGCGAAATTTCTTTAAACGATCCTTTTATTTTCATTTGCATATATATCTATACAATTACTGATTCTTCATTCTCCCAATCTTTTCGTATTTAATCCAAAAATTCGTCCTGTACAGGTTTATCCCATCCTATCCCAAAAAATCACGTCACACCCCACCGTTTTTTTTTTTCTTTCGCCATTCCCCGCGACACAGTGCAAAGGACCACGTAGGAGCGGACTGATGTACCGTTACCAGGTAGAATGGCGGTTGTTAGTGTGGCAGTGTGTTAGCCGGGCAGGATCACGTAGGCAGGCGAACAGGTAGGTAGGTAGGTAGGTAGGTTGGTAGGTAGGTAGGTAGGTAGGTAGGCACCTACGTGTAGGTGTACCGCGGCGAGCAAGGAACGCACGAAGAAGACGACGAAGAGGAAGAAACACCACGGGGAGAGAAGATCTACTACGATCTCTAGCTAAGTCCGCGAACGCAACAGCTGCTAGTAGGTAGTCGGGAACCTGTCCCTACAAATCTTTATAACTGCTACCACCCTGACTGTCCCCTCTCCCCCCCCCCAACCCACCCTCTCCACCCGTGCAACGACCAGTATATGTATATACAATATATCAGCCTCTCTTCCTAGTCCTTTACATACGTTATGATATTACGCCGACCTGGAAGGACGAGATGTTACTTCCGATTCCGGTTAGGTCTGTCATCCCCACGTGTATGGGTTCCTGGGGATCCTTGGAGGGACTGGGAATAGGTTTTGCTTGGGTGTGATGGGTCCTTGGGAAGGTGGGAGTGGTATTTTGGTAATGTGTATTATATTATAATATATGGAAAGTGTATTATAATTGAATAATATAATTATCAAGGTGTAGTTGAATTGAGAGTTTTTAATTAAATAATTGTTTATATGTATAACACGATATTGTGAGTCGTTTGTTTTTAACCAGTTAAAATCCCATCTTAAATTAAATTATTTATATTGGCCTATAAAGATTCTATACATATAAAAATTTACGAATATATTTTAGTTTTTAACAATATTAAGATATAAATATCAAAGGGTGACATAATTTTCGTATGACGGATATAGTCGTCAAACACACTTAACTGGTTAAGGGACTGGGAATAGGTTTTATTTGGGACTGATAGGTCCCTATGGATCTGGGAATGGTATTTTGGAAATCTGGGTGGATGTTTTTGGAGTTGAATAATATGGAAAGTGTATTGAATAATACAATAATTAACGTATAACTGAATTGAGAGTTTTTAATTAAATGATTGTTCGAATGTATAACACGATATTGTGACTCGTTTGTTTTTAATCAACGGAAAAACACGCGAAACTGAATGGATCCAAGTATTGATTTCGTACAATAATTTTGTCCCGCTAGATTGGTAAAATATCATCTGAAAAATATAGTAAGGAATAATGTTTATTTTTTATATTGTATATTAACACATTTGCAACCTCTAAAACACCTATACAAATCATACAAATCATTTCATTTTAAATTACATACATAAAACATAAAACAATAAAAAGAAACTACTGTATAATTGCAGCATTGATATTTCAAAACAAATTTTCTAATTTTTATCCTTGTTTTAACAATACAAATTTGAAGAAACCAGCTTCAGAATTTCATTATTTTTCCCGGTACTGAGTGTTAGAACCAGAATAAAAAAATTCCCCGTCGCGAATGTGTTAAGTAACGGTTGAATAGGATAAAAAAAATTAAGAGGAAATGAAAATCGGTGAAATAACATTCGATTTTCGACGTTAACGACGCAGGGGACTTTCTTGCAGGCCGAGTGTTCGCGTTATATCAAAAGGAAGTTCAAGATATCGCGGCGAAAAGTGGGCCAGACGTGTCCGGCACGCCGGAATGTCAAAAATCGGCATTTGCATTTCAAGCGTAACCGTTACTTCTCTTTGAGTCATTAAATTAAGCAGCCCGTATCGCATGATATTCGACGGTAATTATTCAGCGTGCATTTTAAACACATTCTCGCGCCGCAGGATAATTAATTATTCGCGTTAACCGAATCTCTAGCGTAACGATTATCACTACGAAAAAAAAAATGATTTTAAAGAATATTATGTAAAGTACGCGATGACAGAATTTGGAAGCCGAAAGTGACGAAGCGTCGATGACGATGTGACGTAAAATATGAATATATTATAAATCCCCTGGGTTAATGATTTTTCGATAAATTTCTTTACGAATATTCTGACTCTAAGAACAAAGGCGAAATATTATAATACATCGTTCAGTGTAATTACAACGTTCGTTAGAACTAACAAACTTAAATACAATTTAATAGACGGGGCAAAGTTACGTGAAATATTATACCGGCAACGGAATAAAAAAAAAATAAAGAAAAAAAAGGAAAAAAAGAAACCCGCCGCTCCGAGCCGCAAATTAAAAGAACATAAACACATTTGATTCCCTCGTTCATCTTTCGCAACCGTGCGAAAAACAGAGTTACACAGTTCTCCTCGCAACCCTTCAATTAATCACCAATGAAAAATATGCTCTGTCAGCGGGTTAAGAGATCCCGAATGGAAACCAATGAGGAACGGTCTCGTTGCAAAACTTGGACTTTCCTCGTGTCAAAGCAATATTTATAGTGATCGATAATAAAGCTGTGCCCGATCATAGAAATACAGTTCTAACCAAAAGACAAAATCATAAATTCACCATTATCATCCTTATAACACATCCTCAAAACATTTATTTCATAAATTCGATAACACAAAAATTTCAACTTGCTTAAATTTTAACGCACAGATAATTCGAGTTTAAAAAACATTTATGCGTAAAAAATATCAGAATGCGTAAGAATTTCCATGATATAAAATAATTTTAAAAATTTCAAATGAATTAAATTTTTAAATAAAGAAATTTGAATGAAATTTTGTATTGTAAGAAGAGGTGGATTAAAAATTAGGGTTTTTTTTTATATAATTGAAATTTTCTTTTGACAGGCACTGTACATCCTTGCCGCGGCGAAGCTTCCTCAATAAGTCCGACAGATTCGAATGAAAATTAACGATTCGAAGAGGGAAGTCTCTCCGCCGCAGCTATGGTTGACATCGTGACTGGCAATGTCATCTCTGTGCGGCGTTTGTACCGGCCGTTTCTGCATGGACGACGTTAAAAGACAATTAATCTGAATAACTCAGCCTAGACCCGAGCCGGCGTCCCACATTTCGCGGTGCTCTGTTTCGCGATGCTGGAATTGCGAATATCGGCGTTGTTTTCGACGAATAAAATCGCGATCCGAATGCAAAAAACGTGGTAAAAAATGTTGAAATTTCAGTTTCACGGTAGAGAAATTGTTAAATATTGGAATTCTAAATCGTAGGTGATTAGAATGCGCAAAATTTCGGGGCGCAGGGATTTAAGAGCGTATAAATTTCGAAGCGTAGGAATTTCAAAGCGTATAAATTTCGAGGCGCAGGAATTTCAAAGCGTATAAATTTTGAGGCGCAGGAATATCCAAAGATATAATTTTCGGGGCGCAGGGATTTCAAAACGTATAAATTTCGTGGCGCAGAAATTTCAAAGCGTATAGATTTCAGGGGGTAGGAATTTGAAAGCGTATAAATTTCAGGGCGCAGGGATTTCAAAGCGTACGAATTTCGGGGCGCAGGAATTTCAAAGCATACGAATTTCGGGGCGCAGGAATTTCAAAACGAATAAATTTCAGGGTGCAGGAATTTCAAAACGAATAAATTTCAGGGCGCAGGAATTTCAAAGCGTATGAATTTCAGGGCGCAGGAGTTTCAAAGCGTATGAAATTCAGGGCGTAGGAAATCCAAAACGTATAAATTTCGGGGCGCAGGAATTTCAAGGCGTATAGATTTCAGGACGCAGGAATTTTAAAGCGTATAAATTTCGAGGCGCAGGGATTTTAAAGCGTTTAAATTGCAAATTGCGGAAATTTCAGGGCACCTAAATTTCGGGGCGCAGGGATTTCAAAGCGTATAAATTTTAACTATCAATCGGTAAATCAATCATTTTATTACATTTCATCCCACGTGTATAGGTGTACAACTAATTTTCTTAGGAAATCATTTCTATCTACGTACCTTGCCCTATGTATTTCGTAAAGAAAAAAATCACTTGAAATAACAATACTAAATTCCGCGACCCGTGGCATTATAGTCAGTGGGATAAATGAATAATCGCGGACTCTCGCAACAATAAAACCGATGAAGACGGATTCCCCACGGAAGTGTTTCTTTTCCTCCGATGTCGATGCTGTCATCGATCGAAATAAACACCCCGTTCTCGAGTGTGGGATGAAAACGAGCCCCGCTGGCCCGGTGGTCGATGATTTTTCAATTTCGTAATTGTTTAATGCCGATTCGATGAGATAACGGTTAATAAGAGCCGCGGCACCTATTGTCTCTTACGTCACTGGTGAACTTATCATTAATGACAGCAGGGATGGGATCAAAGAAAATGCTGTCGACCATTTTTTTATAATTATACAGGGCCGTAACGAAGGTATTTGGAACCCGGGATAAGATCAACAATTCGAATTGGGTGATAGAAATTTAATTTGGAAAATTTTTAGAATTTGGGAAGATATAAAGTTTTGACTTTAAGAATTTGAAAGTATAGCAATTTCAATGATTAGAAAATTTGATATAGAAATTATGGTACAGTCGTTTAAAAAATAAACCCACCCATTTTCACCTATGTATATATGTATATTAAAATTAATTACAGTGTCATACTTAATTTTTCGATAAAATGCCAAAGTGAAGAAAAACTTATGGTATCACGCTAAAAATTTCATAGATTAACATTATTAACTATGGTAGAAAAAAAAGAACGACGTAAAAATAGACGAAAGGTTGGCTAGTTGTTTATATGAAATATTGCACTCGTGTTACATACATGTATGTATGTACGTCTATGCGTAATACTCTGTAATTTATGGTAATGCGTACTTACGCGAACGTGCCGTGGAATTATATGTGTTCTCGATGAATTAGATTACGGCGATTTATAAAACTCGCTCGAACCCGTACACCCCTGTATAATTATCCTCCAATTCGTTATCGATCATCGAATTTACCGTAATAATTCCCAATGGTTCTTTCACAATATAATTAAACAACAGAAACACCAGAATTATCCGTGTTTCAATGTACACAGTTTAAATATCAATTTCTAAAGATTTCATTCTCATTTCAATTGAAAAATATTATGAACCCCAGGATTAATAAACAATTTCCCAAATAATTTCCATAGGAGAACGTGGTAACGTACATTATATACATATATGTATTTTCCATCGAAAATTTCCAAAGATTTCATTCTCATTTCACCAAAAATAATTACAAACCCAAGTATTAATCAACAATTTCCCTTATAATTCCCACAGAAAAACGTGTTAACATATATATATTATTTCCACCGAAAATTTCCAAACATTTCCTCCTCATTTCACCAAAAATAATTACAAACCCAAGTATTAATCAACAATTTCCCTTATAATCCCCATATCAAAACTTGTAAACGAATTTCCATGATGTAATTAAATTTCGTCGGCACGTTCAAAGGTTTTCCACCAAAAAAATTCGGGGTTTTCGTTACATTGAAATCCCTGCGAGTCACGACGGGACATTTAAATCCCGGGTTCACGACACTCATTTTTCTCAAAGGTTTATTCGGGACGCGTTAAAATCAAGTAGAAGTGTCCGCGATAGCAGCTTGACCGAGATGTGAAAAAAACCTGTGATGCAAGAAGCACATCCGAGGCCATTAACGACAAAATCCTCTCCCTCCCCCTCCCCCACCCTCCCCCTCCCCTTTCCGGATTCGGATCCTCCTTTCAGAGAGACAGGAAATCTTTTAAGCGGATATTGTGCACTCACCAGCCATTTTCTCCTCGAATAAATAATTGCTTCGCAAATATTTCTGCAGCCGGCGAGAGACTGTTTCTTGCGTGGATATTCGTACGCGCAATCTAAGTAAGTGATTTCGCGAACTTTTACTGTTACCGGTTAAACAAAAATTCGCACGTTCGTTTGCCAACAGTCGGATTTGCAACGAGCTGTCTATTGAAAGAGTAAATGAACGCGGGGGGGGGGAGGGGAAATGATAAATGGTGTATATGAAAGTAACGTGTGATTATTACGTAGATTTTTATTTTAAAAAAGAATAAAAAATACTAGTTTATTGTCTGTTACGTTTTTGTTCGCGGTATAATTTTAGAGTGAAAATATTCAGTGAGATTCAAAAAAAAATAGAATCAACGGAAATCCCTCGCGAAATAAGTGTCACACTGAAAAAAAAGAGAATTTTAATTGGAGATTTTCAATCGTCCCGCGAGTTTTTCCCCTTTTCCAAAGGTGAGACATAATACCGACGGAAACGAGTGAAATTCCATAAATGAACAAGGTAGACAGACTCCGCCGCAAAAAAAAAAAAAATCCCAGATGATCAAAATCTCGCCGGTTTGTTTAAATAAAAAACGGAACTCGCGGGCCGATTTGCATTCCGTTCGCGTTACAAAAAGCACACTAGGGGGGAACAATGCCACGCACGATCGTAAATAGCGGGGCGTGATTTGCATAACGCGGTGACCACAATTTATAAAGATTCCGCTGTTTTGGCAGTGCGACGACAGTTACAGGACAGAAGGCGGTAAGTGCTGATCGCGTTATGTCCAAGGTAGTTTTGGGCTGTGAAATTTATATCCTCTCCCGCATAGTTTACGAGCGAATTTCGTCTTCACCGAAACATTAGGGCAAAAGTTGTTTAATTGAGTCGATACACCGAAATATTTCGTTAAGTTTCCTCGTGAGAATCGCGATATTCGAATATCAGACATGTGAACGAGATAAAAATGAAAAAAAAATCAATTTTTCAGTTTTATGTGGGATTTTATTCACCTTTTTCTTAGAAAGATTTTAATGCCATAAATGTACTCATAATTATGAATGTGGTCTAAGTCAATATTTAAAAAAATGAAAGTCTTGATATTTTGTTAATAAATGTTTCAAAGCCTTTAAAAAACTTAATATCCAAAATTTTTTAAAAATTGACTTAGACCATTTTCATAATTATGGGGCCAAATGGTAATTATAAGTATTTATATACAACATTTCTATGTATACAATATGTAAAAATAGTGAAAAATTAGGTTTTATGAACAAAATTCCTATATGTATATGAAAATATATATTCTTTAATTTAATAGGTAAGATAGTAGATAACTTTAATAGGTATCCAAAAAAAGTGGCCTTAAAAAATAGGCCAAACCGAACCTACTGAGTCCCCTTAATTTTTCACAGTGAGAATCAATTTAAAAAACAAGAAATTTGGTAGAAATTCAATTAACGACGGTCAGATGAAAGGAGAAAGTGAAAATTAGAAAAAAAATCCCTTCGTCGGTGTTCGCATTTAAAATTCAGCCTGAGGTTAGACACGCGTTGGTTGGAATTGATTCTAACGCGCGGATAAATAACATCCGCGTAATCGGATATCCCGAGAGAATAGGCCTCGGTAACGAAAAACCGAGAGAAAAAAAAAAGGAAACAAGAAAAATGCATCATCCGCACAACTCAGCCGTTTTATTCGCGATCCCCGTGGCAGCCTTGAGGGTTTAAACTCTAAGAATCAGAAAACGTAAAAGGAGAACGGCCGTAAAGTTTCGTTAGTCGATTGGACCGGGATGCGGGACACTTGGGGGGGAGGGGGAGGTATCGTAAAAAAAATTTTATCCGAAATTCCAGCGCGCCACCCCACGAGCACTCCCATTTTTTCTGATTCCCGATAAACTTGAGATTTGAAGGACTCCCGGCCAGCTCGCACAAAAGGAACCTGACAGAATCGTAAAAATCTGCGGATTCAATTAGACGAAACATAATCGCACACCTAACTCGATCAAACGACCCATGGGAGTTGCGAATCGACGAAAATACACCACCATGGTCCATGGTCCATGGGACAACTCTACCTCCTATCGAATTTTTATAAATATTTGAATAGTTCAATTGAAAAATTGATTAATTTCATAAAACGTAAAGTGGGGGAAATTGATAAAGTGTGGGGGACACTATTCGGTGTTATCGATTATCTAATTGTTATATGAAAATATGAATTATTTTTATTCTTATAGATCTTCAAATATTATTACTTCAAACACTTACTTTAGACAAAGAAAATAATTTACTAATCAATACCAAAAAAAATTTTAACACTTCGCACTATTAAGCCTGATTAAATAATTATTAAAGACACTAATTTCAAATATAAACCTAAAGTACTAGGTTTTTAAAGCTAAAGTACCTTGTACCAAGTACCTAGACACTTAAATCTCAAACAAATCAATAAATATAACAACATTAAATTTCGATCGATCCACCAAAAACACTTTGCAGAAATCCAAATCTCCACTTTTCCCAACGAAAACCAAATTTCCCAAAGCACGTGGCCATTAACGATTTCCCAGCAATTTCGCAAAAAAGTACCTATATCGTTTCCCCGCCCTATACGTTCCCAGTCCCTTTCCCACGAGGGGATCAAGGCCGTTGGACCGAGTTCCTCTGACATAAAAAGCTGTAACTCAGATAACAGCCGCCGGTGTACAAGTCGGAATCGCGACGCGTGGGCGTTCGCAGAATTGATCGGACTAGCCCGCTTGGCTAGTCGGGCCGCGTGGTGGACCGAAGCCAAAAGTCCGTTCTTGTTCCCCAGGACGACCTAAACAATGGGCCGGCCCCGCTCGACAAAGTGGAAGTTGCCCACGCCGCGCATAATCGCCGTCTTCGGCCCCCGGGGGAGTCGTTTCAGCAAATTTTCATCGAATCCGGCGTGGCTAAAGATAGCTGGAACACCGGCATTGACCGAGACGCCTCTCGCACTTTCGAACCGATTCGCAAAGATTCGCGGAAACTGCGATTCCACGGCCAGGGACGGACCGAGGATCGTTGGGTGCCCCGGACATGGTTCTGGGTTTTTAAAATTTGGATTTATAGAATTGGAGGTGTTGTGAATGATGAAGTTATTTTCTTTCTCTTTTCTCTTTTAATAAGTAAGTACTTATACCTATAACTGTTCCGGATTGCGGTATACTTTCAGGTAAGAATGAAACCGAAGGTGGTACACACGAATTTAAATATAGAATCGTGTTTATAAAATTAAAAAGTCACTATAAATAAAAACGTTACTGAATTGAAGGTATTATAAATAATAAAGTTATCTTTTAATAAGTATACTTATACTTATAAGTAATCTGTACTACGGTATTCTTTGAGGTACAAATGAAACCGAAGGTGGTACAAACAAATTTATATAGAATCGTGTTTATAGAATTAAAAAGTCTCTATAAATAAAAACGTTACTGCTTAGCAAATACTTGAAACCTATAAGCACTTCGCGAAAATTTGGATTTATAGAATTGGAGGTATTATAAATAATAAAGATAAGTACTTATACTTATAAGTAATCTATACTGCAGTATTATTTGAGGTAAAAATGAAATCGAAGGTGATACAAACGAATTTATATAGAATCGTGATTATTAAATTAAAAAATCCCTATATATAAAAACGTTACTACTTAGCAAATACTTATCAATAATAATGTTACCCTTTACTAAGTATTTGGCAATTATAAGTAATCTATATTGCGGTACTCTTTGAAGTACAAATGAAACCGAAGGTGGTACAAACGAATCTAAATAAAATCGCCTTTATAAAATTAAAAATATCTCAGTCTCTTTTCAAATACAGATGAAACTAAAATTGATACTTCCTGAGAAATTGCCACACATGAACCTTAGAAAATTCACCAACTACAATTTCGACAAAAAATTCTTCTCCAATAAAAAAAACTCAAATTTCTTCCTAACCGCGTAGTTCGCGCATGCGCGTTAATCCCGCCAAGGAAAATCCCGCGTGTCAGGGACAACACTTGACAAATCTACCAACGGCGGGAATTACGAAAGCGTCCCGGGATCATCCAGGCAAGGGACACACAAAGTTCCTTTACCACTCGGACCGTCTAAGCAGGTTTCCATTCTAAAACCAAAAATAAAAAAAGCCGGCGCGGGGCGAAATAAAAAAAAAAAAGAAAAAGAAAAATCCGGCGGGAAAAAAGAAAGGTGCATTCTCCGGCGAACGTTGGACGACGCCTTACAATGGCGTCTGAGATAGTCTGATGAGGTTATTTGTTACATTGTTCGGGTATAATGGCGAGGGCCTTGCAATGGATCGCTCTGATCCCCCTTTCTGGTGCTCGAAGGATCTACCAGCGGTGGCCAGAGCTTTGATGATCCGTCGGAAGATTTTTGGCGCGGCCCACCTTGTAACGAAGCGACCGAGACGAATCGTTTCGGTCGAGAATAGGAAGCGGGTGAAAGTTTCGCGGGTAAAAAAAAAACGAAAAAAGAAAAAAAGAGAGGAAAAAATAAATAATCGGGATGCAGCAGTCGCTAGCGGCTATAAATACGGTTCCATCGATTTTTCGACCGCGAATAATGCAAGAGACGGGGATCCGCGTTCGACTGTGTGGTTTGTTTGATTAATTTCGTTAAAACGGGGCTCCGGGGCTTCGTTGGAACTTGGAAGGGGGTTTTGTAGAGTTTTGATTTGGTATTTGGTGGTGATCCTTTGGTTTTGATAGTTTTTGTGATTGGGCTTTATTAAGGACTTTTGATATGTTTAGATTGCATTTGTCGTGGATATTTTTAGGTTTACTACTTGCTCTAGGTGCTAATTACTGTGTTTTGTAACTTAATGTATATGTATATAAAATAAAATATATATACAATATTAATATATATTAATGTATTTGAAATATTTCAAATATAGTGTATATGTATATAAAATAAAATAAAATAAAATATATATACATATACATTAAGTTACAAAACACAATAAATAGCACCTAGAGCAAGTAGTAAAACTTAAAATATATACGTATTTGAAATACTTCAAATACATTAATATATATTAATATTGTATATATATTTAACCCCTTCAGTAGCGAATTTTTCCCTACTTATCGCTATCACCGTCATTCAAATTTCAAACCACTGACATAAACAATGCAGTTCAACGCAGAAAAAAACAGAGGCGTTGCAGACGTTATTTTCTCATATTAAATGATAACTCTTAGGTACATTAGGTATTGAAACCAAATTTAAACCTATACATAATAAAATACAGCACGAAAAGTATTTTAAATGTACATTACAATGTACACATGGTCCAAAGGGATTAATAATTATATCTATACCACAATAATTTACCTTACAACACACCTACAATACAACCAGGCATTACACCACACTTATCCAAAAAAAAAAATCAACTCTATTCTCCGAAGCACAAAAAACTATCCATCCTATCCACACGCATTATCATCGAGAATTCCTAGAAACCTTGGGATGAAATCATCGTACCTCGATTCCCTGTACCACGAAGTCGTCAGCACCCCGTAAAAAAAAAAAGAAAAAAAAAATCTCGTTGGGTGCCTCGTAGCCAAAGGAGACACGCAGAAAACCGCTTGCCGGCATTTGACGCGAGCTGTCACGCGTCGTTTCTAAAATAGAAAGGTTCCGTTTTCTTTTTCCTCCCTTTTGTTCCCATCTCCCTCTCCCCCCCCAGCCTCCTCCCGGTCGACGGTCCGCCAGGAGGCGGTGTCACTAGCCCGGGTCCGATCGGAAAGCGTTCTCTCGTCTTGTTGGCTCCGCAGAAACTCCGGGAGGGCAAAATTAACTGCATGCAAGTGCTCTAAACGAGCTATTACCATTGCCAGGGCGTTTACATGGGAGGTGGTGATTACACGGCAGAGTCAACGACGTGGAGTCTCCCTCGAGTCTGACTGCGGTCCATGAATGTGCTACGCACACGTATATATATTGTATATATACGTGTTATACAGACGTACGCGATCGTCGGGTTGCTGCGAAAGTTCTGTCCGCGGATATCACTGGGATATTCAAGTTCATTTTTCTGATAGGATACACTTACTCCCCTGATAAATAGATCTAAATGTAAATTTTGTTAAATATGGCGGGTTTATATAGTGTTGCAAATGTAAATGTGAATTTTTAGTAAATAATGTATATAATATAGGGATATGAAATAAATGAAAGTGAAGTTTGTAATAATTATGTTAATTCGATTAAAATTCAGCTTGATCTAGTTCCAGCAAGTGTCTAAGTAATTTTAGATACTTATATAGATAGTTTCTTATTTCTCTGTAACTTTGAGAATTTAAAAAAGACTTTTAAAGAGTCTATATTGATGGATATTGAAAATATAAGAAATTCATTCGTTATTCTTGTCAAAAGTACCCTAACCCACTGTCACCCTTTTTGCACCTATTTGCCAGGTTATCAAACCCTTTACACAATCCTAAGATATGTGCATATTTAGTATTTTTATTATTATAGTTACTCTCAATAATAAATAGACTAAAATAGTTACCACAGATTATTCACTACAGAATCCCTCAATAAGAGAAGTAAATTTTTTTTAATTTGCCTGCACTGGTAATAGGATTTTTATTTTATAAGAAATTATTGAAATAGGCCACATATGTGCCCATAATTCTGAAAGTCTTGATAATTTATTAGTAAATGTTTCTAAACCTAAAATGGTTAATCCTTCCAGCCCTTCGCCACACGTGCACATTTAGTATTTTTATAATTACAGTTACTGTCAATAATAAATAGACTAAAGTAGTCACCACAGATTATTTACTATAGAATCCCTCAATAACAGAAATTGATTTTTTTAAAATTTCGCTGCATTGATAATGGGATGTTTATTTTATAAAAAATTACTAAATGTCCATATACGTGGGTAAGAGCGTAAAATGGTTAATCCTTCCAGCCCTTCGCCACATGTGCACATTTAGTATTTTTATAATTACAGTTGCTGTCAATAATAAATAGACTAAAATAGTCACTACAGATTATCCACTATACAATCCCTCAATAACAGAAATTGATTTTTTTTTAATTTCGCTGCATTGATAATGGGATTTTTATTTTATAAAAAATTACTAAACGTCCATATATAGGGCATGAAAAGGTTAATCTTTACAGCCCTTCGTGGAGTGTCCATGGTATCAACCTAGAAACGACGGATGAATGAACTCCGTCAAGACAGAACTTTCGCGACGTTCACGCATGGTAGCGGAGCACTCAATTATGTTCGGCGTGTGCACGTCCGTCTCCAGGGGTCCGGATGTTTCGCTGGTCCCTCCTTCCCGGCGTCCTCGACGCTCATTCACCGGCCATCGCGAGGGCGACGAAGAATTAATTGCGCCGGAGTCCTTGGCGCTCCTCGCGATCCTCTTTGTTCGAGGTATTGGTACGTGGTGTGTTCTCGAGCCTCTGACTCTAACATCACGATGTGCACTTTTCATTTTTTAACACTAAACTTACTTAAGTATAGTGGCAGTTTATGTTTACCGAGAGTTTATGTAGATATTCTTATCGAATTCGTAAAATAATAACTTTTACAATTAATTTCCAGTAATAGTTCATTTGGCATAAAGAATTGTTAGTAATAGTTAATTTGGCGTAAAGAATTGTTAGTAATAGTTAATTTGGCATAAAGAATTGTTAGTAATAGTTAATTTGGCATAAAGAATTGTTAGTAATAGTTATGTGCATATTTTTATCGAATCCGTAAAAATGCTAACTTTTGCAATTAATTTCACGTAATAGTTAATTTGAGATAAAGAACTGTGTTTTGCTTATATGGATAAGAAAATGATAACATTTACAATTAATTTTACGTAGGTAATAGTTAATTTGGCATAGAGAATTGTATTTTTCTGTTGTTGATCCAAAATGATAAGTTTTACAATTAATAATAATTGGTAATAGTTAATTTGGCATAAAGAATTGCTAGTAATACTTAATTTGGCATAAAGAATTGTTAGTAATACTTAATTTGGCATAAAGAACTGTATTTTGCTTATGTTGAAAAAAAATGATAACTGTTACAATTAATTTCACGTAATAGGTAATTTGGCATAAGAAACTGTATTTTCCTTATGTCGATTAAAAAAAATTAAGGTTGAAAGCTAGAAAGTTGCATGCAGGAATTTTAATAAAAACTGGTCATTTGATCCACGTCGATAGCTTTAGTTTTAATAAAAACTGCACAGTTACTAGGAAAAAAATGATTTTTTAAGTGATTATTATTGTCTAATTGCACTCCGTTGTGACTAAATGATAATTAGTATGTCTGGTGTCTAAGTAAATATAATAATTGTTGTAATTTGTTAAACACGTGGATTATCAAATGTATTTGCAAGAAACTAGTTTTCATACTAAATATGTTTCAGTATTAGAGTGAGACGTATCGACACCTCGCTATAATTACGTGTGATTAAAAAGTTGAGCAATCAGTATAGTTTTATAGTATACATATATACGTTGATGTTATCTCGCGATTCATTTGTCAGTCGTTGATATATGTGTACTCATTAAAATTATCGTTTCATTGATCAGTACGCGTAAGTCTATCCCGTGGAAACATATAAATATTAGGTTCCGACCTCTGAATTGATAAGCAGATAAGAGATTCGGTCCTCGGTGAGCGTATTTTAGTTTCAACCACAGGCGAAAGGGTTAATGAGCCACCGATGCGTTAATAAGCTGGTCGAGGTTCAACGGTTCGTGGTAACGAGAGATACCAGAGGTGTCATTAGCGGTTCGTTTCGATAATTGTTAACCCGTCGGGTGATTATGTACGTAAAACACAGTAATTTAATTTAGAAGATAAGTGTCGCCGTTAATCACACAGTACGCACCATAGTATTAATTAAAAGAAATTACATTAATCAGATAATTTGATAATAATTCACATTCGAATCCAACACAATAATTTCTAGTAACTTTTAACCTTTTCACCATTCCCCAAAAAAAATAAATAAAAATAAAAGAAAACATATAAATAAAAAAATTCACAAAAAAGCCTTCGTTCGCGTTTCTTATTCATTTTTCTTTCCCATCTCCAGGAATACGACTTCCACTGTACGGGTGAAAATAGTTACGGTATCTTTCCCCGGTGTTGTAATTCGTTTCGCTGGAAAATAATAATTATCCTTCGGGGAAAGCGACGGGCCCCGGATAACGAACGCAGTCCGTGACCGCTTATGATTGCCCGTAATTGGTTCTTTACGTGGCACACATTTCATTTCGTGCCGCGTATTAGAAACAACATCGTAATGTCGCATACGGATTAGAATTCCTTGCCGGAAGTAGGTCGTCGAGGACGAAGAAACATCGCGCCGGTGCCAAGTCATTCCGCTGACGGTGTGCGCCCCGACGGTTTCCTATTATTTACCGCCTTTCCGCCATCTTACATCCGCCAGTGTGGCAAATGTTCCTTCCGGTTCATTCAAGACCTGCATCCGTGAGTGGCCGCAGCACAGTTGGCGAACATTATGCCTTCTCCAGGACAGTCGGTGCCAACTTCGATGTCTCTTCACCTTTTTTTAGTTTTTTTTTTTTATATATTACACGTATACAGGGTGTAGCATAAATGAGGGGACCCTTTTTAATACTAAACCTACCGCGGTGGGTCAAATGACCGTTTTCAAATTTTGTATTAAAGTGCCTATATGCAACGTTATACCTTCAATGTTAATTTCTTTAATAGACATACTTAGAGAAAATACAGTTCTTTATGCCAAATTAACTGTTACCTGAAATCAATTGCAAAGGTTATCAGTTTTTCATAAACCTACCGCGGTAGGTCAAATGACCGTTTAAAAATTTTGTATTAAAGTGCCTATATGCAACGTTATACCTTCAATGTTAATTTCTTTAATCGACATACTTAGAGAAAATACAGTTCTTTATGCCAAATTAACTGTTACCTGAAATCAATTCCAAAGGTTATCAGTTCTTCAGATAAGAAGGTTTAGTGTTAAGAATGGATAGTACGCAAAGAAAGATGAAACAAAAAGTGTGGAAAGTTTTGTCCAAAAACCACCCCCTATCGAGATATAACAGGTTTTGTAAAAAGTTTAAAAAAAATCATATATCCAAAATGGTAAGTGGGAGAGGAAAGGTTTTGATTGTAATATAACCGGAGAAGATTAAAGATAATAAAAAAATATATAAATACTGCGATTATTGCTATTAAATAGTATTTATTCTGGTTTAATCCAAACAACTACTATTAGGTGTTTAACAACTTGGGAAAAATTAAGGGCAGTTACTAAGACTTCCTTTTCGTGGATAGTGATATTTTTTTTCGTAAACTATAGTCTCTCCTGGTAATAATAAAATGAAAATCGGGCCTGTATGACGTACCATTTCGGAAATATGACTTTTTAAAATTTTCTTGCAAAAGGGATTGGTTTTTAGACAAAACTTTAGAGACTTTTTTCATCTTATGTTACACCCTCAAACCTATCGCTAGTGAAGGTTGTATATCAAAATATACCCTAATCGATATCACTCATATAAATTTAACACTAACCCACCGACAGTTTATGTACATTTTAATTGATAACGTTTACAATTAATTTCACGTAATAATTAATTTGGTATAAATAACTGCATTTTCCTTATGTCGATTAAAGAAATTAAGGTTGAAAGCTCTAACGTTGCATGCAGGAATTTTAATAAAAACTTTGAAATCGACCATTTGACCAGTTTCTTTAACTTTAGTGTTAACACACTCATGCAAAAGGTCTCGCAATATCAATACCAAGAATACATTCATCCTACTTTTATTTTCTTTTTTTAATTCCATACCTATCGATGAAAAAAACATTCACAAATTATTACAAGTGTCTCGTAAACCGTAATTTGACATCATCGAAAAGTAACCGGGAGGAACGACAAACCTGGAGGCGTCAACGGGAATATCCGTAGGTTAAATAGTCATCGTCCGGATAAATTATACGGCACATAATTTCCGAGATTGATTCGTAAACCCGTCGAATGTGTTTTACGGGCCACGTGGACCGTCATAACGGGCCCATATAAAAATAACCAGGGACCCGAAAGTCGGAATTCTAGCGGCGGTCGACGAGGAACCGCAAATTGGACCGCTGCGAACCGAACGTAACGCGGACGAAATTAGGCAAGAAATTAGGTAATAAATCAGATAACCGTGCAAATAGAACAACGGATCATCTCCGGCGCCGTTTGTGTTCCCCAGGTGCTACGTGTGATCAGTTTACACGTGTTGGACACGACCGTTTCGAGACAGCCGGTGTAACTGGTCCACATTTTGTGTATTTGTGTGTGTGTGTGTGTGTGGGAATGGTTGCCCGTCTATCTAACGATGCAGGAAAACGTGAAAATATTTTTCACAGTGAAAATTTTAAATAGGTATATAGGTCTACCACATAGGTAGATTATAACTACAACGAAATATATTTCTATTGAAAAAGATACTAAAAGAATAGAAAAAAAATGATTTCTAGGATAACCTTGGAATAGTGATCTCTTTCCAAGAATCTAGGATCTTTTCGATCCCCATCGAGATGAACGAAAGAAATAAAACGCCCGGGAATATCACCGATTCAATTTTCTACTCACACTAATTCCATACTAATGCAGTCATTCATCATTTCCGATTCCAGGAAGACCGAGGGACCTGGCCGACGGCGGTCAGGAAATTAAGTACTCGGCGAATACAACCTAAAACACGTGCACACCTTTGTCGCTTATTTATCTTAAATCTCATCCTTTCTCGCCGGCTGGGAATCCTTCCACCGCAGAACAAGGAGCTACCTTTACCCTGTTAACCGCGGAATTTAGTTTCAAAAGACCTCCACCGGGTGCTGAATTAAAATTAAGCAATGAAAAAATGAGTAATGATTATATTTTTATTTGACAAAAAAATTAACCATTCGTTTCTGAATATGTTAATCTTACTGAAAGTTTGGAAATCGTCGAAAAATAATCAAATACATACATAAAAGAATGAGATAAAATTAAAGAAACAAAATAATTTACAAAAATTTCTATTTATTTATAAGTGTTATATTTTTCGAAGCAACGTATCAAATTTAGAAAATGTTTCCCAATTTCAGAAAAAAGAAAAAAATAAGAAATATTCTTCCCTTGCTGCCTCTATCCCTACAACAGATAGCTGTTGTATTGGTAATATAAAGGACACGTACCACCGAATATAATATTCTTATCACATTTTATACAATTATCTAGTTTTTTTGTCAATGATAATTTCTTAGTTTACATGACGAGGAGCTGTAACAACAAATTCAATTGATTTATAATCTTTTTATGCTTCTATATTATGTGATTCCTTGTTAATAAAAATATACCAATTATTTAAATTTTAAACGTGTCAAAGTTTCTGTACAACATGAGTCTATTTATTGGCCGAAATTCTATCCCTCAAAGAATTAACACTAGAACTACCAAGGCAGTCAAAATGACTGGTTCTTAATTTCTTATTGAAATTGATTAGATTTCTAATAGTGCCTTTTCTGAAATTCGTCACAACTGTGTCTCTATATGGAAATTAATTAAATCGATCAATTTATTATCCTCTTTTGTCCCCTTTCTTCCTATATATATATATCTAACGTTTTTAAACATACCAAAATAATCCTCGGTACTTCTAGTGTTAACCCCTTCAGACCCGATTTTATTTTCATTTAACAAAAAATGATTTCATACTAAAATTAATTTAACTCATGTGAATGAAAGCAACAATATACTTTTTACAAAAATATTTATTTTAGAGGTGTATTTTTTTATATTAGATTCACTGGTAAGTACAATAAGTGTTGGAACTGAGTTTAAACCTATACGTATTAAAATACAACACGAAAAGTATTTTATACATTACAATGTGCACAGGGTCCGAAGGGGTTAAAGGACCTACCTTCGCAGAAGGTGATGGTCACTCAAAAAAAAAAAAAAAAGAAAAATAAAAAACCTTGGACGTCATTTCTCGGAGAACGTTTCATCTCCAAGTTTTCATTCAGCAACCCCTTATGCTAAGGGGGCAAAACGCTGACCGAGACGATGCCCTAACAGGATGATTGCCCGTCAATTTCAACGCATCCTCGTTTCGTCCGTCGGTTCGCCACGAATGGCCACCTTTCAGAACGCGAATTCATCGTCGAAATTGCGGCTCCGTTTGTGCGGAATCCGGAGCTTCCAGGTCGCGATCGCAATCATGGAGACGTGGAACTCTGTGTCTGTATGTGTGTGTGTTTGTCTCTCTCTCTCTCTCTCTCTCTCTGTCTCTGTCTCTCTGGTCCGTTTGATTCAGAATGCGTGCTGCTATCGATTTGCATCGAAATGCGATATTAATGCATATCGTGCACGGTTTTTCTCGGTCGTTTTGTCGTTTTTTTTCGTTATATTTCGAGGAACGAGACAAAACGGTTTTTGTATGTATAATGGGAGTGTGTCAAATCTTTCCTGGTCGATATCGGTCTAAATCGCACGGGTTATAATTTGTAGACGATTTTTTTGTTTGTATGCATTGCTTTACGAGCGTCGATAAACGCGGGCGCTGCTTTATTTTTTGGCGGCACGGTGATAACGATAAGCTAATGGGAATTTAGATAATATGGAAAATCAAAACTTACGTATGTATTAGGGTGGTCGTTAACAATTAAATCTTTTGCGACGCCCCCCAAAAAGCTTTCTTATGATGCAAAAACACTGGGGATTTTTTTTTTTTTTTAATTAAAAACAATACGATTCAAGTTAATATGATTTTATTCGAAATATAAACAATTATAGAACTCAAATCAATAAAAAAAACATTAGTTCAACCTTGGAGTAAAGAAATCTAGATATTAAAATTACGTTTGTACTAATTTAGTTTTAAAATAAAAATATCAATTTGAATATCTTTAATTTTTTTATTTAATAGATCAAATGTGTTTTTGCATTAGAAGGAAGCTTCTTGGGGGGCGTCGCAAAAGATTCAATTGTTAACGACCACCCTAGTATATACATGTATCTCCATCGACATTTGTACAAATTTAAAAAAAAGATCTACTGATAAAGATTATTAATTCATGACGAAATTAACACGTTAAAATCTCCGCTCGCAATTTGACATTTTTTAAAAAAATGTTTCTCGTTTGTTCACTTTTTTCGCAAGAGATCAACAGTGATTTAAACGTGTAGATCCTTTTGTAGATAATTTCGCATCGCTCAACCGCAATGGTATCTAAACGTGAAACAGCATTGCGGTTTGCCAAGCGACACGTTAACTGCCATCAATAACCGTTCGTCCGTCTTTGTCCCGATCTAAACGTTGACCGCTCCTTTGACACGTTTGTTAAAGTGGTTACCGGCGTCTTACTAATTACCCGCGTGCGTTCAATTGCAACGGGCGACGTTTTGTTTGTTGTCCGTTTCGACGTGGAATTCGTGTGGCGCAAACACAACGCCGCGATGTTACGAAACAACGCGAACAACTTTTAACGATTCGCACGCAGCCTATCGAAAACACGAAACAAATCGCCAATGTTCGATATTTGTCGAAAATGAAATTACTGTATGCGTTCGAAATTGAATTTGGTGTACAGTAGAAAGAGTAATAATTATTTAATTTCCTTAGAATTAATGATTCAATAATTATCTATTTTTATGGATTTTAAAGTTGAAATTTGTTATTTTTCAGTATTCATGCCCATAATTGTTAATGTGATCTATTTTTGAAAAATTTTGGATATTACGTTTTTCAAAGGTTTTGAAACATTTATTAACAAATTATCAAGACTTTAATTTTTTGGATATATTGACAAACTACTTTTATAATTATGAGCATAGTTATAGTCTAATAAGAATAAAAAAATTTAATAAAAAATAGAAACCGTGGAAATATAGTTTTTCCAGCTTGGGAAAAATGCTCAAAGAATTCTCTGACAATCTTGAGACAAAATGAAGCGACCTTTTTTTTACAATGACTCTCCAGTGAAGGAAAAACCACCTTTGACTTATCATCCGCTTTTACCGAAGAACCTGGCACACTTAATTTCGTTAAGCACCGGTTTTCTTGAAACAGAAAACGTCTTTTTCAAGAACTTTCTTTCATCCACAAAGGACGAGTTAGATAATTAAAATAAAAAATTCTATCCTACTCTATTTTCCCTAGAAATTAATCTATATCTTCGGAACTTATATCTTTCGGAAATTAAAAAATCAAACATCTATTTATACCCTATACCCACCAAAAAGAAGCTGATCTCTAAATAAAAATTCCACATTCAGCAATAGACTGCAGGTAACAACGAATTATTCTGAAAAATAACCTCAATAATTAAAAAACCCTTATTTCACCTGTCTTTCTATGTTTAATATTATCACCTAGAAACTCGCCCTTAATTTCATCATACCTCGTCACCAGTTAAATAAAATCCCAAAAAGACTAAAGCAAACCAAAGAAAAAATCACTTTTTGAGTTTCGCCCAATTTCGAACAACCTTAACCGGGTTGTTTCGTATCGCGAAAAATTCGGAGTTTTCCGCCGATTTTTTTTTTATATTTTTCGCCATCCCGTGGAGACCTCTTTCCAACAATAGAAATCGAAATCCACATGGCCCGGCGGATCCGCGACGCGTGAAGTTTAAAGGCGCGATGCACAATCCGCGGATATATATCCTCGTCCGTGCAAATATTGGACGGACGTGGAATTTCGGGTATATTTTAAGAGATTCATCTGGCGGGTCGAAACGTTCCGAGAAGCAATTTCGATCTTTACGATGCTTATTCTCGAGCGGTGTTCACCGACGTCCGAAAAACAAGGGAACACACCGGTCGCTCGCTGTTCCTCTCCGTCTTATCTCGTATCCTGATGTTCTTCGAAAAAAATTGCAAGTAATCCTGAGGAGGAGAATCGCGACTACTTTCGCCAAGGTCGCGGTTCACGGGAATCGATTAACCCCAGTTTTTGAATTATGGGAAATTTGAGTATAAATGGAGATTGAATGATAATTTTTTATGTTTTGTGGTAATTTGTTGTATACTGGAAGTACCAAGGTTCTTAATTCTTTCTAAAGGTCACTTTTATAAAAGTCTGTTTTCTAAAATTCTTCCTAATAGGGTTTATATATATGTGTGAATTAAATATTTATATATTAATGACAAATATGTACATATTAGTGAATTAAATACTTGATCTTCGGTACTTCCAGGGTTCTTCAAAAAAACTAATCAAAATAATAAAATTCAAAGCCCTACAAAAATTTAGATAATTCGTATTTCCATACAACAGTGTATAATATCAGATACCTACAATTATACACATATTAGTGAATTAAATATTTAATCTTCGGTAATTCTAGTACTTTTCCACAAATTTTCTACAATTTAAATAATTTGTATTTCCATGCAACAGTATATAACATCAAATAACTCCTAACTCCAAAATTTCCAGCTTTATAAAGTTAATCGATTCGACAAGTGAACTGACCTACACATTCCCTTTCTACTTCCAATTACTTCACGTTCTCCCTTTGTCCTTTGCCTCCATCTCGCTCGTTCCCACCGGTCTGTGTTGCGTGTTCGAATGTCAATGACGAAGTGTGTGTCTGCGTGTGTGTTTATTCGGGCAGCGGAGTTTCGGCAGCCTTGGTAGGCGCTAAAATTCTCACTTTCGGTCTCGTTGAGGTCGGTCCGTCTGCCCACCGAAATTCCGGCCACTGATTCACCAAATCGGGATCTGAGACCGTAGGGTTTCCGTCAGGGATAGAACACGTTTCGTTCATTTTTTATTTCCCCTCCCTCCCCCCTCCACCACTTACATTTTGTCCGGTAAGTATCCGTTTGTTTACACGCGCGGTCTCCTTGAGTGGAATTAACGAATTAAACAGATATTTCGTGTATTTATGTATGTGTGTGTGTGTGTGTTTTTTTTGGTTTTCTTTTCAGGATTCTTTGGAACTCGGGTTCCGATAGTTGTCACGTTAAAGTGGATATTAATCTTTGTCCGAGGATACTCGGTTGACTCACGTGGCTACTGGTGGAAAACTACTTGACCACCGATCCGCAACTTTGTTGACGAATCTTTCGAAAGTTACCGGCGTGGAAAAGTTTCCAAATTTTCGAGAAACATAGTGTTTTCACAGTAGAACTACAGAGTATTCATTCGGTATATCTAAAATCGTTGAATAGATTTGTTTGAGAGAAAGAAATAAAGGGGGATAGTAAATTGATCAATTTAATTATATATAATATATAGAAACATGATTATGAAGAATTTTAGAAATCTCAGTGATAGAAATTTAAGCAATTCTTATAAGAAATTCGGAACCAGTCATTTTAACTAACATAAGAGTGATGTTAACCGATAATTGATTGAGTTGGGAGAATTTTCATTGTATTGTTGTGGGAATTTGATTCGGAGTTTCAAGTAAGTTTTATTGGTTTCTGAAAACAAGTATTTATTATTCAAAGTTTGTCGAAATTGTTGGGATTTAATTGTGTCGAGTGCAATTAATCAGAAAATTTATTTTAAATAAATATAGTTAACTATATAGTTAATAGTTAATATATTATAATAATTACTTAATTAGAACATACCTATAGTTAACTATATATAATTTTAATTGCCTTGGTAGTTCTACTGTTAATAAATAAAAAGAAAAACACCAAATTTCTCCATAAAAACAATTCCACGATATCCCCATAAATTCGCAATACGTGTGAAAACAAGAGAAATTATGAAAATTTACATTCGTGACTCACTTCTCGTCACAAAAAATTCACAATTTGTTTCACTCTCGTAATCACCGACACACGGGTTCTCCGAACGTTGAACAAAGTGTTTTTTATCTCTCTCTCTCATTTCTCCGGGCGTTTCACGAAGAATCCTTCCCACGCTTCGGTACGTTTTCAATTACCTCGAAGAAAAAGACATTTCCGATATGAACCGGTCACGCGTTAAATACGAATGCAAACGGCTTGCGCGCTATCGACAAAACTGTACGCAACAACTGGAACTTCGGTGCACCTTAGAAACATTAGCACACACACACACACACACACACATTGAAATTACCAATGACCAGCGTCTAAATTACATCGTGTGTGTAACTCATCGATCCGAATGGCCGCTTAGCCTGATTATTGGTGAGTTTCCCTACCAATTACGAGGACCAACGAGGGAATTTAATGCTCCGCACAGCACGTTTCAAAGACACTGGTCCCAGTACCAACGGGGGGAAGAGAGGATGGGAGGGGGATAGGGGAGAGAGAGAGAGAGAGAGAAGAATCTTAAGTATTTTGACGCTGCGCTTTAAAGATAGTGGCGGTAATACAGGTATACGCAATTACCGACGATCCGATCCTGAATTACACCACCCCCGTAATTCACGGCTTTAAATAGCCGCTTACCCCGATTACCGGCTCGACCGTTCGCTCTCTCCGCCGCGGTTTCGATTTTAATAATTTTCATATTTCCCGGTAATTCGCACTTAACGTCGACGATACCACGGCCGACAAATGAATCATTATCGCCTAAGCAATAATACGTAAGTATGTAGCCTCGGATAGGAGGAATATGTGTATCGGGAATGCGGTTCGCCCCGGGGACAAGAAACTTTTCGGTTTTTTTTCTTTTCTTTTTTTTTTAATCCGTTTTATCTCACCGACAATCGAACTACGATGGAAGTTCTATAAATAGAGGACGTTGAGTTACGGCCGGTCTTGAAAATACGCGAGTACAGGTAGCCCACTGTGCTTACTCTGCTAGGTTCAACCTTGATACGCTGCGAAAGGTGTGAAATCAATTTTGAAAATCACACTTTTCCAGGACACTTGTCGTACTTTCAATTTTAAACACATCTAAATGTTTGTAAAGGAGAGAAAAATAAGTATGATTGGACATTTAAAAAAGGACTCCCTCTGTCCCATAATACTCAATTTCAATATTATTTTTTCTTATCAGTTTAAGATTTTTTTGAAAAATATACTACTCTTAAATAAAAATATACCTACCTACTAACTCTTTTGTCAAAAAATTAATTTTATTAATAGTATTTCAAATAAAAATAATCTATCAAGATGACCAAAAATAAATATATATATACAGTAGTTCGATTGAAAGGTGAAAGGTACATTTATTACAAGCAATTACCACAAGCCTCTTTCCTTCAGCGACCACTTAAAATTTCCATATCACACGTTTGGTACCCGGATCCAACACCGGTAATTAATGACATTACCGTAACACGTCGACGTCATGTTCCTCACGAATACGCGTCGTTGTCGAAATACACTTTTCGATTATTGTTTCTTTCGCAACCATCGAACGATGTCTTAAATTTGCTTTTAATATCACGCCCCTCGAATCGAAGCATTACAGCACCAATTAACGATGTCATTGTAACCGACTCGGGGTATCGTGTCCGTCATGAATTATATTGTTCACGTCCTTAAACATATTTCTCTCTCTCTCTCTCTCTCTTTCTCTCTCTCTCCCACCCCCTTCATCTCTCCCGTTCGTTTATGCTCTGTCCAAGGCTGTGTTCCGTGTGACCATGCCCAAAGCCATGTCGTATATATGCAAAGCAAATGCAAGGTCGCTCGCGCGTGTCTCTCTGCCGAAGAAAGTGTGTGTAAGTATGTGAGTATATGTATGTGTGTTATGTGTGTGTATATACAGAACGGAGGAACGTAAAGGCTCGTTGCACGGAACACACCCGCACAGAACACCAACACCGAAACGACACACATATACATAGATACGGAGTTGGTGGTTAAGCGGTTTTCACACTGAAAATTTGATTATTAACACTAGATTTACGGACCGAGCCAATTTGACTCATTCAAAATTTGATATATATATGTATATATATAAAACTATATATACATATAAATATAAAACTTTAATATATATATAAAACTGTATATATATATAAAACTTTAATATTATTTTCGAAATACATACGTTGGTTTTTAGTTATGTAATGAGACATATGTAAATGTTAATTATATTAGTATATTAATAAAGTACACTTCAGTAAAAGTAGGTATATAATCAACATCCGTAAATCTCACTAGATTAACACTAGAACGACGATTAATTGGATAAATTGAAAAATATTGGGTAAGTATGTTTGAAATAAAGATATAAAGGGGGATAGTAAATTGATTAGTTTAATTATTTATATATAGAAATATGGTTAAGAAGAATTTTGGAAATCAAAATATTTGAAATTTAAACGGTTTGTATAAGAATTTCGAGTGTGTGACAATTAACGAGGGACTTTAATTAAACCCTTAGGTTGTTTCGATGTTGATCACGATTATGAATTAATCGAAGGATTTCGAATGGGAATTTTATTTCGTTTTGATTTATATTCATTTTTGCGGACGGTAAGTTAAGCTGCCTGGGGATAATCGAAGTTTGAAATTTGCGCAACGGTTGGATAAGTAATCGCATTGAATTTTACAGTGAATGTACCGAGTTTCGGGGCTTTGAAATTGTCTGAAGTCACGTGTGTTCATTTTTTAAACATTGGTGTTCAACGTTCGGAACACGTGAAATAATTCCTTTAAATATTGTGTGTTTTGTTCTAAAAAGAAAAAAATTCTTTCAATGTATTTTGTTTATTTTAAAATCACGAATTTCATTGTAGACCACAATATTAAGATTACGCTGTTTGAAAATGAGTCTTTGTTGGAGTTTGTTGAGGTCTTTGTGCGGTTAAAAGATTCTTTAAAAAGTGAAATAGTGTGTGTGAACAGGTATTGGTCACCCAGTCGGATTTCTAGCCGACATATCTGTGCTGTTTGAAATTTCTGACGAATCTTATACGCGTTTGAACTTCGCAGTCTTGGAATTTCAAGACTTTGAAATTATTGTACCGTGGAAATTCTTTTGCGGTGAAATTTCCACGTTTTCGAATCTCACGTGGAAATATCTACGCACTTTTCTCCATTCAATATTTCCTCAATACAGAAATTTCACACCCAGAAATTTCCAAAATAAATAATTCTATCTCTTAACATTGCCTCCCCCCAGAAATTTCACGCCCAAAAATTTCCAAAAATAAATAATTCTCCACTCAACATTTCCTCTCCTCGAAAATTTCACATCCAGAAATTTCCAAAAATAAATAATTCTACCCCTCAACATCACCGTACCAAGAAACCATCGTCCCCCAATTCCAGACACTAATCATTCCTAATTTTTTTATAAATTTCACAAATTCCGATCAAAATACAGAAAATTCGTTTAGAAAAAAATCGAAAGACATCGTCGCCCGATGTGAAAGCAGCCTAACCGTGCAATGACGTGGCTCGCCGGTGGCTTCATAAAAATCGCCGGCGTTTCGACGGAAATCTCGGTACTTAAACGAGACAAAACTGGACCTTGAGGTTTCGTCAATGTCGACGATGCACGCCATGACGACCGCACCATGCATGCCAGATTTCGCGTTCCGGCCGGTTTTCGATTTCGTTTCATCTTTTTTTTTCCCTCTCTTTCTCTCTCTCTCATTCTTGTTCGTTTCTTTTTACACGGGCAGTCAGTCTCTTTCTGATAGAGCAATTATGTTATTCCGTGCGGGCCGTCCACTGTGTAACTGAATTTTGTTTTATTTATTGTGACGTCCGTTAGCGTGTAATTTCTATATGACGGAAGTGAAGCCGGGCTTTAGGTAATAATTTCACTTCGTGCCCGGGAGATTACGAAATGTACAGTTTCTCGTCGGGTTCGCAGCCGTAATTGTCGAATGGTTCATTCTTTTTTTTTTATTTCTACCGTGACTAATCCCGGTAGCCGAAATTCTTAATGGAAATAATCTTTTTCCCAGTTTAAATCTTAATTTTTTATAAACAATTTTCTTTGAAATTTCGAATTTTGTCATTTCAATTGGTAAAATTAAATCGGGGATTTTGTTAGTAATTTTTTAATTTATCAAGCTATGAATTTTTTATGATAAATCTTTGACGTCATTAAAAAAATTAAGGACTGGGGAAATATGAATCTAATAGGGGACTCGTGCCGGATACAATATTTCGTTAAAATGCAGATTTTCTAGCAATACCGTCTTATCCCCCATTAACGAGGGAATTGTATCGGGGGTCTCATTTCATGCCATTTATTATCAGGAAATGAATAATTCAGTATAGATTCCAATTTATTCAAAGCTCAATTGTGAAATTTTCAATCGTGACTCAGTTTCAATTCGATCCAGTTTTTTTTCTACTACGACATTTGAATACCCCACCAATTTAACATGACCGATAAGTAAAATCACGTAGAATTATTTACCCTATTATTATAAATTCTCCTACTCCGAAACAAAATAAAAAAAACACAAATTATTCGATGGGACACAGATATTTCAATTTTAATCTACATAACGATCCCTATTACACAATTTCCCCGCAATTTCCCTCGTTTTCGCGAACTATTTATTTATGGCAGTCAAAAAGGCGAATCCTCAAACGGCGAAAATCGAAAATTTATCTCCCGGGGCCGAGGACGAGACTCGCGAAATCTGCTGCCAGAATCTTTTTACGCCCGTTCAGTTCTTCTTCTCCGTATTTCTTTTTTTTTTCGACGAACATCACACTCTCGGGAGAGAGAAAAAAAAACGCGAAACGATCTGCCGAACAGACGTTTCTGTGCGTCGCCGAGTTGAAAACGCAGACAACGAGAAGCTTTGAGCACCTTGCGTTCCAACTCCGCGGCTGTAAAACGCGCGACCTTGAACGGTATTTATTGACCTGTTCTGCATACTAGATTCACAAATAGCTGATTCATTATAAGCACCGACACCGCGTTTCATTCACTCGACTCGCGGAACCCGAGTCGCCTCGCGATTCGTCGCGAAAAATCGCGAAAGGTGGTTTTTCTGCGAAAAATAGCGTGCGAGACTCTTTTTCGCGAAAAAAGAATGTTAATCGAATTGGGGAGAAGCGTGACACAGTTTTAATGTTGATAATTGGGCCCATAATTATGAAAGGCTAAGTCAGTATCTCAAAAAAAATGAAAGTCTTGATAATTTGTTAATAAATGTTTCAAAACCTTTAAAAAAGGTAATATCAAACATTTTTTAAAAATTGACTTAGAACACTTACATAATTATGGGCATAATTAAAACACCGATCGTGTAGGAGAAGAGCTATGCAATTTTGATTAGGAAATTATACACCTGGGCCCGATGGAGATTTTCAAACAATTATGCCAATTAAAGTTATTATTTTAAATTTGTATATATTGTATATTGAAAGATAATGACTGGAATTACTAATGATATTTCCATTAAATGATTTAATTATGCGTAAAGAAAGTTTGTGATAAAATAATTGATAAAAAAATAATTCGATTGGGTCCATAGGGCCTCAGTGTACAAATAACGTAATCCGATAGAATTTCGATAATTGCACAGCACATTTTATGAGGTAATTTTGCAGAAAGTTAATGACACTCGATAATTACCCGAACAACGAGGTTGATTGGATTAAATCGAAGAATACGAGTGCAAATTAATCGTGATAAACGTTCAATTGAGCGAACTTACGAGAACCTTGAAGTACGGGATGGATTTTAATTCTTACCTGGAACAAAAAGAATATTCATTATTATTATTATTATACGAGCGTAGTAAAACGAATTCGAAGCTATTATCCAAAGAGAAATACAAATAAACCAATGTATGCATACTTCATTCACTCTTTACAACGAAATTAGACAAACATTGCTGGATCTATTTTTGCACCTGTTGCGTAAAATCACAAATCTCTTCCACTCGCCCTGTACACGCGCAAATACTAATTCCCGAAATAAAGTATTAAAAAATATGTCGGTTGAGCAACGTACGAAGGTTGCACGGATTTCACTTGAGAATCTCTCACCAATCAATACCGTATTCTCAATTTTATTCTGTCTACTACACGCGTAAATTTCTTATTCAACAATTAATCAGGGTAATTCACAGGTATTTCAATTATAAATTATCTGTCTATTTTGCCAACCCATATTTCCCAAAAAATTCATTCCTTTTTTTAACGGTAAGGCCTATCTAAGCAATGTTAAATTATACATTTTCTTGCACACTTTTTTGGATACCTATTAAAGTTATCACTACTAAATTTGTACAGTATGTTGCCACCATTATTTCATAACGTTTAACAGGAGGAAAGTAAAAAATCTATATTTTCATATACATATATGAATTTTGTTCATAAAGCCTAATTTTTCAATATTTTTACATACTACGTATATTAATATTTTTATTCTATGCAGTAATATTTTAAAAAGCTCACAATAAACTGTCTACCACATCATATTCGAACTGTAGTGAAAATTTAATTGCTCCATCTCTGTCCAATCACGAGAAAAGTGTCCAAATGTAAAAACAAACTGATACTTCCAGTGTCTTCTATTTTTTTCAATTAAACTCGATTTTTTTAAATCACCGGTATATAAACACTTATAATTACCATTTACACTTCGAAACATACACATTATTTGGTATTAAAATGTTCCTAAAAAAAAGGAGCATAAAATGCCACATAAAACATGAAAAAGTGATTATTTTTTCATTTTTAACCTACGGAAACTACTTAATTCGAGACTAAATCAATGAATTTCCCCAAATTCTCGCAATCTCGATCGAAAACTAAGTCGCAACGATTCGGATTAGGTTATGTTAAGTTAGGCTAGGTCATGAGAAAAGTGTCCAAAAGTAAAAACAAACTAATACTTCCAGTGTCTCCTATTTTTTTCAATTAAACTTGATTTTTTTAAATCGTCGGTATATAAACACTTATAATTACCATTTACACTTCGAAACATACACATTATTTGGTATTAAAATGTTCCTAAAAAAAAGGATCATAAAATGCCATATAAAACATGAAAAAGTGATTATTTTTTCATTTTTAACCTACGGAAACCACTTAATTCGAGACTAAATCAATGAATTTCCCTAGTTTCTCGCAATCCCGATCAAAAACTAAGTCTCAACGATTCGCGTTTGAATTCGCTGGGCGAATAATTAAGTCCCGAGAAGGAGCAGGTGCAGCGCGGAGTTACATCCCGATGCACGAGGTCCTTTTATCTCGGTTTGTCGGCCCGGGTGAGCGAGAGTGTATTGGTCCCCGCACATGCAGATACACAGACACGCAAGTGGTGGGGCCCGGTGGACTACCTGGATGTGCCTTGGACCCCAGTGGTCCGCATTCCAAAAGTCAAGGACTCTCTCGAACTAATCCGAAACGTCGGAGGCGCCTCTCTTTTCGCCACGTGCCTACGTTTCTCTCCTCTCCTCTCCTCTCGCTGGCATTGCGAATCTTTCCAGAATCGCGCTCGTAGATCATGGACCAATCAATGATCTATCGAATTAAAATTTCCTCCGTTTTCGCGATTTTCCAGGGAAAATTAAAAATTTCATTTTGGTACAGAAAATCGTGATAAATTTGAAAAATGAAGGATATTTAAAGTTTATAAGGGGGAGGGTAAAGATTTTAAATTAATAATTATCTAAGTTTAACGATCCATATTATTGTATTGATCGATTTTTGCCAGATAAGTTATTTAGTTTCTTATATTGTTATATACGAGCGTTAAATTTCCATAATTATTACTCTAATGTCATGGCATTAAACTATTAGTTGTTAAGTTAGCAATAGTGACGAATCAGAAATTATTTTCATTCAGATGCAAAAAGTCCAAGATTTTAAATGATAGACAATCCGATCAAAGAATTGCAAAACGGAATTATTTTCTTACTCCGCCGGTATCCTGACAAATTGCAAACGACGACAATCCTCCGTCGATTATGAAAATCCTGTTGGCGAAAAAATTCAACGGCCCCGCGAACGGATCGGCAATTTTGAAACCTTCATAAATCAGATGGCTCGCTAATCCCTCGCGGTTCGCCTTCGCAATAACTCAACAACGCCGAATTCTACCAACTTAAGAAGAATCATATATATAATTCACCCGTACTGTTCACGGCTTTCTCGCGCAACACCCACGCCAATTTGCTTGTTTTTTTTTTCTTCTTTTCTTTTCTTTCGCGAATTCGCGCACGTGTCCTTGTGTCGCATACACGCAACTTACGTGTTTAAAATCGGCCGACCTAGGCGAAGGTTGAGCGAAACGAATATGCCCGCAGGCAGAACGGGATACGACTATTCTCTTTCGGACAACTATGCCGCTTCCGACTATGACACCGAAGGTCAGCGCAAGAAATATCGAGGACCCGTTAGCCGGAATTCACCGACACACTCACACGAACGCGGGTAACAACGCGTTATTACGTTTAAAACGGATTTAATTCACTTTTTACTGAATGCAATATATGTATATATGTAATTTCCTGCTCACGTACATCCAGATTGTTAACATATTAAATTAGAAAATAGTACGAATGTTTTACGTTACGTTTTTGGTCATCGAAAGTTAATGATAAATGCTGAAATTTAAATTTTTATATATAGATAGATAATTACTTTATATGGGTTATAGGGATGACCCTTTTCTACGAATGAAATACAAAATAAAATACAATAAAACTAAAGTACAAACATGAAAATGAAATATAAAAGTATAACGTATAAGAACATGAGTGACGAATGTAGCTAAAGTAAGAAATATGATACAAATATGAAAATCACAGCGATAATGATGAAAGTAAATGAAAGAAAGAGTAACTTAAAACCTAACGCAACAAACATAACTTGTTAGAGAAAAATTATGGTGGAATATGTAGAATATTTGTTTAAATATATTTTTGGATCCACGGGGAAGGAACCAATGAAATTCTACCGTGGCGATGAACAATTGTTATTACCGCACTATAATATATGTAATATTCATATACTTATATATTTCAGAACCGCAAGGTTGGATTTTTCATTTAAAATTGAACAGAGTCGGTAGCCTTGAATGAATAGCATCATTTACGCTCTGTGCAAATAATAAATTATTATCTTTCGTATTCCTGTGAGGAGATAATTGGAAATGAGAAACACGGTTAATAACTTAACGATAGGGATTGAAAGGCAACGTTGTCGTGCGGAACTCTCATTATTGACATTATTATTATCATATTTTTTTTCCCCCTTTCCACCGAGCCGGCAAAAAGATGCATAAAGACGAGTTGCAACAGTAGGACTATTTCGCAAGTCTAACCTGTATACATAAAATTGATATTAAAATATACAAATAATACGCGTAACGAGAACCAATGCCGTACAATCCAGAAAGGCGAGAGAGGCTGATAACAATAATGGAATCAATTCACTCTTAATACCATCGGCAGACATTTATCGATATTATATTTAACGCGAATATTTTATAAAAATAACATTACTATTAATTATGAATTATTCTCATTTTATAAATCACTACACCATTACTTTTACGATAAATGCTAAATAAATAATAAAAACAATCAAGAATATTATTTTTGTCACCCTGTGATGTACAAATAAACAACAAATCTTATTCTAAATATAAAATTTTCTAAAATATAAAATATTGTATATGTATAACATCTATAAATTGATATAAAAGATCCTCTTACGGTTTTGTTCCCGATGTTGCTCAAGATGATAATACGAAACAGTTCACGTGAACAGAGCGAGACTATGTCGCGCAAGGATTGTTGATTAAAATCAGAGGCCTCGTACGGTTATACCTTAATAAGGGAATCGTACCTTGACGGACGAACGAACCGGTGTGACAATGGCGCAGAACGTGAAGTAAATGATTCAAGGATAAACAACCCGAGAATTCTGTCTCGCATTAGGAAGACTTTACCTGCAAAATTTCTTAACAATCCCCGCGAATTTTCAAAATTTTCAAATATCAACTTTGGGATCAAACTCAAAATAGAGTTTAATAATTAATTTCCACTAAGTTCCTTTTAAATAACACCGGTGAAATTTTAAAATGCAACACAGATATATTTAAACATATACATGTAACTGATAATTTCGTACAATTTAATTTAATTTAATTTAATTTAGGGTTTTTGGATCGCTTAATATGCCAAATCAATATTCCTTATTTCGAAGTCTATACTTTTGCGATCGTTAAAATTGCGACAAATAAATATTGACTTAGACCACTTTCATAATTATGGTCACAAATATATTTAAACCCCTAAATTTCCATGCACGGAAATTTCCACTTTCAAAATTTCAACGCGAGAAAATCCCCGCGTCACGAACGTGTCATCCCCTCTCCCCCCACCGTCGTATCTCTTATCCCCCTTTCTCTATGTATTTTCTAAAACAAACAAAGGCTTAACCGGTATCACGAAATCCGTGCTCTATTTCACGCGACGCACAGGGGCGTAACGAATGGTAATCGGGGCGAAACAGGCGGTTAGACTTCTGTTAGGCCGTTATCCAGTATCCAGCCAGTAGTCGCGTAGAGAGAAAAAAAAAAGAAAAAAAAAATCAGCAGTCGTTCAATGACCGAGTTCAAACCATTAAAGAGCAACAGGTTTCGCTGCTGCTCTAAGACTTCGAGAATCAAGAGAGCCGTGTGACGTACTCTCTTGTATATATGTCTTTCTCTCTTCTTGAAGGCCCACGAAGGCGGATAAAGGCGAGAATAAAGTCGAAAGGCATTCACCCTTGGTGAAAGTAGTTCTTCGATCGATGCTGCCCGTACCCGTTTGTAGTATGTGCGCAAGTCTCGCACGACAAGCTCATCGAGCTTATGTGCAGCTTTCACACGGCCGTGATTCACAACCGTTTTTCCTAACGCTTTTGAAACCGGTGCGTCGCGACGCCCGGCTTTTTTTTTTGCGATCGATCCCAGCGCGGAGTTTGCTTTAATTACCGCGATAACAGGGACGATCATTTTATATGGTGTGTATTATATTAATAATTATGATTTTAGGAGTCGCGAAAATTTATAATTGTTGGTAAAAATTATTATACTTTGGCCTATTGAACGATCCATAAATTCAAAAAGTCTATACTCTAGGTGTATATTATATGTATATGGGTCTATTAAAGTTATTAGTAACTAAATTAATGTTACTTCAAGTGATTTGGAAATTATTAGGATTTGTTCGATGGAAATCTAGAAAATTGTTCTGAGGTTTCTGATCTATACTTTGGAATATTTTGAAAGGAAATTTTCGTCAGGTTAGGCTAGGTTAGGGACGATCAGTTTCTACGGTGTATATGGGTACAGTAAATAATATTTAAAGAATTAGGTAACGATCGTAGAAAAGCTAAATTAATGTTACTTTAATTGATTTGCAAATTATTACGATTCGATCGATGGAAATCTAGAAATTTGTTCTGAGGTTTCTGTTCTATAATTTGGAACATTTTGAAAGGAAATTTTCGTCAGGTTAGGCTAGGTTAGGGACGATCAGTTTCTACGGTGTATATGGGTACAGTAAAGAATATTTAAAGGATTAGGTAACGATCGTGGAAAAGCTAAATTAATGGTACTTTAATTAATTCCAAAATTGTTACGATTTGATTAATGGAAACCTGTTCTATAATTTGCAACATTTTGAAAGGAAATTTTGGAATAATCTCTACAACAGACATCCGTAATTAAACTATACAATTCTAGAATCTCTGTCTTACTTTTCACCTCGACAGAAAGTGTCTCTACAGAAAATAAAATGTCCAGGTAGTTCAGTTTCTCCAGTCCGTAATTTCCGAGTGATAAAGACGAAAATAAAGTCGACAATTTTTTTAAGCTATTCACAGTCAAATTTCTCCCCGGTATTTCAACGTGAAACTCCGAAAAATTCGTTGAAATGACTTCTTTACGACGAAACGACTCGTTACATCTTCTTAGAAACACTGCGGAAACTTCCAATGGCCCCGTCGGTTTTAATGTAACGAGTTTAATGACATGGGCGCATAATGAGCGGGCGGAAAAAGAAATTAAATGGAAGCTATTTGTACGACTAACAGTCCTGGCGTGACTATTAGACAGGAGAACGGACTTCTAAGAGTCCAACGGGGCCACTGACCTGCCGCATAAGTTCGTGCGTTAACGTTCGTTTCGTGAACTCCAGCTTCTATCGAATTTTATTCCGTTTGGCTCCGATATCGAAAACTTCCACCCCATTTCCGTCCTTTGGGACAACAGAGTCCTAGTTATCCCTAAGACATCGACCTGGAGAAATTCTTACGATAGTTCACCCTAATGCTACGGAATAGCAAACTAACATTTTTTAACATTAACCCCTTCAGACCCGATTTTTTTTGTAGAATAATGTATTTCTACACTTAAAATTAACTTAATTCATGTGAATGAAAGCAACGATATACTTTTACAAAAATATTTAATTCAGATGATCACTGCTAGGTACATTAGGTATTGAAACTAAATGTCATCCTAGGCGTAATAAAATATAGTACGAAAAGTATTATATATTTAAAATATATGGATACTGGAAGATAATAAAAAATATAAAAATACATTACAATGTGTATTGGGTCCAAAGGGACTAAAAAGTATTTTTTGTAATCAAAGTTTACCTGTTTGATATTCGATGATTTATTCAAAGAAAATATTGTAAATTTATTAGAAAATTTACAGATTATTTCGTGAAATTTCCACGTATAAAAACAGTGTACTTTCTCTTCGTTGTTTACAACAACACACCGGCAGTTTCGTCATCCGAGTTTCTTCTATCAGATTGATTCTATTAAAGCAAAGAACACACAGCACACGACCACAGTCTAAACTCTAACGGGTCACTGACCTGCCGCGACGAAGCAGGAGACGTAAAGTTCATTTCATTAGGCGCCGGATACTTAGTGAAATTAGTATTAACACTCAAACGAGACGGACGCGCTCTCACTCTCGAGATGCCTGTCGACCAATACATTTTGAACGAGAGGAAAACGTTTGCCAACTTCGATTTTCACAATGCAACAAGAAAACTACAAATTTCCCTCTCCCCAAGAAAATCTCACGGTATATTTTGTATTATAAAATATACGAGATAGTAAAAATATTTCCGATCCTGTTTACATTATTCATATAATCAAATTGATCTGGCTATAAAACGATTTGCGAGTTTAGCTGATACATTTAAACAATTCTTAATTAAAGTAACACAATGTTGTCCATAAGTACGTGTGATATTATTGAAAAAAACCGTTTTATAGCTAAATAAATTTGAACGTTATATGAATAATAAAATATGCGATACAACAAATGAAATAAAATATGCAAAAGTGTGGAAAATAGAGAAAAATAAAATCCCTGGTTGGAAAATATTTTTGGTGACGATGACACGACAGAAATAATTTTCACGCAGGAATCCCGGATTTCTTTCGTAAATTAGTGATAACAACCGATAAGATTAGAAACGTAAACGGCGATTGCGGCAACATCCTGCACGTTTTCCGTCGATGTGATTTAATTCTTTCAGCCCCATAATTGGTCTCCCCACAATGACTCCCAGCATGGTCATTAGGTCGTGTCTTCGAGTATTTGAAAGGGTCACTGACCTTCCGCAGCAGGTTTCGTTAGTAGTATTTGTATCGTTAGGTATACTAGTCAGCCGAGGATTACGTTAAGCTTCTTTTCAGCCGTGCCGTTCTTCCGAAGACGTTTTTTCAGTATTAATCTTTATTACCTACTTCGCCAAACAAATTGTTCGAAAAGCTTTTCTACCTTTCGCTTAAATCACCCTCTAACTAGAAGAATTATTAAAAAAAAAAATACTAAACCCTTTTCCCTTTTTCATAATAAAATAAATATATATATAAAAAATAAAATATTTCCAAATTATTTCATTATATGATTATCATAAATCAATTTAAACTTTCTCTTCAAGTAAATGATCACATAAATTATTGATGATTTCGTTATTCCCCCCCCCCCCCCCCTTCCACACTCTATGAGTGTCTTATGTAATTTAGACGGTGCGTAGTCAAATTTGATGAACTAACAGTAATCCCATGGTGACTGTTAGACGGAAGAATGTGTCGCGGAGTGTCCAAGTATTATGGAGGTCACTCACCTTCTATAGAATATTCGAGCAGAAAGGTTCATTAGACGACGTACGGCAAAGTACGTGTGCGTTAATAACCTTTAAGCCAAGGGGAACCATTTGGCCTCATTAATCTCGAGCATGTAAATAATAACGGCAATGGCTGGACAATAAATACAGCCGGCAGGAGCGACGCCCTCTTTAAAGGGATATATAAATAACCCAATTACAGTGAAAATTCGCAGGGAAAAATCGATACCGTTCGCAATTATTAAATTCGCCATTATTAACGGCTTCCTTTAATTATCCCGCGCAAAGCTAGTCGACATTTTCTCCGATTTAACGAATTACTTAAATAATAATAGACTAAACTGTAGGTGAATGGTAGAATTAATTTGAAGGAAATATTAAATCGGTCTTGAAAGATATATCTGTCAAAATAAATTCGTGGAAAAAATATGTCGAAATATTTATTCCACCGTGGAATAAAAAATATTAAAAATATTAAGTAAAATTGAACGTTGGAGATTTAAAGTACATTCTTCCCTGTATATTTGTCTACAGACTGAGATAGGCGATGCGGCCATTTTTTTTCTTTTTTGTCAATGTTTGCCGAAGGTAAGCACCCTTTGACGGTGTGGGTGTAGACGACACACGGTACGCTAGTCCATTGGGAAATTTCCCGGTCGCCTGATGGTCCAACTTTCTCCGGTTTCCAGAGACTCGTGTTATTTCCATAATATCGCGAATTCCGAATGTTGTAACGCGAAACGCTGGGTATAGACGCTACATGCAACATTAAAACCTGCAATTAACATTGCGAAACCATTTCGGCGGAAATTTCAATTTCAAATATCTCACCGCAATTTTCTGTTACACCTGCGATTCTAATTCACGTGTTGACATTCCTAGTTATTTAAAAAAGAGGAAACTCATATTGCAAATAATTGAAAATACGTGAAAATGTTTTTCTTAATAATTAATAAGAATAAAAAGAAATTATATAAAATACTATAAATATTAGTATTTATCCAACGCAACAATTTGATATTAATTTACCAATTCACTATTATCTTCACGATTTTCATTTTGCAAATATTTTTCAAATTCAAATTTCGCGTTCCAAAACCCCTGAGAGAAAAAAAAACAGAACCTTCTGAAAATCCGCGTGAAAACCTTGTTCGCAAAGGTCCGCCATAAATTCCCGCTGAAAACCTGCTGGCTTTACTACGACGTAAATCGAGTCGTACGTTCGCGTTATGGTTGTACAAGTAAACTAATTAACCACGTTAATGAACCGTGATATAAGAGGCAAACATACGCACGGTAGTTGCATGCCTGATGTGTACCACGTGCTTCTATGGTAATGCGTGTGGCGTATCGTAATGCGATGCAAAGGTAATGGTAAACGAACGGAAGAGAACCGTCGAAAAGAAAAACGATGTTTTATTGATTTTTCGATCGACGGCCCTTAACACATCTGGATTAATGTGTAACGGTTTTCATTTACGACAGAAAGCTGTATAATACGTATAATAAAGGAAACAAAAATTTTTTAAATCTTACTACAAATTTATATAAATAAAATTTAGATATTGAAAATCTTTCGACTATAATAATTAACGAAAAAACAATTAATATAAATCTACTTTCCGAAGACATACTAATATTCCGTAATTATAATACTAACGCACCAATTATAGGGAACACGTTGTTGCATAAGAAAAATGCTGTTTTTTTCTCTTTTTTTTTTCTTCAGCCGCAGAACGTATTTTTAAAAACGAAAATGAAAAATTGCGACAACAACTCCGCCGTAACGTTCTCACGCATTTAACAACGCGGACTCTCGCCGTTCGAGTGTCACCATTTACAACATAATGCAACGTCGTTAGGGAGAGAAAAGATTATGTTACAAAATGCATGTAATTTGCCGTCTTGTTTTACATAAGAGACAATTGCGATTCTCGTTTCTTCAAACGACTCGCCGTGATTTCGAGGTAGCGTCATCCAGCTGGTAACAATGCCCGGTTTGAAAAATCTGTTTTTTTTTCTTTCATTTTCACCGACCACCACATGTTTCCAGTGTTAAAAAAAACATACACAAACACGTTATTAATATTATTATTACGTATTCGACCTTCGATTCGGTGTCCCGCGAAATCCGAGCCTGCTCGAATTAACATTTCACCATGAACAGTGCAATCGCGCGAATATTCCGATACCATGACACTTGCGAAACCGTTGCCACCGTCTCGAACCAATTACGGGGTGAACGAATATCACCGTCGACTAGAATAATTCGTTCGCTCCGTAATTGGTTCGACGGAAACGTTACTTCACGGACACCCGAATATTTACGTTCCCCATGAAACAGTAAGAAATTTCGATTAATTATAATAATACTACGTTCCCCGTCAGACGGTGAAAAATCTCGAATAATTATAATAATATTGACATATTGACTGACTGTTACACATTTGGCCTTGTGAGCGATCCATAAATTGAACAATAAAATTAAATTAATCTATATGATAATATAGTCCCATACAGGAGAAAAACGTAGGACTTTGACTTTTTCGATTCAATAACGGCTTCTCATTGTGGATGGGTGAGTGAATAAATCATATAGATTAATTTAATTATATTATAGACTTTATGGATCGCTCAAAAGGTCAAAACAATAATTCCTTACGTGTAACTATAATTTTCAGTAATCGTTAAAATTACAATTATTAATATTGATTGACTGTTCCTCATTGTGGATATGTGAGTGAATAAATCATATAGATTAATTTAATTATATTATAGACTTTATAGATCGCTCAAAAGGTCAAAACAATAATTCCTTACGTATAACTATAATTTTCAGTGATCCTTAACACTAAATCTACGAATGTTGATTATATACCTACTTTTACTGAAGTGTACTTTACTAATATACTAATATAATTTACTAAGTGTAAATTAACATTATGTTTCATTACTTAACTAAAAACCAGCGTATGTATTTCGAAAATAATATTAAAGTTTTATATATATATTAAGATAATAATCAAATTTTGAATGAGTCAAATTGGCTCGGTCCGTAAATCAAGTGTTAAAATTACAATTATCAATATTGACTGACTACCAAAAATTCCACAGAACATCCCGATAACCACCTACGACATCAACCACCCCGAACACCATAATCAAGGAACACCCATGAACATCCCCATAGACCATCTCCCAAATATCGATTCGCGAGTCCACCGTGAGTCAGGTGTGAGTCTAAAGCCTGGGTTTCGCTGCAACCCGCGCGGAGACTGGTTGTTCTCTCTCATTCTCTCTCTCTCTCTCTCTCTCTCTCTCATTCTCTCCCACTCTCTCGTCTCCCGTTTTTTGCAGGTGCACCGGGCGGCGGGTTTGTCCGGGGACAAAAATACGTGTACATATCGTCGGGTCGATACGGCAATGGAATATTGGCTGTACTATTGAGTCAGAGCCACCATACATTAACATATTTAATGTGCCGCGAGCTCACTCACACACACAGACACATATATGTATACACTCTTCTACACGTATACGTCCGGTTGCACGTGCACACACACGACGATATATGCACCACGCACACCAGCACGATGCGCATGCGCGAACCATGCACTCGACAAGTCATTGACCCGCGTATAAAACACTCACACGCACGTGTTGGCACCTACACGCGCGAGCGCAACGGACGCCAAGTCTCTCTCTCTCTCTCTCTCTCTTTTTCACCGTCATCTGCGCATTCTCTTCTTTTCGTTTAATCTTCATCTCTCTCTCTGTTCTCTTAGGCTTTAGTTTTCTGTATTATATTAATTTTATTTTGTATTTTAATTTTAATTTGAATTTTATTCCTAGTTATAAGTTTGTTGTATTATATTTCTCTCTTGCTGTCGCCCTTAAAGGGACCATCCCTAAGACGCAAATATAGTAATTATCTCTCTCTCTCTTTCTCTCTCTCTCTGAGTGTGTGTGTTGGGTTATATGTCTGTGTCTATCCCTCTGTGTGTATAAGTGTGTCTCTCTGTGTGTATGTGTGTGTACTGTGCACTGTGCACCATTGCACAACGGCGGGATCGTGTGTTCGCGGGGATTGTGTTCCTCGCAGTTATTATTATTACGACGACGGAGAGACGCGAAAACGCCGGGGACGACGGTGTTGGGAAACTCCCGGCCGCGACGTTGTGGATCAGACATAAACGCGGCGACTGAGCGAGATTCGCGAAACGACGAACATTCGGCACCCGTGGGTGCGTTATTAACCCCTTCGGGCCCTGTGCACATTGTAATGTACGTAATACTTTTCGAGTTGTATTTTTAATACGTACAGGATTAAACTCAGTTCCAACACTTAATGTACTTACCGGTGAATCTAATATAAAAACAATAACCACTGAAATAAATATTTTTGTAACAAGTATATCGTTGCTTTCATTCATATGAATTAAATTAATTTTAGTATAAAATCATTTTTTGTTAAACGAAAAAAAAATCGGGACTGAAGGGGTTAATTACTTCACGTACAAATACATCTACACATACATCTCAAATAATCTAAACAAAACAGCAATTAAAGAATTTAATAATATACTGCGCGGTGTTCACCGAAGATAGCTACATTGTATGTCAAGGGGTTAAAGGTTGAGGATGGATTTTTCGTTTTTGGAATGAGATTTGAGGGATGACGTTCCTTTGAGTAGAGAATGGAATCGTAATAGAAAAGTGGGAGGGACTATTTTTTTTAATTCCCTTTTTCACTGTTGGAATCAAACGATCTTTCGTTGAAAATAATTGATAGCGAAAGTTGGGCGATTAATTGTGTCGCTTTTAATTCGCTTTACGAATTTTTCCACGAATCTGAATTTCACAACGTAGAAATTTTGGTAATGTTATTTTATAAAACAGATATTTATTTAAAATTTATTAATCATATGTTACCAAAATCAACCTCGTGTTCAAATTTGAATATTATAGTCATTTATATTACTAATAATCAAAAAATTGCACTAAACATTGACAACTCTGATTAAAAGAAAATCTTAAAAAATTCTTCCCAAAAATTTCTATCAAAATCCCCGATTGGCTCGATTGGACTTTGATCGCCCGACATATCCACACACATTTACACATACATTACAATGTAACATTTATTGGCTTTACTCGAGCGTTAAGTAATCGATAATGACTCGAGATCTTTTGACGAAGCATTTCAGAAGAGGGTTTTATTGATTACTTTTACTTTCCGACGTGAAAGGAAAGGTTTTTAAGTGCCGCATATTCCATGGCTGTCTTTAAAACACGTGAAACTGCCGCGCTCACGAATAATAAGAATAATTCGCAATATTAAGAATAATTCGCAATCGTCGCGTTATACTTGTTTGTTTCTGGCGATGGGGATCTGTGTCGAGTAAAAATCAGGGCGTTTTCTTGCTGTTATCAACGCGACATTGAAATACAGCGGCGGGTCACGTGACCCGCCGCGACTACCGACGTGTTAACGATCCGATCGTTTCGACGATTAACTCTAACGCAGTTTGTAGACGAAATCATTCCCTGATAGGGGAACATGCGATTTTTTTTCCCGTTAACTTTCCATGCCCGATCGAGTCGCGTTATTTTATTATTATACAAGATACGCTACACGTACACTTGGCGGAAAACTTGACACCATCTAACTTTATAGTCAAGTATTTTGCATACGAATAGCGTAAGTTCTCTCGCGGAATTATCCGTGGAACGTGATAAAAGAATACGAGGCGGGTGAATTCATTGTGATAGCACTTATCAAAGTGAAGTAAAAACAATTAATGAAAGTTTCATCGTTAGTGAAAGTCTCGTTAGATATTACGTCGTTTAAATATAGTCCGAATGTATTCGATATTCAAATGTGTCGACGGATTGATAACAAGTGTGCGTTTAATTTTTTTTTATTTTCAAACATGTTGCGGTGAGTTTCGAATTTTTCCATTTTCCCACGGTGACTCGGTGTAATCGGCGCCTTTCGAATTTCTTCGCTGGCCGGCGAGCTGATAGAACGTCGACGGCGTAATGTATAAATTGTCGTTATGAAAGTAACATGTGTCCCATTTGTGAAAATATGCCCGATTAAGAAATTGCGCAGCGGGGTTAACCGCAGCGACTTAGCTTTAATTGGTGGTTAACGTAACGCTTCGGTGACACTCTAACTTTATTATTTCAATATCCCGCCATGTACGAAACAACCCGCGAAACGTAACCGAATTTCCCATTAGCAAAACCCTCCAAATATGGACCGTTTATTTTGAAATGAATCTAGTAATGTGAAAGTATTTTTTTTTCTTTTTATAAATAAAAAGTGAACACTAAATTTAGTAGAAATAACGTGATATCTCATTTTTTTTAAAAATTGGACTTACACTACGGTCAAAATGTGCGTATAATTATGAAAGTGGTCTAAGTCAATATTTAAAAAACAAATGAAAGTCTTGGTAATTTGTTAATAAATGTTTCAAAACCTTTAAAATACATAATATCCCAAATTTTTTAAAAATTGATTTAGACCAACAAAAAAGGTCTAATTATTACCTCTGTCAATCTAGACCAATACAATGCTATCAACTACCCTCCCCCCTAACCTCCCCTTTATAAAACCCACCATATCAAAACTCTTATCAACAATCTCATCCCCCGTTAACACAATCAAACAACCCCAATTCCCCTAAAAACCCACCAAAATTCACAAAAACAAACAAAAAATCCCTCACAACAACAACAATCTCTTAACCCACTAACGAAGTCTTCAAAGCGCCCGATACAAAAAAAAACATCTCTCGGAACGAAGGGTGGAATTCTCGAGAAACCGTGTCCCCGAAATTCACGGGGCTACCATCTCGACGTGACAATGGCTGTCACGATTTTCTCGAGATTTGCGGTGGGCCCCCAGAACCATAGGGGGGGCGGGGGGGTGGGCCCCGTAAAAAGCTGGGGACCGCAGAGCCACGGACCCACACGAAACGAAACGGCCGCGAAAGAGCCGTAGTTGTTGACTCGCTGACTGACTAAACTAATGACATCGTTACTGACTGGCCTGGCCTTATGCTGGCCTCTCTCACTCTCTCTCTCTCTCTTTCTCTCTCTCTCTCCCAGCTCTCTCTCGTTCAACGACGGTGCAGCATGCGGCAACCACACCGACGTTACTCGACACACCGATGCACTTTCACACGCGCACATTCACGCACATTCAGCACAGACTGCGCTCACTGTCGAGTTCAACGATCTCTCGGCGAGTTCTCCTCTCTTTCTCTCTCTCTTTCTCTTTCTCTTTCTCTCGCGGCTCTCTCCCGCTCGTTTTTCTCGCTCCCTCGTCGTCTCCCGTCGTCTCCTCTCTACTTCTTCGGGAGTCTCGTCTCTCTCTGGTTGTCTCTCTTCTACTTTTCGGTTTTCTCCTCTCTTTCTCTCTCTCTCTCTCTCTCTGTTTGGCGTATAACTTGCGCGTCTTTAGTCTGTCTCTGTCTGGTGGATTTTAAGAGTCTCTCTCTCTGTCTTGTTTCTTTCCCTTTCTGGATTTTAAGAGTCTCTCTCTCTCTCTCTCTCTCTCTCTCTCTTTCTGTCTTGTTTCTTTCCCTTTCTGGATTTTAAGAGTTCTCTCCGTCAGTCACTCTTCGCTTCTCTGTCTTTCTCTCGATTTCGCGAGCTTTGCTTTTCTGTCTTCTCGTCTGTTCTCTCTTTCCAACCGGATGGATTTCAGGTGTCCACCGTTTCTCTCTCTCTCTCTCTTTCTCTCTTTCTTTTTCTATCCCTCTCTGATTGTTCTGCTCGTTTTCTGACTTTCTGGATTTTTATGTCTTTCCCCCGCAGGTTTTCTCTTTGTGAATTTCGCGTACTTCGCCTCCCCTCTCGTCCGACCAACTCTCCTCCTCCCCGTAACTTTCCCGAGTTCACTTGCGTTTTCTCTCTTTCCCCGGGTTTTCGTCTGTTTTTTTTGTCTCATTTCATTTTTCCAGCTCGTCCGCCGCCCGAATTTCGCTACCGTCGTTCTTCGTCTATTTCCCTCGCCATTTTTATCCCCCGCCGGTCTGCCGGCTTTTCACCCCCCACCCCCCCCCTTCGTTTTCCCTCCACTTGCTTTTCCGTCTACCACTGTTTTCATCCCCCATTGTTCCATCCTACCCCTCGGTTCGTTCCTTCGCGTGCATTAGGGACTTCAATGATTAAGAACGGAAAGTCTAAACGCACCCGTAGACACCCGAAAATTTGTGTCTCGCTTCTTTTTCGCATGAATTTCATGCGAAATTAATGATACTGAGGATTTTTAGTAGTGTAGACTCACGATAACTTTCCGACTATTGGGAGGTGACTCGAAAAATTGATAGAAATAGAGAATTAGTGGAAATTTCATTGTAGGTTCACTGTAAGTGGAAGTGAGTGAACTGAGGAAAGTTATCGAGAGAAAAGTCATGAGACTATCACTGTATCATTAGAAATTCTTGCCAAGTCTGCGAGGAGCATAGAAAACTCTGATTTGAAAAAGAAAACAATTTAATTTGGACCTTTAAGCGATCATAAACAACTTTGGTTGATTTAATTTATTTAATTTATTTAATTTGGCCCTTTAAGCGATCAGAAACCAAATTTGTTTTTGGTTAAAAGGCCAAATTAATGCTTAAAGGGCCAAATTAAATTGTTTTATTGTTATACCAATAAAACTCCAATTTCCCAGTAAACAAATTCCCAACCAAACAAAATCCCTCTTCCACTAAAACCTTTGTTACACCTTCAAAAAAAAACACACCAAAAATCTCAAAGAAAATTGACCCAAAACGTCGGCGAGCACCGCCGCGCAACTTCTGTGCTTTCCAAGCGTGATAAGCGGCTGCACAACTTATCTCGTCGCCGCACGTCCTCATTCCATTTCACCAGTCTTATCGATAGCCGTCGTATGCTAATCATCTTAACGAGCAATAAAATATTATTCGAAGGAGACAGCCCGGGTCTTAATGTGACGGAATGTTCACCATCAACGTATATACATACAAACCACTACACACACACACATACATATCCAAGATACATACCTATATACACACATATACACCCCTGTACAAAAGTATCCGGACACTTACGCATTTGCCAAATTCGCCTAAATATTTCGTAAATTTAGTTTCTTTTATAGATGTTTTATATTGTCCTTTAATCTTGATGTTGTTCTTGGGTAAGACCAGCAATATTTATTAACACTAGATTTACGGACCGAGCCAATTTGACTAATTCAAAATTTGATTACTATATATATAAAACTTTAATATTATTTTCGAAATACATACGTTGGTTTTTAGTTAAGTAATGAAACATATGTAAATGTTAATTTACACTTAGTAAATTATATTAGTGTATTAGTAAAGTACACTTCAGTAAAAGTAGGTGTATAATCAACATCGATAAATCTAGTGTTAATTAATACTGTCGATAAAGTTATTATAAAGCAAAGTAAGCGAAACAGACATATAGATTATGAGATTATACAGTTTTAGACCATTTTAGCTCCAATCCGTTCGTTTCTCACATTCTATTTGGTATATTTTTAGCATTTCTCTATTTACTATACTCCTTGTACAAATTCGTATGCGTTTTCCTAACGGGCAGGACATACGAATGAAAAAGAAATTTAGTCAATTTTATATCATTTTGTAAGAAGAATTGTGTAAACTATGCTCTCTATATACTCTACTATAACTAAATGCTTCATAAAAATTAATTTCATTGAGAAATCCGTATATTATTGTAGCATAAATACAGTATTTACATGAATTTCATAGGTGTAATTATTAATTAATTTACTCTGGCCTCTGTAACGATCTAAAACCTTTAAATAAAAATTGAAGTTACATATATGTAACTTACATATACATATAAATAGCTTTATATGTAACACTTATAAATAGCTACACATGTAACTTACATATATCTAACTTCAATTTTTATTTAAAGCTTTTAAATCATTACAGGGGCCAGAGTAAATTAATTAATAATTACATTTAAAAAACGATCCTTAAAATTAAAGAGCTTAGACTTTCATAGGTGTCCGTATACTTTTGTACGGAGGTGTACGTGTATGTGTCACACGTACAACATCGAGAGTGAGAGTCCCCAACACACACACACACACAAACAAACGTACAACGGTGTCGAGCGAGAAAACGTTACACACGTATACACCATCATATGTGTCTATGCATCTGTGTGTCGGTGAAACGTTCACACGCGCACCCACCTCTGCGTAAACGGACGATCCGAGAAGACATGTGGGTGCACACGCGGACAACGTCGACGGGAAGCGCGGATGCAGCATTTTGCGCCCGGCTGGAATGTCCGGTGCAACTTTATTACACCTGATCGCGCATTACGTTCCGATACGACGTGGGAGTCGTAGGAATGCCGCGGTGAGCCTGCCACGGCGTTACGGTGTGATATTAAGACTTTAATTTAATCGCCCGCCGCTTGATGTTTTCGTTAATTGGACGATAATTGATCGCACGCCCATATATACCACTGATTCACGTACCGTTTTATAATATTGTCCGTGTAATCGCGGTCGTTGGCGAGGTGGGAAATATTGTAAGATTAAGATTACAAGGAACGATGATAATTATCAAGAGTGATTTTAAAAAAAGGTGGAAATATTGTAATTAATATAATAAACATTTTGTTCCAATAAGCACGATTATTGGTGAGGTGGAAAATATTGTAAGATTAAGATTATAAGATATAATAATAGTTATCAAGAGTGATTTTTAAAAAAATGATAATAAATATTATAATTAATATAATAAACACTTTGTTCCCATAATCACGATTATTGGTGAGGTGGGAAATATTGTAAGATTAAGATTACAAGGTATAGTGATAATTATCAAGAGTGATTTTTTTAAAAATGATAATAAATATTATGATTAATATAATAAACACTTTGTTCCCATAATCACGATTGTTGGTGAGGTGGGAAATATTGTAAAATTAAGATTATAAGATATAATAATAGTTATCAAGAGTGATTTTAAAAAAAATGATAATAAATATTATAATTAATATAATAAACACTTATTTAAAAATATACAGATTATATAATATATGAACCGTTTCTTTTGAAAGTACTGTAAGTCCATTTTTTTCAATTTTTTCTCCCTTTATAAATAAAAAGTTAACACTAAATTTAATAGAAATAACGTGATATCTGACTTTCTTTTAAAATTTGACTGAAGTACACTACTTTCAAAATAAACGGTCCATATATTTTCCTCACTTCATCAAAAGTATTACATTGCAATTCTCCGTTCACCAATCACGTATAGAGCGTGAACAAGAACTTCACTACTACGGTGTATATTTTCCGCGGCGGACGGAAGATCACGATTGCAGGCCGGACGAAAGAAAATTGCACGGGCGAAAGTGTGACGGAATTGAGGCAGGCGCGTCAATTGTGCCGCATCATGAGAAAATAACTACGTTCGTACGTGACACGGCCCGGAGGAACAGCCAGAATTGACCCCCGCGCTTAAAGGTCAGTGCGACGCGGTGGTAACGACTCGATAACCACCATGATTGTACATATATTGCCCATCTTATCAAACGGCGCGTCGTGGGCATTAAATTCTATCACTTTCCCCTTGCACCAGCTGTCCCTTTAAACCCCCCTGTCTACCGCGGAACCCCATAATGATCAGGGGAATCGTTTCTGACGTCGATATTCACCGACGAATTTCAAACCGAGGAAACTCATTGTCAGCGTGATTTATCGATCATTTCCTCGAGTTTCCATGTAACACTTTGTATCGATTCCTCGAGATTCTGATAATACGGGATTTTTACGGATTTTTCATACGTGAAACGTAATAATTTTTAATAATCTATGGTGATGTTATATCGATGAATAGTGTGGGGGAATAATTGAGGATAATTTTGATAAAAGATAGCAATTAATATGTATATATGTACACGTCGTAAATGATACGGACTTTGAGCGACAGTTACATCTTCCTACAGGGAAACAGGAAAATTCTTTCCTAAGAATGAAAATGAAAGAAGACTCTAAACGACCTTACTAAACCGCAAGAATCCCCAGAAACCCAAGTATAATTATACTTTATATTTTATTACACATATTTTTAGCCGGAGTGTTATTTCTATTTATAAAACAGCCGACTCGTATCTCGCTGAACATTGTTGAATTGCAAGGAGTGGTCTCGCGTGTAGAATTTTCGCGAGATAAGCCGACCGGGTGCGATAACCAGAATGAAATTTGCATGCGTGAAATTCGCGTTAACGAGCCGAGCTCCGTTTTCCGGCAGCAAATAATGCCGTATCGATCCCTTTAAATTTTCTACACACGCACACAACACGTGTAATACATATACATACACATAGTTAGGTCGTATATTATCCGGATTCTTTTGATTGAAAACATCTCGGCTGTGGGTCTGGTTTCAGCTGGCCTCGCACGACCGAGTTTGATTTATCAAGTTGGTACTATAAATAATTAACTCTACACGTTGACAGCAGTGTAATTAGTACCATTGAATTAGTTAGGAAATTCTACGCCAGAATAATATGTAATAGTTATACTTTTCGAAAGTTTAATTTTTCGCAAAAATCTGAAGGGGCTAGGTCAGGATTTTTCGCGATTTTCGTAATTTGCTCGTAAGTTCCACAATTTTTTAGATATCGATCTGATTCTTTCACTGTGTTATTCGGCATCGGATTCTGCGTCCAAAACGTCTTGAATCATTTGAATAGCTCAAAAATTACGGAAATGACGAAAGAATTAAGGAAATCGCGAAAAATCGTTAAATTAAAGCAATTATTCGATCGGCATTCGCTCAATTTTTGAGATAGCGATCTGAAACTTGCACCATTGTTTTAGTTAGGAAATTCTACGCCAGAACAATGTATAATAGTTGTACTTTTCGAAAATTTAATTTTTCGCCAAAATCTGAAGGGGGTAGGTCAGGATTTTTCGCGATTTTCGTAATTTACTCGCCATTTCCACAATTTTTTAGATATCGAACTGATTCTTCCACTGTCTTATTCGGCTTCGGATTCCGCATCCAAAACATCCCGGATCATTTAAATAGCTAAAAAATTGTAGAAATGGCGAGCGATTTACGAAAATCGCGAAAAATCCCGACCTACCCCCTTCAGATTTTTGCGAAAAATTAAATTTTCGAAAAGTACAACTATTATACATTGATCTGGCGTAGAATTTCCTGAGAAATTCAATGGTACCAGTTTCAGCTCGCTATCTCAAAAACTGAGCGAATGCGGACCAAAAAACTGTCATAATTTAATGATTTTTCGCGATTTTCGTAATTTGTTCGTCAGTTCCACAATTTTTTAGATATCGATCTGATTCTTTCGCTGTCTTATTCTACTTTGGATTCCGCGTCCAAAACGCCCACGATCATTTTAATAGCTCAAAAATTGTGGAAATGACGAGCAAATTGCGAAAATTGCGAAAAATCGTCAAATTCAACAAGTTTTTTTTATCAGCATTCGCTCAATTTTTGAGATACCGTTCTGAAACGCTAGTATCCTACGGTACAATGGTTCTAATTCCGTTCGCGTGGCGATTTTTCAAAAAAGATCCGATTACTTACTGGTTGCACGGATCCGAAATATTGAAAACCGACGATTACCCACCGACGGGTCCTGATTAACTTGCTAACCAGTTTGCAACACTCCGCTTTCCGATACAGTTGGATAATCAATTTCCGTTAGCCCGTTCGAGAGTCTCGACACGCGAACATATTTAATGCATTCGATACCATACGATGGAAATTCCATAATGATTTGTGTTTTCAGAAATTTTCAATGTAAAAGGTGCAAACTTTAAAAGCAAAAATTCGGAAGCAAATTCTAATTTCTTACTAAAGTAAAGTAACATTTGATTAACCCCTTCAGACCTGAATTTTTGTTTTTATACTAATATTAACTTAATTCACGTGAATAAAAGCAACAATTATTTAAGAAAACAGAAAATAATTATTTCAGACGTTATTTTTAATATTAGATGATCACTGCTAGGTACATTAGGTATCGAAACTAAATTTAAACCAATACATAATAAAATCCATCGCGAAAAGTATTATATACATTACAATATCAAATGAATTTCAACTCATCTCCACCATACAACATTCTTCTAAACACCAAAATCCACTAAAATTCCAACCAACACCTCGGCTAATATTAAGACATTAAAAATTTCCATTTTTTTCCCAGAAATTTCAAAAACACCTCACGTGACGAGACACAGAAAAAAGATCCGGGTGTGTGTCGAACAAAGAGTCACCCGTTCCTCTCTTTACGGCTTCCCGATCGACTGTCGTTCCACCAGCGACGACGATTTATCGGCGTGGAAATAAATCGTGCGGCTGAAAGACGCGGTTTCTTTAAAAAGCCCGCGTCCAGAGTCTAATGAGTCGGGACTGATCGTATCTCTGCCCTCGTAAACAAAAGTTTTACGATCGACGGGCCCCACGGGAACGTTCATGCATCATCGACACAACTTTTAATAGTTCCCGCTGTCGGCGTCGTTGCAATAATCGTGTCAGCGGGAATGTTTATTGCCTCCAGCTGGGCAGCTTTTGGAAACTGGTCAGGAATTCCGTGCCACATGGAGACGTCCGTCACCGATGGGCCGAATTGAAAGTTTACGTTACATGTGTTGTCTTTTACACGACACGCTGGCCGATCGATGTTTTCCCGCGGTGAAAATATATATCATCGTCGACGCTTTAGATACATAGATAACGAGATAAATTGTGGTAGCAACTGTTGGAATTATGCTGTTGGAAGTTTTGATCGAAATAAGGTAAATAGTTTTGGTTGTATTCTCAAGTTTAAAAAGATCCTTATTTGTGGGATTAAATGTGAAATTTAGGATATGATTGTATAATAGTTTACGTAGGAATAGAGTGAAACACATTTTTCTATTCCACCGACTACAATACGATGGAGGAAGATCTTCGAGTAAAATTTCTGCAGCTATGAAATATGCAGTAAAACTACCAATGGCATCGTAAATGCTTTTATAGGTGTAGTTTTTTTTCCCCTTTTCATTTTTTGTTTCTTTCAAAGAAAGATGTCGAGACTACTCGAGAACTTCAGCGCGTAAAACGTGAAACCCGAATAACTCAAACGAAATTTTTAGCAAATCAATACCGTTCGCCGCACTCGACGAGACATTTCGGCAAAAAGACGACAAAGAAAACCTGACTCTTGACCAAACACCATTTCCGTTCGTCATACCTATCCATTATGCTTTCAGCAAAAAGAACAGGGAAGAAAAGTGGTAGAAAAAATATTCACGGAAACACGAGGTGACCAACTCCGACAATTAAATCCAACTTTCAGCCGGTTACGCGAGTTCAACGAGATACCTTTTCCAAGCGCGTTTCAGGGAAAAACAGCGGTGGGTAAAAAAACAAAAAAAAATGTCGAATAACCGTAGAAAAAAATGGCACGAGAAACTTCCTTTAACGAACGTCGGAACGGCGAAGCAACGGTCCGTAACGTTGCTGAAAAACGCTCGTGCTAAACGTTTTCCCGCTTTTCCAGGGTCCGCGACACGTTGACGAGATTCTATCGTTCTTCCAGAGCTGCGATACGATTGGCCATTGCCGAACGTGCTTTGAGAATGATCTATAAAAGTGTTCATTTGGTATCGTGATACTTTGGAGCTGTGAAGTTGAATTTGAAGGATTTTGGAGAAGCAATAAAGTTGCATGCGTGGAAATTTAGCTGTGAGGAAATTTGAATATTTAGAAATTTGAACGCGTGGAAATTTGGGTATTTAGAAATTTCACTGCGTGGAAATGTGAATATTTGGAAATTTAACTGCGTGGAAATTTGAATATTTGGAAATTTCATCGCGTGGAAATTTGAATATTTAGAAATTTGACTGCGTGGAAATGTGGATGTTTGGAAATTTCACTGCGTGGAAATTTGAATATTTAGAAATTTCACTGCGTGGAAATTTGAATATTTAGAAATTTCACCGCGTGGAAATGTGGATGTTTAGAAATTTCTCCGCGTGGAAATTTGAGTATTTAGAAATTGCAGCGCGTGGAAATGTGGATATTTTGAAATTTCAGTGCGTGGAAATGTCAATATATAGAAATTTCACTGTATGGAAATTTGCATATTTAGAAATTTCACCGCGTGGAAATTTCAAAGCACAGATATCGTTCTACGTAGAAATGTACAACCGCGTAGAAATGTTAATTTTGTAATTATTTGCAATATTTATTTAATTTAACAAACTCCAATTTTCTCTTAAAAATAACAACGAACATAATTTCAATGAAAACTACAGAAAATCGAATTTCATACCACAGTACAAAGACTTTTAAAACCACTGTATAACCAGGAACATAATTTCAATAAAAACTACAAAAAAATCAAATTTCACATCCTAACTCTACAAAGACTCTTAAAAACCACTGTACATATAATACCCTAAGTACTACTTTGCAGTGTAGAAAATTAACAAATTCCAATATTCCCTTAAATATAACCAGGAACATAATTTCAATAAAAACTACAAAAAAATCAAATTTCATATAACTCTACAAAGACTCTTAAAAACCACTGTACGTGTAACACCCTAAGTACTACTTTCCATTATAAAAATTGAATAAATCCAACTTTTCCCCCCAAAAACAACACCGAGCAAAAATTTCCCCGTCCACCAAAGAAAACCGTCTTTCGTCCCACCGTACGAATACTTTTGTGGTCCACTGTATACGTGTGAGGCTCTTACATGCCGGAGACCGCCTCGCGCCTGTACAGAAATAGCCTTAGAGGCCCGATGCCGAGACGTGTTATGCGGTGTATCGGAGCCTCGGGACCACGCTCACTTTCCCGCGATCGTGCACAGAAGGATGCACGATTCGCACAAGGATCCCAACCACACACACACACACATCTATACACCCGGATAGGGAGATTTTACGCGATAACAGGAAAACAGGCGAAAAAAACATCTTGGACTTTAAAAAAAAAACCGATAGCCGTAACGCTTCTGGGACAACCGAGTCAATTTCCAAGTTTCTTTCTGGCAAGAAAAACACGTATACTATACTTCGAGTTCCCGTGGAAAGTTCGCGAAACCCGTGAGTTTCCGTCGACTCGCGAGGAAACTCTCGTATGCAAATAACGAAACAAGCGAAACTTCTTATCACAGGATGGATTTTTGATATTATATGTATATTTTCGAGTGTGCTGATCTCGGGAAAAATAGTAAAAAAATTCCTAGTGCTTCACTTCTATGCGGAAAATCAGTTGTGAAAATTTCTCAAAAACTATTGAACCTACGGTAAAATGGTTTCCACCATAAAAACCAGAGTAAAATTTCGAAGTTGAATAAAATTTGACTGATTTAATCAGTTTCTTTTTCTTTTTTTTTGATTTCTCCGCCCGTTTTCCCTCTCACTGTCGCTGGAATCCTTTTGCCAAGAAAAACCGCTTATACAGCGACGCGTTACGAAACCGGTAGGGGGGAAGGGAAAAAAAGAAGAGAAAAAAAAGTCAAAGTCGAACTAATCGGTTTAACGGCGGCGAGTATCGACGAACAAATCGTGTCATTGTTTCAAAGCGACGGCGTTTGCGCTTCGTATTGAAACGCAGTGCGTGTATCGGACCGAAGAAACTGGGACGGCAACAAGAGCGATAACAAAGGAGCCACTGCAACACGCTTACAGGCATATTATATGCACGTGTATGCATATATATCTGTGATATATATGTGTGCGTGTATGTTGCACATGTTGCATATTAAATTTGTTTACAGCGTAGACGATGGAGGCTGATCGGTGTTTATCCGTATCACCGCCGCGGGATAATTTTAATTATATGGTTAGCTGGACGGAGAAAAAAATATTAAAAATCTTTTTTTGAGCCTGACCTACGGTTCTATCATACGTATTATATATTACGGTACCGACTTATAGAGAAACTTATAGAGAAAAAATTAAAAAGGTTTATTTGAATTCGTTGCTATTTATTTAAAAGTATATAACAAATATTTTGGGATAATTTTAAAGTTTTGAGAAACTTTTTCACGTGAAATTCATTAGTGGAATGAAAAAAAGTAATTAAAAATGTTTTGGTGTGTACTAGTGGAACGAACGTTGTCACGGGGGTGGAGAATCATGCGAGGAGACAATTTTTGAAATTTTCCACGACGTTTCGAAAAGCACCCACGGTTGAAAATACCAATGCAACCGGTGACGTTTACATTCCACGCATGAAACCTAAATAGAGGCGCAACAATGCAGCTCGGATTCTAATTCAACCGCAAAACCGGCGGGAATTGATTCGAAAACCGCAGAGTCATTGACATCGTCATCTTTGCCGGGAAAAAAAGAAGAAGAAAACGACGTCGGAATAAAACTGCTACACGACAATACGAAAACTGAGCCTCGCATATTTTTATCAATTTCATTTTATCTCTACACTATAAGGTAAAGGCTTAAGATTTTTATTTCCATTTTTTCACACAGCATAAACTGAGTTCACTTTATATAAAAAATATAAGTAATCATCATTGCACTTGATATTTTACTATCATAATATAACAAGTAGGTAATATCTCAAAGTATAAAAAATAATTTCCAACAAACCCGCAAATTTATCACTTAAAAAATCATGGAATCAAAAAAATAAGGAAGAATGGATAAAAAACTAGTGTCCATCGGAAAAATTCAGAAAGTGTAATTATGTGCCTATAATTATGAAAGTGATCTTTGCACAAAAAAAAAAACGACATCGGAATAAAACTGCTACACAACAATAGGAACACTAAGTTTCGCATATTTTTATCAATTTTCATTCTACCTTTACACTATAATATCTCACAGTATAAAAAATAATTTCCAACAAACCCGCAAGTTTATCACTTAAAAAATCATGGAATCAAAAAAATAAGGGAAAATGGCGAAAAAACTAGTGTCCATCGAAATCCCCTATAATCCACCGTTCCCTAAACTCTACTCACACAAATCAAGCTCAACCCCCCCCCCCAAAAAAATCGTCTCTCGATCGCCCTCTAATTTCCCACTCGCGAAAAATCCCACCGAAAAAGATCCATCTCCAAAAAAAAAATCCCCCCAAAAAAAAACACTCCCACGAACCAGGATCCGCAGGAAGCCTATCCTCGTTCTTCGAGGCTCCTCTCAGGAGTAACTACACGGTCACGCGGTATATATCACGAACGAGGGAGAAAGTTTCCATTCCTCGTTTCGAGCCCTCCCCCAGGAGTAAGAAAGACGGTACACGCTGAAGAAAGAGAGAACGCGAGAGACACCGAGCGACCGACTGAGAGAGAGAAAACAAGAGAAAGAAAGAGAGAGAGAAAGAGAAAGAGAGAAAAAGAGAGAGAGAGAGAACCCGGCGCCGGTCATTGGCCCGTTGACGCAGGTATATACACCAACGCCTAACGGAGTGTATACGTCCGTGTTATGTACTTGCATCGGCGAGTCAAGGATGCGATTTGCATACGGTCATCGGATGTCTCTACGTTCGCACCAGAGCCACACTGACGTCTGGTATTCGCTCACTGTCGTTGGCCCGTTCGCGCTTACACGCAGGCGGAATAAAGAGTAAAGGCACCGGCGATCGTGGATTCTGTTCGCGCGATGCGTAATCATAATGAGCCCCGGGCGTTATTCCGAGAGCCCCCGCCGAGTGGACTTGCTGCATCCAGGGAGGATTTTTTATTTTTTTTTGTTGTTTTTTTTTTAACCCGGTGTGATACCTCCGTGTTCCATATCGGGACGATGGGGCTTTTCGAATGGGACTCGTGGTGTGTATGTATGTATGTATGTTGGTGGATATGCGAGAATGTGTTGGTGGATGGTTTATAAAGGGGGGGATGGATTAAAGGCGAAGATATTGAGGAAAGAAAGAGAATCGTGTTATTTTGATAGTGGACGGTGGGAAGACGGTTGAGGGGTTTTATTTGGGAATAGGTGTGTGATAGTGGAGGGTATTGTTGATGATTGTGTGGAATTTATTGGGGTTTTGATGATGATTGTTAGTTTTCTAGGGAGAGTTTTGGAAAATTTAGAATATTAACAGTAGAATGACAAAGGTAGTCAAAATGACTGTTTTCGAAATTCTTATAAGAATCGCTTAAATTTCAAACATTGCGATTTCCAAAATTCTTCATAACCATATCTCTATATGTAATTAAATATTTATCCAATGTTTTTCAATTTAGCCAATTAATCCTCGGTCGTTCTAGTGTTAAGTAATGTTAATAACAATGGAATATATTTCCGATCGTATATGTGATTCGATAGATCTTTTTAACTATAAAAGGGTTAAGTAATGTTAGTGTATAATATAATATTGTGTAAATATTTGGTGAATTTAAATTAATACAATTCAAGACTAATCGATAAATGATTTGAAATTTATATCGGAATGTGCTTTGAATGAACGTGAAAATTTATCAAAATTTCAGAAAGATCTTTTCCTACACTGTTACGAGTTCCATTCATCAAAATCAATTCATCGTTAAACTACCCCCTTGCAGAACTGGTTCTCTCTGTTCAGAATTGCTCATACGCGAAACCCTCTGGTTCGCACTTAAATTTCAGGAATATTCCTCGAATCGTATTCAAGTGCGCCAAAAATACCGTAGCTCTTTCTAATAATACACAACTCCGTGTCTATCCCCATCCCATTCGAAAACATAGAACAAATCCTATTTCACCACCCCGTAAGAAACTTCACAAAAAAAAATTCAGAATATCCCCAAAAATATTCCAAATGGTCCTCGAAAAAATCCAGAAAGTCTAATTATGTACCCATAATTATGATAGTGGTCTAAGTCAATTGTTAAAAAATATTTAGATATTGAAACATTTATTAATAAATTATCAAAACTCTCATTTTTTGTGAAATATTGAAACAAGGTTTTTAAAAAATTTTGGATATTACGTTTTTTAAAGGACTTGAAACATTTATTAACAAATTATCAAGACTTCCTTTTTTTGTTAGACCACTTTCATAATTATGGGCACATTTATGAACACATATACACGTTTCTATTCCATTATCAAAATAACACACACGACCCATCGAAACACCTTGATTTCAGACCACTTCACGCACACTTTCACACTTTCACACGAAAAGGGGGGGAAAAACGAACGGATACACCGAAAACCGCGATGTTTGTTTACCGTTCACGCTCTCCCAATATTTCACGAGGTATATATCCGTGGCGATCGGCGCAACAATTTTCCACAGCAAATGAGCGAATTGTGTGGGACGAAAACGCGACGATTTTAGACCCGTTGCCGGATTTAACGGCGCCGTACGATAATATCGTAAACCGTTTCGGTGGCCGCGAGGTTTTGATATCTTAATTTTGATACTCGTTACTATACGTTTCCCCCCCTCCGTAATATATACACGCGGGAATGACTTAACACCTCGTAAATAATTACGCAAGCACACAGTGAGCGGATAGTTACAGAGAGAGAGAGCCCCTACTAGATTCTGACGACACGGTGGAATTCTTCGAAGATGACCGTACGATCCCGCGGAATTACTTTTCAAAATACGAGACGTTGCACGGTGAGCAATATTTTCCTTTTTTTTTTATTATTATTATTCTTTTTTTATTTCACGCGGTATTAATAAGTGGTACGTGCGACCATCGGCTATTACTTTAACGTGTGTACGTGCGTGTACACACAAAGTGTTTCATTTTACAGGCAGTCGAGAGCCGTTGCTTGGGAAAAAGTTGGCAGTAGGCACAATTTTCTCCCATGAAACTTGCATAATGTATCCCATAAATTTATTACACGACTGCATATTTTTCTACCGATGCAATTACACGTTTTGCACGCGGTGCGAGTGTCTAGTATGAAAATCGTTTATAATTGGAAAATGAATTTCAATATGGTGGATTCAGGGTGGAATAGAGCATTGAAATATTTTCACACCATAATCTCGTTCAACGGAAACGAAAAACGGGCGTTTCTCCCTGTTTATTACTACACTAGAACTACCGAGGATTTATTCGGTATATTTAGAAACATTGGATAAATATGCTTGAAATAAAGAAATAAAGGAGGATAGTAAATTGATCGATTTAATTATTTGCATAGAGAAACATGGTTACGAAGAATTTTGATAATTTTCTTTCTCTTCTTTTTTAATAATTTTCTTTTTTCCTATTTATATAGTTTAATGTTTATAGAGTTCTTTGGATCGCTCAGTAGGCCAAAATAACGATTAAACAATTATAAGTTTTGGCGATCGTTCAAATTAAATTAAATATGCTTGAAATAAAGAAATAAAGGAGGATAGTAAATTGATCGATTTAATTATTCGCATAGAGAAACATGGTTACGAAGAATTTTGGAAATCGCAGTGTTATAAACTTAAGCGATTCTTAGAAGAAATTCGGAACCGGCCATTTTAACCCCCTTGATAGTTCTAGTGTTAAATAACGAAAAAAAAAGATTTTTTTTTCAAGTACATCGATATTTCGCGGAATATGGAATCCGTGTTAGCATCTTGCAGAAAGTCGAGAATTTTGCATACGATGATTGAATGTCTCTTCTGGGTTTGAATCTTCGTGTCGAAGGCAAAGCAGAAAGTGATTGGTATTTTTTCAATCAGTCCGATCCTATATCAATCTAACACACACGTGCAACGAAGATCTCGTGTCGCTTGATTCCACTCGAGAGTTACTTCAAATTTTCCGACACGCGAGATACGAACTTTATTTATTTTATACTGTCTTGAATATAAATCTATGTTTATTAAAATCATACCTGGAAAAAGGGATGAGATGTTAGAAATCTAGCAGACGTTTTTACCATTCCCTTATTTGCAGTGAATACTTCGTTTTAAAGGTTTATAGAAAATTTATTTCAAACGTGGAAACTCGAAGTGACGTTGAAATGGAAATTATTGAAAAAGAAATTTAAAAAAAAATTGACGGATGTTTGTCATTCGCGAGACCACTTGTTAATAATTAAAAATTACTTTCGTCACCGGACATCTTCTTTGTCCTGACAAATATTATATGCAAAAAATATTATTCCAAAAGAAACTGATTTGTCTGTCGTAAGAAAAAAAAAGTGATTTAAATACAAGTTATGCGATCGCCGAGCTGTTTTTAATTTATGTGTCACGTCTAACATTTCGACTACCATGTTTTCTAAAAATACATCAAAGCGTGTTAATGATCGACGCTCGAAAAAACTAGACGCCAATCAAATACAAGACTGTCTCGCATTCTAAAATTTCTGCGCTCTGTATCATCGTGTCTTTTAAAAATCTTTTGAATACTATCATCCCTAAAATTCCACTACCATCCTCCAATTTGCAATAAAAAAGAATCTACAACTCTTCCATCAGATTTCCCAATCGTAATAAAAAACAATCCACTATCTTGCAAAAAAATTTCAATATAAAAACCTAATTAACGTTTCCATAAACTAGCATTTATTTTTCCAGCAACGAAACGTTGGACGTTTTATTTTCAATTTAATAACTGTCTTCCTCACTGTTAATGGGAGAGTTAATAATAATTTTCATTTTTCCTTTTTATGTAGTTTAATGTATATAGAGTTTTTTAGATCGCTTAGTAGGCCAAAGTAACGATTAAACAATTATAAATTTTGGCGATCGTTCAAATTACAATTATTAATTTTTCCCCAGTCAAAAAAGTCCCCCCGTTTATTTCCACAAACCACATCAAACCAACCAATTTTTTTCCCTCTTCCACGAACCGCGTCCCAAATTTCAAAAATCCACGAAAATTCTCTCATTTATCACGCGACTAGCACCGTAGATGTCTCTTTAGGAACAGACGTATCCCGGGGACATCAAAGTACCGGTTAACGATCGACGGCGTAAAGAACGGGCCGCCAATCAAACGAAAGACAGTCGCTAAATTCGGCCCGCAGTTACACTTTCGAATTTGGCAGCCGGGAACGTGACTTCCGTTTCTCCGTTTCGTTGCGCGAACTCGTCCTTGGTTTCGTCTCTCTAACAACGCGATAGATAACTATAATAAACCCGGTGCCGAAAGTGTGAGGTAGGTCAGCGTCACTCACGAAAGAAATTCCGTTTAAAACGTCGTCAATTTCTCTAAAACGCTGACAAATCGATTTAAACTTATTTTCCACCGATATTTCGCTTTGTGTGTATTGCATTTCCGCAAAGGAACTTTTCTATCGTTCTCATGGAAATTATGCGAACGTTTTTATTCCGGTGGAACGTCGGCAAGATTCCCGAACGTAAATTCTGATCGTGTGCGTGTGACACACTTGCCGTGCCTCGCTTATTAATATCAGATGGTGGATGTTTTATTTAGTTACGACGGACCTGTGGGAACCGAAGCCGAAATACAACTTGGAAATCTGTGTTCGCGTCGTTAGCGTCAACGTTACGGCGGTGAAATAAAGAAAGACTTTAGGATTTGAGTGTTATAGAAAATTTATGGAGTTTACTGGACAGAAAAATTGCATTGATTTTGATTTTTTCAAAAGATTACAGTAAGAATTTGAAATTATTAGTAAAGATTAGTTACTTAGAAAATTTAATAAAAAGTATTCTCCGTCATTAATTGAAGCAAGAGGCGAGAATACCAAATATTAATTACGTTACGTATTTAATTTATCACGTATTTTATTAAGTGTCCACTTATTTTTGTCTGCTGATATTAAATAGTTCTAAATTTTGTTAAGTATGGCGTGTTTAGATAATGTTGCAAATATGACCGTCCATTTGTCACTAAATACTGTACATACTATAGGGATAACAATAATAATTACGTTAATTCGATTAAACTTCATCTTTACCTAGTTCCAGTAACTGTCCACTTAATTTTCGCCCGACTGTATATTATAAAAGTTCAATATAATTAAAAGAATCTTAAGTATCAAACTCCGATAAATTGATCGAATTAAAAGAAAAGCAATTCATGCGTTACGTCACAGTAGTATATCTACAAAATTACTCACACCACATAAAAACGAATTTCAATTTATTGTCTACTATGCAAAATCTTCATCGTGCTCTTAATCACATTATATCGATATCCCGTTGAAATTGCAATAATTAGAAAAAATAATAAAAATAATAATAATCACAGGACGTTGCTACGAATTTCTCTACAAATTTCCGAGCCTCTCACGGCAATTCCGTCGCTATAAAATATTCCCACCACATAAAAACAAATTTGTATCGATATCCCGCTTAAATTGAAATAATTTAAAAAATAATAATAATAATCACAGGACGTTGCTACGAATTTCTCTGGAAATTTCCGAGGCCCGCACGGCAATTCCGTCGCATCGTCGCTAAGTGCGGCTACTTGGTGCTCGTGTGTGTCTCTCCGGCCGGACGAGTTATTAACCATAAATTTGTTCCACGGCTACGAGGCATCTCGCTCCCTGAATAAGAAGTGCTTCAAACAAAAGACAACTGCACCATTGTTTGGCTGCACCTTGTGATTTTCAGGCGACCGGGTCGTTCGTGCTCCTCTCCGTGACGTGATCCGTGTTACAAGCGGAGAAAGAGAGACTACGCAATTCGACTCGGGGACCTCGACGGGAATAATATGGGTTACCGCGGGCGACCCATTACGCGAACGGCCAACTATTTAACGTTTTTGCCGGCGGATCCGTTACGGTTTTGCGCGACGAACAGGACACTTCTGCGGAACGGAAGGAACCGGCGGGAAATTATGCACGTTCGGCACTAACTCCGACGGAAACCGAGACGTCAAGTTGCACCAGGTGTTTTTCCGCTAATTTGAATTTCTAATGGGACCAACGTAACGTTTTTCCTCCCGTCGCCGGTCGATTACGTGTGAAATTAAACGAGCGTTTAACTTGACAATATTTTGCAACAAATAACAAAAAATTGTCATGTGTCTCTGAATTAATCATGATATAAAATATTTATAATAAAAATAATCTCACCGATAATAGAATACTTAACTCTTTCCTACGGGGAAGTTTAGTTTTTTTTTATAAATATAATTACTGTCGATAATAAATAGACCAAAATTGTTATCTACAGATTATTCAGTACAGAATCCCACGATAAGAGAAGTGAAATTTTTTGATTTGGCTGCACTGGTAATGGGTTTGTTATTTTATAAGAAATTAATAGCGTGAAGCGGTTAATTTTCCCTAGAAAAATCGACGAAAATCATCACCCTTTCTATTTCCCCCAAAAAAAGAATCTCATCTCCATTTCTTTCCATTCATCAATCCCACTTTTTCCTCGTTCCCTTATATCACCAAGTAACAACCGGATTTCCCCACGCGTCAAATATCCTTCGGACAACGAAGTTACCGTGAACCCTTCCAGGAAAACACGTAAACGACACGGAGAAAATAAAACACACGCGGGATAAAGGGTTAAACGAGGCATTTGCATTCCCACCCCCTTCCGGCGGAATTTCGGCGTGGAAACGAGTCGCCGAGACGATGGAACTCGCGTGAGGCAGGTCAAGGCGTCCTCGCAACGGGAATGATTCATTTTGAGATGGGCTTCATCGGGGCATTTGCATTCCTCGTAGTTCGTACGTTCGCCCTCGAGTTTGCGAATTCGTTACGCTCCGCCATCTCTCTCTCCCTCTTTCTCTCTCTCTTTCTGGTTCTTATTCTTTCTACCTCGCCCGTTTCTTATTCCGGTGAAATACGCACGGGGAAAAAGAAATTCGAGCTGGGGATTTGATGCCGACGGACCGGTGTTACGTGATGCCGATATTTTGTTGAAAGTTATTCGCCACGAATGGAACGTGTGAAATTTTCTTGGATTTATGTTGGATGGTATTGTTAAAAGATAACAAATTTATTTGGCACTTTAAACGATCGTAAAACCTAAATTAAATTAATATATTATACATATAGAATAGTCACTCATCCAGAGTGAAGAGTTATTGTAAATTGAAAAAGTGAAATTTGACGTTCCGGTGCTCCCTTCGTAATTAAGAAATTTATTAATCAGGGACCAATAGAAACATAATTGAAAAACAAAAAGTTATTAAATCATATTAAATTAAATTTAAATATTGTAATTTCAATGATTTATTGTAGTAACGAACATGAATTATTAAACAACGACTTACTCATTGTTATTTCTTGTTACTGATCTAAGATATTATTCGGAATTATACGCTTCACGTGGTATTTTAATAACTTCTCTATCGTGAGTTGTTTTAAATTGAAAAAATGTGGATCAGGTTTCTCGAGAACGAATTAATACTATGTTTAAAAAAAAGATGTGATAAACGTACGTTTGAATGTTTTACGATCCACCCGCAACAATGTTTTTATGCTTTCGCGAATAAATCATTTTCATAGGTGTATAAAATTCTCTACAAAGAAAATCGTTGTCTAATGGAGCGAATTGTTCGAAGCAGGTCAGTGTCACTCTCACGGGAGAAATCACTTCTCGCGCCCTTCACTCATCCAAGCTCGACAAAACTATTAAAATTTCTGAGTAATCACGAGAATCATCTACGTCGATCGTCGAGAAACAAGTCTGTCATCACCGCGAGCGTTTCACCGAAATATGTACATGTCTCTATATGTAGAAATATTTTCTACTATTCAAACCTTTTACCGTGAAATAATTTCACAGTTTTTCAGTCAATCGCTGTGATGCAAATCTAAATATAATTTCTAGAAAAATCACAGAACGATATTTCGAATGGAAATCAAAGAAAAAGAACATGAATTTTGTGAGTTTCATATGGTCTGACCAGAAACGTCCGCTTCCCCTTAATTGTCTGATATCCACCAACTTCATTTGATACACTTAACTCACTGTGTCTATCCAAAGTCATCTCAGAAATTTGCAGAAAAGTTGCTACCACAAAAAACTCGGCACCAACAGCAAAAAGCATAACAAACAGTTCTAATAAATAATTTTTTTAATTGCAATGCAATAAGTTTGGGAAAACTTTTTATAAACTTATTTTGAGACACAAAACAACCTATTAACGTTATTTTGAGACACAAAACTCCCTATTAACGTTATTTTGAGACACAAAACTCCCTATTAACGTTATTTAGAGACACAAAATTCCCTATTAACGTTATTTAGAGACACAATACTCCCTATTAAAGTTATTTTGAGACACAAAACTCCCCATTAACGTTATTTTGACACACAAAACTCCCTATTAAACTTATTTTGACACACAAAACTCCCAATTAAACTCATTTCGTAACACAAAACTCTTGTGACGCATATAATAGACCCTAACACTTCCTCAACGATATAATATCCTCCTTTACCCTTTTCCCAAGTGCATCGAACAACGATACATCGTCGTTCGGCCCTAAAACGGATAAAAATTCTCCAGACAAATTTCGGGACACACTATGGGTATCCCCGGGGCGGGGGTAAAATCTACGAGATAGTGGGGCGGGTCATCGAGTGAGGCAGGTCGGTGACGCTGGTAGCCCTTGAGTCGGTTGGTTAGCTGTCCGGTTGGGTTGTTTGCCCGGTTCGGTCTGATGAACTGAACCAACGGGCGGGCTTAAAGCGACCACGCCGAGGAAGAGAACGAGCCATTATATAGTGGACGTGGCTCAGTTAGTTAACCCGTTCATCATATTATATGTTGGTTATATCCCGAGCTGCTCGAATACGTGTGCCCTCCCCCCCTAGGTTTGTCTCGGGATCGTTTGGTACCTCGAACAGACTCCGGGTGGAATAAGGATCAGCATAAACTGACGGAATGGTTTGCTTAAGGACCGCTGGAAATAATTTGGAAAACTGTGTGGCACAAATAATCGACGATAAATTTATCAATTTATCCGCATGCGATGATATAAACCCTTTAAGGGGACTCATTTCTGTTTTTACAGAAAAAATTATATATAGAGAAATAGTGAATGAGAATGGTATATACGAGGATTGGATAAATCTATCTGGTATTGGGAAGGTACGACAACGTTCTTTATGAATACATACCAATTTCTGCGTTACGAATACCAACGAATACGATGGAATAAATAATTATGAGAAACGAGTGGTTCATATCTCACGGGGTCGTGATAAACAAGACTGTAATAGGGTTTGATATATCGTACTTCTGAGAATACAGTGCGTCCTTTAGAAAATCGACGCAGGACAGAAAAATACATCGAGAAAGAGAGATATATATTACACTTCGGGAAAATAAAATTGTCAAACTGCGTTACCTTCGCAACGAAAGTTTATGCTGATAGAATCGTGCTGGAAGAAGTATCGAGGAATTATCTTGATCAAAACTGGATCTTCGATAATAGTTGCGGAGGTATGGCAAGGTCCTTGGAAGTAACGCCAACGTGTGCTCGAGTTACATTGTGTAAATGCGAGCAGACTTCTGATTATAAGACTGGATATGCCGCGCGTAAATAGAAGCGGACTCGGTGATACAGGTTCAAGAACGACCCTGATTGTATCGAATTTATATGCATTAATGCGCTAGCATGAATGGAATGGTGTAAACAAAGCGACTAACGCAATTGCCACGGAGCATTATTGCAGATTCCAGCCAGAAGGGAATTTAACGAATTGTTTATTTGTCCTATTATTTATACTCGTACGTATATATATATTTTTTCATACGTATAGTGTGTTTAAAATATATTGAATTATAAAATCAATATATAATATTACATTTATTAGCTTTAATCGATGGACAATTTTATTTTATTTTATTAGAGTGAAATTAGAAAAAGTCTGAATGAAAAGTGAGTCGAATCACTCGAACAAGTGGCAAGAAATTTTTTGAAATTGCTATGAGAAACTAAGTTACATTTAGTATATCATTGCTCAGGGCGTGACAGTCTTATTTCATTACAAATTTTAATGCCGCAAGGTGACGGTAACTTTTATATGCAACTCCGAACTTGGGTTGCATATCTTCTAGTCGGAACTTTCCGCGAAGTTATTTGCTTGACCCACATTTCCCTAACTCGCAGAGATCTCAAAGAAACCCGGTAAAATGTAAAAACCTTCTTCTACCTCTCTTTTTTAACGTCTTATCATTCACTAAAACATGGATACTAAATTCGCTAAAAGGAACCACTCACATATCTTCGAATATCTACCTGAATTCCAAAAGATCCTCTTTTTTTCTATAAAACTAACACGAAAATAGGTTCACGGATATTTAACACTAGAACTACCAAGGATTAATTCGATCTATCTAAACACATTAGATAAATATATTTGCGAAAAAATTTGATCGATTTATTTCTTTACATAGAGTAATATAGTTGCAAATATTTTCAGAAAACCCATTGTTATAAATACTAGTGAGTTTTAGAAGAAATTAGGAACCAGTTATTTTGACTGTATTGGTAATTCTAGTGTTAAATGACGAATTTCACTGATCATTTAATCAAATGATTATTTGTTTTATTTTTTTTTAACAGTCATCCAATTTATCCCGCAGACTTTTCAGTCTTTGCAGAACCGCTCGACAATACGTCTGCGGAGTTTCGCAGGTTTCGAAACAAAAATATCGCGTCGCCGGATCGATTTTCAATGAGACTATGGGAAACGTTTAGCGGATATTTTCGTTTGCCGCGCTCTGACTGACAACTCGGAAATGGCTGATCGGCCGATGGCGAGACTCCGGCCTTACATCTGCTGTCAACCTCGGAAACAAAAAGGCACCGCCGACGAATGTTGCCAATAATCGTTATACGTCGACTGCGTCAAACGGAAAAGACACGGTCGAAAAATTACGAACGTCGCGAATGCGAAAATTTAGCGAAACTTTAAATCATTCGTCGCGAATATTAAAATGTGTGTTTCGAGGGACACTTATGTGAAAATTGTATAGTAATTTTATTTAGAGAAATAGAACAAATATTGCAAAAAAAGAAATTCGGAAGATTATAGTGAATTTATGTTTCATTGATTGGAGGACGTTTTTATAAATTTTGTTTTTGTTGGAGGGGAGTATAAAAAGATACACATCCGTCCGACGGAATGTTAATGAACTAATGAAGAAATTTTATAAATCAAGTTATGTTAATGATCTTAATCAAGAAGGACTTTAATCACTTGAAAAGAAGAAAAATAAGAAGATTTCAGTTCTGAGGATTGTTTCTCTCAGTCGTTATTTTTCGTTCGAAACCAGTTTCGAGTTTTATAAACAGTCGAGCTACGAGAAAACATAAAATGAATATTCTCTAAAAAAGCTGAACATTTCAAAGGCTGAAAATTTTCACGTTCGATACAACTTTCCCATTTCACTGTACCCCCATATACCTTGTAACAACTTCACAGAAACACGTCTCCATTAAACCGCGATCGAAATCGATCGTAACGATCAACCGAAATGATTTATCCGCGCCCAGTGAAGTAATTACAAAAATAAAATTCCCCGTACGCCCAGGCTTATCTATAATTAACAAAAAAATCATACGAGGCTTATTTAAAGCCCCGCAAAGCCTTATCCGCGAACCAAACGACTTAATTCAGGTCGACGGGCTTTACAAGAAAACACTTGTTGATGTTCGTTACGATTATTCTTTTCCACCTGCAAACACACCCACACACACACACATCATCGGGGACCCTTTTTTAGGATCGATAGTACGCACCAAAAGGTGAAAAACGGACCAAGGAAATTATACGAAAATCATCCCCTATCGAGATACAACCCCATTTGTAAAAAATTTTTAAAAAATTAAATCTCCGAAATGGTAAGTCGGAGAGGAGTGGTTTTGATTGCAATATAACCAGAGAAGATCAAAGATAACAGAAAAAAATATAATTGCTGCGGTTATTGCTGTTAAATATCATTTATTCTTGTTTAATCCAAACAACGTCGATTACCTATATCGTAGCAGGTTTGTAACAACTTGGGAAACATTAAGGGTATTCACTAAATCTTCCTTTGCGTAGATAGAGATATTTTTTCGTAAACTTTGGTCTCTTCCGGTTATATTACAATCAAAATCGGTCCTCTACAACTTACCATTTCGGAGATATAATTTTTTACAAATTTTTTACAAACGGGGTTGTAACTCGTTAGGGGGTGATTTTCGGACCTAACTTCCTTGGTCCTTTTTTCACCTTTTGTTGCGTTCTATCGATCCTGAAAAAAGGTCCCCGATGATATGTTACACCCTGTATATCATTCATAGCAGCTTTTGAAATAAAAAAAAAAAATTGTCTGAAGCACTTTCAACCGGCAGTTATCATCCAGCCGTGGTAACGCGGCTCAACAGCAACAATCAAAAGCATCTGAAACGTAACTCGACACGGTGGAGCACACATACATACAAGCGGGGACGTCATTCCGCGGTAAATTAGACGCGAAGCTGATAGGCCATTCAAGGACGCGCTAGGCTGCGAAGGAGAATAGTACATTTTTCTAGGCTATTGATTGCGTCTACCGAATATAGGGTAATATTCAATCTACTTAATGGCACGGTTGCCTGCGTGCACCGTCCTCGATTTCATCTCACCGTCATGAGCCGACTCGAATGCCGGGCGTCAAGAGCCTTTTTTTCGCTCCACTTTTGCACCTAAGCAAAATACTCTCTCATTGTGCTTTACGCAGAAACGGCTCTCTCTCTCTCTAATCTTCGGCCGACGTGGAAAATGACATTTCCGCTACGCGATCGCTACTATTTTTCTTGTTTTTTTTTTTCACCCGCGAACTATGGCTTTCTAATCGAATTAGAAACGTACGGAATACTCCGGGAAATTCCGCGTAATAGTGTCTACGGTATTCGTGACTTACTTGTCTAATAGTTGTCTAATCTTTTATACGATGGAAATTTCTGTTTTTAACGTTTAGTAATTTCTTATAAAATAAAAATCCCATTACCAGTGCAGCCAAATCAAAAGAAAATTTGCTTCTCTTATTGAGGGATTCTATAGTGAATAATCTGCAGTGATAATTCTAGTCTAAGTATTTATTATCGACAGTAACTATAATAATAATAATCTGTCCTCGGTCGTTCTAGTGTTAAGGTGAAAGTCAACAGAGAATTATGTAGAAGATAATTTCTCATTACACAAGAAAAAAGTGTAATATTTTAAAATATTTATAATTTAATTAAACTATAAATTAGTATAAAAACACCAGAGTTAGTTAAAATGAATTCTAGCGATCATATTTCGGGTTAAAAAGAAATTTTCCATAGACACCATGCAATTTACTCGAATCACCATCAGTCCACGGTAAAGTGTAGAACAAGATGATAACGGGGACACGAAAAATGCATTTTTGCCAGCGATATAACGGCTGTTCGACAGCGTGCATCACGTAGAGTTGCTTTCGCATGGGGTCTTCCCCCGTTTATTTCTGGAGACCAGAAGAAAGGAGATCATGTTTTGAATGCGACGCCGCAAGAAGCAACACGCCGAGAGAAACCCAGTTATCGAGAGACTTTTATGGTGAGGTCGTGGCTGTTCCAGCGAAATAGACGACGTGCCTCCGACAACGAGAATTCCTCGTTCGTACACACCATGAAACCCTTGTGATCGATAGATATCGAAGTAAATGATAAATTATCTTTCATTGTACGAATTTTCGAAATAATTGATAGTAAAATATATTTCCGTTATATAATATTAAATTTATCTGGCTATAGAACGATTTTTTATAAACTTATATTATTCTAGCATGATAATTAGAAAAAATTGAGAGTCCAAAAATGGGACCGAAACGTTGGATATAATTTTCTAATTAAATTTCAGTTTTTTATTGTGAATGAAAAAGTAAGTTTGTTATATATTTTTCCGAATTATCATTGCTAGAATAATATAAGTTTATAAAGGATCTTTCTATAGCCAGATAAATTTAATATTATATTTCTAAATAATTGTTCGATTTATTTAAAACGATCGTAGAAAGTGTTTCAAAATTAAAATCGAATAAACTTAATTCCAGTGAATTTTAGATCCAACCACGTAATTCCATGACGTTCACGGAATAATACGAAGAATTAAAAAGCTCTATTTCGATCGATAAATTAAAATGAATAAAGTCGAATGTAAATGACCCAAAGTAAATGGAACTCGCTAATCAATTAGTTCTAACGGATTCGGTCGGATCGCGGCGAGCAGTTTCGAAAACTGCACAATTAAAATGCGTCGCTCCGCGGCGGTTTAATTAAGATTAATTAAACGATACGACCGGCGATGCCTACGGGCCGATCGATCCGATCCACCTCTAATTTCATTAAGTGCCGTAAAGTAGCTCTCGATGGAAATGATGTCGCGCCGCAAGAAAACGCTGAAAGTCCGGCAAAACGTTTTTAGTATATCATCGTGATTAGAAAATCTTCCAACGGGGGAACAAGAAATCTCTCTCTGGCTTTTCTTCCTTTTCAAACGCGATCGCTGGTCCACGCCCCGTTGCTCGTGGGCATAAGGAGAACGTTACCAACACAACCATAAGTCCCTTATAGTGGGTCACGCATGGGAAACTAGAACAGTTTCATCTCCAAGCGGAAGACTCGATTTTTCTCCCGAGGAGAAACCACCAATTTTTCTTTCGATCGATCGTTTCTAGGTTAAAGTGTGACTATGTGTGTATATGTGTGTGTGTGTGGCTAGGTGTAATACCTGTACATAATGGGAATTCGAGACAACCACTCGGATACGTAATTCTCGGGTTGTTAGAAATTCTACTCTTTCGCGGATGCGTCTCGGATATATAATAATAATGATGATGATGATGATAATAATAATGTTATTGCGCACTTGTAACAGTGTAACAGGACGCCTGGCTGTCGATAGTGTGCAAATGTTACGGATAGAAAGTCGGAAGGTGACTGTATCAGTTTTACGCCGTTAATTAACTTCTCGAGTGTCGCGAAAGGTCATTGAAACTTTACTTCGCGGTGATTTGAAATGTTTAGCGAGGAATATGTCTTTGGAAATTGAAAGAAAAATGTAAAAGAAACTCCTAATTGTAATTATACTAATTATAGATATTTGTTGATTTTTATAAATTAGTCGCAATATCGATATTATTTAAATCTTCATACACGAGGGATACGAATTTAAACTAATTTGAAATTACCGTCGTTTGGAAATCACGGATGCGAAAATTTGGAAAATTAAGAGAAACGTAAGATGAGTCGAGTTAATTAAACTCCCCGGTGAAAGGTGAAGGCTTCCGTTAATTAGAAGTAACTTACAAATTTATAGTGGATAATTTGTTATGAATGATAAATGCCAACTCGCTAATTACGCCTGCTATTAAAAACAGTTAACAAAGAAGTCAAATGTCCCCAGGGTTTTTTTTTCTTCTTTTTTACGTAAATCTAAAAAAACCTGATACGAGCATGTTAACATGTTCCAAGTAGATATAGACATTGATTGCTTGGTAGCAGGAACGATAATGTGCCACTGATAACGAGAAAGTTATCTTCCGACCAGTTTGTACAGAAACAAAGCCTAGGAATGATTTACAAAGTTTTTCTACGAAAAAATTAGAAACTAAGGACCAAATTCCGAACGGTAGATAACATCGTTTCCGTCGCTTTATTTACATTTAACAAGACAATCTCTATCAAGAATCCTCAAACGTCGTGTCTCAAGTGCCACTGATAAAAACATTAAGTACTATTTTCGTGCCACTTGCCACTGACACGTGAATACATATATATATGTTAATATATATATACATATATATTATATACTATTACTTTCACACGTTCAGCGTACAATCACCAGATTATATCGACAAATAGACAATTTTTGCACCACCGTCGCACTAGCGGCCTTTGTACCAGCTTAAAAAAAAACTATCCGAAAGAATTACGCGGCCAACGTGTAAAATTCACCGGTTTTCAATCGCGACGGAAGATAATCGATTCTTGTAACTTTACGACGCATCCAACGATTGTGTGCGTCGGAAAAAGGATCGATAAGTTTCAGGAATTTCAATAACAATGAATAACTTTATCCTTACGTCGAACGATACGGTTATAAATCATTTTCACGTTGAATTTCCGAGACATTCTTTTTTTTTATCATTTTTTAGCAATATTACAAAGCGAACGACAAAAGGAAATTACGGTAAAATGTAAATAAAGTGAAAAGATGAAAAAGAGAAATAATTTGTGTTTTTTTTTGGTTCTTAATCAGTAAATATCGCAAGGATTCCGTGATTTCACGGTGAGAACAGAATCGGCGAATGAAAAACCGTTGAATTAATTGAAATTGATGTCACGGCGAAGGTCGCATCGGAGTCACGAACGTATCCGCCGTTTTATTGCACGCACACCACGTCGTCCAGGGCTCACGTATTGGTCTGATAAATTTTTTTACGACAGACGATAAGGGACCATCCTTGCTTCAGGAGTATTTCGAAAGAGATCGTCGACTATCTGTCGTGATAACGATTTAACGGTCATATGCCCGGACAACGTTAATTGCCGGCCTGGTATATGTATGTGTGTGTATATTTAACTGTGTCGGTTTTTTGTTATTTTTTTGATTATTCTGACGATGTAGCGCCTCTGTTATTAGTAAACAAACATACCCTATAACCCCTGTTCTCGTATAGATATATACGTATGACATTATATTCTCTAAAAGCAGTATGGAAATCTGTAGCAACAATTTCCCTTCATTCCCCTGAATTTTCCATATTTTGATACACTTGTGTTTTGTACGAATAAAATGTGCGAATTAGTGTAAAAGGAAGATATCTAAGTTTCTTTAGGAATGTTGAAATAAATACCGGAAATCAGTAATTTGTGGAACAAGTTTTCTCAAAACATTATTATTCCAGCTTCCATCTATCCTCCTCCAAGTATTCAATAAGAAATAACTATAAAATTAAGTAATCACTAAAAAAATCTATAGAAACACTTTCCAGCTTTGCAAATCCTCCTTTACACACAAAAACCTACTAAATCCAAACTCTAACCACCAATTCCTCTCCAACAATCACTCCAATCAATACAATATCCAACGTCACAGTTACACAATTTCTCTCAACAACCCCAATAAAATAAAACATAAATCCACGATCAATACAATCAATATTCTATCCATCGTCACAGTTACACAATATCTCTCAACAACCCCAACAAAATAAAACATAAATCCACAATCAATACAATCAATATTCTATCCATCGTCACAGTTACACAATATCTCTCAACAGCCCAAAAAAAAATAAAACATAAACCCCCTTTTAACGGGGTTAAAACACACATCCCAAGTCTCTCCCCCTTTATCTACTTCCCGAAAAACCCCGTTTCTGCATCTCGCTGGGCTCGATTTTATTACCGTTCGCTCGTTCCCTCTCACAATTATACGGCAACTAACGAAGCGATCGACGATACGGGGACGGTAAAAGCACTCACCTGGGAGCATTGATGATCGGCCGGCCCATTGCCCGTTGCTGGCGCTTCTCGTTGCTGGGAAGGCGCAGGTAATCTTGGTCGCCAAGGAGGAACAGATCCTTTGAAATAATCATGTCCACCGTGTGGTTGCCGGTTACAGCTTCCCGCCTCTCTTCTTCTTTCTTCTTCCTCTCTCTCTCCCTCTCTCTCTCTCTTTCTCTCTTTCTTTTTCACTGCCTAACCACTGAGTGAACAACGCACGGCGTTAAACGACGCGAACGGATACTCTCACTGTCCCTACAACACCTGAACACGTTCGACACGATGTAACGTAGTTGTTGTTGTTGTTGTTGTTTCGCGTCAACAGGGAAACAACATCTTTGCTGATTGTGACCACGCGTCAACGTACACGATGTAGTCCCACGGTTTTCTCGAATGTACGCGAGCATTAGGTCCGTGGTTAAAGAATCGACACGGGGAAACGCGGGTTGAAGATTTTTTTCGACCGGAGAACATTAAAATAAAAATAAACAACGATGGGGAAAAAGGACGAACTGCGATAGAAATCGGAGTTTTTTAATGAAAAGTTTAGAACGTTGTTTTTTTCAGGGACGAGTTTGTGGGATTTACGTTAACTTCTGGGATATTTGTCGATACGCTTTCGATTCGAAGATTCTTTGACCCGTCGAGTGGCGACGATGGAATAGTCAAGAGTTCCTCGTGTTCTCTTTGGTAGAATCATCTGGTTGGTAGTGTGCAACGTCTAGCGTTCTCTATGTATGTGTATAACAAACTCTTTCTGTGTGAAACGATTCATACGTGACACGTTTCGAGAGGAAAAAAAATGATTCGTTTAGAAACTGAGGATCCTCGGTCGAAGTTTGTCGTAACTGTTATCTACTTGTACGTTGCACTTATCTGAAACATAAAATAAAACGAAAATCCAGATTAATTACGTGTGTTTATATATCAATTAAAATAAACGTCTTCATACATATTTGACACACGAGAAAGCCTACCAGATAACAAGTCAAATTAAATCTAATACCAATGGAGTATTACGAACAATTAATCTCACTCGCACCAAGTCAACCTTTATCACCGTAATTAATTACCAATCCAATTAACAGCTTTAAAGAATATCTCAAGAATCAATGTCAAGTGTCTTTGTTCCCCTGGATATTGTTTGCGATGAAACGAACTCGAAGCTACAACAGCTCGACTTTCGATAGGGTCGATGTTAACGTGCTACACATTTCTAAGTTTCGAATTACGAGCTGAGATTCCACCGGAATATATGTATATATATATATATGTATATATATACAACAAATTTCAACTTTAAAATATATAAATATTGAAAAATATTGAATCAATTTTTAATAAATTAATTTTTTTAATTTTATAATTAATTTTAAAATTATATTAAAATTTTAATATACATATATATGCATATATATATCTGATATTCGCGTAGAATGCTGTGCAGTCTACGAAGAATGCCTGAGATACTCGCGAGTAGCCGCAGCATCACATTCATGCGTCCATTCATGATTGTCCATTACTACTGCCGAAGGTAATCGTGTCTGCTGGGTTATCTGCGACCACTGGCGAAGGTGGTAAACAAACAGCGACTGACTTTCACGAGTATCTCTTTTTTTTTTAGTAAATTAGCGGTACGTATGTGTGCAGCAATTAATTTATCGATCATAAAGAGAACTTAACACGTTGAACACTTAAAGGGATCGTTCGAATTTAGATATTATATATTTGGACCGTTTATTTTGAACGTAGTGTAAGTCCAATTAAAAAAAATGAAGTATCACATCCAACAAAATGGACTTGCACTACTTTTAAAATAAACGGTCTATTTATTACTTAATTTATATTTTAATATTTTATATTTACATGTTCTAGATTCATGAAATGCTTGTGTTAGTAAGGAAACTATTATAAATTACTTGTAAAATCCGATTTAATTGAATTGACGAAGATCTTAATTCGCTGCAACGAAAAATAACCGTCACCCAGATCTGGACGATCATAAAAATCCAAAATATAAAAGTTTATATAGTCTAGAGACAATAATTTCACCATTTTCGAAGAAAATTTCCAAAAGTACAAAACTATGATACTTAATTGAGAATTACATACATAGAAAGGCAACGATATATATATATTATATATATATTTTACAATAAAATACCGTTCGATTTGGGGAAGAACTTAAGAAAAATAATAATAGCGAATAAATTTCATTCGCAACGAAACACGTTTTGTATCAAATTCCGCGTCCACGGGCCGCCTATTTTCGCCATCGCAGACGAAACCATGTTTTTGGGCGCAACATACATCGATCAGCTTCCGAATGCCAGGCATAACTGGAATCGCTGTAACTCGGAAGACGTAACACGCGTTATTTATCGATGATATCTGTTACCCGTTTAATGTACATCGAAACCCCCGGGGAAAAGACGAATAAGGATGGGGGCCAGATGTCGTACGTCGCGTTTGAAGCTGACGAAGTAAATCGAGCGGATATTCGCCGCGCATGAGAACTCGTCCCATATTTACATCGCGCCAATTTTCACCCGCCAACTGTTAAGCATTAGTCACGAATGAGTGGCTCGCAAGATGCCCGGCATCTCTAAACAGGATTTTGACAAGTGTTCCTAATTAGTTAATTCGTTGTGCGACAATTATACGTCCGATTTTTGTTTTTTTCATTTCTAGGACGATCTACCCGCGGGTAGATCGATGGATCAGTAGATCGTTGTTACACTTGTCACGTGTTTATTTTCATTAATCGGATTTTCCAAAGTTTATAAAAACAGATTTTATAATTGCTATTGGTCCTAATTTCGAAAATATTAGAATCAGCTAATTTCATTTTCAGGGAAGAAAGAATATATATGAAGGAAATGGTGTAATTTTGCGTAAGATTTCCACGTTAAGTGATTCGTAAATCGCGATAGTGCGACGCACAGATAGTAAAACGTATTCGTAAAACGAGATTTGCATGGTTCTTGTTGAAGAAAATTAAATTCAGACACGGCTGCAAGTGCTAACACAGTAAATACAGAATTCATTACTTCGAACCAGTGAATCAGACGTAATTAACAAAACTGTTAACTTCCCGACTGATCTCTGTTTATCAATAAACAATTTTATGTAAAATTTCGTACGACAGGTATACATATACATGTATATAAAATTCCTGAAATTTGTATGGTATAATGTAAACATAAGAATCTGTTCGAAGCATAATAAATCCAAGTAACACGTGTTACATAGAATAACGCGGATTATCAATGAAAAGATACGATAATTACGTGCAATTATCTCATCGCGAACATTCTTTGTATCGTAAATATGTATCACGATCTCGTCCACTCGACCGTAAGATCAATGAACACGAGTACGAGATAACGCTAAAATTAGACTACGATCCGAAAATTTCAACAACTGTCTTATATCGACTAATTGCACTATCATTTACACGCATAAAAGTGGTGTGTTTCAATGAAACCGTCAATATGTATCCAAGTAACATCTATATTAATTAGTATCACTTGATAACAGATTCTGGCAATTAAAAGTATCTTCACACTATTTTTTCTATCAAAACATTTGATAATTTTAAGAATTTTGTATTATGCATCCACAATATACTTCGGTTTTCTTTATAATAAAATATTACAAAAATATTACTTTTATTTATTCGAGGAAAATTAATGTAAATTCTGGACACTCGATTTAAATTATTTTTGTTTTGAATTTGTCAAAAGTAAAAAATACTTGATGTTACACATTGTTTGAATTTGTATAGGGGAGTGTGGTATCCAAAGATTTATTCCTGTTTAATTTCATACTCTACTTGCGCACCGAGCTGGTGTGTGTAACGTAATATGTATCGCTTTAGTATGTTACAGAAGAAAGGCGAGAGGATGTTGTTACACGAATATCTGCTTTAATGTGCAGCTGACAAAATATTCGACAGCACAAAGTGAAAACCGTATGACCCAGTAGAAAATTTCTTCTGATATACAGAATTATTCGATTCCAGAACAATCATGAATGAAAAGAACAACATTCGCTTTCGAATTACTTTGTACTCACTTATAAATCATGCTATCATTAAAAATTTTGTCACATTATATTTAATAACATCAGTGTTCTAACTAAATCATCTATCGATTTATAAGTTTAACGTTATTATCGTAGCCTTGGTGATAGGTCTGGATATCTGTTACTAAAATAAAATCAATAATTTATATTTAAGTATAAACAAAGTTAAATCCATGGCGTAGAATAAAAAAAAATCTCGTAAAAGCCTACGATAAAAGAAAAAATGTTCCCTATATGGAAATATATATATAAAAGTCTATGTATAAGAATTAGAAATATTCTCGGGTGAAATGAAACGATTTTTGTTTCCTTGGACGAACTAATTGCTATGTGTAATTAAGTGCATGAGCGAGATAAGAAAATGCAGACAGCGATACACGAGGAAAGGGCAATTTAGCTGGAACAAAGGAAACGTTACATAAATAACGCAAACAAATGAGCGACATTTCCATCCACAAATGACTCAATTTTTGCGCTACCGAGCCGACTAATTACCTTGCAATCAGACGCGTGAGCGAGGCAAAAACACGTACTTATCCTGATTTACTTGATTAGAATACACAACTCAGCCGGTTGGATTAGTTCCAAAACGAAGTTGTTCCTTTCAGCACTACAATCGTCCGGTCTAATCGGTGTTCCATAGGTTAATAAATCTAATAACCGCTTAATCGTTGGAATAATAACGGAAAATATTATAGTATCCCGTTTATTTCTAATAGTAAACGATATTTGTCGAAAATATAAAAAAAATTGGTGTTCCATAGGTTTGTAAATCTAATAACTAGTTAATTATTAGAGTCATAAGAGAAAATATTATATTTTTCCGTTTATTTATAATAGTAAATGATAGTTGCCGAAAATATCTAGAAAAATGTGTCTAGATTTCTAATCAGGAACTAGAGAAACTTTAACTTCTAGTGTTATCGTGCGATTAAAACTACGGGGAGATAAGAAAAATTCTATTAATCACTAGCATAGTTTGCTAATCTCTAAAAAAAACTTCTAAACACTAAACTAGAAGAAAGAATATTGCGTGATGTATTCGTGTCTATCGAATATGCTAGATTATTTACGTCAGCAATGAGTGTTGTAACGCACAATAGGTTTTTATATGAATATCATCTAAGTATTAATAATTATTTTTGTACGAAACTAATGAAAATTATAATAATTTTAAAATTATACCAAAGTTCCTTTACCTCACTTTAAGCAATAATAATAATTGAACGAACAAAAAGATAAGTTTCGTCTACTCACTACTAATTATTACACATGCCTATTATCGAACGATTAGATATGTCGCTAAATAGAAATGCCCATCGACTTAATAAACAGAGTATTCCAATGTTTTTGCAATTGAAAAACCCGTCTCAACAACTAATCAACCGTAGACGCTACGATAAATGTTATCACCCTCCGTTAATAAGAAATTCAATTTGTTCAATTTTCTATATCTACACTCATTTATAACAATCAGATTTTTTTCTTTCATCGATAGTATACGTTTCAGCGTGTCACATGATTTTTGGACAAAAATAACCTCCTAGCGAAGTATCTAGCACTTAATTACGACAATTTAATATTTACGATAACTACGCTAGGATCATTATATCGGTGATAAGGTCATCGCAAGAATAGCTTACATGTCCTTCTGCACACCGTCCTCGAGTGCGAGGAAATTGATTATCAATGAGAAAGCATCAGACTTCGAAATCTCGTTGAATTACAGACAAGAAGAATATCTCCTACTAGAACACCATAAAATGGAGGGACAAGAATGACAGTTTCGATATATCGATACGTTACGTCGATCGAAACTTTTAAACGATAAAATAACACCGTGACGATACGATTCAAATGAAAGGAAAAGAAAAATGAAAGTGTACCATTACAGAGCAAGCTACTCCTTTCTCGTCGAACGCCCTTCGAGATTCCTGAGCGACTTGTTTACGATTCGAATTCGGATTCCGCGAATCGATAGGTTTCTCGGAAAACCACCGTTAACCTAGTATTTGGCTGTTTACGCGCCACCATGTTCTCTATTACGCGTTTCCGCCGAAAAAATCGTTTCACGGGGTTACGGCGTTCGATCGCCGGTTCAACGTACGAAAAGAAATTCGAACAGGTTATGTCGCGGAATCGCGGGGCAACAATACGCTCTCGATGTCTTTAAAAACCCACTCGCGGTTAAGTAGAACGCAAGCTTTACAACAAGTATTTCCCGTGGAACTGGGAACAAGTGACGCTCAAACACACTTTAGACGGGAAAGCACTGTAAAAATCGTAAATAGCCTCGTCGTTCGTAACATCCGCGAAACTCACTTGTATATACGCGCACATACACACACACCTTAAGGCTTGACACACAGAGCAACATTTTTATTGTTCGTTTTCTTTCGACCGATCGTAATGAAACTGACGCACGAATAACCTTCGAATAAGAAAACATATCGTAGAAACGTGAACGACCCTACGCCCTTGATAACGTTAGTGAGACACGTCTCGTTACCGATGAACACGTACGTTCAAATGGAATAAGAATAATATACGTCACACTCTACTATCGAATTCGTCGGAAAAATATCGAACACGAAACAAAACGCGTCGAACAGTTTCGCGAACGAAAGCTCTCGAACGAACTACCTTGACAGCGGTACCGGGGACCACTAACATGATCCCCGAAAGTCTCAATTACGATAATTACGACATATTTCGAGAATCCATTCCACCACGGGCACTTCCCCGGGGAGTGTCAATACAAGTGTACAATTTCACCAAAGAGAAGGAACCGTGAGACAAGTGCCAAATAAAGCCGACAGATAATATTTAATCTACCGTACCTAAATATTCCGGAGGATCCCGGTGCTGCTTCCTGCTCTCGCGGTAACGTCGCGCGCCCGAGAGGAAGACTCCTCGTCGAGGAGGGTTTCACAGAGTCTCTCTTTTCACGTTCCTGGCCGATATCTTCCCCGTCTTCGTCCTCGGCGTCCTCTCCGTGGCTCCTGTCACACATGCACCGTGCACCGGGCACGAACATGCGGCCATTGCGCGGCGCGCAGTCAATGAACCCGCATTGCTTTTCACCGGGGTCTTGTTGTTTTTTCTTTCGTTCTTTTTTTTATTTATTTATTTATTTCTCTTCCTCCACCTTAAAGACCCGCACGCACTTTATCGCCGGCTTCTATCCCGCGGATCCGCGCGCACTCACGACATATATTCCGGTGGCGGTTTTAACGCGAACACCCGAGAGCCTACCGGTGTCACTGGCTCTCTCTCCGGCGCTCTTCCTGCGCCGTTTCGTCCTCCTCTCTCTCTCTCTCTCACTCTTTCTCTCCCTCTGCTCCCTCGTTGCGTGTATGTGTGTACGGACACGCGGGTGCGCACGCGCGTGTCTCACGTCTCTCCTCGCTTTCGCACGTGTATATACGTATGTATATGTCTCGACGGGACACACCGTGTTCCTCTCTGTCTATCGTTCACCCTCTTTCTCTCTTTCTTTCTCCCTCGTGTTTCTTCTCTCTCTCTCTCTCTGTCTCTGTCTCACTCTCTCTCTTCTATCCACGTTCGTGCGGTCGTTCAGTGACCCGCTCTCTCACACCGAGATATATATATATATATATATGTATGTATATATATGCATGTATGTACATATATATATATGTCTGATTTTTCAGCGGCTCTATCTCCTTCAGTTCGGTAAAATACAACACGCTGCTGGCGGTGATTATAAAAAAGGGGATGTACAGGGGTGTATCAAGAGGGACAAGGGTGTCTTTCTCTCTATCCTATCGCGCGCACTCGCAGGACTAACTCGTTGGAGTGTTTCACCCCCCCGGGAGATTCTCGGCTTCGACCACAGCTTCGCGACACGACACTTGCGGCGGTCGGATGCAGACTGAATCGGACGCTACGTGCCGCACTCGTGTATTGCCGGATCCTATCCTCCCTCTCTTCTCCCTTTCTCTCTCTCTCTCTCTTTTTCTCTTTCTCTCTTTCGTTCTCTCTTTCTCTCTGTCTCTCTTTCGTTCCCCCCCGTTGCCGGCAAGACTCGACTATCAGCTCGTGCCAGACCCCAGGCTCGTTTTTACGGAGCGCTAACCTGCGGGGGAGGGAGAGGGACTGTTCTCGAAATTCGGGAAAAGTTGCGATTAAACGGGATAGAATTGAATTTGTTTCGCATGGGTGGGAATGATTTTTTAATTTCTTGATGGGGAGGGGAGGGATGGGTTTGGAAATTGTAGGGAAAGAATTGGAGCCCTGTATTTTGAAAACGGAGTAGGGGTAATTTTAATGAAAAAATTGAGTTGTGGTATTTGTTTTAGAGGAAATGATTTCGATACAATGAAATAAGGGCATACACTTACCACTTTCACAATAAACAGCTGTATCAATTTGTTGGGTCGATTGTTAGTTAATTATTTGCTTAAGAGTGAGTATTAATATATACTTGTTTCATTTGGTTTAATCCAAAGCACGATTTATGAGAATTTTTTCTAGTTGAAGATTTTGTAAAACTTTCCTTTGACCAAAGACATGGATCGACGATGTTTAACGGGCATGTCGAATGTAATGCCGTTTGATCTCTCGTTAGAATTTTGTAAATAGTTCCAAGTTTACATATGATGATGCGAAGAAACTATTGATACAGTAAACTTCCTGTACTGTGAAATGAACAATGCTTTGTAAATACTGATCACGCGTTAGACGTGATGGTATCTTGTGTTTTATAGATTTACTGGCGCAAAAAAACATGTGTCGAAGTAGTTAGGAATGAAAATTATAATACAATTTTTCGTTGAATGTTAATGTTGTATGCCAAACAATTTATAATAATGAATTTCAAATATAATTTATACGACACTTTACGAAGGCAAAAGCTGTAAAAATTACTGAAGGATGCTTTGTATGGTTTGGAAAAAAATCTGAAGTATATGTTCTAATTATAAAGTATTAATTAACAACTAATTAACAACAGTAACTAAGAATCGCTTTGTTGTGCGATTCATTTTGCAACACAGAATTTCTTCATCTTTCGATCATTTATTTTTTTATCATGTTACAAATTCGATAGCATCGATGCGTGTTTTGTTTTTCCTTAAATTACTAGCAGATACCTACCGCAACAACTGAGTCAATACATGCAGTCCTTTTTAAATAGTTTTCCGATATAAGATATTTAAAAATAACAAAACTAAAAATTTCAAATTTTTCGACGTAATGTAAAACAATAAAACAACAGTTTAAATAATAATAGTAATAATCTGTTTATAAATAAAATAAACCTGATTAATCGTCATCAAACTCAGTGTCTACACTCTCTTCATCGTTAGACTCGGAAAATCCCATTGCCTCGTCTTTTTGGCAGACCAAGCATATAATTGAACTATGATGAAAAGAATGTTATTTTTAATGCACACAGTTTACAAAGGAATAGGAAGTATTTAAAGGGCTAAAACTTACTGTAACAGATCGCCTTCAAAACTATTCCACGACACTGTTCCCGGGTGCGTTATTTTGTACTCTAACATATTGTTAAACGCCTCCTGGAGTTTCTGTAATTATAAACAAATATATATATACATATATTTGCTCCTGTATGTATACATGCTAAAGAAAGAAATCTATTTTTATGATCAATGAGATCTTTATACCTGAATGAGCTGTGCCGTTCGCAATTCACAAGCGAATTTTTGACAACTTGGCAAAGAAATGTAGAATTCACGTTTTTCTTTCGCTGAGAAGTATAAAATATAAGATAAATATCGGGTAAAAAATGATTGGTAATTTTGCATGAAATATATCAATGTCATACTTATAGTCATATTTGAAGCTGCAAATAGTAAAATCGGACCGGTTACACATGTAGTATCGTGTAGATATATCGCAGTTGATCGCTGTTTTGTAAAATATGTAATATACGGACTAGGATGATTGTATGCTTTATCATTTACGCTGGAGGGATGTATTACAACTCTGCCGTCTTCTGGAGTCCATGCACGCGTTCCACCTTTTCCGGAGCCCCTAAAAAATGTGAAATTGAAATATACTGATTTGATATTTTTATAAACAAATATTTTATCGATTATAATTATAACGAATAATTTATACTTTATGACGGCAACGTTAGGATACAATCCCGCACAGACTATAGCCTTTACTAATGCTGTATTATCCGAGTTCCTGTTCGCACTTTTATCAGCTGGATTATCAGTCTCCAAAAATTGCATTTGACACAAATGCTGAGCAAACTGAGTTTTCATCTCGGAAAGTAATCTAAGCGTATTCGAAGAAAGGAAGTACTCCCGACAGAAATAACCAGAGTTGCCTCGCCTGTACGAATGTTCAAATCTTCTTAAAGCTTCAGCCAAAGCAATATGATCGCTATACTGATTCATACTCAGTTCTAGCTTTTTCTTTCTTGCTTCCTCCTCTTTCCCCAAAGGAGTGTAAAACGCGTCTTTGAACGTAAGACTAGCTGCTATTGCGAAGACTGGTTCGACGCAAGAAAACAGTGATGCCCATATAATCATCTTTCCTGATAACAATGAGAAATTTGTACAATAAAGAATACAGGTGAAATATTTTACAAATAAAACAAAATGTCACCTGTTCTTGGATCGAGCGGCAATTGTGCTAAATGATATCCTAAAGGAGTCAATTGTTCATCGTTATCCAATGCATTAAGAGTTTTAAGCAGCTCGATGGATAAATCGATGCCCTTTAAATCCGGTGGGTCCATAATACTGGCTAAAAATGATTTCGCTTTTCCCAATTGCAAGATTTTTATCTGTAGTATTACTTGCTCCAATCGTGTTCGCAACATTTCGGGTAATGGATATTGATCAAACGTCATTTCTCTAGCTTTCGAATATAAATGATAACAGCATCCAGGGCGTACTCTAGAAAAGATTATTTTTGTTACGTTTCACTATTTCTAAATATTGCTTGAGAGATACCAAACAATTCTTTGAATTGTCAGTGTTTTTTATCACATACCTGCCAGCTCTACCTCGTCTTTGTTTGGCATTAGCCAATGCCACCCATTCTGGTTGTAAAGTTTCAATATTATCCTGTACATTAAACTTAGCATATTTAATTCTTCCACAATCGATGACATACACTACATCTTCTATGGTTATGGAAGTTTCGGCAATAGAGGTAGAAATGATTATCTTTCGAATGCCAGCAGGCGGTTCTCGAAATATAAGTTTTTGGTCGACCGTCGGCATCCGAGAATGTAGTGGATAGATAATGTACTGACCTATGTGACAAAATGAATTTGTGTAAAACAAAATTTAACATCAGCCGAATCTTCTAAGCTGCACTAGATACACTTACTTTGTGGATATCGCCCACACTCTAGCAGAATTCTGTTCAACTTTATTATGTCCATCATACCAGGGAGAAATATAAGGATGGCACCTGGCCCTTTTGTAGTGCATATATGCTTTACTAACGCTTCTATAAGATCAAGGGACATATCTTCACTATTAGGATTCCGTAATTGGTCGATCACTTCCCTTGGATATTTCCCCTGAATTTAGATAATATTCTTAGTATCATGTAGCTACAGAATGCCAATGAGTTTGTCAAAGTGAAAAATGAAACAGTAAATCCATTTCACAGGTGCGCTATAAACGAAATATGATACTTGCATCAGCTGAAAGTTGTCTTATATGAGGCATAATCATGTCATTAAAATCGTCTCTCTTTTTTTGAACCTGTTTGAACCTTTTCAGGTGTTTTTTGTAATTTTGAGTTAATGGAGCTGATTCAGGAAATTTAAATCTAGAAAAATGTTTCTATTATGTCCTTTCCAAGTTTTCTTAAATGTACATTCCATTAAGACTCACTTAGTAAATGATAAAATATCCTCCAAGTAATATTCTTCTACAGGATATGTAAATCCAGGTATATGTATCATTGGACAATCATTATAATACTTTGAGAATCGTTCAGAATTAAGGGTTGCACTCATCAGAATGACTTTCAAATCAGGCCTCTGGAACATTTATTGTTTTTTCAGTGTAAAATAAATGTATATACTTGTGTTAAATGATGTTTGGTACTTTTCAAACATACCTTTGGAATAATTAGTTTTAATAGGGAAATAATAAAGTCACTTTCCGTAGAACGTTCATGAATTTCATCTAATATTATATGGGAATATTCTATTAATGCTGGATCACCTTGCAGGAATTGCAATAACATCCCAGTAGTACAATATAGTATACTCCCCCTTTGTCTAGGCAGCACTCTATATACAAACAAAAGAAATACAATATTCCATTTTTAAAACATGCGCCACATAATCAAAAACAACATACTTTTCAAGTCGTATTTGAAAACCAACAGATTTGCCAAGATTTTCTGCTCTTTCTGCAGCAACTCTTTCAGCAACAGATATAGCTGATATTCTTCTGGGCTGTGTACAAATTATTCGAGTAATACTACCCTTATCTTGTTCTATTTGGTCATCGAGTATAAACTGAGCAACTTGAGTTGTTTTTCCACAACCTAAAATAAGATAATTATGTAAAAATACGGGTATGTAATATGTTATCAGTTGATAAATCAATGAATCATTTAAAATAGATAATCAACTTACCAGTCTCTCCGCTTATTACAACAACTTGATTATCTCTAATCATTTGTAGTAATTCTGATCTTTTCTGATAAGATGGTAACTTTAATCTAAATTGCAACATACGTTTATATTCTTGTAAACTTTGTTTCCTTTCATATTCATGTAATAATTCTTCATCTAATTTACTGTTTCTCTCTAATTTAGATTTAGTAAGCATAGCTTGTGCAAGATTTTCTTGTATATTACCAGACACTATCCGTAAAAATTTTTGTTTGAACTGAGAGTCGTGAATATGCGTGTACTTGTTTTCCAATTCACTATTCTCATTTTTTACTTGTGCTTCATTGTTATACATCTTGCTGTAGAAGCCTTCAGAAGCTTGTAACACTGATTCCATTCTTTGTTGAACACTTTCCGGTAATTTAATAGCACGCGACTCATTCTTCTTTGATTTCTCTTGGGCTTTATTTCTATAATACATTCCTATGTCTCTGCCCTTTAACCAAGGAGGATGTTTTCCTCCTCTGCCTCTCGGACGATCATTCTGCTCAAAACAGGAATTTCCAGACTGCGAGTTTTCCGGTCTTTCTCCTAACAGAAATTACAGTATAACAAACAACTATTCCAACCAAGAAAATGTTGACAAGTCTCACAAAACTTTAAGTAAAATGTAATTTAATCGAATTTTAAATCCGACGAATATAACATTGTAAAATATATTATACATATGAATATTGTGTCAAAATTGATCGAAGTAAATAAAGTTTAGTTGGTTAATGTATTTTAATGTTATTATTACCATGTTTATTCCAGCGTGGGCGCGATCCCCGGCCTGACATGGATCCGTAACGATACGACATTTTTTAGTTAAAATATCTTACAATAACATTTCTATAATTTCCCATAAAACTAATAACTGCGCGTTGCACATTGCTTCACAATAAACTTTTTTAGGCGCTTAAATATTGATCATGATGGAATCCCCAGATCATATATCAGATGCACCGTTTACGACACAATGTGCAATAATGATTCGCTAAAAGGCACTAAATTCTCCCTGAAGTTAACCATTTTTGGTTGGTAAGCGTCTGCAAATGTAAAATTAAATTACACAGATTTCTTGAGCTTTGCTCGAAGTCGTTTGGTGTCCAATGATTATTGTTTAAAGATGTAATTGATTAAACCGTTCAGATTCATTAACTTGACCGAAAAGGCTATTAATGTGAATTCTACACAACTGTATTCTATGTCCGACACAGTCATCCTAGACTCGAACCCATAATGGTAACGTTGCTACCCTTCACAATGGTAACATTATTAATACGCACAGACTATAGCTTCTCTACCATCAGTCATCCTAGACTCGAACCCATAATGGTAACGTTGCTACCCTTCACAATGGCACAGACGAGGCACAGATGAGGTATTGGATAGACCTATCACCTTACGGGGTTCGATGTTCACGAAACAACCCCTTTTGTGAGGTTGTTACAAGCCCACATGTTGCGGACCAACTTCTAGAATCCGTCCTCGGGGTCGAAAATGAATTTCGAGTATCGTGCGATGGACGGGAGCACATTAGTGGTACCTGTCGATTCGTTACTGATGACAAAGGTATTACGAAAATCGCGAAAAATCGTAAATCGCCTGCCATTTCCGTAATTTTTGAGCTATTAAAACGATCTGGGGCGTTTTGGACGCGGAATCCGAAACCGAATAAGTCAGTGAAAGAATCATTTTGATATCTAAAAAATTGTAGAAATGACGGAAGAATACGAAAATCGCGAAAAATCGTCAAATTTAAGCAGTTTTTCGTTCAGCATTCGCTCAATTTTTGAGATAGCGACCTGAAACTTGTACCATTGTTTTAGTTAGGAAATTCTACGCCAGAACAATGTATAATAGTTGTACTTTTCGAAAATTTAATTTTTCGACAAAATCTGAAGGGGGTAGGTCAGGATTTTTTGCGATTTTCGTAAATCTCCTGCCATTTCCACAATTTTTCAGCTATTTAAATGATCCAGGGCGTTTTGGACGCGGAAACCGAAGCCGAATAAGACAGCAAAAGAATCAGAGCGATATCTAAAAAATTGTAGAAATGGCGAGCGATTTACGAAAATCGCGAAAAATCCTGACCTACCCCCTTCAGATTTTTGCGAAAAATGAAATTTTCGAAAAGTACAACTATTATAGGTTGATCTGCCGTAGAATTTCCTAACTAAATCAATGGTACCAGTCTCAGGTCGCTATCTTGAAAATTGTGGAAATGGCAAGCGAAAAACTGGTTGAAATTGACGATTTTTCGCGATTTTCGTAATTCCTTCGTCATTTCCGTAATTTTTGAGCTATTAACATGGTCCAGGGCGTTTTGGACTCGGAATCCGAAACCGAATAAGTCAGTGAAAGAATCATTTTGATATCTAAAAAATTGTGGAAATGACGGAAGAATTACGAAAATTGCGAAAAATCGTTAAATTTAAGCAGTTTTTCGTTCAGCATTCGCTGAATTTTTGAGATAGCGACCTGAAACTTGTACCACTGTTTTAGTTAGGAAATTCTACGACAGATCAACCTATAATAGTTGTACTTTTCGAAAATTTCATTTTTCGCAAAAATCTGAAGGGGGTAGGTCAGGATTTTTTGCGATTTTCGTAAATCGCTCGCCATTTCCGTAATTCTTGAGATATTAAAATGATCCAGGACGTTTTGGACGCGGAATCCGAAGCAGAATAAGACAGTGAAAGAATTATTTTGATATCTAAAAAATTGTGGAAATGGCGGGGGAAAAACAAAAATCGCAAAAAATCCTGACCTATCCCCTTCAGAATTTTGCGAAAAATTAAATTTTCGAAAAGTACAACTATTATATGTTGATCTGCCGTAGAATTTCCTAACTAAAACAATGGTACAAGTTTCAGACCGCTATCTCAAAAATTGAGCAAATGGCAATCAAAAAACTGGTTGAATTTAGGTTTTTTCTGACTGTAGTAAAAGTAAACACGAGATATACATACATATACTACTCGTAGCCAATTTGCTCGATACCATTTGCATCGAAGCGATACATTTCAATATAAACGGCTATGGGTCATCGGACTTACAAAAAAATATTGATAAATTTCATTATCGATCGATGCAAATAATATCGATCCAGGTCTCACCACGTGGAGGTTGCTACTAATGGAGACCCACCCTATCCACGGCTCCCAACCTCCCTCCTTTAAACGATAACGAACATAATTCTTTACTTTCAGAAGGAAAGTAAAGATATCACGCGACCGCGATCGCGAAGCTAATAATCACGATCTCAAAGATACGTCTATCAATGCGATCGTGGCCGAAATATTGAAACCAGTTTCAATATAACAAACACAAACCCATCACCATCAAACGCCAATTTCCCGCGAAACGCGAATAAAACAAATAACATATACGAGAATGGAAATGTCGACCAAACCAGAAAAGCAACCTCATGGTAAGACTAACGCGGGCGACTCTAGACGTTAACCATAACTCGACGGAAAAACAATTTACACACTTACGCGGTGGCTCGTACCACGGTCCTGAGAAGTACCCACGAACCGGGACTTCCGCCAAACCATGGTTAACCGATACGATGGGATAAACGTAGGGTCGATTTACAGGAAAGGGCCTCACGAAAGATCCGAACCAGGGACAAATCGAAGATGAAATATATCCGAAGATATAGATCATCAAATCGAACTGTACACGGGTTAAGCCATATCAGGCTAATCGGTCCGGCCGCCACCGATAAGCCTGATACGTCCCATACCCCGCCAAATAGCAGTCCACCCGTGTACAGGTCCCCAGAACGAACTCGGGCTCACCTTTCCAGACAACCTTAGGCCACCCAAAGATACCGGCGGAACCATGATCCGACGAAAGCCACGCTCCATGAATATATCGCAGGACCGCGATTTAACCAGATAACCGTGAGGCTATCTGGCCGACTACACCGTTTCTCGTGTTGTTTTAACGTAGGGGTATGATGAACGCCGCAAATTACGAGCAAGTGACTCTACTATTAAAATGAGTTTAAAAAAGTGAAGCTAAAAATTGAAAGCTGAAGCTAAGTATTGAAAGTAAAAGTTGAAGCTACGAGTTGAAAGTAAAAGTTGAAGTTAAAAGTTAAAAGTTAAAAACTGAAACTATGTAATCGAAGGTAAAAAGGTTTAATTGATAAGAAGCTAATAACGCGGAACGTGCAAAGAAGTCGCGTTTTCTAGTCGGTCGACGACAAACGAAGTGAAATTGACGTATGATATCCCCTTAAACTAACGTTTTGACACTATAGTGATCAAAACGTCCCTTTTAGTCGCCTTTTACGACAGGCAGGGAATACCGTGGGTCTATTCTTTCCCCGACCCACAGGGGATCATGTTTTACATTTTTGTAATTAATTGGAATACTATAAGCTAGAAGTTACTTTGCGAGTTTACATAGAATCGAGAAAAATGCGAGCGCGGCGCAATAAAGATTTCTCGCCATTTAACAAACCATTTAAGGTGAGTAAATGGCGATTTCTCTATGTTAACGCGACTCTAAAAGCAAAGCTGGAAGAAGAGTGATTAGCTCATTTTACTTATTCTAATTTTACCGTATCGCAATCTTGAGTCTATAATTAATAAAGGGAGAAAAGACTACTTGTCACGCGCGGTCAACATTGGTCGGTATGGAAAGAAACGACCGAATTTACATAATTTTCGCAACACTAAATTTATTTACAATTTCCGTGGGTTTCGTCATAGAGAATAAGTGATCGCATGGCTCTAAAATTCATTGAAAGAAAATACGCGATGCGCGCGCGAATATATTCTTCTTGGTCCACGTTCGCGAGTATTTCCGCAAAACTAATACACTAAATTACGAAAATTCCTCGCGAAAAATCGACGCGCAAAAATAATGTTTCGTAGTTCCACGACCGCTTTGACTGATAATACGCGAAAATAGAAATTAATTGCAAACGCGAAATGATCTTAAATAGATCCAATTTAGTTACGGCTGAAAAGAATTTCAAGATAAGACATCCTAATATAAAATGCAATTTATGCATAAAATTATGGCAATATTCCTTCTAACAAATGCTTGGTTCAATGATTGTTTTTAAATAGATTCGTACAAAGACGGCGATGTACGACGCGACTCGCGAGTCACTTAGCTGCTTTAACTTTTTGATTTTATATTAGATAATAAAATTCCTATACGGCATTAGAAAAAGTGTCTCCGAGACACTCAAAGCTAATGAATTAGATTATTAATAAATTCGCGGAACTAGAAATGCAGCCAGTGGTGACAAATATTACGACCGGCGCGGATGGCAGTGTGCAAACTTTGCACACTGAATCATACTCTACCCCTCTGCTTTTATCAAAAATTCAATTTCTCAAATTTGTAATAATCAAAAGCTCGACTCTAGTAATGACAAAAATATATATTCTTAAAAATGAACTCTCAGAAAATATCTCAATAAGTAAAATCTTTAGGTTTCTTCAACAATAATGAATAAAAATGACTTAGATTGAAAAGTCGTGAAAATAATTAAATAAGAAGAACGACTCGAAAGCTTTAATGCAAAATTCTTTGAATAAAACTTGTGAAAATAATTTAATAAGAAAAATGACTCGAAAACTTTAATGCAGATCGGGGCAGAGTCTTCACGGGGAGCTCTCCTCGACCCGTGGAACTAACTACTTCTAACTACTTCATTCTATCACACTCTACCCCTCTGCTTTTTTTCAAAAATTTAATATCTCAAATTTATAATAATCAAAAACTGGACTCTAACTCTTTAACAATAATGAACAAAAATAATAACTGAGTTTGAAAGGAATTTAATATCAAATTGTATTCAAAATTCTATTATCAAAACTTGTGAAAATAATTCAGTAAGAAAAATGACTCGAAAACTTTAATGCAAAACTCTATTACTTGACACTTATGAAAATAATTTAATAAGAAAAATGACTCGAAAACTTTAATGCAAAACTCTATTACTTGACACTTTTGAAAATAATTTAATAAGAAAAATGACTCGAAAACTTTAATGCAGATCGGGGCAGAGTCTTCACGGGGAGCTCACCTCGACCCGTGGTACTAACTACTTCAAATTACTACAACTATAATTACTCTACGACTACTACGAGCATAGTGACTTAGTAGTAACGGAATGACCATCCATTCTGGAATTGAACACTCCAAAATGGATAGCCATTAGTTGCTGCCCTCTTCTAGACAGTTTGTCGGGCCTCTTCGGCATATAGCCTCTTCGGCGTAAAGCCTCTTCTTGCTTCAGGCCGGAGCCCAACCTGTATTCTGCAAGAACATTCGGAACCATAATATGGTATAACCCTAACACGCGCCTAACCAGACAAGAGAATGCGGCTAACACGTGTGGACAAGTTAACAGCTTATTCTCAGAAGAATGACAACTGCAGTCCGTGCAAACGGTTAGCCGCTAAAGACGAATGTTCGAGCAGAATTTACTTATTATTAAAAAAGAAAAGATTATTAGCCTGATTTTCCAGGAGCAGGATATCACTGGTTGCCTACAGTCGAAACAGTGATACCTGCCCTGCCCTTCCTACTTAAAATTAAAGCACACACATTCCAGAGAATAAATTACCTGCCTACCTATTACCTATATTTAAAAAATGGCAAAAATCTCTCGCACACCAACACACTCTCTCCACGATTCTCAATCAAAGTCGGTGTTTCCCCCTACGGGAGACGTCCCGGGACGTCTCCAACACCGACTCAAACCCCACACATACATTCAGGTACGTACCTTTTTGCTGAAATCGACTCACAAGGTCAGCGATTATTGCGATTTATTTAGACTTTATTGAAAGGAATTTAATGAAAACTTGTAGACGTAAAATATAGAAATGAAAGTCTTGTAATTAATTCGTAGTTGAAATAATTACTACGTTCAAAAATAATGCTTCTGCATTTTGACTCTAATTGAAAAGTAATTGAATATAATAATCTGAGGTCCGAAATATAATCGAACTTAAATTGAATAATGTAAAATCGTAAAGATATGCAAGTTGAATTTAATCGCGATTTTGCAATAAAAACGATTGTTCAAAACCGACGCACGATCCACGAAATATTCAATAAATTTACCTCACACACACACTCACACGTGTGGATCGTACGTCGTGCACAATCGCTAACGCTTGTGAGCCGCCACATAATTATAATTCTTAAAACTATAAGCCACGTTCACCGCCATCACCCATTCGTGTAGCACCTGGGCACACGAATGAGTTCAAGCCAAATAGGGACATGAACGTGGCAACTACATACTAGGCTTGATGTGTGCTGAAAATCCTGAGCTAGAAAATGATTATTGAAATAGATCTTCTAACGAGCTAGTAATCGTTACTTTGACTTTATAGAATTTACTTGAAAATATACTTTATAAAATGACTCGAATGTAATTGAAGAATAATTGAAAAAGTGACAATATTGCATCTCGTGCAAGAAAACTTTGAAAACTTTAAAATATTGAAATTTATTTGAAAAAATATATATATGAAACTTGAATTTATAATTGAAAACCTTGGTTGATTCCTTATTCAAAGTTATATTCTAAACAATGCAAATATGTTCAAAATTAGCCTTTGAAACCAGAATCTACCCATCGCGAATTGGTCTTCTTGGGCATTTCAAATACAATAATTTAAAGGACTTTACAAGTTAAAGGAAACGCGGCCACGAAAAATATGCAAATTCTGACTGAATTTAATTCGTATGATTTCATGAAACTCGAATAAATATTCTTATCTTTTTTAGTCCTTTTTCAATCTTCCTATTCTGTTCTTATCTTTTTGATCTTTTCGCTTATTTTGGCCCTGTTTTTATCTTTACTTATCTTTACTATTCTTATCATTTTGATCTTTACTTGTCTTTCTATTCGTATATATTCTTTCTATCTTTTCTCAATGCTCTATGGTTATATGAAATTCACGCGAACGCGAATGCAATTAAATGAAGGCCGAGGGTATCGAACCTTCAAATTAATTACATCAAAATCGCCCGTGAAGCTAAGCCACAAGAAGACCCCTGCCTGAGCTAATTAAATATTCACAACAAATGGTGTTACTACCCACGAATGTAAAGTATAAAATACTTTACACTCGCGGTCACTATGCTCGCAAACTCAAATAAAATACAACCAATACACTCGTGCCGCTTCGGACCTTTACGTCCTACGACATGATTGAGTGATCGGAGGAACCGTAAACTTTTTGACTCACCGGTCGTAGATTTTTTCTACACCTTTGATTGTAGAGATGATACTACGACCGGCTCTGCAGTTCCGAAGTCATCTGTAACAGAAAAATAGCAAAGTCTTTATAGTTTAACCGTCTATCGTTCCTCGAATCGTTCGTATTTAGGTCTGACTCGAGTTCGATATTTCAAAATGTAATTTCACTGTGGATTAAAAGTAAAAGTAGAACATTTTGACGATATTTACCTGCTGCCTGATGCGACGGCGCCCGATGGAAATCCTTTCCGCAGCTGCTGCGTACCTCTACTTCATCGCGGCGAATAATTCAAAGAAGAAAAAAGAAAAATAAACAGACTACACTCCCGACCGAAATTATTTCCGGCGAACAAACTGACTCTACTCTCGCGATTCAAAGTATACAGGAATTTCGCGACCGAATATGTTACGTCGTAGCAGTCCATTTCAATTCTTTCGGCGGGTTTAAGCACGCGTATATCGAAGAAACATAATTTCTAATAGCGCAACAACACTGATTCTATTTCGCGATATACTTTTTCGGATCAAGTGAATCTAAGACCGCATTGCACTCGGCCAGCTAAATCGTTGCGATGTCTTCTGTAACAGAAAAAGAGAAAAGTCTTTATAGTTTAACCGTCTATCATTCCTCACATCGTTCGTCTTTAATTCTCACTCGAATTCGATATTCCAAAATGTAGTTTCATTGTTAATTAGAAGAATTAAAAGTAGATATTGCTGATATTTACCTGCTGCCTGATGCGACGACGCCCGATGGAAATCCTTTCCACAGCTGCTGCGTACGGCTACTTCATCGCGGCGAGTAATTCAAAGAAAAAAAAATAAAAAAAAGGGACTATATTCGCGACCGAAATAATGTCCGGCGAACAAACTGACTCTACTCTCGCGATTGGAAAAATTAAGAGAATTTCGCGACCGAATTTCATTTCTTTCGGCGGTTTTAATCACGCGAGTATCGAGCAATAATAATGTATTAATATCGCAACAACACTGACTCTATTTCGCGAAATACTGTCTCTCGGAGCAAGTGACTCTAAGACCGCATTGCGCGCGGTCACAAAAGCTGAAAATAAAATACATCGCGAACGCGTATACCGCGGAAAATGTAGATATTCGGTTAAAGTAATTTTCAATTTAGTTACCAAGCATTGTTATTAGGAATATTGCCATTGTCCTACTTTGGTGTAAAATGAAATTGTGAACGCAATAGTCGACGCGAAAAGATGTATACTTTAATAAACCGTCGCGAAGTTTCGCGGAAATATTCTCAAACGTTTCGCAAGAAAAATATTTCTTATATCCGGTTCGCGAAAAATAAACGGCACGATGACTCGATTCAATCTAACGTAACTCACGGAAAATATAAATTCCCGTTGTAGATGTACCGCGAACAATGTTAGATACGACCAATGTCAAGGGCGTTAACAAGTAGGCTTTGACCGCTGCGATGTTCATTGTGTTCTTGTTTACGTCTCAAGTAATCGGGCTTCTTTGTATAGTGGGTACCTGGAATTAGAAACCAAAGCACGATAAGAATTAACAGTCACAAATTTATCCAAATTCTAAGTACAAACAGCGAAATTCATAAGCAAAACTAATTAAATTGTGATTATATAGTATGCAAGAATTAATAGAAATAAAGAAGGTATTTTCCAAAAAGTTGCAAAATTATTTGTTTAAATCATACTGAGAAAAGTGGACTCGATTCATGATTTTAAATGTAATGTATTGAATGTGTATGGTATACACGTATATATTATGATAGGATATAGAATATAAATGAATTGAACAAAGATAAATGTTCTAAAACGATGTCAGATACCTTGGAAACCACCCGGGAGCTCCTATGAGTATGTACGTCTTCACCCCCCCGACCGCCGAGCAGAGACTGATGCGTGCCCGTGTCAAAGTCACGCCAGGTAAACTCCGGGAGTCGGCCGGTCACGGTCGGTTGCACTCTCTCATAGGTACCCGCCGGCGAATTTCTTCGATCTATTACGACATAATAAAATCTATGTTAACCTTGAGCGGACCGTTATTAAACCGTAGCATTTTTCGGATTTATTGCTAACAATTAAACAATTGTATATTTTGCACAAATAAAGAAAACTTTTGACTATAACATCGTACAAATTCGAACTATATTTTATAAACTTGATATTAAATATTAAGTTGCAAATCGCGATTGCAAATTAATAACAATAAATATAATTATTTCTAAAATTTGAATATTTAATATATTTCTACTGCCTCTATTAATCAATCTCTATTAATTAATGCAATTACAATCAATCGGTGTGTTACTCAGTACTAATAATGTATGAATAATAAATGAATTTTACTTCGGGAGGTTGACCGGAGCGTGTCATGAAGAGGTATTGACTCCAGGACTTTTTATCACAGAGTAAAGGTTAATGGCGTACTTGGCAATGTCGGGTCGAGTGTATTTTGAAGTTTGGTTGTACTTGATCCGTGAAGCCTCAACAATAAAGATGGAAATAACAGGTTCAGTCTAATGCACCTATGAAAATATTACATTTCTGTATTTTTATTCACGAAAGTTTTATTAACATATTCGTGACGTACCTCTGGTTAAAATGATACCAAACACTATTACATTTATATAACATAACCCGTCATTTTACATACTTTTATGGATTATAAATAATGCAAATTTTGTTACATTTGATATCATATTAATAAGAAACAGCTCAGTAACATGTTAACTGTTGACGTAGACTGTATTATGTTTCACATTATCGGAAAAGATTTGAATTATTGGTACCAAATAGAATGACAATGGTTTTAAGAAAGTACAATTGTTTATAAGAAATAAAGAAAAATAGTGGAAAATGTCAATATTCATAACTTTTGTATGTATTCCGAAAAACTGAATATTCTTCTCTATAAAACAACTTACTTTTGCTGTGACTTACAGTTGTATACCTGTGAATTCACTATCCTTCTTTCGCAGTACAAAAGTCAATTATTAATACGTATAAACTATAACTTCTATATGGTATTCTTACTAATAATCGACGGACATCCTAGATTCGAACCGAAAATGGTAACGCAGCGAGTGACACTAAAATGGTAAGAGGGCTCTAGAGCCCTCCAAACCAGTGACATCGAAAAGCATGGGGATGATCGGTCTATGCAATACCTCGTCCACAGACGATATTATGTATTCACAGGTATACAACTGTAAGTCACAGCAAAAATAAGTTGTTTTATAGAGAAGAATATTCAGTTTTTCGGAATACATACAAAAGTTATGAATATTGACATTTTCCACTATTTTTCTTTATTTCTTATAAACAATTGTACTTTCTTAAAAAACATTATCATTCTATTTGGTACCAATAATTAAAATCTTTTCCGATAATGTGAAACATAATACAGTCTACGTCAACAGTTAACATGTTGCTGAGCTGTTTCTTATTAATATGATATCAAATGAAAAATCCTCAAATTCAGGCGGTTTTTTGAACGGCATTCGCTCAATTTTCGAGATAGCGATCTGAAACTTGTACCATTGTTTAAGTTAGGAAATTCTACGCCAGATCAATGTATAATAGTTGTACTTTTCGAAAATTTCATTTTTCGCAAAAATCTGAAGGGGGTAGGTCAGGATTTTTTGCGATTTTCGTAAATCGCTCGACATTTCCGTAATTTTTGAGCTATTAAAGTGATCCTGGACGTTTTGGACGCGGAATCCGAAGCCGAATAAGCCAGTGAAAGAATCATTTTGATATCTAAAAAATTGTGGAAATGGCGGGGGAAAAACAAAAATCGCAAAAAATCCTGACCTACCCCCTTCAGATTTTTGCGAAAAATGAAATTTTCGAAAAGTACAACTATTATAGGTTGATCTGGCGTAGAATTTCCTAACTAAATCAATGGTACCAGTCTCAGGTCGCTATCTTGAAAATTGTGGAAATGGCAAGCGAAAAAACTGGTTGAAATTGACGATTTTTCGCGATTTTCGTAATTCCTTCGTCATTTCCGTAATTTTTGAGCTATTAACATGGTCCAGGGCGTTTTGGACTCGGAATCCGAAACCGAATAAGTCAGTGAAAGAATCATTTTGATATCTAAAAAATTGTGGAAATGACGGAAGAATTACGAAAATCGCGAAAAATCGTCAAATTTAAGCAGTTTTTCGTTCAGCATTCGCTCAATTTTTGAGATAGCGACCTGAAACTTGTACCATTGTTTTAGTTAGAAAATTCTACGCCAGATCAACCTATAATAGTTGTACTTTTCGAAAATTTCATTTTTCGCAAAAATCTGAAGGGGGTAGGTCAGGATTTTTTGCGATTTTCGTAAATCGCTCGCCATTTCCGTAATTCTTGAGATATTAAAATGATCCAGGACGTTTTGGACGCGGAATCCGAAGCAGAATAAGCCAGTGAAAGAATCATTTTGATATCTAAAAAATTGTGGAAATGGCGGGGGAAAAACAAAAATCGCAAAAAATCCTGACCTACCCCCTTCAGATTTTAGCGAAAAATAAAATTTTCGAAAAGTACAACTATTATACATTGTTCTACCGTAGAATTTCCTAACTAAAACAATGGTACTAGTTTCAGATCGCTATCTCAAAAATTGAGCGAATGCCGATCGAAAAACTGCTTTAATTTGGCGATTTTTCGCGATTTTCATACATCGCTCGCCATTCGCGCAATTTTCAAGATATAAAAATGATCGAATATGTTTCGAATGCGCATTCTGAACCTTAATAAGGTGATGGAAGATTCAGATGGATAATTAAAAGAAAGCGAAAATGACGAGTACAAAATGAAAATCGTAATTGTCATAAAGTAGCGCAATATAAATTACAAATTTGATTAATGAGCCAAGGTAATCGTGCATGGCCGCGAGTATGAAAAATATTGCGAAATTATCAAAAAGTTACTCTTTTACAATTTTTCGAAGCCGCCGGTACCGTCGGTACCTACCCGGGAAATCCCTACCTGTTATTGTCACCTTAATTGTTCCGCTCGAGCGGATCCAGTACGGCCAAACTCAAACATACCCGACCTGACATTGCCAAGTACACGGATAACCATTAGTCCGTGATAGAACGTCCTGGCGTCAACTACCCTTCCCAACTCGCTCCGGACGACTCGATCGGGTATAATTCATTTAATTTCAAGCTTATCCATTATGTATCGATCATTTACTAATGTAAATTTCATGTACTCTTTATACATTACTGATACAGTACGACATATCCCTCGGTTACAATTAGTTACTATAAAATTATTAACAATAATTTTTGCATAACTTTTGATTCGCTTCGGTTCGCTTAATAGAGAAATAGTTAATATATTTAAAATATACAAATTAATGAAAAATGGTATTTATTTTTATAAATTTTCAACCGTGATTTACCACGCGGTGTCTTATATCGAAGCTATAAAATCTTGTTCGAGTTTGCGCGAAGTTGGTAAAGGTCGATACCCTTTCTTTATAGACAATTTTGTTAAATTATTTTATTGCTAGCTATAAATTATCAAGGCAGTAGGGTTTTATTAAGATTGGTTCCAGTTTTGTATAAGTTTTATTATGTTGTAATAGATCGAAAATATTCGACGCCGGGGGCATGTGCACGCTCCGCTACCTGCCCCCCACCCGCTATAACACCGAGTTTGTCCGATATGATTTTGTCACGTACTACCTACATCGACACGCATCAGTCATCGGCGAACTGTGGCGGTGTTAAGACCTCCTCCTGGGTGCTTCCTGGTGCTCTCTAAGGTACATCGCACTCCTCTACATTTACCTTTGCTTAATCAAAGCTATACTTGCAATTCATTTCTCAACTCGACAAACTTTACAGTTTATATCATTACATTTTTGGCCTTATTTTCTATTAATCGTAATTTCATAATATTTAATGTTTATTTTCACTGTTTTTATAGTTGGAATGTGCGTAACATTATTATTCATACTTTGACTTTTTGCAGTTTACATTCTAAGAACATAATTCCAATCGTATTTTTGTCTGTAATTTCAGATTCAACCACCAAAGAGAAATCCAGTTCGCACCGGTGAATTCTCTTGGAGGGTAGCAGATAACTACGTCGCGGTCTTGTGACGTATACGTAAAGAAGAAAATCTGGGCATCGCATCGTTCACACCTTACTTGCTACCGACCTTGACATTGGTCGGAACTACCATTGTCGTCGTTTCAACTACAACGGGAATTTATATTTTCCGTGAGTTTCATCGAATCGAATCGAGTCATCGTCGCATTGTTTATTCGCGAACCGGACATAAGAAATATTTTCCTTGCGAAGGGTTTGAAAATGTTTCTACAAAACTTGGCATTGATTTATTCAAATCTCGCATTTGTTTTACGTATCGACAATCGGTTTGACTGATCATATTTACATTTTTAAATCTTTTCTTAGTGAATAAAAATTCACGCTATTTCAAATATAAAATAAATGTTGAGAAATTTTAGAGTGAAGAATATACTTGACTGCTATATGAACAAATTCATGATTACGTTTTAAATTTTAATTTACAAGAGACAGTAGGACAAAGGCAATATTCCTAACAACAGCGCGTGGTATAAAAAAATAAGACTTACAAAACCAACAACTGTGTCATTCTGCGTGATATATGGTATATTTGTGTGCACCCTCCCCTTTATTTTCAGCTTGTGTGATCGCGCGCAATGCGGTCTTAGAGTCACTTGCTCCGAGAGACAGTATTTCGCGAAATAGAGTCAGTGTTGTTGCGCTATTAAAAATTGTGCTTGTTCGATAACCGCGTATTTAAAACCGCCGGAAGAATTGAAATGGACTGCTACAACGTAACATATTCGGTCGCGAAATTCCTGTATACTTTGAATCGCGAGAGTAGAGTCAGTTTGCTCGCCGGAACTAATTACGGTCGGGAGTGTAGTCTCTTTATTTTTCTATTTGTTTGTTGAAATGCGTCGCGATATAGTAGTGGTACGCAGCAGCTGCGGAGAGGACCTCCATCGGGCGTCGTCGCATCAGGCAGCAGGTAAATATCGCCAAAATTGTATTCCTGTTAAAATTTCTGAAAAGGAAGATCGAGCGAAAGTGGAATCTTTCCATTCCAACTCTAGCAAAATTGTGAAATGAAATACAGTTGAATTATAAAGAATATCTTCTTGTTACGTTACAGAGATCATCGGCAGATATACCGGTCGTAGTATCAACTCTAGAAGGCGCAGAAGAACTCTACGGCCGGTGAGTCGAAAAATTTTTGGTTCCTCCGATCACTCAATCATGTCGTAGGACATAAAGGTCCGAAGCGGCACGAGTGTATTGGTTGTATTTTATTTGAGTTTGCGAGCATAGTGACCGCGAGTGTAAAGTATTTGATACTTTACGCTTGTGGGTAGTAACACACCACTTTTACTTGTGAATATTTAATTAGCTCAGGCAGGGGTCTTCTTGTGGCTTTTAACTTGACGTACGTTTTTTTCGTAATTCGATAAAAATTTTCATATCCTTAAGCTGCGTTTAATTGTATTTGAATTCGCGTAAAGTACTTGCAGTGAAACTATACTCTGAATATATTTTCGAGAAAAGAGTTTGATATTTTCACGTATGAGGTTCATACGAATTAAATTGAATGAAAGTTTTCATGTGATTTATATTTTTCGTAACATGATTTCCGATAACGGAAGAAATTCATATTAATCGTTCTATTTTATGAATGTACCCAAGAAGACCAATTCGCGGTGTTTAGATTCTGGTTTCAAAGGATTATTTTTAACACATTTATCATTGTTTAGAACACCTCCTTTGAATAAGGAATCAAACAAGGGTTTTCCATTAAAACATTGAAGTTTTCAATATACATCTACTTTTCTGTATATTAATATTGAGAAACTTTCGATACGTACTTGTATTAAAAGTTTTGAAATTCGTCTTAAATAAATTTATATTCTCTTGACTTTTTCAATGATTTAAATAACTATATTCGAGTCATTTTATCAAGCATATTTTCAATGAATTTTTGCAAAGTGATTTAAATAAATGTATGTCATTGGGATTGGGATATCATGCGCCAAATTCCGTCGACAATAAAGGCAATGACTTTTTTGCTCGTTCCGCGTTATTAAATCAATTTTAAGCTGACATAATGATCTTTAACTTTTAATTACAATAATTATTTTCAATTTTCAACTTTTATTTTTAACTTAAACATTTATCTGGAATTTTTCATGTTTAAAGTAGAATCATTTGTTCGTTATTTGTCACGTTTGTCATACCACTGGCGTTAAAACAACACGATAAACCGTGTAGTCGGCCTAATAGCCTCACGGCTATTTGGTTAAACCGCGATCATGCGATGTAATCGTGGAGCGTGGCTTTCGTCAAATCATGGTTCCATCGGTACTTTGGGTGGCCTAGCGTTGTCTGGAAAGTCGAACTCTCGGGTTCGATCTGGGATCGCATAGACGGGCAAACCGTTCTTAATTAATATTAATAAATTTCCATTCTGATTCGGATTAGTCGTATCAGGCTTGTCGGTAGCGGCCGGACCGATAAGGCTTATTCGACTTAATCTGTGTAGAGTTCGTCTTAATTATCTGTAGTTCCGCGTTTTATTTGTTTCATCTTTGAAGTGATCCTCGACCGAATTTCGTTGAGATTTCTTTACTGTAAATCGACCCTAGGTGAATCTCTTTGTATCGGTGGACCATGATTCGGGGAAAGTCGTGTGAAACGGGTATTTCTCAAGATCGTTGTACGAGCCACTGTGTAAGTGTGTAAATTGTTTTTTCGCCGCGTTATGGTAAATGTTTAGAATCACCCGCGTTCAGATTTTGATTACGGAGTTGGTTGTCTCGATGAGTAACCAGTCCTTTTCACTTTCACTTTTTGTTTGCCTTTAACTGTCTAACGAATAATTGGCGTGTGATGGGGATGTTTAATATTAATGATATTGAAGACCATATTAAACATTAAAGCTTTACACATATATATTTTTTTCAATACATGACATATTCAAAGGTTCTTAATATACATATACTTTTTTACATATTAATATTGAAAGTTTCTCAATATATACATTAAAAGTTTTGAAATATTTCTTAAATAATCTTTTCATTTTTTGAGTGATTTAAATAAACAATATTCGAGTCATTTTATAAAGTATATTTTCAAGTAAATTCTATAAAGTCAAAGTAACGATTACTAGCTCGTTAGAAGATCTATTTCAACAATCATTTTATAGCTCAGGATTTTCAGCACACATCAAGCCTAGTATGTAGTTGCCACGTTCATGTCCCTATTTGGCTTGAACTCATTCGTGTGCCCAGGTGCTGCACGAATGGGTGATGGCGGTGAACGTGGCTGATTTTTTGATTAATTATAATAGTACTATTGTGGCGGCTCACAAGCGTTAGCGATTGTGCACGACGTACGGTTCCACACCGGTGTGAGTGTGTGTATAGTAATTAAGTATTTCGTGGATCGTGCGTCGGTTGAAAGTCAAATATTTCTTGCAATTTATCAATTGAATTAAACCTTAATTTCTTCACAATTTTACATTATTCAATTCATGTTCAATTTTCTCGCGAATTTCACAATATACAATTTATTTGATATACAATTTGAGTCAACACGTAGAAGCATTATTGTTAAACGTAGTAATTGTTCGAGCTACGAATTAGTTGCCGTTTTTTATTCACTTATTTTACATAAATATCTTTTCTTTACATTTTTCCCAATAAAGACTAATTTCTAATAAAGTCTACATAAATCGCAATAATCGCTGGCCTTGTGAGTCGATTTCAGCAAAAAGGTACGTACTTTAAGGTGTGCATTGTTTTTCGAGTCGGTGTCGGAGACGTCCCGGGATGTCTCTCGTAGGGGGCCGCACTGACTTTGCTTGAGAATCGTGGAGAGAGTGTGTTGGTGTGCTTGTGTTTTTGCCATTCTTTTTTTAAATATAGGTGATAGGTAGGCAGGTAACTTAAATTCTGGAATGTGTGCATTAATTTTAAGTAGGAAGGGCCAGGGCAGATATCACTGTTTCGACTGTGGGAAACCAGTGGTGTTCTGCTTCTGGAAGTCAGGCTAATAATCTTTTCTTTTTAATATTAAGTAAATTCTGCTTGAACATTCGTCCTTCTACTGGCTAACACGTTTGCACGGACTGCAGTTGTCATTCTTCTGAGAATAAGCTGTTAACTTGTCCACACGTTGTTAGCCTCATCGTTTGTCTGTATTAGGCGCGTGTTAGGGTTTTCTTATATTTTGGTTCCGAATGTTCTTGCAGAAACAGGTTGGGCTCCGGCCTGAAGCAAGAAGAGGCTAAATGCCGAAGAGGCCCGACAAATTGTCTAGAAGAGGGCAGCAACTAATGGCTGCCCATTTTGGAGTGTTGAATTTTCACACTTCCAGAATGGGTGGTCATTCTGTTACTACTAAGTCACTATGCTCGCAGTAGTTGTAGAGTAATTATAGTTGTAGTAATTTGAAGTAGTTAGTACCACGGGTCGAGGTGAGCTCCCCGTGAAGACTCTGCCCTGGTCTGCATTAAAGTTTTCGAGTCATTTTTCCTATTAAATAATATATTTCAAGTTTTATTAATAGAACTTTGCCTTAGTTTTCGAGTCATTTTCATATTAAAGTCTTTTCAAACTAAGTTATTAGAATATTTTGTTGATTATTGTCAAAGACACCTAAAGTTTTTCATTATTGAGATATTTTTTTAAAATTTCTGAGAGTTCATTTTTAAAAATTCATATTTTTGTCACTTCTAAAGTTCAGTTTTTTGATTGTTATAAATTTGAGAAGAAGCAGAAGGGTAGAGTGTGATACTGTGTGCAGTAGTTAGAAGTAGTTTGTTCCACGGGTCGAGGTGAGCTCCCCGTGAAGACTCTGCCCCGATCTGCATTAATGTTTTCGAGTCATTTTTCATGTTCAATATTTCTCAAAAGTGTTCATATTTGAATATTTGCTGCACTTGACTTGTTTTCTAATAGAGTCGTTAATTTGTTTTTTATAATTACAACGATTTTTTAAGTCATTTAACTAATTACTGAGATATTTTTTGTACTTTTCTGACTTGAGTTTTAGCAATACAAACAGTATATTTTGCGAGTTTTTTAATAATTCATAAAGTCCAGAGTTTGATTCGAGTAAATTTGATAAATTGAATTTTTGGAAAAAGCAGAGGGGTAGAGTGTGAAACAGTGTGCAGATAGAAGAAATTTGCACACTTGCCATCCGCGCCGGGTCGTTTTTTTGTCACCGCTGGCTGCACCTTTAGCTTCGCGAAATTACTGATAATCCGAAATGGATCATCCCAGAGTGTCTCACCGAGGTACATTTTTAATACCGTGCAGGAACTATACCAATTTTTTCAATAAATATGCGAATCTGTCTCTAAGAGACACACGTGGTTTTTATCCTATAATACATATATATATATATATATTAATTAAATGTCCGAAACTGTCTCCACGAGACACACGCGATTTCTTTTTTTCTTAATATAAATCATTTCTATAATCTAATGCGGCCATGTGACTCGCGAACCGCATCGTACATCGCCGGCTTGGTACGATGCTACTTAAAACCATTAGGACCAAGCGTTTGTTGAAGGGAATATTGCCATGAATTGATTTATAAATTGCATTTTACATCGAACAATATTATTTTGTACAATATCGTATAATGTTACGCAAGTCTTCAACATTCAAGTTTTCAATATATACTTTTCTATGCATTAATATTGAGAAACTTTCAATACATACATTAAAAGTTTTGAAATTCGTCTGAAAAAAATTTATATTCTCTTCACTTTTTCAATGATTTAAATATCAGTATTCGAGTCATTTTATCAAGTAAATTGTTTATGAAATTTTATGAAGTGACTCAAATAAATGGATATCATTGGTATTGGGATATCATGCGCCAAGTTCCGTCGACAATCCAGGCAATCACATTTTTGCTCGCTCCGCGTTATTAAACAATTTTAATTATTATCCTCAATGTACAACTTTCATTTTTAACTTAAACATTTATCTTGAATTTTTCATTTTTAAAGTAGAATCATTTGTTCGTTATTTGTCACGTTTGTCATACCACTGGCGTTAAAACAACACGATAAACCGTGTAGTCGGCCTAATAGCCTCACGGCTATTTGGTTAAACCGCGATCTTGCGATGTAGTCGTGGAGCGTGGCTTTCGTCAAATCATGGTTCCATCGGTACTTTGGGTGGCCTAGCGTTGTCTGGAAAGTCGAACTCTCGGGTTCGATCTGGGATCGCATAGACGGGCAAACCGTTCTTAATTAATATTAATAAATTTCCATTCTGATTCGGATTAGTCGTATCAGGCTTGTCGGTAGCGGCCGGACCGACAAGGCTTATTCGACTTAATCTGTGTAGAGTTCGTCTTAATTATCTATAGTTTCGCGTTTTATTTATTTCATGTTTGAAGTGATCCTCGAGCGAATTTCGTTGAGATTTCTTCCCTGTAAATCGACCCTAGGTGAATCTCTTTGTATCGGTGGACCATGATTCGGGGAAAGTCGTGTGAAACGGGTATTTCTCAAGATCGTTGTACGAGCCACTGTGTAAGTGTGTAAATTGTTTTTTCGCCGCGTTATGGTAAACGTTTAGAATCACCCGCGTTCAGATTTTGATTATGGAGTTGGTTGTCTCGATGAGTAACCAGACCTTTCCACTTTTCACTTTTTGTTTGCCTTTAATTGTCTAACGAATAATTGGCGTGTGATGGGGATGTTTAATATTAATGATATTGAAAACCATATTAAACATTAAAGTTTTACATATATATATTTTTTCAATACATGAATTTTCATAGGTTCTTAATATACATATACTTTTTTACATATTAATATTGAAAATTTCTCAATATATGCATTCAAAGTTTTGAAATATTTTTTAAATAATCTTTTCACTTTTTTAATGATACTTCAAACTGATTTCGAGTCATTTCATCAAGTATATTATATAATAAATACAATACACTATGATCAGTTAAATCGGTGGAAGCGATCAACGCGGAATTTTTTCAATTTTGTACATCAGTTTTGTAAAAATGTTCATGACCGTGAAACAAGGAACATATTTTCGCGTGCGAAATTCGAATTGTTTAAAGATGAAACTTGTAATCACACGATGACTAGTTCGTTACGATAAAACATACGAAGTTGTGGAAACTGCAGCGTGTCAAAGAACTTGACAAATGACTGAAGAAGACTGAAGAAGACTATTAGAAGACTGAAGAAGACTGAAGAAGATTTTTATAAGACTTTTAGAAGATTTTAGAAGACTTTTAGAAGATTTTAGAAGACTTTTAGAAGATTTTAAAAGACTTTTAGAAGATTTTAGAAGACTTTTAGAAGACTGAAGAAGAATTTTAGAAGACTGAAGAAGAATTTTAGAAGACTGAAGAGAACTTTTAGAAGACTGCCATTGGGTCCACTCATCAGCTTTGAAGCATTTGTCGAAAACGGATGAGAGTGGAAATCACCAAAACTTGAGCCCTACTAAGAATAATTTAAACTCTGACGCAATTACCCATGGCCAGCAATTGTTCATTACGTTTGACAACTAGGATTTTTCTCTCCAACTCCGAGGAACTAGAATAAGTTAATTATTGTATTCATTATTACACAAAGTGTAATCGCTTGTAAATCGTTTTGGACACTCTGGTGACAAAACGATATAGTTTAAGGGGATATCACGCGCCAATTCCACTTCGTATTTCATCGACCATCAAGAAAACGCGACTTTTTTTATCGTTCCGCGTAATTAAATTCATTTTCAGCCTTAGCTTTGATCTTCAGGCTGCAGTATTTAGCTTCAGTTTATTTGGAATAGATCTTTATCTGGAATTTTTCATGTTTAAAGTAGAATCATTTGTTCGTTATTTGTCACGTTTGTCATACCACTGGCGTTAAAACAACACGATAAACCGTGTAGTCGGCCTAATAGCCTCAAGGCTATTTGGTTAAACCGCGATCTTGCGATGTAATCGTGGAGCGTGGCTTTCGTCAAATCATGGTTCCATCGGTACTTTGGGTGGCCTAGCGTTGTCTGGAAAGTCGAACTCTCGGGTTCGATCTGGGATCGCATAGACGGGCAAACCGTTCTTAATTAATATTAATAAATTTCCATTCTGATTCGGATTAGTCGTATCAGGCTTGTCGGTAGCGGCCGGACCGACAAGGCTTATTCGACTTAATCTGTGTAGAGTTCGTCTTAATTATCTATAGTTTCGCGTTTTATTTATTTCATGTTTGAAGTGATCCTCGACCGAATTTCGTTGAGATTTCTTTCCTGTAAATCGACCCTAGGTGAATCTCTTTGTATCGGTGGACCATGATTCGGGGAAAGTCGTGTGAAACGGGTATTTCTCAAGATCGTTGTACGAGCCACTGTGCAAGTGTGTAAATTGTTTTTTCGCCGCGTTATGGTAAACGTTTAGAATCACCCGCGTTCAGATTTTGATTATGGAGTTGCTTTTCTCGTTGAGTCGTTCCTTCTATAGTTCTCTTTTTGTTTCCTTTTTTTATATCGCGAATAATTGGCGCGTGATGGTGATGGTTTGCGTTAGTAATATTGAAACACGTTTCAATACCCCCCTCTAGTCGCGGTCTCATCGATAGACGTGTCTATGAGACGATCGTTCTTTAATTGAATTAGTTTAAAAGAGGGGGGTGGATGGAGGTAGTGGTTTGATTCCGCCTCCATCCTCAGAAACTTTCCGTGGTGAGATTTGCGTCGAAATTATTTGCATCGAACCTTTTTTGGCTTCGATACAAATGGTATCGAGCAGATTTTCCGCGAATAGATTATAAGTTTTTTTTACTCTTTTACTCGCATCGTTTGCGTAAATGAAGCATAGGTATAAATTGTCTGTGTCTATGATATAGTCCAGTGATCATTGTTTTACTACCATATCACGGACTTTGATAAAATATTAGTAATTTGTAAGCTTTAATTTTGATTAAATGTTAGTAGATTAATTAGTCCCCTGTGGGTCGGGGAAAGAATACACCCACGGTAATCTCTTCCTGTCGTAAGAGGCGACTAACAGAGTCGTTTTGGCACTCCGGTGACAAAACGCGGGGGGTATCATTCGCCAATTAAAATTTGTTTCGAAGTCGATAATCTAGAGAACGCGACTGATTTGCTTGTTCCGCGTTATTAACAGTTTGCCTACCGGTAGCGGTAGGTAAAGTGTTAAATTCGTACTATCCGTAATAGGGAAATGGCATGTTTGTTCTTCTTTGTCCCGCGAATACTTAATTGGCGTATGATGGGGATAATTAGTTTTAGTAATATTGAAACGTTATAAGTTTTTTTTACTCTTTTACTCGCATCGATTGCGTAAATGAAGCATAGGTACAAATTGTCTGTGTCTATGATATAGTCCAGTGATCATTGTTTTACTACCATATCACGGACTTTGATAAAATATTAGTAATTTGTAAGCTTTAATTTTGATTAAATGTTAGTAGATTAATTAGTCCCCTGTGGGTCGGGGAAAGAATACACCCACGGTAATCTCTTCCTGTCGTAAGAGGCGACTAACAGAGTCGTTTTGGCACTCCGGTGACAAAACGCGGGGGTTATCATTCGCCAATTAAAAATTGTTTTTTATCGATAATCTAAAGAACGCGACTGATTTGCTTGTTCCGCGTTATTAACAGTTTGCCTACCGGTAGCGGTAGGTAAAGTGTTAAATTCGTACTATCCGTAATAGGGAAATGGCATGTTTGTTCTTTTTCTGTCCCGCGAATACTTAATTGGCGTATGATGGGGATAATTAGTTTTAGTAATATTGAAACGTGTTTCAATACCGCCTATATCGTGATCTCATTGACAGACGTGTCTTTGAGATTATAGTTTTTAAGTATAATTAGCATAGTCTTAAAAATGAGGATGTGGTTAAATTTTAATCAAACGATAATACAATACTTTAATATGTTTTGCAAATATAATGACTTTGTGTCATACATTTGAAAGTACTGTAAAATATCGGAAATAACTTATTGATTAAACTGTTATCAATAAATTCTAAGCATTTGTTTCATTTTCCTTTTCCTATTGCAATTACAGATCTTCGTGGATCAGATTAGTACTTTGACGTTTAAGAAATAACACTAGTATGTGATAAAGTATTATCGTAAATCAGGATTTGTTTAAAATACATTCCCCTGTGGGTTGGGGAAAGAATATACCCACGGTATTCCCTGCCTGTCGTACGAGGCGACTAATAGGGACGCGTTTTGTGCAGATTCGTGACAAAAGGTTCGTTTAAGGAGTGAGGTGAGAGAAATTGAGTTGGTTTTCCTTCGTTCGGTATGATAAGGCCAAAATTTGTAGACATTTCGGCAAAGTTTGAACCCTGTACACTCCGCGACAAAAAGATAGCACAACTATAAAATTTAGTGTTTTCATAATGTTCGCACAATAAATTGATCTACTTGATATACATATATACTTTTATTACATAATACAATGTTTTGGTAAAGAAAACCCAAAAAAAAGTTCTACGTTTCAGATATACAACAAAATAATCAGATAACAGCGCGTCAAAATTATAGCACGTATTATTACAATTAGCAAAAATTATTAGAGTTATATATGAAAACGCGGTTTTAGTAACTGGTACATCCTCCCTTCTTCTCTATAACTTCCAGCATACGCCTTAGCAACGATTTAAATAATTTTTTCACATATTTACGAGGAATTTGAGCCCATTTTTCTTGAATACATTTTTTTTAATCTTCAATGCTTTTGAACTGCCTTCCTTTTTCATAGACAGTTCTCGCCAGCATCGTCCAACAATTTTCTATTATGTTGAGATCGGGAGATCTCGCCGACCACTCCAAAACATTTATATTTTTAGCCTTAAAATAGTCTTTTACACACTTAGCAGTATGCACACTAGCATTATCTTGCTGAAATATGAAGTTTTCAACAGTAATCATGGTTGGAAAGTTTTCTAATTGTTCATCTATTAAATCAATATATCTGTGACTATTTAATTTGTTGTTAATCAATTTTATATCCGTTCTTCCGTGATATCCTACAGCACCCCAAATCATGACTCCTCCTCTTCCCATTTGTCGACGGCTTAGAGTATTCTCTTCTTTTCTTAAATCGTGAAAATAATGCCCAAAACCATCTGGCCCGTCAAGATTAAACCGCTTTTCATTCGTGAAAATTATTTTGCGCCACTTTTTACGTCAATGTATATGTTCGCGAGCAAATTGCAAACGATCTGCTTTATGCTTAGCGGTGAGAGGTGGCCTCCTTTTTAATTTCCGCCATTTTAAATGTGGGCAGTGTTGTATTACACATTGGACATTACGTACATTTGAAATAACACCTGCTTCTTCAGCTATTTGCCTCGCTGTCGATGAAGAATTCGAGGCGGCTCTTAAAATAGCACGTTTATCACGAGCATTTATGGCTTTTGGTCGGCCACTATTCTTCTTTTGACCATAATTTTCAGGATTCTTTAGTAAATTATATAGTACTTTGCGACTTCGGTTCAAAATACGTGAAATTTTGCTTATATTGCAAATTTCTCTTCGCAAAGTTAAAATAGTATGAATTTCACCTTCCGTTAAACGTTTATTGCGACCCATATTGAAATTTTTTAATAATAAAGGTTGAATAAACAAGTAGAAATAAGTAGGCACGTGCTCAGAATAGTTTAACGATTCAGCTACAACTGAATGAAGAGAACTGACAAAGTGTGCTATCATTCTGTCGCGGTCATGATCGCTCATGTTTACGTTTTCAGCTGAAGAGAACACTATACATGAACTGCGCAAATTGAAACAGCCTAAATAATACTTCAAATTTAATACACTAAGAGGAGAAAATTATAGTTTCATTACATACGTAGAAAATTTCAAAATTTAAGAGTGTGCTATCTTTTTGTCGCGGAGTGTAGATGAAGATTTGTCGCTATTTTGGTAATTCGCTCGCCATTTGCACAATTTTTTAGACATCGACCTGAATCTTACACCGTCTTATTTCGTTTTAAATAACGCGCCGAAAAAGCCCTGGATCATTTGCATAGCTCAAAAATTACGGAAATGACGAAGAAATTACGAAATTCGCGAAAATTCATCAATTTAGAGCAGTTTTTCGTTCGGCATTCGCTCAATTTTTGACATAGCGATCTGAAACTGGTACCATTGATTTAGTTAGGAAATTCTACGCCAGATCAACATATAATAGTTGTACTTTTCGAAAATTTAATTTTTCGCCAAAATCTGAAGGGGGTAGGTAAGGATTTTTTTGCGATTTTCGTAAATCGCTCGCCATTTCTACAATTTTTTAGATATCAAAATAATTCTTTCACTGTCTTATTCGGCTTCGGATTCCGCGTCCAAAGCGCCCCGGATCGCTTTAATAGCTCAAAAATTACGGAAATGGCAGGCGATTTACGAAAATCGCGAAAAATCCTGACCTACCCCCTTCAGATTTTTGCGAAAAATTAAATTTTCGAAAAGTACAACTATTATAGGTTGATCTGCCGTAGAATTTCCTAACTAAAACAATGGTACCAGTCTCAGTTCGCTATCTCTAAAATTGAGCAAATGGCAATCGAAAAACTGCTCTAAATTGAAGGTTCTTCGCGATTTTCCGAATTCCCTGGCTGTTTCCGCAAATTTTTAAAACATTTACCCTATTGCGCTATCATTTGGCTAATGGTTGGATTTAATAAATAAACATAAACCCCAATATACATAAAACCAAAAATTGTGGGTAAGTGGTACGCGTTCAAACGACGTTTCGCGGCTTGTAAGAGGCGGAATATTCGAGAAATATTCGACGAAAATTCGTCGTAAAATCGACTCGAGTATCAGGAGCACAGGATAGCATAGGAGGTGTACCGGAGGTATCCCCTGGTCGCGCATGCGCAATGGGTCTGCGGCCATAAATTATTTGACATATTTAACCAACAATACGACGACACTGGACAATTATCGCTTCGTTCGGTGAAATTAGACGACATACGTGCCAATTTCGCCCAAAAGAATGCAAAGGAATATGCAAATATACGACAAAACTCGAAAACACTCGTAAAATTTCTAGAGATTAAGGAAAATTAGCAATTGACGCACAGCATGTACTCAAATTACGCGTAAGATAAGTGTAAAACATGGGCCTACGCTTTACGTTATTACACAGCAATTTTCGTTAAATCTCGATCGTTAATGGTCCTTTAATGTTCGTAAGAGTTGGCCTTACATTCCCTATGCGCCACTTTTCCTATATTGTTAATTGTACGTCGCTGGCAGTGCTCCGAAAATATTCATTTTCGACAGTAAAACGTATGCTCTGGCGGCCATATTGTCGGCCGTCAACATGGCCGCCAGAGCGTATGGTCGCGCATGCGCAATGGGTCTGCGGCCATAACATTATTTGACATATTTAACCAACAATACGACGACACTGGACAATTATCGCTTCGTTCGGTGAAATTAGACGACATACGTACCAATTTCTCCCAAAAGAATGCAAAGGAATATGCAAATATACGACAAAACTTGAAAACACTCGTAAAATTTCCAGAGATTAAGGAAAATTAGCAATTGACGCACAGCATGTACTCAGATTACGCGTAAGATAAGTGTAAAACATGGGCCTACGCTTTACGTTATTACACAGCAATTTTCGTTAAATCTCGATCGTTAATGGTCCTTTAATGTTCGTAAGAGTTGGCCTTACATTCCCTATGCGCCACTTTTCCTATATTGTTAATTGTACGTCGCTAGCAGTGCTCCGAAAATATTCATTTTCGACAGTAAAACGTATGCTCTGGCGGCCATATTGTCGGCCGTCAACATGGCCGCCAGAGCGTATGGTCGCGCATGCGCAATGGGTCTGCGGCCATAACATTATTTGACATATTTAACCAACAATACGACGACACTGGACAATTATCGCTTCGTTCGGTGAAATTAGACGACATACGTGCCAATTTCTCCTAAAAGAATGTAAAGGAATATGCAAATGTGCGACAAAACTCGAAAACAGTCGTAAAATTTCAAGAGATTAAGGAAAATTAGCAATTTACGGACACATTACTTGACATATTTAACCAACAATACGACGACACTGGACAATTATCGCTTCGTTCGGTGAAATTAGACGACATACGTGCCAATTTCGCCCAAAAGAATGCAAAGGAATATGCAAATATACGACAAAACTCGAAAACACTCGTAAAATATCTAGAGATTAAGGAAAATTAGCAATTGACGCACAGCATGTACTCAAATTACGCGTAAGATAAGTGTAAAACATGGGCCTACGCTTTACGTTATTACACAGCAATTTTCGTTAAATCTCGATCGTTAATGGTCCTTTAATGTTCGTAAGAGTTGGCCTTACATTCCCTATGCGCCACTTTTCCTATATTGTTAATTGTACGTCGCTGGCAGTGCTCCGAAAATATTCATTTTCGACAGTAAAACGTATGCTCTGGCGGCCATATTGTCGGCCGTCAACATGGCCGCCAGAGCGTATGGTCGCGCATGCGCAATGGGTCTGCGGCCATAACATTATTTGACATATTTAACCAACAATACGACGACACTGGACAATTATCGCTTCGTTCGGTGAAATTAGACGACATACGTGCCAATTTCTCCTAAAAGAATGCAAAGGAATATGCAAATGTACGACAAAACTCGAAAACAGTCGTAAAATTTCAAGAGATTAAGGAAAATTAGCAATTTACGGACACATTACTTGACATATTTAACCAACAATACGACGACACTGGACAATTATCGCTTCGTTCGGTGAAATTAGACGACATACGTGCCAATTTCGCCCAAAAGAATGCAAAGGAATATGCAAATATACGACAAAACTCGAAAACACTCGTAAAATTTTAGAGATTAAAGAAAATTAGCAATTGACGCACAGCATGTACTCAGATTACGCGTAAGATAAGTGTAAAACATGGGCCTACGCTTTACGTTATTACACAGCAATTTTCGTTAAATCTCGATCGTTAATGGTCCTTTAATGTTCGTAAGAGTTGGCCTTACATTCCGTATGCGCCACTTTTCCTATATTGTTAATTGTACGTCGCTGGCAGTGCTCCGAAAATATTCATTTTCGACAGTAAAACGTATGCTTTGGCGGCCATATTGTCGGCCGTCAACATGGCCGCCAGAGCGTATGGTCGCGCATGCGCAATGGGTCTGCGGCCATAACATTATTTGACATATTTAACCAACAATACGACGACACTGGACAATTATCGCTTCGTTCGGTGAAATTAGACGACATACGTGCCAATTTCTCCTAAAAGAATGCAAAGGAATATGCAAATGTACGACAAAACTCGAAAACAGTCGTAAAATTTCAAGAGATTAAGGAAAATTAGCAATTTACGGACACATTACTTGACATATTTAACCAACAATACGACGACACTGGACAATTATCGCTTCGTTCGGTGAAATTAGACGACATACGTGCCAATTTCGCCCAAAAGAATGCAAAGGAATATGCAAATATACGACAAAACTCGAAAACACTCGTAAAATTTCTAGAGATTAAGGAAAATTAGCAATTGACGCACAGCATGTACTCAGATTACGCGTAAGATAAGTGTAAAACATGGGCCTACGCTTTACGTTATTACACAGCAATTTTCGTTAAATCTCGTTCGTTAATGGTCCTTTAATGTTCGTAAGAGTTGGCCTTACATTCCGTATGCGCCACTTTTCCTATATTGTTAATTGTACGTCGCTGGCAGTGCTCCGAAAATATTCATTTTCGACAGTAAAACGTATGCTCTGGCGGCCATATTGTCGGCCGTCAACATGGCCGCCAGAGCGTATGGTCGCGCATGCGCAATGGGTCTGCGGCCATAACATTATTTGACATATTTAACCAACAATACGACGACACTGGACAATTATCGCTTCGTTCGGTGAAATTAGACGACATACGTGCCAATTTCTCCTAAAAGAATGCAAAGGAATATGCAAATGTACGACAAAACTCGAAAACAGTCGTAAAATTTCAAGAGATTAAGGAAAATTAGCAATTTACGGACACATTACTTGACATATTTAACCAACAATACGACGACACTGGACAATTATCGCTTCGTTCGGTGAAATTAGACGACATACGTGCCAATTTCGCCCAAAAGAATGCAAAGGAATATGCAAATATACGACAAAACACGAAAGCACTCGTAAAATTTCAAGAGATTAAGGAAAATTAGCAATTTACGCACGTCATGTGCCCAAATTACGCGTAAGATCTGTGTAAAACATGGGCCTACGCTTTACGTTATTACACAGCAATTTTCGTTAAATCTCGATCGTTAATGGTCCTTTAATGTTCGTAAGAGTTGGCCTTACATTCCCTATGCGCTAGTTTTCCTATATTTTCAATTGTACGTCGCTGGCAGTGCTCCGAAAATATTCATTTTCGACCGTGAAAGGTATACTCTGGCGGCCATGTTGACGGCCGACAATATGGCCGCCAGAGCATACGTTTTACCTTCAGATTTTCGTGGAAAATGAAATTTTCGACAAGTACAACTATTATACATTGTGCTGGCGTAGAATTTCCTAACTAAATCAATGGCACAAGTTTCAGCTCGTTATCTGTAAAATTTGCACAGCATGTCCTGTCTACTCTTATGGGTGGTCTGTGGTATAATTTAAGTAATTCCTTAAAATTAAGTAATTTTATTAATACGCACAAACGACAGCTTCTATACCCTCGGTCATCCTAGACTCGCACCCAAAATGGTAACGTTGCTACCCTTCACAATGGTAACATTATTAATACGCACAGACTATAGCTTCTCTACCCTCGGTCATCCTAGACTCGAACCCAAAATGGTAACGTTGCTACTCTTCACGACGGTAACATTGTTAATACGTACAGACTATAGCTTCTGTACCCTCAGTCATCCTAGACTCGAACCCATAATGGTAACGTTGCTACTCTTCACAATGGTAACATTATTAATACGCACAGACTATAGCTTCTACACCCTGTCATCCTAGATTCGAACCGATAATGGTAACGTTGATACCCTTCACAAATAAACTTTAAAGGAAATACTTAAAAATAATTTTACATAATATATGAAATTCAATGTTGCTATGTAGGGTGTCTTAAGGTTTCCATATATGACGAGTTAGTGTCCCTTGGAAAAAGGCAGGCGCTGAAACTTCTAAACGCACAAAAGTTTAATCTCTAAATTTCTCATCTCCCAATTTGATATCTTAAAAATTACATTCCGTCAGAAACATGGATACAGAAAGCTAGATAGGAAGGAACTTTAAAACAGTTTCCAAGAATCTTTCGCCCGATCATATACGGTCCACCTGACTCATCTCATTTATCTCTCCATCTTCATCCGCCAGTGTCACCGACTCTAAATGCCCTCAGCTCTCCGAGAGGAGAGAAAACTGAGACAGAGAGAGAGAACGGAGAGAGTGCTCACGTTCCGGTGTTCGGGCGGCTTAATTAGTGGCGTGATTTACACGGTGTTACGTTTTCGGCCTTTCCCATGATCCCTCCGGACGTTCAATAAACCATGGCTCTTAATTGCGCCGGACAATTAACTCGGATGAGTTGGGAAGCTGGTCTAGGACTAGACGTTATACGAATATCTCTGTGATACTTACTTTCAATTAGATTCGTCCGAGTTGGCATATGGACGTAGAGACGCGGACGAAGGTGCCTGGATAACACGGACGGAATATGGTTTGCAAAATTTCAAGGCGTAAAGGACCTCGGATACGCGTGATTGTATCTAGCTTTTATGGGGAATTGGGGTGAGATCTGGACATTTTAGGGGTTCGAGGTTTTAAAGCGGGAACACTTCGAGCCATGGGAATTTCGATGTTTGGAGAAATTTGTGGTGTGAACATTTTTATAGAAATTTCACGTTACTTTTTTTAGATTTTTTTTCAAATTAATTTATTTATGTTATTTAAGAATGAGATATTTCTTTATGAGTGATAAAGGTAAACTTGTAGTCTGTCTTTGGACTTTGCAAATATTATAATATGTGTTTATTAAATATATTAATTTGATAAGAGCGATAGTTATTATAATGACACTTGAATTCCATTGAAAGAAAATAGTAGTTTCCTTGTAATTGACTACCTGTACCGCCACTGACTAAAGATGTTAAGTCGTGAGTGATGAGCTAAGTGATTCTGGACGAACCGCGTGTGGTAATCGCTTCTCATTAAACTTTGACACGCGTTTCCGTGAAACTTTTAGTTGCTAATCACTCGGCTAATTACCAGATAGAGTTTCTAAACGGGACAACGTCGATCGCAGACACGGTATAAGAGTAGACATGGCATTGAATAGAGTATAGTGTGCCACAATTATAAAAAGAAATATAAATAAAAAGAATTATTTTAGAATTCATTATTTATTTTAGTAATTTCAAAATTTATTAATTGTTAATTTGTATGTTTAACAGATCTTTTCCACGCAGTTTCCTGGGGGACGGCGACGACGTGGACTGACTACTTAATTTCGAGAAAATTGTTAAGCTGTACTACTAGCTTGCGGAAATACTTTTATTATATACAGTATCTTGTGTTGTATATTATACGTGTTGCAAAATGAATAAACAGTCTATTTTTGGATAAAATAAACTGAATTCTTTATTTATAATAATTATTCCTATCTTTTCCATTAAATGACGTTCACGGAAGCGAAATCTTGCCACATCTTGTGATTTATTCTTTTGGTAGAGAAGTCTAACATTTCGAAGTTTGTTGATATAAAAATTGAGGAATAGGTTTTAATATAAGAAACTCGTGATTTATCATAAATGAAATTTATTGAAAGACTTCATTTTACAAGAGTATAACTTACAAATTAAACATCTTAAATAATTAATCAGATAAATAGAATCACTGCGTTTGCTGGCCGTTGATCCAAATGGTTTCTGGAATGATTTTTCCGCCTAGAAATATACAAACAAATCGATTTATAATCTAATAAATAATTCACACCCTACCCACCCCTCCCAAATAATCAACCACCCTTAAAATTCCCCAGGTCATCGATCAAAATTCAATAAAAACATCCTTTTCCGGGTATAAACTCAATTGTCATTTATAACAATTTTTGCCGACCCGTCCAAAAATTCTCCCCACCATTTGGCATCCCCACCACGCCCACCCTGCGCTCACCCTATATAAGGAGGAGCACCGCAGATTTTCCTCGGTTGCGAAGACCGCTCCGACGCAGTCGGGTCGGTCTTCCAGCTCACCCGTCCGCGGGGACCCTCTGGGGACCTCACCCTTCCTCCCTCGGGGGATGGTGGGCCGTGGTGAGGGGTCACCAACCTCTCACCGCTGGTCTTCCCCGAGGAGAAGGTGGAGGGACCTGGGGAGCCGGACGAGGGCGGCTGGGGCCCTCTGCTCCAGCCGAACTCGGACGGTTCCCGCGAGCCCCCGCCACCCTTCCCCGAAGGGATGGACCTCTTCGGGGACGGGTGGTGGGTGCTCGAGGGGTGTCCGAGCGCGGGGGGACGTGGGGGGCGCCTTCTGGCATCCCGGGGCCCCAGGGATGCACGGGTGGGTCCAACAGAAGGCGAACCCCATGGCCTCCCGTGCTTGGGCACCTCCAGGTTCCCTTCCCCTTCCCTTCGGGGGATGATCCGGCGGTGAGGGGGGTGGCTCGCTTGCCCGGTCAGCCACCCTCGACGTGGAGGTTAGGGGGAGCCCTGGAGACCCCAAGGGTGGGGAGCCGGAGCCGGCTCGGTTGCCCGGTTCGGTTTTCGCAATCCACGGGGGGTGGGGGGACTCGGGGGTGGTGAGAGCCACAGCCGGAGTCCTTTGGGGCCGGGGGCCCGGGGGCTCCCGGAGGACCGAGGTCCTCTGGGAGCACCGGGGTCCCCGTCTCCGGAGGTGGTTCTCTCCACTCCCCGGGTCGGGGGGCGGATAGGCCCCCCGGCCCGGGGTTGGGACTCACTCGAAATGGGGAGAGGGTCCCAACCCACGTCGGTTGTTTTCATGATCTGAACGGACGTAGTGCCCCCCTGCTCTGAACTTCCTCTCTTCAGGGACGGCTACCCCTGGTGTGAGTGCCCCTGTCCCCCCACCAGTGGTGGTCATCCCTAAAGAGCGGGAGGAATCAGCCCGGGGAGTGAGGCCCCCCAGGCCTCTTCCTCCCGCTCTTCTAAGATGACCACCACCGATGAGGGGACTGGCACTCTCACCAGGGATAGCCATCCCCGAAGAGAGGAAGGAGGCGGCTCGGAAGATGTCCAAGTCAAGTAGGAGGCAAGCCCCCTACCGTGCTTGGGCATCTCCCAAGCCTCTCCTTCCACTCTTCAAAGATGACTACCCAAGGTGAGGGACCGGGTGCCCCCGCACCGTGGTCGTCATCCTCGAAGAGAGGACGAAGACTGTCCGCCCCAGCAGAGCCGGGGTAAGGCACGATCACGACGAGAGGACGCCACTCCTCCCGAAGGGCCGTATTCCGCACAGTGTCACAAAAGGGACACTGCCGAAATTCATTCCAGCGCACGGCGCCACGCGCTGGAACGAACTGGCTATTGCAGGAAATTGATTTCCTGGGCGATGGGCACGCCAACTTCCCTACGCCTTGGTGGTGTTAGCAGGACCCCGTCGTCCAACCCCCCCGGTTAAAGGGGGGAAAGACGTCAAGGTCCTCCCAGAGCACACCGCGAGGAGGTACCACCACGTGCCCCATGTACGAGGCGAAGACATTTCCCGCTCTTCGAGAATGACTATCATCGGTGACGAACACCGGGACTGCCATCCCCGAAGAGAAGACAAAGTCTCCAGGCTTGATGCGACGAGAGAGCGCCCAATTCTCCCGAAGAGGCCGTAAACCGCGCAGTGTCACAAAAGGGACACTGCCTAAATTCATTCCAGTGTACGGCGCTCACACCCTGGAACGAATTGGCTATTGCAAGGAATGAATTCCTTGGGCGATGGGCACGCCAACTTCCCTACGCCTTGGTGGTGTTAGCAGGACCCCGTCGTCCAACCCCCCCGGTTAAAGGGGGGCGAGACGTCAAGGTCCTCCCAGGGCACACCGCGAGGAGGTACCACCATGTGCCCCACTTTGAATTTAACTTGTTAAATAAATGCAAATGTATTTTAGTTACCTGTGTAATGTACGTATGTAGTTATGGATAAATTGAATAAACGAATGCGGTTGAAAAGTACACGTTAATGTTGTTGCATAATTATTTCTCGAACCTCCCGTATAATGAAAACTCCACTGTTGCTTACAATCACTCGACCGAAGAATTCGCGTCTGTATCGTAATCAAACAACCCGTCCGCGGAAACTTACCCGACAACGTTCTTAAACAATGACTCGAAAGCAACTGAGCAGATGTCCGATCCACCGGTAGTATCTACTAATAATCCCCACTCCTCCCAGTGGGAAGGAGGTATGTACCAACACGTGCCGCACTCCGAGTTTGCATTGTTAAATAAATGCAAATGTATTTTACTTACTTGTGTAACGTACGTATGTAGTTATGGATAAATTGAATAAACGAATGCGGTTGAAAAGTACACGTTAAAGTTGTTGCATAATTATTTCTCGAACCTCCCGTAGAATGAAAACTCTACTGTTACTTACAATCACTCGACCGAAGAATTCGCGTCTGTATCGTAATCAAACAACCCGTCCGCGGAAACTTACCCGACAACGTTCTTAAACAATGACTCGAAAGCAACTGAGCAGATGTCCGATCCACCGGTAGTATCTACTAATAATGCTCACGTCTCCCAGTGGGGATTATTAGTGGGGATTATTACTACCTAATTGATTTACCTTTCGTTTGAGAGGTAGAGGATGGGACCCGTAATAGCAGGTAGTCGATATACCTGCCTTTTTCCAAGGGACACTAACTTGTCATATATGGAAACCTTAAGACACCCTACATAGCAACATTGAATTTCATATATTATGTAAAATTATTTTTAAGTATTTCCTTTAAAGTTTATTTGTGAAGGGTATCAACGTTACCACTATCGGTTCGAATCTAGGATGACCGTGGGTATAGAAGCTATAGTCTGTGCGTATTAATAATGTTACCGTTGTGAAGGGTTACAACGTTACCATTTTAGGTTCGAATCTAGGATGACCAGGGGGTAATGGGTAAGAATATGACATAGAAATAATAGATTTTACGCATTAGTAATGTGCACGATTAAAAGTTATTACTCATTTCAATATATATTAACACAAAATTTCTATGATTTACAGGGCTCTTTTCACGCGGTACCCTGGGAAACTGCAGCGTCTTAGAATGGATTCGTCCTAACAAGAATTATTTTTAACGATTACTAAATTTAAGGGAATTACTTAAGTTATATTAATAGTACGTGAAATTATGTAGTTTTATCATGTATATTACACGTATTACAACATTAATAAATACTATGTATTTGGTAAAAACTGAGTCTTCATTTATAACAATTATTCCTATCCTTTCCACTTATGCATTAGATTAATTTATAAGTTCCGCGTCAGGAGTGGGCAGTAAAAGTTTCGCGTGGAATTTATGCTTAAGTTTTATGCCCTGTTATTGACATTGCCGAGTTCGGCCCTGTGACATCATCATTTTCAAGGTCACCCGATCGTTGATAATATTACATTTTCTGATATCGTTTTGCTAACATCAAGACTTTGTAACAGGAACACATAATGTCACAGGAGGTGGCACAAAATCCTCATAGTTCACGGATCATGAAAGATTTGTTTTACGACTAAGAGGAAAGGGTTTAAAATTACGAAACTCGTAATATATCATAAATACGATTTATTCAAAGACTTGTAATTTACAATAATAACACCTACAGTCTATAGGCTAAATATAATAATTGGCAAAAATCTATAGGCTAGATATAATCGGTAAAACATATATTTCATAACTTAATATACGCTAAGTGTCTTAAATAATCCATCACACAAAATAGAATCACTGCACTTGCTGATCGTTGCTTCAAATAGTTTCTGCAATACTGCTTCCATCTGTAAACACACAAAGAAATCGATTATTTAATTAGCCAATTTATATTTACCACTGAAAAAGGTTAGCAACAAGTAGGACGATCATCGATGGTTGTAAAGACCAGAGTTAGGAAGGCCCTGGAGGTTCCATTGTATGTTAAACGATGCATGTAGCCAAAGACGAGGTATTGGATCCTATCTCTCGTCTGTGGTATCATACTTAATCATCTAATGTTATAATATTAGATTATAAATGTTTAATATTAGTAATTAATAATTAATATTAGTTTAACATTAAAATTAACATTAATATTAGTTAATAAATGTTTCAAAACCTTTAAAAAACGTAATATCAAAATTAAAGGTTTCTTATTAACTAATATCCAAATTTTGGATATTACGTTCTTTAAAGGTTTTCAATTTCCACATTTTGGATATTAGTTAATAAATGTTTCGAAACCGAAAAAAGTAACGTGAAATTTCTATAAAAATGTTCACACCACAAATTTCTCCAAACATTAAAATTCCCATAGCTCGAAATCTTAAAGATTTAAAATATCAACACCTCGGAATCTTTGAACATCGAAATTCCCATGGCTCGAAGTGTTCCCGCTTTAAAACCTCGAACCCCTAAAATGTCCAGATCTCACCCCAATTCCCCATAAAAGCTAGATACAATCACGCGTATCCGAGGTCCTTTACGCCTTGAAATTTTGCAAACCATATTCCGTCCGTGTTATCCAGGCACCTTCGTCCGCGTCTCTACGTCCATATGCCAACTCGGACGAATCTAATTGAAAGTAAGTATCACAGAGATATTCGTATAACGTCTAGTCCTAGACCAGCTTCCCAACTCATCCGAGTTAATTGTCCGGCGCAATTAAGAGCCATGGTTTATTGAACGTCCGGAGGGATCATGGGAAAGGCCGAAAACGTAACACCGTGTAAATCACGCCACTAATTAAGCCGCCCGAACACCGGAACGTGAGCACTCTCTCCGTTCTCTCTCTCTGTCTCAGTTTTCTCTCCTCTCGGAGAGCTGAGGGCATTTAGAGTCGGTGACACTGGCGGATGAAGATGGAGAGATAAATGAGATGAGTCAGGTGGACCGTATATGATCGGGCGAAAGATTCTTGGAAACTGTTTTAAAGTTCCTTCCTATCTAGCTTTCTGTATCCATGTTTCTGACGGAATGTAATTTTTAAGATATCAAATTGGGAGATGAGAAATTTAGAGATTAAACTTTTGTGCGTTTAGAAGTTTCAGCGCCTGCCTTTTTCCAAGGGACACTAACTCGTCATATATGGAAACCTTAAGACACCCTACATAGCAACATTGAATTTCATATATTATGTAAAATTATTTTTAAGTATTTCCTTTAAAGTTTATTTGTGAAGGGTATCAACGTTACCATTATCGGTTCGAATCTAGGATGACAGGGTGTAGAAGCTATAGTCTGTGCGTATTAATAATGTTACCATTGTGAAGAGTAGCAACGTTACCATTATGGGTTCGAGTCTAGGATGACTGAGGGTACAGAAGCTATAGTCTGTACGTATTAACAATGTTACCGTCGTGAAGAGTAGCAACGTTACCATTTTGGGTTCGAGTCTAGGATGACCGAGGGTAGAGAAGCTATAGTCTGTGCGTATTAATAATGTTACCATTGTGAAGGGTAGCAACGTTACCATTTTGGGTGCGAGTCTAGGATGACCGAGGGTATAGAAGCTGTCGTTTGTGCGTATTAATAAAATTACTTAATTTTAAGGAATTACTTAAATTATACCACAGACCACCCATAAGAGTAGACAGGACATGCTGTGCAAATTTTACAGATAACGAGCTGAAACTTGTGCCATTGATTTAGTTAGGAAATTCTACGCCAGCACAATGTATAATAGTTGTACTTGTCGAAAATTTCATTTTCCACGAAAATCTGAAGGTAAAACGTATGCTCTGGCGGCCATATTGTCGGCCGTCAACATGGCCGCCAGAGTATACCTTTCACGGTCGAAAATGAATATTTTCGGAGCACTGCCAGCGACGTACAATTGAAAATATAGGAAAACTAGCGCATAGGGAATGTAAGGCCAACTCTTACGAACATTAAAGGACCATTAACGATCGAGATTTAACGAAAATTGCTGTGTAATAACGTAAAGCGTAGGCCCATGTTTTACACAGATCTTACGCGTAATTTGGGCACATGACGTGCGTAAATTGCTAATTTTCCTTAATCTCTTGAAATTTTACGAGTGCTTTCGTGTTTTGTCGTATATTTGCATATTCCTTTGCATTCTTTTGGGCGAAATTGGCACGTATGTCGTCTAATTTCACCGAACGAAGCGATAATTGTCCAGTGTCGTCGTATTGTTGGTTAAATATGTCAAGTAATGTGTCCGTAAATTGCTAATTTTCCTTAATCTCTTGAAATTTTACGACTGTTTTCGAGTTTTGTCGTACATTTGCATATTCCTTTGCATTCTTTTAGGAGAAATTGGCACGTATGTCGTCTAATTTCACCGAACGAAGCGATAATTGTCCAGTGTCGTCGTATTGTTGGTTAAATATGTCAAATAATGTTATGGCCGCAGACCCATTGCGCATGCGCGACCATACGCTCTGGCGGCCATGTTGACGGCCGACAATATGGCCGCCAGAGCATACGTTTTACTGTCGAAAATGAATATTTTCGGAGCACTGCCAGCGACGTACAATTAACAATATAGGAAAAGTGGCGCATACGGAATGTAAGGCCAACTCTTACGAACATTAAAGGACCATTAACGAACGAGATTTAACGAAAATTGCTGTGTAATAACGTAAAGCGTAGGCCCATGTTTTACACTTATCTTACGCGTAATCTGAGTACATGCTGTGCGTCAATTGCTAATTTTCCTTAATCTCTAGAAATTTTACGAGTGTTTTCGAGTTTTGTCGTATATTTGCATATTCCTTTGCATTCTTTTGGGCGAAATTGGCACGTATGTCGTCTAATTTCACCGAACGAAGCGATAATTGTCCAGTGTCGTCGTATTGTTGGTTAAATATGTCAAGTAATGTGTCCGTAAATTGCTAATTTTCCTTAATCTCTTGAAATTTTACGACTGTTTTCGAGTTTTGTCGTACATTTGCATATTCCTTTGCATTCTTTTAGGAGAAATTGGCACGTATGTCGTCTAATTTCACCGAACGAAGCGATAATTGTCCAGTGTCGTCGTATTGTTGGTTAAATATGTCAAATAATGTTATGGCCGCAGACCCATTGCGCATGCGCGACCATACGCTCTGGCGGCCATGTTGACGGCCGACAATATGGCCGCCAAAGCATACGTTTTACTGTCGAAAATGAATATTTTCGGAGCACTGCCAGCGACGTACAATTAACAATATAGGAAAAGTGGCGCATACGGAATGTAAGGCCAACTCTTACGAACATTAAAGGACCATTAACGATCGAGATTTAACGAAAATTGCTGTGTAATAACGTAAAGCGTAGGCCCATGTTTTACACTTATCTTACGCGTAATCTGAGTACATGCTGTGCGTCAATTGCTAATTTTCTTTAATCTCTAAAATTTTACGAGTGTTTTCGAGTTTTGTCGTATATTTGCATATTCCTTTGCATTCTTTTGGGCGAAATTGGCACGTATGTCGTCTAATTTCACCGAACGAAGCGATAATTGTCCAGTGTCGTCGTATTGTTGGTTAAATATGTCAAGTAATGTGTCCGTAAATTGCTAATTTTCCTTAATCTCTTGAAATTTTACGACTGTTTTCGAGTTTTGTCGTACATTTGCATATTCCTTTGCATTCTTTTAGGAGAAATTGGCACGTATGTCGTCTAATTTCACCGAACGAAGCGATAATTGTCCAGTGTCGTCGTATTGTTGGTTAAATATGTCAAATAATGTTATGGCCGCAGACCCATTGCGCATGCGCGACCATACGCTCTGGCGGCCATGTTGACGGCCGACAATATGGCCGCCAGAGCATACGTTTTACTGTCGAAAATGAATATTTTCGGAGCACTGCCAGCGACGTACAATTAACAATATAGGAAAAGTGGCGCATAGGGAATGTAAGGCCAACTCTTACGAACATTAAAGGACCATTAACGATCGAGATTTAACGAAAATTGCTGTGTAATAACGTAAAGCGTAGGCCCATGTTTTACACTTATCTTACGCGTAATTTGAGTACATGCTGTGCGTCAATTGCTAATTTTCCTTAATCTCTAGATATTTTACGAGTGTTTTCGAGTTTTGTCGTATATTTGCATATTCCTTTGCATTCTTTTGGGCGAAATTGGCACGTATGTCGTCTAATTTCACCGAACGAAGCGATAATTGTCCAGTGTCGTCGTATTGTTGGTTAAATATGTCAAGTAATGTGTCCGTAAATTGCTAATTTTCCTTAATCTCTTGAAATTTTACGACTGTTTTCGAGTTTTGTCGCACATTTGCATATTCCTTTACATTCTTTTAGGAGAAATTGGCACGTATGTCGTCTAATTTCACCGAACGAAGCGATAATTGTCCAGTGTCGTCGTATTGTTGGTTAAATATGTCAAATAATGTTATGGCCGCAGACCCATTGCGCATGCGCGACCATACGCTCTGGCGGCCATGTTGACGGCCGACAATATGGCCGCCAGAGCATACGTTTTACTGTCGAAAATGAATATTTTCGGAGCACTGCTAGCGACGTACAATTAACAATATAGGAAAAGTGGCGCATAGGGAATGTAAGGCCAACTCTTACGAACATTAAAGGACCATTAACGATCGAGATTTAACGAAAATTGCTGTGTAATAACGTAAAGCGTAGGCCCATGTTTTACACTTATCTTACGCGTAATCTGAGTACATGCTGTGCGTCAATTGCTAATTTTCCTTAATCTCTGGAAATTTTACGAGTGTTTTCAAGTTTTGTCGTATATTTGCATATTCCTTTGCATTCTTTTGGGAGAAATTGGTACGTATGTCGTCTAATTTCACCGAACGAAGCGATAATTGTCCAGTGTCGTCGTATTGTTGGTTAAATATGTCAAATAATGTTATGGCCGCAGACCCATTGCGCATGCGCGACCATACGCTCTGGCGGCCATGTTGACGGCCGACAATATGGCCGCCAGAGCATACGTTTTACTGTCGAAAATGAATATTTTCGGAGCACTGCCAGCGACGTACAATTAACAATATAGGAAAAGTGGCGCATAGGGAATGTAAGGCCAACTCTTACGAACATTAAAGGACCATTAACGATCGAGATTTAACGAAAATTGCTGTGTAATAACGTAAAGCGTAGGCCCATGTTTTACACTTATCTTACGCGTAATTTGAGTACATGCTGTGCGTCAATTGCTAATTTTCCTTAATCTCTAGAAATTTTACGAGTGTTTTCGAGTTTTGTCGTATATTTGCATATTCCTTTGCATTCTTTTGGGCGAAATTGGCACGTATGTCGTCTAATTTCACCGAACGAAGCGATAATTGTCCAGTGTCGTCGTATTGTTGGTTAAATATGTCAAATAATTTATGGCCGCAGACCCATTGCGCATGCGCGACCAGGGGATACCTCCGGTACACCTCCTATGCTATCCTGTGCTCCTGATACTCGAGTCGATTTTACGACGAATTTTCGTCGAATATTTCTCGAATATTCCGCCTCTTACAAGCCGCGAAACGTCGTTTGAACGCGTACCACTTACCCACAATTTTTGGTTTTATGTATATTGGGGTTTATGTTTATTTATTAAATCCAACCATTAGCCAAATGATAGCGCAATAGGGTAAATGTTTTAAAAATTTGCGGAAACAGCCAGGGAATTCGGAAAATCGCGAAGAACCTTCAATTTAGAGCAGTTTTTCGATTGCCATTTGCTCAATTTTAGAGATAGCGAACTGAGACTGGTACCATTGTTTTAGTTAGGAAATTCTACGGCAGATCAACCTATAATAGTTGTACTTTTCGAAAATTTAATTTTTCGCAAAAATCTGAAGGGGGTAGGTCAGGATTTTTCGCGATTTTCGTAAATCGCCTGCCATTTCCGTAATTTTTGAGCTATTAAAGCGATCCGGGGCGCTTTGGACGCGGAATCCGAAGCCGAATAAGACAGTGAAAGAATTATTTTGATATCTAAAAAATTGTAGAAATGGCGAGCGATTTACGAAAATCGCAAAAAAATCCTTACCTACCCCCTTCAGATTTTGGCGAAAAATTAAATTTTCGAAAAGTACAACTATTATATGTTGATCTGGCGTAGAATTTCCTAACTAAATCAATGGTACCAGTTTCAGATCGCTATGTCAAAAATTGAGCGAATGCCGAACGAAAAACTGCTCTAAATTGATGAATTTTCGCGAATTTCGTAATTTCTTCGTCATTTCCGTAATTTTTGAGCTATGCAAATGATCCAGGGCTTTTTCGGCGCGTTATTTAAAACGAAATAAGACGGTGTAAGATTCAGGTCGATGTCTAAAAAATTGTGCAAATGGCGAGCGAATTACCAAAATAGCGACAAATCTTCATCTACACTCCGCGACAAAAAGATAGCACACTCTTAAATTTTGAAATTTTCTACGTATGTAATGAAACTATAATTTTCTCCTCTTAGTGTATTAAATTTGAAGTATTATTTAGGCTGTTTCAATTTGCGCAGTTCATGTATAGTGTTCTCTTCAGCTGAAAACGTAAACATGAGCGATCATGACCGCGACAGAATGATAGCACACTTTGTCAGTTCTCTTCATTCAGTTGTAGCTGAATCGTTAAACTATTCTGAGCACGTGCCTACTTATTTCTACTTGTTTATTCAACCTTTATTATTAAAAAATTTCAATATGGGTCGCAATAAACGTTTAACGGAAGGTGAAATTCATACTATTTTAACTTTGCGAAGAGAAATTTGCAATATAAGCAAAATTTCACGTATTTTGAACCGAAGTCGCAAAGTACTATATAATTTACTAAAGAATCCTGAAAATTATGGTCAAAAGAAGAATAGTGGCCGACCAAAAGCCATAAATGCTCGTGATAAACGTGCTATTTTAAGAGCCGCCTCGAATTCTTCATCGACAGCGAGGCAAATAGCTGAAGAAGCAGGTGTTATTTCAAATGTACGTAATGTCCAATGTGTAATACAACACTGCCCACATTTAAAATGGCGGAAATTAAAAAGGAGGCCACCTCTCACCGCTAAGCATAAAGCAGATCGTTTGCAATTTGCTCGCGAACATATACATTGACGTAAAAAGTGGCGCAAAATAATTTTCACGAATGAAAAGCGGTTTAATCTTGACGGGCCAGATGGTTTTGGGCATTATTTTCACGATTTAAGAAAAGAAGAGAATACTCTAAGCCGTCGACAAATGGGAAGAGGAGGAGTCATGATTTGGGGTGCTGTAGGATATCACGGAAGAACGGATATAAAATTGATTAACAACAAATTAAATAGTCACAGATATATTGATTTAATAGATGAACAATTAGAAAACTTTCCAACCATGATTACTGTTGAAAACTTCATATTTCAGCAAGATAATGCTAGTGTGCATACTGCTAAGTGTGTAAAAGACTATTTTAAGGCTAAAAATATAAATGTTTTGGAGTGGTCGGCGAGATCTCCCGATCTCAACATAATAGAAAATTGTTGGACGATGCTGGCGAGAACTGTCTATGAAAAAGGAAGGCAGTTCAAAAGCATTGAAGATTAAAAAAAATGTATTCAAGAAAAATGGGCTCAAATTCCTCGTAAATATGTGAAAAAATTATTTAAATCGTTGCTAAGGCGTATGCTGGAAGTTATAGAGAAGAAGGGAGGATGTACCAGTTACTAAAACCGCGTTTTCATATATAACTCTAATAATTTTTGCTAATTGTAATAATACGTGCTATAATTTTGACGCGCTGTTATCTGATTATTTTGTTGTATATCTGAAACGTAGAACTTTTTTTTGGGTTTTCTTTACCAAAACATTGTATTATGTAATAAAAGTATATATGTATATCAAGTAGATCAATTTATTGTGCGAACATTATGAAAACACTAAATTTTATAGTTGTGCTATCTTTTTGTCGCGGAGTGTACAGGGTTCAAACTTTGCCGAAATGTCTACAAATTTTGGCCTTATCATACCGAACGAAGGAAAACCAACTCAATTTCTCTCACCTCACTCCTTAAACGAACCTTTTGTCACGAATCTGCACAAAACGCGTCCCTATTAGTCGCCTCGTACGACAGGCAGGGAATACCGTGGGTATATTCTTTCCCCAACCCACAGGGGAATGTATTTTAAACAAATCCTGATTTACGATAATACTTTATCACATACTAGTGTTATTTCTTAAACGTCAAAGTACTAATCTGATCCACGAAGATCTGTAATTGCAATAGGAAAAGGAAAATGAAACAAATGCTTAGAATTTATTGATAACAGTTTAATCAATAAGTTATTTCCGATATTTTACAGTACTTTCAAATGTATGACACAAAGTCATTATATTTGCAAAACATATTAAAGTATTGTATTATCGTTTGATTAAAATTTAACCACATCCTCATTTTTAAGACTATGCTAATTATACTTAAAAACTATAATCTCAAAGACACGTCTGTCAATGAGATCACGATATAGGCGGTATTGAAACACGTTTCAATATTACTAAAACTAATTATCCCCATCATACGCCAATTAAGTATTCGCGGGACAGAAAAAGAACAAACATGCCATTTCCCTATTACGGATAGTACGAATTTAACACTTTACCTACCGCTACCGGTAGGCAAACTGTTAATAACGCGGAACAAGCAAATCAGTCGCGTTCTTTAGATTATCGATAAAAAACAATTTTTAATTGGCGAATGATAACCCCCGCGTTTTGTCACCGGAGTGCCAAAACGACTCTGTTAGTCGCCTCTTACGACAGGAAGAGATTACCGTGGGTGTATTCTTTCCCCGACCCACAGGGGACTAATTAATCTACTAACATTTAATCAAAATTAAAGCTTACAAATTACTAATATTTTATCAAAGTCCGTGATATGGTAGTAAAACAATGATCACTGGACTATATCATAGACACAGACAATTTGTACCTATGCTTCATTTACGCAATCGATGCGAGTAAAAGAGTAAAAAAAACTTATAACGTTTCAATATTACTAAAACTAATTATCCCCATCATACGCCAATTAAGTATTCGCGGGACAAAGAAGAACAAACATGCCATTTCCCTATTACGGATAGTACGAATTTAACACTTTACCTACCGCTACCGGTAGGCAAACTGTTAATAACGCGGAACAAGCAAATCAGTCGCGTTCTCTAGATTATCGACTTCGAAACAAATTTTAATTGGCGAATGATACCCCCCGCGTTTTGTCACCGGAGTGCCAAAACGACTCTGTTAGTCGCCTCTTACGACAGGAAGAGATTACCGTGGGTGTATTCTTTCCCCGACCCACAGGGGACTAATTAATCTACTAACATTTAATCAAAATTAAAGCTTACAAATTACTAATATTTTATCAAAGTCCGTGATATGGTAGTAAAACAATGATCACTGGACTATATCATAGACACAGACAATTTATACCTATGCTTCATTTACGCAAACGATGCGAGTAAAAGAGTAAAAAAAACTTATAATCTATTCGCGGAAAATCTGCTCGATACCATTTGTATCGAAGCCAAAAAAGGTTCGATGCAAATAATTTCGACGCAAATCTCACCACGGAAAGTTTCTGAGGATGGAGGCGGAATCAAACCACTACCTCCATCCACCCCCCTCTTTTAAACTAATTCAATTAAAGAACGATCGTCTCATAGACACGTCTATCGATGAGACCGCGACTAGAGGGGGGTATTGAAACGTGTTTCAATATTACTAACGCAAACCATCACCATCACGCGCCAATTATTCGCGATATAAAAAAAGGAAACAAAAAGAGAACTATAGAAGGAACGACTCAACGAGAAAAGCAACTCCATAATCAAAATCTGAACGCGGGTGATTCTAAACGTTTACCATAACGCGGCGAAAAAACAATTTACACACTTGCACAGTGGCTCGTACAACGATCTTGAGAAATACCCGTTTCACACGACTTTCCCCGAATCATGGTCCACCGATACAAAGAGATTCACCTAGGGTCGATTTACAGGAAAGAAATCTCAACGAAATTCGGTCGAGGATCACTTCAAACATGAAATAAATAAAACGCGAAACTATAGATAATTAAGACGAACTCTACACAGATTAAGTCGAATAAGCCTTGTCGGTCCGGCCGCTACCGACAAGCCTGATACGACTAATCCGAATCAGAATGGAAATTTATTAATATTAATTAAGAACGGTTTGCCCGTCTATGCGATCCCAGATCGAACCCGAGAGTTCGACTTTCCAGACAACGCTAGGCCACCCAAAGTACCGATGGAACCATGATTTGACGAAAGCCACGCTCCACGATTACATCGCAAGATCGCGGTTTAACCAAATAGCCTTGAGGCTATTAGGCCGACTACACGGTTTATCGTGTTGTTTTAACGCCAGTGGTATGACAAACGTGACAAATAACGAACAAATGATTCTACTTTAAACATGAAAAATTCCAGATAAAGATCTATTCCAAATAAACTGAAGCTAAATACTGCAGCCTGAAGATCAAAGCTAAGGCTGAAAATGAATTTAATTACGCGGAACGATAAAAAAAGTCGCGTTTTCTTGATGGTCGATGAAATACGAAGTGGAATTGGCGCGTGATATCCCCTTAAACTATATCGTTTTGTCACCAGAGTGTCCAAAACGATTTACAAGCGATTACACTTTGTGTAATAATGAATACAATAATTAACTTATTCTAGTTCCTCGGAGTTGGAGAGAAAAATCCTAGTTGTCAAACGTAATGAACAATTGCTGGCCATGGGTAATTGCGTCAGAGTTTAAATTATTCTTAGTAGGGCTCAAGTTTTGGTGATTTCCACTCTCATCCGTTTTCGACAAATGCTTCAAAGCTGATGAGTGGACCCAATGGCAGTCTTCTAAAAGTTCTCTTCAGTCTTCTAAAATTCTTCTTCAGTCTTCTAAAATTCTTCTTCAGTCTTCTAAAAGTCTTCTAAAATCTTCTAAAAGTCTTTTAAAATCTTCTAAAAGTCTTCTAAAATCTTCTAAAAGTCTTCTAAAATCTTCTAAAAGTCTTATAAAAATCTTCTTCAGTCTTCTTCAGTCTTCTAATAGTCTTCTTCAGTCTTCTTCAGTCATTTGTCAAGTTCTTTGACACGCTGCAGTTTCCACAACTTCGTATGTTTTATCGTAACGAACTAGTCATCGTGTGATTACAAGTTTCATCTTTAAACAATTCGAATTTCGCACGCGAAAATATGTTCCTTGTTTCACGGTCATGAACATTTTTACAAAACTGATGTACAAAATTGAAAAAATTCCGCGTTGATCGCTTCCACCGATTTAACTGATCATAGTGTATTGTATTTATTATATAATATACTTGATGAAATGACTCGAAATCAGTTTGAAGTATCATTAAAAAAGTGAAAAGATTATTTAAAAAATATTTCAAAACTTTGAATGCATATATTGAGAAATTTTCAATATTAATATGTAAAAAAGTATATGTATATTAAGAACCTATGAAAATTCATGTATTGAAAAAATATATATATGTAAAACTTTAATGTTTAATATGGTTTTCAATATCATTAATATTAAACATCCCCATCACACGCCAATTATTCGTTAGACAATTAAAGGCAAACAAAAAGTGAAAAGTGGAAAGGTCTGGTTACTCATCGAGACAACCAACTCCATAATCAAAATCTGAACGCGGGTGATTCTAAACGTTTACCATAACGCGGCGAAAAAACAATTTACACACTTACACAGTGGCTCGTACAACGATCTTGAGAAATACCCGTTTCACACGACTTTCCCCGAATCATGGTCCACCGATACAAAGAGATTCACCTAGGGTCGATTTACAGGGAAGAAATCTCAACGAAATTCGCTCGAGGATCACTTCAAACATGAAATAAATAAAACGCGAAACTATAGATAATTAAGACGAACTCTACACAGATTAAGTCGAATAAGCCTTGTCGGTCCGGCCGCTACCGACAAGCCTGATACGACTAATCCGAATCAGAATGGAAATTTATTAATATTAATTAAGAACGGTTTGCCCGTCTATGCGATCCCAGATCGAACCCGAGAGTTCGACTTTCCAGACAACGCTAGGCCACCCAAAGTACCGATGGAACCATGATTTGACGAAAGCCACGCTCCACGACTACATCGCAAGATCGCGGTTTAACCAAATAGCCGTGAGGCTATTAGGCCGACTACACGGTTTATCGTGTTGTTTTAACGCCAGTGGTATGACAAACGTGACAAATAACGAACAAATGATTCTACTTTAAAAATGAAAAATTCAAGATAAATGTTTAAGTTAAAAATGAAAGTTGTACATTGAGGATAATAATTAAAATTGTTTAATAACGCGGAGCGAGCAAAAATGTGATTGCCTGGATTGTCGACGGAACTTGGCGCATGATATCCCAATACCAATGATATCCATTTATTTGAGTCACTTCATAAAATTTCATAAACAATTTACTTGATAAAATGACTCGAATACTGATATTTAAATCATTGAAAAAGTGAAGAGAATATAAATTTTTTTCAGACGAATTTCAAAACTTTTAATGTATGTATTGAAAGTTTCTCAATATTAATGCATAGAAAAGTATATATTGAAAACTTGAATGTTGAAGACTTGCGTAACATTATACGATATTGTACAAAATAATATTGTTCGATGTAAAATGCAATTTATAAATCAATTCATGGCAATATTCCCTTCAACAAACGCTTGGTCCTAATGGTTTTAAGTAGCATCGTACCAAGCCGGCGATGTACGATGCGGTTCGCGAGTCACATGGCCGCATTAGATTATAGAAATGATTTATATTAAGAAAAAAAGAAATCGCGTGTGTCTCGTGGAGACAGTTTCGGACATTTAATTAATATATATATATATATATGTATTATAGGATAAAAACCACGTGTGTCTCTTAGAGACAGATTCGCATATTTATTGAAAAAATTGGTATAGTTCCTGCACGGTATTAAAAATGTACCTCGGTGAGACACTCTGGGATGATCCATTTCGGATTATCAGTAATTTCGCGAAGCTAAAGGTGCAGCCAGCGGTGACAAAAAAACGACCCGGCGCGGATGGCAAGTGTGCAAATTTCTTCTATCTGCACACTGTTTCACACTCTACCCCTCTGCTTTTTCCAAAAATTCAATTTATCAAATTTACTCGAATCAAACTCTGGACTTTATGAATTATTAAAAAACTCGCAAAATATACTGTTTGTATTGCTAAAACTCAAGTCAGAAAAGTACAAAAAATATCTCAGTAATTAGTTAAATGACTTAAAAAATCGTTGTAATTATAAAAAACAAATTAACGACTCTATTAGAAAACAAGTCAAGTGCAGCAAATATTCAAATATGAACACTTTTGAGAAATATTGAACATGAAAAATGACTCGAAAACATTAATGCAGATCGGGGCAGAGTCTTCACGGGGAGCTCACCTCGACCCGTGGAACAAACTACTTCTAACTACTGCACACAGTATCACACTCTACCCTTCTGCTTCTTCTCAAATTTATAACAATCAAAAAACTGAACTTTAGAAGTGACAAAAATATGAATTTTTAAAAATGAACTCTCAGAAATTTTAAAAAAATATCTCAATAATGAAAAACTTTAGGTGTCTTTGACAATAATCAACAAAATATTCTAATAACTTAGTTTGAAAAGACTTTAATATGAAAATGACTCGAAAACTAAGGCAAAGTTCTATTAATAAAACTTGAAATATATTATTTAATAGGAAAAATGACTCGAAAACTTTAATGCAGACCAGGGCAGAGTCTTCACGGGGAGCTCACCTCGACCCGTGGTACTAACTACTTCAAATTACTACAACTATAATTACTCTACAACTACTGCGAGCATAGTGACTTAGTAGTAACAGAATGACCACCCATTCTGGAAGTGTGAAAATTCAACACTCCAAAATGGGCAGCCATTAGTTGCTGCCCTCTTCTAGACAATTTGTCGGGCCTCTTCGGCATTTAGCCTCTTCTTGCTTCAGGCCGGAGCCCAACCTGTTTCTGCAAGAACATTCGGAACCAAAATATAAGAAAACCCTAACACGCGCCTAATACAGACAAACGATGAGGCTAACAACGTGTGGACAAGTTAACAGCTTATTCTCAGAAGAATGACAACTGCAGTCCGTGCAAACGTGTTAGCCAGTAGAAGGACGAATGTTCAAGCAGAATTTACTTAATATTAAAAAGAAAAGATTATTAGCCTGACTTCCAGAAGCAGAACACCACTGGTTTCCCACAGTCGAAACAGTGATATCTGCCCTGGCCCTTCCTACTTAAAATTAATGCACACATTCCAGAATTTAAGTTACCTGCCTACCTATCACCTATATTTAAAAAAAGAATGGCAAAAACACAAGCACACCAACACACTCTCTCCACGATTCTCAAGCAAAGTCAGTGCGGCCCCCTACGAGAGACATCCCGGGACGTCTCCGACACCGACTCGAAAAACAATGCACACCTTAAAGTACGTACCTTTTTGCTGAAATCGACTCACAAGGCCAGCGATTATTGCGATTTATGTAGACTTTATTAGAAATTAGTCTTTATTGGGAAAAATGTAAAGAAAAGATATTTATGTAAAATAAGTGAATAAAAAACGGCAACTAATTCGTAGCTCGAACAATTACTACGTTTAACAATAATGCTTCTACGTGTTGACTCAAATTGTATATCAAATAAATTGTATATTGTGAAATTCGCGAGAAAATTGAACATGAATTGAATAATGTAAAATTGTGAAGAAATTAAGGTTTAATTCAATTGATAAATTGCAAGAAATATTTGACTTTCAACCGACGCACGATCCACGAAATACTTAATTACTATACACACACTCACACCGGTGTGGAACCGTACGTCGTGCACAATCGCTAACGCTTGTGAGCCGCCACAATAGTACTATTATAATTAATCAAAAAATCAGCCACGTTCACCGCCATCACCCATTCGTGCAGCACCTGGGCACACGAATGAGTTCAAGCCAAATAGGGACATGAACGTGGCAACTACATACTAGGCTTGATGTGTGCTGAAAATCCTGAGCTATAAAATGATTGTTGAAATAGATCTTCTAACGAGCTAGTAATCGTTACTTTGACTTTATAGAATTTACTTGAAAATATACTTTATAAAATGACTCGAATATTGTTTATTTAAATCACTCAAAAAATGAAAAGATTATTTAAGAAATATTTCAAAACTTTTAATGTATATATTGAGAAACTTTCAATATTAATATGTAAAAAAGTATATGTATATTAAGAACCTTTGAATATGTCATGTATTGAAAAAAATATATATGTGTAAAGCTTTAATGTTTAATATGGTCTTCAATATCATTAATATTAAACATCCCCATCACACGCCAATTATTCGTTAGACAGTTAAAGGCAAACAAAAAGTGAAAGTGAAAAGGACTGGTTACTCATCGAGACAACCAACTCCGTAATCAAAATCTGAACGCGGGTGATTCTAAACATTTACCATAACGCGGCGAAAAAACAATTTACACACTTACACAGTGGCTCGTACAACGATCTTGAGAAATACCCGTTTCACACGACTTTCCCCGAATCATGGTCCACCGATACAAAGAGATTCACCTAGGGTCGATTTACAGTAAAGAAATCTCAACGAAATTCGGTCGAGGATCACTTCAAAGATGAAACAAATAAAACGCGGAACTACAGATAATTAAGACGAACTCTACACAGATTAAGTCGAATAAGCCTTATCGGTCCGGCCGCTACCGACAAGCCTGATACGACTAATCCGAATCAGAATGGAAATTTATTAATATTAATTAAGAACGGTTTGCCCGTCTATGCGATCCCAGATCGAACCCGAGAGTTCGACTTTCCAGACAACGCTAGGCCACCCAAAGTACCGATGGAACCATGATTTGACGAAAGCCACGCTCCACGATTACATCGCATGATCGCGGTTTAACCAAATAGCCGTGAGGCTATTAGGCCGACTACACGGTTTATCGTGTTGTTTTAACGCCAGTGGTATGACAAACGTGACAAATAACGAACAAATGATTCTACTTTAAACATGAAAAATTCCAGATAAATGTTTAAGTTAAAAATAAAAGTTGAAAATTGAAAATAATTATTGTAATTAAAAGTTAAAGATCATTATGTCAGCTTAAAATTGATTTAATAACGCGGAACGAGCAAAAAAGTCATTGCCTTTATTGTCGACGGAATTTGGCGCATGATATCCCAATCCCAATGACATACATTTATTTAAATCACTTTGCAAAAATTCATTGAAAATATGCTTGATAAAATGACTCGAATATAGTTATTTAAATCATTGAAAAAGTCAAGAGAATATAAATTTATTTAAGACGAATTTCAAAACTTTTAATACAAGTACGTATCGAAAGTTTCTCAATATTAATATACAGAAAAGTAGATGTATATTGAAAACTTCAATGTTTTAATGGAAAACCCTTGTTTGATTCCTTATTCAAAGGAGGTGTTCTAAACAATGATAAATGTGTTAAAAATAATCCTTTGAAACCAGAATCTAAACACCGCGAATTGGTCTTCTTGGGTACATTCATAAAATAGAACGATTAATATGAATTTCTTCCGTTATCGGAAATCATGTTACGAAAAATATAAATCACATGAAAACTTTCATTCAATTTAATTCGTATGAACCTCATACGTGAAAATATCAAACTCTTTTCTCGAAAATATATTCAGAGTATAGTTTCACTGCAAGTACTTTACGCGAATTCAAATACAATTAAACGCAGCTTAAGGATATGAAAATTTTTATCGAATTACGAAAAAAACGTACGTCAAGTTAAAAGCCACAAGAAGACCCCTGCCTGAGCTAATTAAATATTCACAAGTAAAAGTGGTGTGTTACTACCCACAAGCGTAAAGTATCAAATACTTTACACTCGCGGTCACTATGCTCGCAAACTCAAATAAAATACAACCAATACACTCGTGCCGCTTCGGACCTTTATGTCCTACGACATGATTGAGTGATCGGAGGAACCAAAAATTTTTCGACTCACCGGCCGTAGAGTTCTTCTGCGCCTTCTAGAGTTGATACTACGACCGGTATATCTGCCGATGATCTCTGTAACGTAACAAGAAGATATTCTTTATAATTCAACTGTATTTCATTTCACAATTTTGCTAGAGTTGGAATGGAAAGATTCCACTTTCGCTCGATCTTCCTTTTCAGAAATTTTAACAGGAATACAATTTTGGCGATATTTACCTGCTGCCTGATGCGACGACGCCCGATGGAGGTCCTCTCCGCAGCTGCTGCGTACCACTACTATATCGCGACGCATTTCAACAAACAAATAGAAAAATAAAGAGACTACACTCCCGACCGTAATTAGTTCCGGCGAGCAAACTGACTCTACTCTCGCGATTCAAAGTATACAGGAATTTCGCGACCGAATATGTTACGTTGTAGCAGTCCATTTCAATTCTTCCGGCGGTTTTAAATACGCGGTTATCGAACAAGCACAATTTTTAATAGCGCAACAACACTGACTCTATTTCGCGAAATACTGTCTCTCGGAGCAAGTGACTCTAAGACCGCATTGCGCGCGATCACACAAGCTGAAAATAAAGGGGAGGGTGCACACAAATATACCATATATCACGCAGAATGACACAGTTGTTGGTTTTGTAAGTCTTATTTTTTTATACCACGCGCTGTTGTTAGGAATATTGCCTTTGTCCTACTGTCTCTTGTAAATTAAAATTTAAAACGTAATCATGAATTTGTTCATATAGCAGTCAAGTATATTCTTCACTCTAAAATTTCTCAACATTTATTTTATATTTGAAATAGCGTGAATTTTTATTCACTAAGAAAAGATTTAAAAATGTAAATATGATCAGTCAAACCGATTGTCGATACGTAAAACAAATGCGAGATTTGAATAAATCAATGCCAAGTTTTGTAGAAACATTTTCAAACCCTTCGCAAGGAAAATATTTCTTATGTCCGGTTCGCGAATAAACAATGCGACGATGACTCGATTCGATTCGATGAAACTCACGGAAAATATAAATTCCCGTTGTAGTTGAAACGACGACAATGGTAGTTCCGACCAATGTCAAGGTCGGTAGCAAGTAAGGTGTGAACGATGCGATGCCCAGATTTTCTTCTTTACGTATACGTCACAAGACCGCGACGTAGTTATCTGCTACCCTCCAAGAGAATTCACCGGTGCGAACTGGATTTCTCTTTGGTGGTTGAATCTGAAATTACAGACAAAAATACGATTGGAATTATGTTCTTAGAATTTAAACTGCAAAAAGTCAAAGTATGAATAATAATGTTACGCACATTCCAACTATAAAAACAGTGAAAATAAACATTAAATATTATGAAATTACGATTAATAGAAAATAAGGCCAAAAATGTAATGATATAAACTGTAAAGTTTGTCGAGTTGAGAAATGAATTGCAAGTATAGCTTTGATTAAGCAAAGGTAAATGTAGAGGAGTGCGATGTACCTTAGAGAGCACCAGGAAGCACCCAGGAGGAGGTCTTAACACCGCCACAGTTCGCCGATGACTGATGCGTGTCGATGTAGGTAGTACGTGACAAAATCATATCGGACAAACTCGGTGTTATAGCGGGTGGGGGGCAGGTAGCGGAGCGTGCACATGCCCCCGGCGTCGAATATTTTCGATCTATTACAACATAATAAAACTTATACAAAACTGGAACCAATCTTAATAAAACCCTACTGCCTTGATAATTTATAGCTAGCAATAAAATAATTTAACAAAATTGTCTATAAAGAAAGGGTATCGACCTTTACCAACTTCGCGCAAACTCGAACAAGATTTTATAGCTTCGATATAAGACACCGCGTGGTAAATCACGGTTGAAAATTTATAAAAATAAATACCATTTTTCATTAATTTGTATATTTTAAATATATTAACTATTTCTCTATTAAGCGAACCGAAGCGAATCAAATGTTATGCAAAAATTATTGTTAATAATTTTATAGTAACTAATTGTAACCGAGGGATATGTCGTACTGTATCAGTAATGTATAAAGAGTACATGAAATTTACATTAGTAAATGATCGATACATAATGGATAAGCTTGAAATTAAATGAATTATACCCGATCGAGTCGTCCGGAGCGAGTTGGGAAGAGTAGTTGACGCCAGGACGTTCTATCACGGACTAATGGTTATCCGTGTACTTGGCAATGTCAGGTCGGGTATGTTTGAGTTTGGCCGTACTGGATCCGCTCGAGCGGAACAATTAAGGTGACAATAACAGGTAGGGATTTCCCGGGCAGGTACCCACGGTACCGGCGGCTTCGAAAAATTGTAAAAGAGTAACTTTTTGATAATTTCGCAATATTTTTCATACTCGCGGCCATGCACGATTACCTTGGCTCATTAATCAAATTTGTAATTTATATTGCGCTACTTTATGACAATTACGATTTTCATTTTGTACTCGTCATTTTCGCTTTCTTTTAATTATCCATCTGAATCTTCCATCACCTTATTAAGGTTCAGAATGCGCATTCGAAACATATTCGATCATTTTTATATCTTGAAAATTGCGCGAATGGCGAGCGATGTATGAAAATCGCGAAAAATCGCCAAATTAAAGCAGTTTTTCGATCGGCATTTGCTCAATTTTTGAGATAGCGATCTGAAACTGGTACCATTGTTTTAGTTAGGAAATTCTACGGTAGAACAATGTATAATAGTTGTACTTTTCGAAAATTTTATTTTTCGCTAAAATCTGAAGGGGGTAGGTCAGGATTTTTTGCGATTTTCGTAAATCGCTCGCCATTTCCGTAATTTTTGAGCTATTAAAGTGATCCTGGACGTTTTGGACGCGGAATCCGAAGCCGAATATGCCAGTGAAAGAATCATTTTGATATCTAAACAATTGTGGAAATGGCGGGGGAAAAACAAAAATCGCAAAAAATCCTGACCTACCCCCTTCAGATTTTTGCGAAAAATGAAATTTTCGAAAAGTACAACTATTATAGGTTGATCTGCCGTAGAATTTCCTAACTAAATCAATGGTACCAGTCTCAGGTCGCTATCTTGAAAATTGTGGAAATGGCAAGCGAAAAAACTGGTTGAAATTGACGATTTTTCGCGATTTTCGTAATTCCTTCGTCATTTCCGTAATTTTTGAGCTATTAACATGGTCCAGGGCGTTTTGCACTCGGAATCCGAAACCGAATAAGTCAGTGAAAGAATCATTTTGATATCTAAAAAATTGTGGAAATGACGGAAGAATTACGAAAATCGCGAAAAATCGTCAAATTTAAGCAGTTTTTCGTTCAGCATTCGCTCAATTTTTGAGATAGCGATCTGAAACTTGTACCATTGTTTAAGTTAGGAAATTCTACGCCAGATCAATGTATAATAGTTGTACTTTTCGAAAATTTCATTTTTCGCAAAAATCTGAAGGGGGTAGGTCAGGATTTTTTGCGATTTTCGTAAATCGCTCGCCATTTCCGTAATTCTTGAGATATTAAAATGATCCAGGACGTTTTGGACGCGGAATCCGAAGCAGAATAAGACAGTTAAAGAATTATTTTGATATCTAAAAAATTGTGGATATGGCGAGAGATTTACGAAAATCGCAAAAAATCCTGACCTACCCCCTTCAGATTTTGGTGAAAAATTAAATTTTCGAAAAGTACAACTATTATATGTCGATCTGCCGTAGAATTTCCTAACTAAAACAATGGTACAAGTTTCAGACCGCTATCTCAAAAATTGAGCAAATGGCAATCAAAAAACTGGTTGAATTTAGGTTTTCTCTGACTGTAGTAAAAGTAAACACGAGATATACATACATATACTACTCGTAGCCAATTTGCTCGATACCATTTGCATCGAAGCGATACATTTCAATATAAACGACTATGGGTCATCGGACTTACAAAAAAATATTGATAAATTTCATTATCGATCGATGCAAATAATATCGATCCAGGTCTCACCACGTGGAGGTTGCTACTAATGGAGACCCACCCTATCCACGGCTCCCAACCTCCCTCCTTTAAACGATAACGAACATAATTCTTTACTTTCAGAAGGAAAGTAAAGATATCACGCGACCGCGATCGCGAAGCTAATAACCACGATCTCAAAGATACGTCTATCAATGCGATCGTGGCCGAAATATTGAAACCAGTTTCAATATAACAAACACAAACCCAGCACCATCAAACGCCAATTTCCCGCGAAACGCGAATAAAACAAATAACATATACGAGAATGGAAATGTCGACCAAACCAGAAAAGCAACCTCATGGTAAGACTAACGCGGGTGACTCTAGACGTTAACCATAACTCGACGGAAAAACAATTTACACACTTACGCGGTGGCTCGTACCACGGTCCTGAGAAGTACCCACGAACCGGGACTTCCGCCAAACCATGGTTAACCGATACGATGGGATAAACGTAGGGTCGATTTACAGGAAAGGGCCTCACGAAAGATCCGAACCAGGGACAAATCGAAGATGAAATATATCCGAAGATATAGATCATCAAATCGAACTGTACACGGGTTAAGCCATATCAGGCTAATCGGTCCGGCCGCCACCGATAAGCCTGATACGTCCCATACCCCGCCAAATAGCAGTCCACCCGTGTACAGGTCCCCAGAACGAACTCGGGCTCACCTTTCCAGACAACCTTAGGCCACCCAAAGATACCGGCGGAACCATGATCCGACGAAAGCCACGCTCCATGAATATATCGCAGGACCGCGATTTAACCAGATAACCGTGAGGCTATCTGGCCGACTACACCGTTTCTCGTGTTGTTTTAACGTAGGGGTATGATGAACGCCGCAAATTACGAGCAAGTGACTCTACTATTAAAATGAGTTTAAAAAAGTGAAGCTAAAAATTGAAAGCTGAAGCTAAGTATTGAAAGTAAAAGTTGAAGCTACGAGTTGAAAGTAAAAGTTGAAGTTAAAAGTTAAAAGTTACAAACTGAAACTATGTAATCGAAGGTAAAAAGGTTTAATTGATAAGAAGCTAATAACGCGGAACGTGCAAAGAAGTCGCGTTTTCTAGTCGGTCGACGACAAACGAAGTGAAATTGACGTATGATATCCCCTTAAACTAACGTTTTGACACTATAGTGATCAAAACGTCCCTTTTAGTCGCCTTTTACGACAGGCAGGGAATACCGTGGGTCTATTCTTTCCCCGACCCACAGGGGATCATGTTTTACATTTTTGTAATTAATTGGAATACTATAAGCTAGAAGTTACTTTGCGAGTTTACATAGAATCGAGAAAAATGCGAGCGCGGCGCAATAAATATTTCTCGCCATTTAACAAACCATTTAAGGTGAGTAAATGGCGATTTCTCTATGTTAACGCGACTCTAAAAGCAAAGCTGGAAGAAGAGTGATTAGCTCATTTTACTTATTGTAATTTTACCGTATCGCAATCTTGAGTCTATAATTAATAAAGGGAGAAAAGACTACTTGTCACGCGCGGTCAACATTGGTCGGTATGGAAAGAAACGACCGAATTTACATAATTTTCGCAACACTAAATTTATTTACAATTTCCGTGGGTTTCGTCATAGAGAATAAGTGATCGCATGACTCTAAAATTCATTGAGAGAAAATACGCGATGCGCGCGCGAATATGTATTTCTTGGTCCACCTTCGCGAGTATTTCCGCAAAACTAATACATTAAATTACGAAAATTCCTCGCGAAAAACCGACGTGCAAAAATAATGTTTCGTAGTTCCACGACCGCTTTGACTGATAATACGCAAAATAGAAATTAATTGCAAACGCGAAATGATCTTAAATAGATCCAATTTAGTTACGGCTGAAAAGTATTTCAAGATAAGACATCCTAATATAAAATGCAATTTATGCATAAAATTATGGCAATATTCCTTCTAACAAATGCTTGGTTCAATGATTGTTTTTAAATAGATTCGTACAAAGACGGCGATGTACGACGCGATTCGCGAGTCACTTAGCTGCTTTAACTTTTTGATTTTATATTAGATAATAAAATTCCTATACGGCATTAGAAAACGTGCCTCCGAGACACACAAAGATAATGAATTTTAGATTATTAATAAATTCGCGGAACTAGAAATGCAGCCAGTGGTGAACAAAAATTACGACCGGCGCGGATGGCAGTGTGCAAACTTTGCACACTGAATCATACTCTACCCCTCTGCTTTTATCAAAAATTCAATTTCTCAAATTTGTAATAATCAAAAACTCGACTCTAGTAATGACAAAAATATATATTCTTAAAAATGAACTCTCAGAAAATATCTCAATAAGTAAAATCTTTAGGTTTCTTCAACAATAATGAATAACAATGACTTAGATTGAAAATTTATAAAAATAATTGATTAAGAAGAATGACTCGAAAGCTTTAATGCAAAATTCTTTAAATAAAACTTGTGAAAATAATTTAATAAGAAAAATGACTCGAAAACTTTAATGCAGATCGGGGCAGAGTCTTCACGGGGAGCTGTCCTCGACCCGCGGAACTAACTACTTCTAACTACTTCATTCTATCACACTCTACCCCTCTGCTTTTTTTCAAAAATTTAATTTCTCAAATTTATAATAATCAAAACTGGACTGTAACTCTTTAACAATAATGAACAAAAATAATAACTGAGTTTGAAAGGAATTTAATATCAAATTGTAATCAAAATTCTATTATCAAAACTTGTGAAAATAATTCAGTAAGAAAAATGACTCGAAAACTTTGATGCAAAACTCTATTACTTGACGCTTTTGAAAATAATTTAATAAGAAAAATGACTCGAAAACTTTAATGCAGATCGGGGCAGAGTCTTCACGGGGAGCTCACCTCGACCCGTGGTACTAACTACTTCAAATTACTACAACTATAATTACTCTACAACTACTACGAGCATAGTGACTTAGTAGTAACGGAATGACCATCCATTCTGGAATTGAACACTCCAAAATGGATAGCCATTAGTTGCTGCCCTCTTCTAGACAGTTTGTCGGGCCTCTTCGGCATATAGCCTCTTCGGCGTAAAGCCTCTTCTTGCTTCAGGCCGGAGCCCAACCTGTATTCTGCAAGAACATTCGGAACCATAATATGGTATAACCCTAACACGCGCCTAACCAGACAAGAGAATGCGGCTAACACGTGTGGACAAGTTAACAGCTTATTCTCAGAAGAATGACAACTGCAGTCCGTGCAAACGGTTAGCCGCTAAAGACGAATGTTCGAGCAGAATTTACTTATTATTAAAAAAGAAAAGATTATTAGCCTGATTTTCCAGGAGCAGGATATCACTGGTTGCCTACAGTCGAAACAGTGATACCTGCCCTGCCCTTCCTACTTAAAATTAAAGCACACACATTCCAGAGAATAAATTACCTGCCTACCTATTACCTATATTTAAAAAATGGCAAAAATCTCTCGCACACCAACACACTCTCTCCACGATTCTCAATCAAAGTCGGTGTTTCCCCCTACGGGAGACGTCCCGGGACGTCTCCAACACCGACTCAAACCCCACACATACATTCAGGTACGTACCTTTTTGCTGAAATCGACTCACAAGGTCAGCGATTATTGCGATTTATTTAGACTTTATTGAAAGGAATTTAATGAAAACTTGTAGACGTAAAATATAGAAATGAAAGTCTTGTAATTAATTCGTAGTTGAAATAATTACTACGTTCAAAAATAATGCTTCTGCATTTTGACTCTAATTGAAAAGTAATTGAATATAATAATCTGAGGTCCGAAATATAATCGAACTTAAATTGAATAATGTAAAATCGTAAAGATATGCAAGTTGAATTTAATCGCGATTTTGCAATAAAAACGATTGTTCAAAACCGACGCACGATCCACGAAATATTCAATAAATTTACCTCACACACACACTCACACGTGTGGATCGTACGTCGTGCACAATCGCTAACGCTTGTGAGCCGCCACATAATTATAATTCTTAAAACTATAAGCCACGTTCACCGCCATCACCCATTCGTGTAGCACCTGGGCACACGAATGAGTTCAAGCCAAATAGGGACATGAACGTGGCAACTACATACTAGGCTTGATGTGTGCTGAAAATCCTGAGCTAGAAAATGATTATTGAAATAGATCTTCTAACGAGCTAGTAATCGTTACTTTGACTTTATAGAATTTACTTGAAAATATACTTTATAAAATGACTCGAATGTAATTGAAGAATAATTGAAAAAGTGACAATATTGCATCTCGTGCAAGAAAACTTTGAAAACTTTAAAATATTGAAATTTATTTGAAAAAATATATATATGAAACTTGAATTTATAATTGAAAACCTTGGTTGATTCCTTATTCAAAGTTATATTCTAAACAATGCAAATATGTTCAAAATTAGCCTTTGAAACCAGAATCTACCCATCGCGAATTGGTCTTCTTGGGCATTTCAAATACAATAATTTAAAGGACTTTACAAGTTAAAGGAAACGCGGCCACGAAAAATATGCAAATTCTGACTGAATTTAATTCGTATGATTTCATGAAACTCGAATAAATATTCTTATCTTTTTTAGTCCTTTTTCAATCTTCCTATTCTGTTCTTATCTTTTTGATCTTTTCGCTTATTTTGGCCCTGTTTTTATCTTTACTTATCTTTACTATTCTTATCATTTTGATCTTTACTTGTCTTTCTATTCGTATATATTCTTTCTATCTTTTCTCAATGCTCTATGGTTATATGAAATTCACGCGAACGCGAATGCAATTAAATGAAGGCCGAGGGTATCGAACCTTCAAATTAATTACATCAAAATCGCCCGTGAAGCTAAGCCACAAGAAGACCCCTGCCTGAGCTAATTAAATATTCACAACAAATGGTGTTACTACCCACGAATGTAAAGTATAAAATACTTTACACTCGCGGTCACTATGCTCGCAAACTCAAATAAAATACAACCAATACACTCGTGCCGCTTCGGACCTTTACGTCCTACGACATGATTGAGTGATCGGAGGAACCGTAAACTTTTTGACTCACCGGTCGTAGATTTTTTCTACACCTTTGATTGTAGAGATGATACTACGACCGGCTCTGCAGTTCCGAAGTCATCTGTAACAGAAAAATAGCAAAGTCTTTATAGTTTAACCGTCTATCGTTCCTCGAATCGTTCGTATTTAGGTCTGACTCGAGTTCGATATTTCAAAATGTAATTTCACTGTGGATTAAAAGTAAAAGTAGAACATTTTGACGATATTTACCTGCTGCCTGATGCGACGGCGCCCGATGGAAATCCTTTCCGCAGCTGCTGCGTACCTCTACTTCATCGCGGCGAATAATTCAAAGAAGAAAAAAGAAAAATAAACAGACTACACTCCCGACCGAAATTATTTCCGGCGAACAAACTGACTCTACTCTCGCGATTCAAAGTATACAGGAATTTCGCGACCGAATATGTTACGTCGTAGCAGTCCATTTCAATTCTTTCGGCGGGTTTAAGCACGCGTATATCGAAGAAACATAATTTCTAATAGCGCAACAACACTGATTCTATTTCGCGATATACTTTTTCGGATCAAGTGAATCTAAGACCGCATTGCACTCGGCCAGCTAAATCGTTGCGATGTCTTCTGTAACAGAAAAAGAGAAAAGTCTTTATAGTTTAACCGTCTATCATTCCTCACATCGTTCGTCTTTAATTCTCACTCGAATTCGATATTCCAAAATGTAGTTTCATTGTTAATTAGAAGAATTAAAAGTAGATATTGCTGATATTTACCTGCTGCCTGATGCGACGACGCCCGATGGAAATCCTTTCCACAGCTGCTGCGTACGGCTACTTCATCGCGGCGAGTAATTCAAAGAAAAAAAAATAAAAAAAAGGGACTATATTCGCGACCGAAATAATGTCCGGCGAACAAACTGACTCTACTCTCGCGATTGGAAAAATTAAGAGAATTTCGCGACCGAATTTCATTTCTTTCGGCGGTTTTAATCACGCGAGTATCGAGCAATAATAATGTATTAATATCGCAACAACACTGACTCTATTTCGCGAAATACTGTCTCTCGGAGCAAGTGACTCTAAGACCGCATTGCGCGCGGTCACAAAAGCTGAAAATAAAATACATCGCGAACGCGTATACCGCGGAAAATGTAGATATTCGGTTAAAGTAATTTTCAATTTAGTTACCAAGCATTGTTATTAGGAATATTGCCATTGTCCTACTTTGGTGTAAAATGAAATTGTGAACGCAATAGTCGACGCGAAAAGATGTATACTTTAATAAACCGTCGCGAAGTTTCGCGGAAATATTCTCAAACGTTTCGCAAGAAAAATATTTCTTATATCCGGTTCGCGAAAAATAAACGGCACGATGACTCGATTCAATCTAACGTAACTCACGGAAAATATAAATTCCCGTTGTAGATGTACCGCGAACAATGTTAGATACGACCAATGTCAAGGGCGTTAACAAGTAGGCTTTGACCGCTGCGATGTTCATTGTGTTCTTGTTTACGTCTCAAGTAATCGGGCTTCTTTGTATAGTGGGTACCTGGAATTAGAAACCAAAGCACGATAAGAATTAACAGTCACAAATTTATCCAAATTCTAAGTACAAACAGCGAAATTCATAAGCAAAACTAATTAAATTGTGATTATATAGTATGCAAGAATTAATAGAAATAAAGAAGGTATTTTCCAAAAAGTTGCAAAATTATTTGTTTAAATCATACTGAGAAAAGTGGACTCGATTCATGATTTTAAATGTAATGTATTGAATGTGTATGGTATACACGTATATATTATGATAGGATATAGAATATAAATGAATTGAACAAAGATAAATGTTCTAAAACGATGTCAGATACCTTGGAAACCACCCGGGAGCTCCTATGAGTATGTACGTCTTCACCCCCCCGACCGCCGAGCAGAGACTGATGCGTGCCCGTGTCAAAGTCACGCCAGGTAAACTCCGGGAGTCGGCCGGTCACGGTCGGTTGCACTCTCTCATAGGTACCCGCCGGCGAATTTCTTCGATCTATTACGACATAATAAAATCTATGTTAACCTTGAGCGGACCGTTATTAAACCGTAGCATTTTTCGGATTTATTGCTAACAATTAAACAATTGTATATTTTGCACAAATAAAGAAAACTTTTGACTATAACATCGTACAAATTCGAACTATATTTTATAAACTTGATATTAAATATTAAGTTGCAAATCGCGATTGCAAATTAATAACAATAAATATAATTATTTCTAAAATTTGAATATTTAATATATTTCTACTGCCTCTATTAATCAATCTCTATTAATTAATGCAATTACAATCAATCGGTGTGTTACTCAGTACTAATAATGTATGAATAATAAATGAATTTTACTTCGGGAGGTTGACCGGAGCGTGTCATGAAGAGGTATTGACTCCAGGACTTTTTATCACAGAGTAAAGGTTAATGGCGTACTTGGCAATGTCGGGTCGAGTGTATTTTGAAGTTTGGTTGTACTTGATCCGTGAAGCCTCAACAATAAAGATGGAAATAACAGGTTCAGTCTAATGCACCTATGAAAATATTACATTTCTGTATTTTTATTCACGAAAGTTTTATTAACATATTCGTGACGTACCTCTGGTTAAAATGATACCAAACACTATTACATTTATATAACATAACCCGTCATTTTACATACTTTTATGGATTATAAATAATGCAAATTTTGTTACATTTGATATCATATTAATAAGAAACAGCTCAGTAACATGTTAACTGTTGACGTAGACTGTATTATGTTTCACATTATCGGAAAAGATTTGAATTATTGGTACCAAATAGAATGACAATGGTTTTAAGAAAGTACAATTGTTTATAAGAAATAAAGAAAAATAGTGGAAAATGTCAATATTCATAACTTTTGTATGTATTCCGAAAAACTGAATATTCTTCTCTATAAAACAACTTACTTTTGCTGTGACTTACAGTTGTATACCTGTGAATTCACTATCCTTCTTTCGCAGTACAAAAGTCAATTATTAATACGTATAAACTATAACTTCTATATGGTATTCTTACTAATAATCGACGGACATCCTAGATTCGAACCGAAAATGGTAACGCAGCGAGTGACACTAAAATGGTAAGAGGGCTCTAGAGCCCTCCAAACCAGTGACATCGAAAAGCATGGGGATGATCGGTCTATGCAATACCTCGTCCACAGACGATATTATGTATTCACAGGTATACAACTGTAAGTCACAGCAAAAATAAGTTGTTTTATAGAGAAGAATATTCAGTTTTTCGGAATACATACAAAAGTTATGAATATTGACATTTTCCACTATTTTTCTTTATTTCTTATAAACAATTGTACTTTCTTAAAAAACATTATCATTCTATTTGGTACCAATAATTAAAATCTTTTCCGATAATGTGAAACATAATACAGTCTACGTCAACAGTTAACATGTTGCTGAGCTGTTTCTTATTAATATGATATCAAATGAAAAATCCTCAAATTCAGGCGGTTTTTTGAACGGCATTCGCTCAATTTTCGAGATAGCGATCTGAAACTTGTACCATTGTTTAAGTTAGGAAATTCTACGCCAGATCAATGTATAATAGTTGTACTTTTCGAAAATTTCATTTTTCGCAAAAATCTGAAGGGGGTAGGTCAGGATTTTTTGCGATTTTCGTAAATCGCTCGACATTTCCGTAATTTTTGAGCTATTAAAGTGATCCTGGACGTTTTGGACGCGGAATCCGAAGCCGAATAAGCCAGTGAAAGAATCATTTTGATATCTAAAAAATTGTGGAAATGGCGGGGGAAAAACAAAAATCGCAAAAAATCCTGACCTACCCCCTTCAGATTTTTGCGAAAAATGAAATTTTCGAAAAGTACAACTATTATAGGTTGATCTGGCGTAGAATTTCCTAACTAAATCAATGGTACCAGTCTCAGGTCGCTATCTTGAAAATTGTGGAAATGGCAAGCGAAAAAACTGGTTGAAATTGACGATTTTTCGCGATTTTCGTAATTCCTTCGTCATTTCCGTAATTTTTGAGCTATTAACATGGTCCAGGGCGTTTTGGACTCGGAATCCGAAACCGAATAAGTCAGTGAAAGAATCATTTTGATATCTAAAAAATTGTGGAAATGACGGAAGAATTACGAAAATCGCGAAAAATCGTCAAATTTAAGCAGTTTTTCGTTCAGCATTCGCTCAATTTTTGAGATAGCGACCTGAAACTTGTACCATTGTTTTAGTTAGAAAATTCTACGCCAGATCAACATATAATAGTTGTACTTTTCGAAAATTTAATTTTTCGCAAAAATCTGAAGGGGGTAGGTCAGGATTTTTTGCGATTTTCGTAAATCGCTTGCCATTTCCGTAATTTTTGAGCTATTAAAATGATCCGGGGTGTTTTGGACGCGGAATCCGAAACCGAATAAGTCACTGAAAGAATCAGATTGATATCTCAAAAATTGTGGAAATGGCGATCGATTTACGAAAATCGCAAAAAATCCTGACCTACCCCCTTCAGATTTTTGCGAAAAATGAAATTTTCGAAAAGTACAACTATTATAGGTTGATCTGCCGTAGAATTTCCTAACTAAATCAATGGTACCAGTCTCAGGTCGCTATCTCGAAAATTGTGGAAATGGCAAGCGAAAAACTAGTTGAAATTGACCAATTTTCGCGATTTTCGTAATTCCTTCGTCATTTCCGTAATTTTTGAGCTATTAACATGGTCCAGGGCGTTTTGGACGCGGAATCCGAAGCCGAATAAGACAGTGAAAGAATCATTTTAATATCTCAAAAATTGTGGAAATGGCAAGCGATTTACGAAAATCGCAAAAAATCCTGACCTACCCCCTTCAGATTTTGGCGAAAAATTAAATTTTCGAAAAGTACAACTATTATAGGTTGATCTGCCGTAGAATTTCCTAACTAAATCAATGGTACCAGTCTCAGGTCGCTATCTCGAAAATTGTGGAAATGGCAAGCGAAAAACTAGTTGAAATTGACCAATTTTCGCGATTTTCGTAATTCCTTCGTCATTTCCGTAATTTTTGAGCTATTAACATGGTCCAGGGCGTTTTGGACGCGGAATCCGAAACCGAATAAGTCAGTGGAAGAATCATTCTGATATCTAAAAAATTGTGGAAATGACGGAAGAATTACGAAAATCGTCAAATTTAAGCAGTTTTTCGTTCAGCATTCGCTCAATTTTTGAGATACCGACCTAAAACTTGTACCATTGTTTTAGTTAGGAAATTCTACGCCAGATCAACCTATAATAGTTGTACTTTTCGAAAATTTCATTTTTCGCAAAAATCTGAAGGGGGTAGGTCAGGATTTTTTGCGATTTTCGTAAATCGCTCGCCATTTCTACAATTTTTTAGATATCAAAATAATTCTTTCACTGTCTTATTCAGCTTCGGATTCCGCGTCCAAAACGCCCCGGATCGTTTTAGTAGCTCAAAAATTACGGAAATGGCAAGCGATTTACGAAAATCGCAAAAAATCCTGACCTACCCCCTTCAGATTTTTGCGAAAAATTAAATTTTCGAAAAGTACAACTATTATACATTGATCTGGCGTAGAATTTCCTAACTAAAACAATGGTACCAGTTTCAGATCGCTATCTCAAAAATTGAGCGAATGCCGACTAAAAAACTGGTTGAATTTGAGGATTTTTCACGATTTTCGGAATTTGCTCGCCATTTCCACAATGATTGAGATATTAAAACGATCCGTGACGTGTTGGACGCGGAATTCGAAGCCCAATAAGACAGTGAAAGATTCAGGTCGATATCTAAAAATTTGCGGAAATGACGAAAGAATTACGAAAATCGCGAAAAATCGTAGAATTCAACCAGTTTTTTAGTCGGCATTCGCTCAATTTTTGAGATAGCGATCTGAAACTGGTACCATTGTTTTAGTTAGGAAATTCTACGCCAGATCAATGTATAATAGTTGTACTTTTCGAAAATTTCATTTTTAGCAAAAATCTGAAGGGGGTTGGTCAGGATTTTTTGCGATTTTCGTAAATCGCACGCCGTTTCCACAATTTTTGCGATATTAAAATGATTCTTTCACTGACTTAGTCGGCTTCGGATTCCGCATCCAAAACGCCCTGGATCGTTTTAATAGCTCAAAAATTACGGAAATGGCAAGCGATTTACGAAAATCGCAAAAAATCCTGACCTACCCCCTTCAGATTTTCGCGAAAAATGAAATTTTCGAAAAGTACAACTATTATAGGTTGATCTGGCGTAGAATTTCCTAACTAAAACAATGGTACAAGTCTCAGGTCGCTGTCTGTAAAATTGAGCGAATGCCGTCCAAAAAACTGGTTGAATTTGACGATTTTTCGTGATTTCGCTCTTCCACAGATGAGGTATTGGATAGACCACTCATCCCCGTGCTTTTCGATGTCACTGAATGTCACCGAAGTAAAATTCATTTATTATTCATACATTATTAGTACTGAGTAACACACCGATTGATTGCAATTGCATTAATTAATAGAGATTGATTAATAGAGGCAGTAGAAATATATTAAATATTCAAATTTTAGAAAAATTATATTTATTGTTATTAATTTGCAATCGCGATTTGCAACTTAATATTTAATATCAAGATTATAAAATATAGTTCGAATTTGTACGATGTTATAGTCAACAGTTTTCTTTATTTGTGCAAAATATATAATTGTTTAATTGTTAGCAATAAATCCTGAAAATTCTACGGTTTAATAATGGTCCGCTCGAGGTTAACATAGATTTTATTATGTCGTAATAGATCGAAGAAATTCGCCGGCGGGTACCTACGTACGAGTGCAACCGACCGTGACCGGCCGACTCCCGAGTTTACCTGGCGTGACTTTGACACGGGCACGCATCAGTCTCTGCTCAGCGGCCGGGGGGTGAGGACGTACATACTCATAGGAGGTCCTGGGTGGTTTCCAAGGTATGTGACATCGTTTTAGAACGTTTATCTTTGTTCAATTCATTTATATTCTATATCCTATCATAATATATACGATTATACCATACACATTCAATGCATTACATTTAAAATCATGAATCGAGTCCACTTTTCTCAGTATGATTTAAACAAATAATTTTTCAACTTTTTGGAAAATACCTTCTGTATTTCTATTAATTCTTGCTTACTATATTATCACAATTTCATTAGTTTTGCTTATGAATTTCGCTGTTTGTACTTAGAATTTGGATAAATTTGTGACTGTTAATTCTTATCGTGTTTTGGTTTCTAATTCCAGGTACCCACTATACAAAGAAGCCCGGTTACTTGAGACGTAAACAAGAACACAATGAACATCGCAGCGGTCAAAGCCTACTTGTTGACGCCCTTGACATTGGTCGTATCTAACATTGTTCGCGGTACATCTACAACGGGAATTTATATTTTCCGTGAGTTACGTTAGATTGAATCGAGTCATCGTGCCGTTTATTTTTCGTGAACCGGATATAAGAAATATTTTTCTTGCGAAACGTTTGAGAATATTTCTACGAAACTTCGCGCCGGTTTATTAAAGTATACATCTTTTCGCGTCGACTATTGCGTACACAATTTCATTTTACACCAAAGTAGGACAATGGCAATATTCCTAATAACAATGCTTGGTAATTAAATTGAAAAATACTTTAACCGAATATCTACGACATTTTCCGCGGTATACGCGTTCGCGATGTATTTTATTTTCAGCTTTTGTGACCGCGCGCAATGCGGTCTTAGAATCATTTTCTGCGAAACAAGTATTTCGCGAAATAGAGTCAGTGTTGTTGCGATATTAATATATTATTATTGCTCGATACTCGCGTGATTAAAACCGCCGAAAGAAATGAAATTCGGTCGCGAAATTCTCTTAATTTTTCCAATCGCGAGAGTAGAGTCAGTTTGTTCGCCGGACATTATTTCGGTCGCGAATATAGTCCCTTTTTTTTATTTTTTTTTTCTTTGAATTACTCGCCGCGATGAAGTAGCGGTACGCAGCAGCTGTGGAAAGGATTTCCATCGGGCGTCGTCGCATCAGGCAGCAGGTAAATATCAGCAAAATCTACTTTTAATTCTTCTAATTAACAATGAAATTACATTTTGGAATATCAAATTCGAGTGAGAATTAAAGACGAACGATGTGAGGAATGATAGACGGTTAAACTATAAAGACTTTTCTCTTTATCTGTTACAGAAGACATCGCAACGATTTAGCTGGCCGAGTGCAATGCGGTCTTAGATTCACTTGATCCGAAAAAGTATATCGCGAAATAGAATCAGTGTTGTTGCGCTATTAGAAATTATGTTTGTTCGATATACGCGTGCTTAAACCCGCCGAAAGAATTGAAATGGACTGCTACAACGTAACATATTCGGTCGCGAAATTCCTGTATACTTTGAATCGCGAGAGTAGAGTCAGTTTGTTCGCCGGAAATAATTTCGGTCGGGAGTGTAGTCTGTTTATTTTTCTTTTTTTTTTTCTTTGAATTATTCGCCGCGATGAAGTAGAGGTACGCAGCAGCTGCGGAAAGGATTTCCATCGGGTGCCGTCGCATCAGGCAGCAGGTAAATATCGTCAAAATGTTCTATTTTTACTTCTAATCCACAGTGAAATTACATTTTGAAATATCGAACTCGAGTCAGAACTAAATACGAACGATTTGAGGAATGATAGACGGTTAAACTATAAAGACTTTGCTATTTTTCTGTTACAGATGACTTCGCAACTGCAGAGCCGGTCGTAGTATCATCTCTACAATCAAAGGTGCAGAAGAAATCTACGACCGGTGAGTCAAAAAACTTATGGTTCCTCCGATCACTCAATCATGTCGTAGGACGTAAAGGTCCGAAGCGGCACGAGTGTATTGGTTGTATTTTATTTGAGTTTGCGAGCATAGTGACCGCGAGTGTAAAGTATTTTATACTTTACATTCGTGGGTAGTAACACCCCATTGTTGTGAATATTTAATTAGCTCAGGCAGGGGTCTTCTTGTGGCTTAGCTTCACGGGCGATTTTTATTTAATTAATTCGGAGGTTCGATTCCCTCGATCTTCATTTAATAGCATTCGCGTTCGCGTTCATTTTATATAATCACAGAATTTTTGACAAAAGACGAAATCATACGAGTTAAATTCAGTCAGAACTTGCATATTTTTAGTAGCGGCATTTCCTTTAACTTGTAAAGTCCTTTAAATTCTTGTATTTGAAATGCCCAAGAAGACCAATTCGCGATGGGTAGATTCTGGTTTCAAAGGCTAATTTTGAACATATTTGCATTGTTTAGAATATAACTTTGAATAAGGAATCAACCAAGGTTTTCAATAATAAATTCAAGTTTCATATATATTTTTTTTTCAAATAAATTTCAATATTTTAAAGTTTTCAATATATATATTTTTAAAGTTTTCAAAGTTTTCTTGCACGAGATGCAATTTTTTCACTTTTTCAATTATTATTCAATATTACATTCGAGTCATTTTATAAAGTATATTTTCAAGTAAATTCTATAAAGTCAAAGTAACGATTACTAGCTCGTTAGAAGATCTATTTCAATAATCATTTTATAGCTCAGGATTTTCAGCACACATCAAGCCTAGTATGTAGTTGCCACGTTCATGTCCCTATTTGGCTTGAACTCATTCGTGTGCCCAGGTGCTACACGAATGGGTGATGGCGGTGAACGTGGCTTATAGTTTTAAGAATTATAATTATGTGGCGGCTCACAAGCGTTAGCGATTGTGCACGACGTACGATCCACACGTGTGAGTGTGTGTGTGAGATAAATTTATTGAATATTTCGTGGATTGTGCGTCGGTTTTGAACAATCGTTTTTATTGCAAAATCGCGATTAAATTCAACTTGCATATTGTTACGATTTTACATTATTCAATTTAAGTTCGATTATATTTCGAACCTCAGATTATTATATTCAATTACTTTTCAATTAGAGTCAAAATGCAGAAGCATTATTTTTGAACGTAGTAATTATTTCAACTACGAATTAATTACAAGACTTTCATTTCTATATTTTACGTCTACAAGTTTTCATTAAATCCCTTTCAATAAAGTCTAAATAAATCGCAATAATCGCTGACCTTGTGAGTCGATTTCAGCAAACAAGGTACGTACCTGAATGTATGTGTGGGGTTTGAGTCGGTGTTGGAGACGTCCCGGGACGTCTCCCGTAGGGGGAAACACCGACTTTGATTGAGAATCGTGGAGAGAGTGTGTTGGTGTGCGAGAGATTTTTGCCATTTTTTAAATATAGGTAATAGGTAGGCAGGTAATTTATTCTCTGGAATGTGTGTGCTTTAATTTTAAGTAGGAAGGGCAGGCCAGGTACCACTGTTTCGACTGTAGGCGACCAGTGGTATCCTGCACCTGAAAGTCAGGCTAATAATCTTTTCTTTTTTAATAATAAGTAAATTCTGCTTGAACATTCGTCCTTAGCGGCTAACCGTTTGCACGGACTGCAGTTGTCATTCTTCTGAGAATAAGCTGTTAACTTGTCCACACGTGTTAGCCGCATTCTCTTGTCTGGTTAGGCGCGTGTTAGGGTTATACCATATTATGGTTCCGAATGTTCTTGCAGAATACAGGTTGGGCTCCGGCCTGAAGCAAGAAGAGGCTTTACGCCGAAGAGGCTATATGCCGAAGAGGCCCGACAAACTGTCTAGAAGAGGGCAGCAACTAATGGCTATCCATTTTGGAGTGTTCAATTCCAGAATGGATGGTCATTCCGTTACTACTAAGTCACTATGCTCGTAGTAGTTGTAGAGTAATTATAGTTGTAGTAATTTGAAGTAGTTAGTACCACGGGTCGAGGTGAGCTCCCCGTGAAGACTCTGCCCCGATCTGCATTAAAGTTTTCGAGTCATTTTTCTTATTAAATTATTTTCAAAAGCGTCAAGTAATAGAGTTTTGCATCAAAGTTTTCGAGTCATTTTTCTTACTGAATTATTTTCACAAGTTTTGATAATAGAATTTTGATTACAATTTGATATTAAATTCCTTTCAAACTCAGTTATTATTTTTGTTCATTATTGTTAAAGAGTTACAGTCCAGTTTTGATTATTATAAATTTGAGAAATTAAATTTTTGAAAAAAAGCAGAGGGGTAGAGTGTGATAGAATGAAGTAGTTAGAAGTAGTTAGTTCCGCGGGTCGAGGACAGCTCCCCGTGAAGACTCTGCCCCGATCTGCATTAAAGTTTTCGAGTCATTTTTCTTATTAAATTATTTTCACAAGTTTTATTTAAAGAATTTTGCATTAAAGCTTTCGAGTCATTCTTCTTAATCAATTATTTTTATAAATTTTCAATCTAAGTCATTGTTATTCATTATTGTTGAAGAAACCTAAAGATTTTACTTATTGAGATATTTTCTGAGAGTTCATTTTTAAGAATATATATTTTTGTCATTACTAGAGTCGAGTTTTTGATTATTACAAATTTGAGAAATTGAATTTTTGATAAAAGCAGAGGGGTAGAGTATGATTCAGTGTGCAAAGTTTGCACACTGCCATCCGCGCCGGTCGTAATTTTTGTTCACCACTGGCTGCATTTCTAGTTCCGCGAATTTATTAATAATCTAAAATTCATTATCTTTGTGTGTCTCGGAGGCACGTTTTCTAATGCCGTATAGGAATTTTATTATCTAATATAAAATCAAAAAGTTAAAGCAGCTAAGTGACTCGCGAATCGCGTCGTACATCGCCGTCTTTGTACGAATCTATTTAAAAACAATCATTGAACCAAGCATTTGTTAGAAGGAATATTGCCATAATTTTATGCATAAATTGCATTTTATATTAGGATGTCTTATCTTGAAATACTTTTCAGCCGTAACTAAATTGGATCTATTTAAGATCATTTCGCGTTTGCAATTAATTTCTATTTTGCGTATTATCAGTCAAAGCGGTCGTGGAACTACGAAACATTATTTTTGCACGTCGGTTTTTCGCGAGGAATTTTCGTAATTTAATGTATTAGTTTTGCGGAAATACTCGCGAAGGTGGACCAAGAAATACATATTCGCGCGCGCATCGCGTATTTTCTCTCAATGAATTTTAGAGTCATGCGATCACTTATTCTCTATGACGAAACCCACGGAAATTGTAAATAAATTTAGTGTTGCGAAAATTATGTAAATTCGGTCGTTTCTTTCCATACCGACCAATGTTGACCGCGCGTGACAAGTAGTCTTTTCTCCCTTTATTAATTATAGACTCAAGATTGCGATACGGTAAAATTACAATAAGTAAAATGAGCTAATCACTCTTCTTCCAGCTTTGCTTTTAGAGTCGCGTTAACATAGAGAAATCGCCATTTACTCACCTTAAATGGTTTGTTAAATGGCGAGAAATATTTATTGCGCCGCGCTCGCATTTTTCTCGATTCTATGTAAACTCGCAAAGTAACTTCTAGCTTATAGTATTCCAATTAATTACAAAAATGTAAAACATGATCCCCTGTGGGTCGGGGAAAGAATAGACCCACGGTATTCCCTGCCTGTCGTAAAAGGCGACTAAAAGGGACGTTTTGATCACTATAGTGTCAAAACGTTAGTTTAAGGGGATATCATACGTCAATTTCACTTCGTTTGTCGTCGACCGACTAGAAAACGCGACTTCTTTGCACGTTCCGCGTTATTAGCTTCTTATCAATTAAACCTTTTTACCTTCGATTACATAGTTTCAGTTTGTAACTTTTAACTTTTAACTTCAACTTTTACTTTCAACTCGTAGCTTCAACTTTTACTTTCAATACTTAGCTTCAGCTTTCAATTTTTAGCTTCACTTTTTTAAACTCATTTTAATAGTAGAGTCACTTGCTCGTAATTTGCGGCGTTCATCATACCCCTACGTTAAAACAACACGAGAAACGGTGTAGTCGGCCAGATAGCCTCACGGTTATCTGGTTAAATCGCGGTCCTGCGATATATTCATGGAGCGTGGCTTTCGTCGGATCATGGTTCCGCCGGTATCTTTGGGTGGCCTAAGGTTGTCTGGAAAGGTGAGCCCGAGTTCGTTCTGGGGACCTGTACACGGGTGGACTGCTATTTGGCGGGGTATGGGACGTATCAGGCTTATCGGTGGCGGCCGGACCGATTAGCCTGATATGGCTTAACCCGTGTACAGTTCGATTTGATGATCTATATCTTCGGATATATTTCATCTTCGATTTGTCCCTGGTTCGGATCTTTCGTGAGGCCCTTTCCTGTAAATCGACCCTACGTTTATCCCATCGTATCGGTTAACCATGGTTTGGCGGAAGTCCCGGTTCGTGGGTACTTCTCAGGACCGTGGTACGAGCCACCGCGTAAGTGTGTAAATTGTTTTTCCGTCGAGTTATGGTTAACGTCTAGAGTCACCCGCGTTAGTCTTACCATGAGGTTGCTTTTCTGGTTTGGTCGACATTTCCATTCTCGTATATGTTATTTGTTTTATTCGCGTTTCGCGGGAAATTGGCGTTTGATGGTGCTGGGTTTGTGTTTGTTATATTGAAACTGGTTTCAATATTTCGGCCACGATCGCATTGATAGACGTATCTTTGAGATCGTGGTTATTAGCTTCGCGATCGCGGTCGCGTGATATCTTTACTTTCCTTCTGAAAGTAAAGAATTATGTTCGTTATCGTTTAAAGGAGGGAGGTTGGGAGCCGTGGATAGGGTGGGTCTCCATTAGTAGCAACCTCCACGTGGTGAGACCTGGATCGATATTATTTGCATCGATCGATAATGAAATTTATCAATATTTTTTTGTAAGTCCGATGACCCATAGTCGTTTATATTGAAATGTATCGCTTCGATGCAAATGGTATCGAGCAAATTGGCTACGAGTAGTATATGTATGTATATCTCGTGTTTACTTTTACTACAGTCAGAGAAAACCTAAATTCAACCAGTTTTTTGATTGCCATTTGCTCAATTTTTGAGATAGCGGTCTGAAACTTGTACCATTGTTTTAGTTAGGAAATTCTACGGCAGATCGACATATAATAGTTGTACTTTTCGAAAATTTAATTTTTCACCAAAATCTGAAGGGGGTAGGTCAGGATTTTTTGCGATTTTCGTAAATCTCTCGCCATATCCACAATTTTTTAGATATCAAAATAATTCTTTAACTGTCTTATTCTGCTTCGGATTCCGCGTCCAAAACGTCCTGGATCATTTTAATATCTCAAGAATTACGGAAATGGCGAGCGATTTACGAAAATCGCAAAAAATCCTGACCTACCCCCTTCAGATTTTTGCGAAAAATGAAATTTTCGAAAAGTACAACTATTATACATTGATCTGGCGTAGAATTTCCTAACTTAAACAATGGTACAAGTTTCAGATCGCTATCTCAAAAATTGAGCGAATGCTGAACGAAAAACTGCTTAAATTTGACGATTTTTCGCGATTTTCGTAATTCTTCCGTCATTTCCACAATTTTTTAGATATCAAAATGATTCTTTCACTGACTTATTCGGTTTCGGATTCCGAGTGCAAAACGCCCTGGACCATGTTAATAGCTCAAAAATTACGGAAATGACGAAGGAATTACGAAAATCGCGAAAAATCGTCAATTTCAACCAGTTTTTTCGCTTGCCATTTCCACAATTTTCAAGATAGCGACCTGAGACTGGTACCATTGATTTAGTTAGGAAATTCTACGGCAGATCAACCTATAATAGTTGTACTTTTCGAAAATTTCATTTTTCGCAAAAATCTGAAGGGGGTAGGTCAGGATTTTTTGCGATTTTTGTTTTTCCCCCGCCATTTCCACAATTGTTTAGATATCAAAATGATTCTTTCACTGGCATATTCGGCTTCGGATTCCGCGTCCAAAACGTCCAGGATCACTTTAATAGCTCAAAAATTACGGAAATGGCGAGCGATTTACGAAAATCGCAAAAAATCCTGACCTACCCCCTTCAGATTTTAGCGAAAAATAAAATTTTCGAAAAGTACAACTATTATACATTGTTCTACCGTAGAATTTCCTAACTAAAACAATGGTACCAGTTTCAGATCGCTATCTCAAAAATTGAGCAAATGCCGATCGAAAAACTGCTTTAATTTGGCGATTTTTCGCGATTTTCATACATCGCTCGCCATTCGCGCAATTTTCAAGATATAAAAATGATCGAATATGTTTCGAATGCGCATTCTGAACCTTAATAAGGTGATGGAAGATTCAGATGGATAATTAAAAGAAAGCGAAAATGACGAGTACAAAATGAAAATCGTAATTGTCATAAAGTAGCGCAATATAAATTACAAATTTGATTAATGAGCCAAGGTAATCGTGCATGGCCGCGAGTATGAAAAATATTGCGAAATTATCAAAAAGTTACTCTTTTACAATTTTTCGAAGCCGCCGGTACCGTGGGTACCTGCCCGGGAAATCCCTACCTGTTATTGTCACCTTAATTGTTCCGCTCGAGCGGATCCAGTACGGCCAAACTCAAACATACCCGACCTGACATTGCCAAGTACACGGATAACCATTAGTCCGTGATAGAACGTCCTGGCGTCAACTACTCTTCCCAACTCGCTCCGGACGACTCGATCGGGTATAATTCATTTAATTTCAAGCTTATCCATTATGTATCGATCATTTACTAATGTAAATTTCATGTACTCTTTATACATTACTGATACAGTACGACATATCCCTCGGTTACAATTAGTTACTATAAAATTATTAACAATAATTTTTGCATAACATTTGATTCGCTTCGGTTCGCTTAATAGAGAAATAGTTAATATATTTAAAATATACAAATTAATGAAAAATGGTATTTATTTTTATAAATTTTCAACCGTGATTTACCACGCGGTGTCTTATATCGAAGCTATAAAATCTTGTTCGAGTTTGCGCGAAGTTGGTAAAGGTCGATACCCTTTCTTTATAGACAATTTTGTTAAATTATTTTATTGCTAGCTATAAATTATCAAGGCAGTAGGGTTTTATTAAGATTGGTTCCAGTTTTGTATAAGTTTTATTATGTTGTAATAGATCGAAAATATTCGACGCCGGGGGCATGTGCACGCTCCGCTACCTGCCCCCCACCCGCTATAACACCGAGTTTGTCCGATATGATTTTGTCACGTACTACCTACATCGACACGCATCAGTCATCGGCGAACTGTGGCGGTGTTAAGACCTCCTCCTGGGTGCTTCCTGGTGCTCTCTAAGGTACATCGCACTCCTCTACATTTACCTTTGCTTAATCAAAGCTATACTTGCAATTCATTTCTCAACTCGACAAACTTTACAGTTTATATCATTACATTTTTGGCCTTATTTTCTATTAATCGTAATTTCATAATATTTAATGTTTATTTTCACTGTTTTTATAGTTGGAATGTGCGTAACATTATTATTCATACTTTGACTTTTTGCAGTTTAAATTCTAAGAACATAATTCCAATCGTATTTTTGTCTGTAATTTCAGATTCAACCACCAAAGAGAAATCCAGTTCGCACCGGTGAATTCTCTTGGAGGGTAGCAGATAACTACGTCGCGGTCTTGTGACGTATACGTAAAGAAGAAAATCTGGGCATCGCATCGTTCACACCTTACTTGCTACCGACCTTGACATTGGTCGGAACTACCATTGTCGTCGTTTCAACTACAACGGGAATTTATATTTTCCGTGAGTTTCATCGAATCGAATCGAGTCATCGTCGCATTGTTTATTCGCGAACCGGACATAAGAAATATTTTCCTTGCGAAGGGTTTGAAAATGTTTCTACAAAACTTGGCATTGATTTATTCAAATCTCGCATTTGTTTTACGTATCGACAATCGGTTTGACTGATCATATTTACATTTTTAAATCTTTTCTTAGTGAATAAAAATTCACGCTATTTCAAATATAAAATAAATGTTGAGAAATTTTAGAGTGAAGAATATACTTGACTGCTATATGAACAAATTCATGATTACGTTTTAAATTTTAATTTACAAGAGACAGTAGGACAAAGGCAATATTCCTAACAACAGCGCGTGGTATAAAAAAATAAGACTTACAAAACCAACAACTGTGTCATTCTGCGTGATATATGGTATATTTGTGTGCACCCTCCCCTTTATTTTCAGCTTGTGTGATCGCGCGCAATGCGGTCTTAGAGTCACTTGCTCCGAGAGACAGTATTTCGCGAAATAGAGTCAGTGTTGTTGCGCTATTAAAAATTGTGCTTGTTCGATAACCGCGTATTTAAAACCGCCGGAAGAATTGAAATGGACTGCTACAACGTAACATATTCGGTCGCGAAATTCCTGTATACTTTGAATCGCGAGAGTAGAGTCAGTTTGCTCGCCGGAACTAATTACGGTCGGGAGTGTAGTCTCTTTATTTTTCTATTTGTTTGTTGAAATGCGTCGCGATATAGTAGTGGTACGCAGCAGCTGCGGAGAGGACCTCCATCGGGCGTCGTCGCATCAGGCAGCAGGTAAATATCGCCAAAATTGTATTCCTGTTAAAATTTCTGAAAAGGAAGATCGAGCGAAAGTGGAATCTTTCCATTCCAACTCTAGCAAAATTGTGAAATGAAATACAGTTGAATTATAAAGAATATCTTCTTGTTACGTTACAGAGATCATCGGCAGATATACCGGTCGTAGTATCAACTCTAGAAGGCGCAGAAGAACTCTACGGCCGGTGAGTCGAAAAATTTTTGGTTCCTCCGATCACTCAATCATGTCGTAGGACATAAAGGTCCGAAGCGGCACGAGTGTATTGGTTGTATTTTATTTGAGTTTGCGAGCATAGTGACCGCGAGTGTAAAGTATTTGATACTTTACGCTTGTGGGTAGTAACACACCACTTTTACTTGTGAATATTTAATTAGCTCAGGCAGGGGTCTTCTTGTGGCTTTTAACTTGACGTACGTTTTTTTCGTAATTCGATAAAAATTTTCATATCCTTAAGCTGCGTTTAATTGTATTTGAATTCGCGTAAAGTACTTGCAGTGAAACTATACTCTGAATATATTTTCGAGAAAAGAGTTTGATATTTTCACGTATGAGGTTCATACGAATTAAATTGAATGAAAGTTTTCATGTGATTTATATTTTTCGTAACATGATTTCCGATAACGGAAGAAATTCATATTAATCGTTCTATTTTATGAATGTACCCAAGAAGACCAATTCGCGGTGTTTAGATTCTGGTTTCAAAGGATTATTTTTAACACATTTATCATTGTTTAGAACACCTCCTTTGAATAAGGAATCAAACAAGGGTTTTCCATTAAAACATTGAAGTTTTCAATATACATCTACTTTTCTGTATATTAATATTGAGAAACTTTCGATACGTACTTGTATTAAAAGTTTTGAAATTCGTCTTAAATAAATTTATATTCTCTTGACTTTTTCAATGATTTAAATAACTATATTCGAGTCATTTTATCAAGCATATTTTCAATGAATTTTTGCAAAGTGATTTAAATAAATGTATGTCATTGGGATTGGGATATCATGCGCCAAATTCCGTCGACAATAAAGGCAATGACTTTTTTGCTCGTTCCGCGTTATTAAATCAATTTTAAGCTGACATAATGATCTTTAACTTTTAATTACAATAATTATTTTCAATTTTCAACTTTTATTTTTAACTTAAACATTTATCTGGAATTTTTCATGTTTAAAGTAGAATCATTTGTTCGTTATTTGTCACGTTTGTCATACCACTGGCGTTAAAACAACACGATAAACCGTGTAGTCGGCCTAATAGCCTCACGGCTATTTGGTTAAACCGCGATCATGCGATGTAATCGTGGAGCGTGGCTTTCGTCAAATCATGGTTCCATCGGTACTTTGGGTGGCCTAGCGTTGTCTGGAAAGTCGAACTCTCGGGTTCGATCTGGGATCGCATAGACGGGCAAACCGTTCTTAATTAATATTAATAAATTTCCATTCTGATTCGGATTAGTCGTATCAGGCTTGTCGGTAGCGGCCGGACCGATAAGGCTTATTCGACTTAATCTGTGTAGAGTTCGTCTTAATTATCTGTAGTTCCGCGTTTTATTTGTTTCATCTTTGAAGTGATCCTCGACCGAATTTCGTTGAGATTTCTTTACTGTAAATCGACCCTAGGTGAATCTCTTTGTATCGGTGGACCATGATTCGGGGAAAGTCGTGTGAAACGGGTATTTCTCAAGATCGTTGTACGAGCCACTGTGTAAGTGTGTAAATTGTTTTTTCGCCGCGTTATGGTAAATGTTTAGAATCACCCGCGTTCAGATTTTGATTACGGAGTTGGTTGTCTCGATGAGTAACCAGTCCTTTTCACTTTCACTTTTTGTTTGCCTTTAACTGTCTAACGAATAATTGGCGTGTGATGGGGATGTTTAATATTAATGATATTGAAGACCATATTAAACATTAAAGCTTTACACATATATATTTTTTTCAATACATGACATATTCAAAGGTTCTTAATATACATATACTTTTTTACATATTAATATTGAAAGTTTCTCAATATATACATTAAAAGTTTTGAAATATTTCTTAAATAATCTTTTCATTTTTTGAGTGATTTAAATAAACAATATTCGAGTCATTTTATAAAGTATATTTTCAAGTAAATTCTATAAAGTCAAAGTAACGATTACTAGCTCGTTAGAAGATCTATTTCAACAATCATTTTATAGCTCAGGATTTTCAGCACACATCAAGCCTAGTATGTAGTTGCCACGTTCATGTCCCTATTTGGCTTGAACTCATTCGTGTGCCCAGGTGCTGCACGAATGGGTGATGGCGGTGAACGTGGCTGATTTTTTGATTAATTATAATAGTACTATTGTGGCGGCTCACAAGCGTTAGCGATTGTGCACGACGTACGGTTCCACACCGGTGTGAGTGTGTGTATAGTAATTAAGTATTTCGTGGATCGTGCGTCGGTTGAAAGTCAAATATTTCTTGCAATTTATCAATTGAATTAAACCTTAATTTCTTCACAATTTTACATTATTCAATTCATGTTCAATTTTCTCGCGAATTTCACAATATACAATTTATTTGATATACAATTTGAGTCAACACGTAGAAGCATTATTGTTAAACGTAGTAATTGTTCGAGCTACGAATTAGTTGCCGTTTTTTATTCACTTATTTTACATAAATATCTTTTCTTTACATTTTTCCCAATAAAGACTAATTTCTAATAAAGTCTACATAAATCGCAATAATCGCTGGCCTTGTGAGTCGATTTCAGCAAAAAGGTACGTACTTTAAGGTGTGCATTGTTTTTCGAGTCGGTGTCGGAGACGTCCCGGGATGTCTCTCGTAGGGGGCCGCACTGACTTTGCTTGAGAATCGTGGAGAGAGTGTGTTGGTGTGCTTGTGTTTTTGCCATTCTTTTTTTAAATATAGGTGATAGGTAGGCAGGTAACTTAAATTCTGGAATGTGTGCATTAATTTTAAGTAGGAAGGGCCAGGGCAGATATCACTGTTTCGACTGTGGGAAACCAGTGGTGTTCTGCTTCTGGAAGTCAGGCTAATAATCTTTTCTTTTTAATATTAAGTAAATTCTGCTTGAACATTCGTCCTTCTACTGGCTAACACGTTTGCACGGACTGCAGTTGTCATTCTTCTGAGAATAAGCTGTTAACTTGTCCACACGTTGTTAGCCTCATCGTTTGTCTGTATTAGGCGCGTGTTAGGGTTTTCTTATATTTTGGTTCCGAATGTTCTTGCAGAAACAGGTTGGGCTCCGGCCTGAAGCAAGAAGAGGCTAAATGCCGAAGAGGCCCGACAAATTGTCTAGAAGAGGGCAGCAACTAATGGCTGCCCATTTTGGAGTGTTGAATTTTCACACTTCCAGAATGGGTGGTCATTCTGTTACTACTAAGTCACTATGCTCGCAGTAGTTGTAGAGTAATTATAGTTGTAGTAATTTGAAGTAGTTAGTACCACGGGTCGAGGTGAGCTCCCCGTGAAGACTCTGCCCTGGTCTGCATTAAAGTTTTCGAGTCATTTTTCCTATTAAATAATATATTTCAAGTTTTATTAATAGAACTTTGCCTTAGTTTTCGAGTCATTTTCATATTAAAGTCTTTTCAAACTAAGTTATTAGAATATTTTGTTGATTATTGTCAAAGACACCTAAAGTTTTTCATTATTGAGATATTTTTTTAAAATTTCTGAGAGTTCATTTTTAAAAATTCATATTTTTGTCACTTCTAAAGTTCAGTTTTTTGATTGTTATAAATTTGAGAAGAAGCAGAAGGGTAGAGTGTGATACTGTGTGCAGTAGTTAGAAGTAGTTTGTTCCACGGGTCGAGGTGAGCTCCCCGTGAAGACTCTGCCCCGATCTGCATTAATGTTTTCGAGTCATTTTTCATGTTCAATATTTCTCAAAAGTGTTCATATTTGAATATTTGCTGCACTTGACTTGTTTTCTAATAGAGTCGTTAATTTGTTTTTTATAATTACAACGATTTTTTAAGTCATTTAACTAATTACTGAGATATTTTTTGTACTTTTCTGACTTGAGTTTTAGCAATACAAACAGTATATTTTGCGAGTTTTTTAATAATTCATAAAGTCCAGAGTTTGATTCGAGTAAATTTGATAAATTGAATTTTTGGAAAAAGCAGAGGGGTAGAGTGTGAAACAGTGTGCAGATAGAAGAAATTTGCACACTTGCCATCCGCGCCGGGTCGTTTTTTTGTCACCGCTGGCTGCACCTTTAGCTTCGCGAAATTACTGATAATCCGAAATGGATCATCCCAGAGTGTCTCACCGAGGTACATTTTTAATACCGTGCAGGAACTATACCAATTTTTTCAATAAATATGCGAATCTGTCTCTAAGAGACACACGTGGTTTTTATCCTATAATACATATATATATATATATATTAATTAAATGTCCGAAACTGTCTCCACGAGACACACGCGATTTCTTTTTTTCTTAATATAAATCATTTCTATAATCTAATGCGGCCATGTGACTCGCGAACCGCATCGTACATCGCCGGCTTGGTACGATGCTACTTAAAACCATTAGGACCAAGCGTTTGTTGAAGGGAATATTGCCATGAATTGATTTATAAATTGCATTTTACATCGAACAATATTATTTTGTACAATATCGTATAATGTTACGCAAGTCTTCAACATTCAAGTTTTCAATATATACTTTTCTATGCATTAATATTGAGAAACTTTCAATACATACATTAAAAGTTTTGAAATTCGTCTGAAAAAAATTTATATTCTCTTCACTTTTTCAATGATTTAAATATCAGTATTCGAGTCATTTTATCAAGTAAATTGTTTATGAAATTTTATGAAGTGACTCAAATAAATGGATATCATTGGTATTGGGATATCATGCGCCAAGTTCCGTCGACAATCCAGGCAATCACATTTTTGCTCGCTCCGCGTTATTAAACAATTTTAATTATTATCCTCAATGTACAACTTTCATTTTTAACTTAAACATTTATCTTGAATTTTTCATTTTTAAAGTAGAATCATTTGTTCGTTATTTGTCACGTTTGTCATACCACTGGCGTTAAAACAACACGATAAACCGTGTAGTCGGCCTAATAGCCTCACGGCTATTTGGTTAAACCGCGATCTTGCGATGTAGTCGTGGAGCGTGGCTTTCGTCAAATCATGGTTCCATCGGTACTTTGGGTGGCCTAGCGTTGTCTGGAAAGTCGAACTCTCGGGTTCGATCTGGGATCGCATAGACGGGCAAACCGTTCTTAATTAATATTAATAAATTTCCATTCTGATTCGGATTAGTCGTATCAGGCTTGTCGGTAGCGGCCGGACCGACAAGGCTTATTCGACTTAATCTGTGTAGAGTTCGTCTTAATTATCTATAGTTTCGCGTTTTATTTATTTCATGTTTGAAGTGATCCTCGAGCGAATTTCGTTGAGATTTCTTCCCTGTAAATCGACCCTAGGTGAATCTCTTTGTATCGGTGGACCATGATTCGGGGAAAGTCGTGTGAAACGGGTATTTCTCAAGATCGTTGTACGAGCCACTGTGTAAGTGTGTAAATTGTTTTTTCGCCGCGTTATGGTAAACGTTTAGAATCACCCGCGTTCAGATTTTGATTATGGAGTTGGTTGTCTCGATGAGTAACCAGACCTTTCCACTTTTCACTTTTTGTTTGCCTTTAATTGTCTAACGAATAATTGGCGTGTGATGGGGATGTTTAATATTAATGATATTGAAAACCATATTAAACATTAAAGTTTTACATATATATATTTTTTCAATACATGAATTTTCATAGGTTCTTAATATACATATACTTTTTTACATATTAATATTGAAAATTTCTCAATATATGCATTCAAAGTTTTGAAATATTTTTTAAATAATCTTTTCACTTTTTTAATGATACTTCAAACTGATTTCGAGTCATTTCATCAAGTATATTATATAATAAATACAATACACTATGATCAGTTAAATCGGTGGAAGCGATCAACGCGGAATTTTTTCAATTTTGTACATCAGTTTTGTAAAAATGTTCATGACCGTGAAACAAGGAACATATTTTCGCGTGCGAAATTCGAATTGTTTAAAGATGAAACTTGTAATCACACGATGACTAGTTCGTTACGATAAAACATACGAAGTTGTGGAAACTGCAGCGTGTCAAAGAACTTGACAAATGACTGAAGAAGACTGAAGAAGACTATTAGAAGACTGAAGAAGACTGAAGAAGATTTTTATAAGACTTTTAGAAGATTTTAGAAGACTTTTAGAAGATTTTAGAAGACTTTTAGAAGATTTTAAAAGACTTTTAGAAGATTTTAGAAGACTTTTAGAAGACTGAAGAAGAATTTTAGAAGACTGAAGAAGAATTTTAGAAGACTGAAGAGAACTTTTAGAAGACTGCCATTGGGTCCACTCATCAGCTTTGAAGCATTTGTCGAAAACGGATGAGAGTGGAAATCACCAAAACTTGAGCCCTACTAAGAATAATTTAAACTCTGACGCAATTACCCATGGCCAGCAATTGTTCATTACGTTTGACAACTAGGATTTTTCTCTCCAACTCCGAGGAACTAGAATAAGTTAATTATTGTATTCATTATTACACAAAGTGTAATCGCTTGTAAATCGTTTTGGACACTCTGGTGACAAAACGATATAGTTTAAGGGGATATCACGCGCCAATTCCACTTCGTATTTCATCGACCATCAAGAAAACGCGACTTTTTTTATCGTTCCGCGTAATTAAATTCATTTTCAGCCTTAGCTTTGATCTTCAGGCTGCAGTATTTAGCTTCAGTTTATTTGGAATAGATCTTTATCTGGAATTTTTCATGTTTAAAGTAGAATCATTTGTTCGTTATTTGTCACGTTTGTCATACCACTGGCGTTAAAACAACACGATAAACCGTGTAGTCGGCCTAATAGCCTCAAGGCTATTTGGTTAAACCGCGATCTTGCGATGTAATCGTGGAGCGTGGCTTTCGTCAAATCATGGTTCCATCGGTACTTTGGGTGGCCTAGCGTTGTCTGGAAAGTCGAACTCTCGGGTTCGATCTGGGATCGCATAGACGGGCAAACCGTTCTTAATTAATATTAATAAATTTCCATTCTGATTCGGATTAGTCGTATCAGGCTTGTCGGTAGCGGCCGGACCGACAAGGCTTATTCGACTTAATCTGTGTAGAGTTCGTCTTAATTATCTATAGTTTCGCGTTTTATTTATTTCATGTTTGAAGTGATCCTCGACCGAATTTCGTTGAGATTTCTTTCCTGTAAATCGACCCTAGGTGAATCTCTTTGTATCGGTGGACCATGATTCGGGGAAAGTCGTGTGAAACGGGTATTTCTCAAGATCGTTGTACGAGCCACTGTGCAAGTGTGTAAATTGTTTTTTCGCCGCGTTATGGTAAACGTTTAGAATCACCCGCGTTCAGATTTTGATTATGGAGTTGCTTTTCTCGTTGAGTCGTTCCTTCTATAGTTCTCTTTTTGTTTCCTTTTTTTATATCGCGAATAATTGGCGCGTGATGGTGATGGTTTGCGTTAGTAATATTGAAACACGTTTCAATACCCCCCTCTAGTCGCGGTCTCATCGATAGACGTGTCTATGAGACGATCGTTCTTTAATTGAATTAGTTTAAAAGAGGGGGGTGGATGGAGGTAGTGGTTTGATTCCGCCTCCATCCTCAGAAACTTTCCGTGGTGAGATTTGCGTCGAAATTATTTGCATCGAACCTTTTTTGGCTTCGATACAAATGGTATCGAGCAGATTTTCCGCGAATAGATTATAAGTTTTTTTTACTCTTTTACTCGCATCGTTTGCGTAAATGAAGCATAGGTATAAATTGTCTGTGTCTATGATATAGTCCAGTGATCATTGTTTTACTACCATATCACGGACTTTGATAAAATATTAGTAATTTGTAAGCTTTAATTTTGATTAAATGTTAGTAGATTAATTAGTCCCCTGTGGGTCGGGGAAAGAATACACCCACGGTAATCTCTTCCTGTCGTAAGAGGCGACTAACAGAGTCGTTTTGGCACTCCGGTGACAAAACGCGGGGGGTATCATTCGCCAATTAAAATTTGTTTCGAAGTCGATAATCTAGAGAACGCGACTGATTTGCTTGTTCCGCGTTATTAACAGTTTGCCTACCGGTAGCGGTAGGTAAAGTGTTAAATTCGTACTATCCGTAATAGGGAAATGGCATGTTTGTTCTTCTTTGTCCCGCGAATACTTAATTGGCGTATGATGGGGATAATTAGTTTTAGTAATATTGAAACGTTATAAGTTTTTTTTACTCTTTTACTCGCATCGATTGCGTAAATGAAGCATAGGTACAAATTGTCTGTGTCTATGATATAGTCCAGTGATCATTGTTTTACTACCATATCACGGACTTTGATAAAATATTAGTAATTTGTAAGCTTTAATTTTGATTAAATGTTAGTAGATTAATTAGTCCCCTGTGGGTCGGGGAAAGAATACACCCACGGTAATCTCTTCCTGTCGTAAGAGGCGACTAACAGAGTCGTTTTGGCACTCCGGTGACAAAACGCGGGGGTTATCATTCGCCAATTAAAAATTGTTTTTTATCGATAATCTAAAGAACGCGACTGATTTGCTTGTTCCGCGTTATTAACAGTTTGCCTACCGGTAGCGGTAGGTAAAGTGTTAAATTCGTACTATCCGTAATAGGGAAATGGCATGTTTGTTCTTTTTCTGTCCCGCGAATACTTAATTGGCGTATGATGGGGATAATTAGTTTTAGTAATATTGAAACGTGTTTCAATACCGCCTATATCGTGATCTCATTGACAGACGTGTCTTTGAGATTATAGTTTTTAAGTATAATTAGCATAGTCTTAAAAATGAGGATGTGGTTAAATTTTAATCAAACGATAATACAATACTTTAATATGTTTTGCAAATATAATGACTTTGTGTCATACATTTGAAAGTACTGTAAAATATCGGAAATAACTTATTGATTAAACTGTTATCAATAAATTCTAAGCATTTGTTTCATTTTCCTTTTCCTATTGCAATTACAGATCTTCGTGGATCAGATTAGTACTTTGACGTTTAAGAAATAACACTAGTATGTGATAAAGTATTATCGTAAATCAGGATTTGTTTAAAATACATTCCCCTGTGGGTTGGGGAAAGAATATACCCACGGTATTCCCTGCCTGTCGTACGAGGCGACTAATAGGGACGCGTTTTGTGCAGATTCGTGACAAAAGGTTCGTTTAAGGAGTGAGGTGAGAGAAATTGAGTTGGTTTTCCTTCGTTCGGTATGATAAGGCCAAAATTTGTAGACATTTCGGCAAAGTGTGAACCGTGTGGATGAAGATTTGTCGCTATTTTGGTAATTCGCTCGCCATTTGCACAATTGTTTAGACATCGACCTGAATCTTTCACCGTCTTATTTCCTTTTAAATAACGCGCCGAAAAGCCCTGGATCATTTGCATAGCTCAAAAATTACGGAAATGACGAAGGAATTACGAAAATCGCGAAAAATCGTCAATTTCAACCAGTTTTTTCGCTTGCCATTTCCACAATTTTCAAGATAGCGACCTGAGACTGGTACCATTGATTTAGTTAGGAAATTCTACGGCAGATCAACCTATAATAGTTGTACTTTTCGAAAATTTCATTTTTCGCAAAAATCTGAAGGGGGTAGGTCAGGATTTTTTGCGATTTTCGTAAATCGCTCCCCATTTCTACAATTTTTTAGATATCAAAATAATTCTTTCACTGTCTTATTCGGCTTCGGATTCCGCGTCCAAAACGCCCCGGATCGTTTTAATAGCTCAAAAATTACGGAAATGGCAGGCGATTTACGAAAATCGCGAAAAATCCTGACCTGGGCAAAACAGAAATTATAATAATATAGTTCATAGTGCGGCCGCTATGTCGCCCCGATCGGTGCGACGATGCTGTTACCTGGGGTTGTAGAGTGCATTAATAAAGTTGATTTCTCGCATGGCAGCTGGTCGCCTCCGAACATAACCTAAACATAGCTGAAACATAAATATATTTTGATACTGCGTGGTAGGAATAAAATTTTGTTAACCAAGGGAAAATTGCTTTCTAACTTACTGATTAACGGAACGTTAATTAGAGTTTGAATTGTTCGAGTATTTTAAAGGATAATCATGACAAGGAAAAAGAGAGGTATTTAGAGAAATTTTCGTTTAACTTTACTTCCTTGCGAGTGACAGTAATAGTCATTGCAACAAGACTATTAATTGAAATGCCAGATGTACACGGTGTCTGGTGTTTTATTAATTAATTTAATATTTAAGTAATCCTATTTTACTTCGTTTTAGTATTTGAACAGAGTAAGGAAGAACGTATGGTTATGACAATTGGAGAAATTATACAAGAACTATTGCGAGCACACAGTGATAATAGAGATGTGGATTTGAATAAATTGAAAACACGGATTTCTTCTAAATATGGATTGGAATCTTCGCCAAGATTGGTTGATATAATAGCATCTGTTCCTTTAGATGCAAGAAATATTTTAGTACCAAAATTAAAGGCGAAGCCGATTAGAACAGCTAGTGGAGTTAGTATTGTTAAATATATTTCAACTACTACACTAATTTGAATGTTATATAAAAATCTTAGACTTAACACATAATTTGATCTATTTAGATAGCTGTAGTGGCAGTTATGTGTAAGCCACACCGATGTCCTCATATCAATATGACAGGAAACATCTGTGTGTATTGTCCTGGTGGACCAGATTCTGATTTCGAATATTCCACTCAATCTTACACTGGTTATGAACCCACATCTATGAGAGCCATACGAGCAAGGTACAATCCATTCTTGCAAACCCGACATCGTGTAGAACAGGTAAAGTTAATACTTTGTACCCTTCTGCAATATGTTAACATATCATATATAACTTGTTCTTCTAGCTGAAGCAATTAGGACACAGTGTAGACAAAATAGAGTTCATTGTTATGGGGGGCACTTTCATGTCTCTGCCAGAAGATTACAGAGACTATTTCATTAGAAATCTGCACGATGCTTTATCCGGTCATGTCAGCAGTAACGTAGACGAAGCAGTAAAGTATTCTGAGCGCAGTCGTACAAAATGTGTTGGCATTACCATAGAAACAAGGCCAGATTACTGTCTTAAGAAACACCTTTCCGATATGTTACGTTATGGGTAAGTGCAGCTTCTCGCAACTTATTAAAAAGAACTTTTTTTATTATTAATTCATAATTATAATAAAATTCTATGTAGGTGTACTCGTTTAGAAGTCGGCGTACAATCTGTGTTTGAAGACGTAGCACGTGATACAAACCGGGGGCATACGGTGCGTGCAGTGTGCGAGAGTTTTCAATTATCGAAAGATGCTGGTTTTAAAGTTATAGCACACATGATGCCGGATTTACCAAACGTTGACATAGAGAGAGATGTCCAACAATTTATTGTAAGACACATTCTCATTATTTTTAAATTAATTCCTTTCCATAATTCAAGTGCTAATTAATATGTAATCGATTTTTAGGAATTCTTTGAAAATCCAGCGTTTAGAGCAGACGGGTTAAAAATTTATCCGACCCTGGTTATCCGGGGTACAGGTCTATACGAACTATGGAAAACTGGTAGATACAAAAGTTACGCGCCAAGTGTTCTAATAGATCTTATCGCTCGTATTCTGGCATTAATTCCTCCTTGGACTCGAGTGTACCGTGTTCAAAGAGACATTCCTATGCCTTTAGTTAGGTATTATTTTACCACAATATTTTGCTTCTTACAAAGTTCATATCCGTATCATTTATTATAAAAACGTTACAATTGTTTCTTTTAATTATCAGTTCCGGTGTGGAACACGGAAACTTGCGAGAATTAGCATTGGCAAGAATGAAGGATTTGGGAACTGACTGTCGTGACGTCAGAACCCGCGAGGTGGGAATTCAAGAAATACATCACAAAGTGCAGCCTTACGAAGTGGAACTCATTCGGCGCGATTACACGGCCAGTAACGGATGGGAAACGTTTTTATCGTATGAGGATCCCATGCAGGATATTTTGGTCGGTCTACTTAGACTGAGAAAATGCTCGGCAGAAACGTTCAGGTTCTGTGAATATTATTTATGATAATAACTTTTGATGAAATATGTTATTAGTAGAATTCGTTTTACAGGCCGGAATTGAGAGAGAAATGTTCTATAGTGAGGGAACTTCACGTGTATGGTAGTGTTGTGCCTGTAAATGCTCGAGATCCTACTAAATTTCAGCATCAAGGTTTTGGAATGCTTTTAATGGAAGAAGCCGAACGTATCGCAAGAGAGGAACACAAATCTCATAAAATCTCCGTCATCTCTGGTAAAGATCTACCGATGTTTTATTTATTCTTATTTTACTTTCGTGCTAAATATTGACGATTTCTTTTTCAGGTGTGGGTACTAGAAACTATTACAGGAAAATGGGTTATGAACTGGATGGGCCATATATGTCTAAAATGCTTGTACAGTGTAAATAAAGACAGAGATGTGAAACCTTGGAATTTTTATGAAACAATGAAAAATGTAAATATAATTTCAGTAGAAATTTAATCTTTTGCAATTGTTTTTTACATACATTGTTACTAGAATATATTTGATCAATTTGAAATGAATTGTTACATAAATGACAAAACAATAGTATTACAAACAGATTTATTATTTCAGTTTCGGTCAATACTTCATTACAAGATCGAGATTTCGCCATGTCACAATCATTTCCTAAAAATACCTGTTTTATAAACTATTCCGTATAATCTCATGCGTGGAAATATCAAAACCCTCCCGTATAAATTCTAAAATCCAGAAATTCCCATGGGCAGAATTTTAAAAATCCCGAATTATGAAAACTCAAAAATTTCCACGCGTGAAAATATCAAAAGCCAGAAATTCCCGTAGGTAGAAATTTAATAATTCAGAATCTTGAAAACTCCAAAATTTCCATGCGTGAAAATATCAAAACCCAGAAATTCCCATAGGTAGAAATTGAATAAGGCCGAATCTTAAAAACACACAAATTTCCACGTGTGAAGATAGTAAAATTTCCAGACTTTAAAATCCAATTATTTTAACGCATAAAAATTTGCAGAAAAACCGTGCCCAAGAATTTTACTGCCCCTAATCATCAATCAATCCCGTCTACCTGGGACCCTTCGTCGCTATCTACGGTACTGCGAGCGGTCGCCAATAGCAAAATAATCACGACGCCACCTGCCGACAGGAGTCAGAGGGTAAACAAAAGGGATTCCCTGGGTCGCATTCATTCGTGATACCGCCGTCGATCAGTGAACGTCGTAAGTCGAAACGAAAAACCATCGGGTTTGTGATGTGCCACGAAACGGATTCGCTCGCGACTCCGGAGGAACGAAATACCGTGTGTTTCACGTCCGTTCGGAAGGACCACGCGAAATTACACGCATCCTCGGCGAGATGGGCCGGTGAACGTTAGACGCGAGGACATCATCCCCGGGGGAGGAAAAGGAATCTTGAAAGAAACACACGAAAGGGAGGAAACACCGTCATCCTGGCGCCAAATCACGGAAAGGTGAGCGAATTTATAAAACGTTAACTGTCAACCGCGAGGATAACATTTAGGTTAGGTGTCGCTGAGTGCAATTTCCGCGACGCTTTCTTTCGCTGTAATATGTGTTTTTCTTGTATCCGTGTGACATTGTGTAACAGGAAAAGTGACTTTTACGCGTCGAAGGGTTTCGTCGTTATTTTCAGAAGGGTTTTTCCTTTGTGACGAGTGATTGATCCGGTGGTGTAGACGTTAGGTTCGTATTTTTGGTGGTCCGTTGGAAAAACAGCTTTCTAATTGTACCGCGGTCATCGTAAGGTGTATTGCTCGTTGTAACGAACTGTTAACGGCATTCTCGTTGCGCGAAACGTTACACTGTGTTATGTAAACAAAAAAGGGAAACTCCGGTGAGCATTCGTCGTAGTAATACGCGTAATCCTGTGCCGTAATGGACGTCGAATATTATGTTTGATATTTCTTTCGGTTTCCCCCGACGAGGAAACAAGTGTCCGTCTCAATATGTCGGTCTAAATAACTTCGCAGTTTTCACATAAACTCCATACAACGTTTCAACAGGAAAATCGAATGATCTCGAATAAAGTTAATTAACAAATAGTAATCGCAGTTACGGTGGTCGACGGTTGAATGTTTGAATTGTTTATTTGAAATTTTTCTCGAATTCTTTTTGTAGTCACCTTGTGACAAGTGACGGTCAAAGTCATATACTTTAACAGTGTGAATTAAAATCGGTGTTGGAAGTGTCCTGTGTGTAATCAGAGTAAATTTGTCCATCTCTTTTAACTTCTTTTGTTTAGTCGCCTCGGCGAAACGATATCTTTCACTCGCGAAAGCTGAATCCGCGAAACCTAATCCGAAATACGAAGATGCGTAAACCTGAGGCGACATGGTTTTGTTTTCCCTTCTATGTATCGTAATATGCATTTATTGCCATTAGCGGAACCGTTGGAAAATATTTCGCCTTACCAATTAACCGTTGAATCGATCAAGTATGGCGGTGTGAACTACCTTTCGCGGAGGAACCTTGATAGAAATCTGTAATTAATTTTTCCAGCGTTAATTACCCACCGTGTATTCTCACATACATATTTCCGTGACATCGTACATTACCCAGGATATTATTTTACTGAAAGATTTAATTACATCTGGTAGAAATAATATTTGGAATTTCGTTGGATAATTTCCGCGGAATAAGTAAATTCATTTTATTACAAGGAATTACGTTTGTTTCCTTAATAGATACGGTTTATAATTAAAGTAATCTTAGTTATCGTGTGAAGACGTTAGTGAAAAGTTGGTGTGGCGGTTGAAGATTATAAACATTGATATCGCATGCAATTTAGATTTTTATGACAAACTGATTTAACGAAAGGTAATGATAATACTTGTATTTGCTTAACGCAAATGATAATAGATATATGCGAATACACTTCCCGAAGAACTTAACGTTGTGTGATTCACTTGAACTGATAAGCAAAACTTTTTCCTGTCTGGTTATTATTCGAAACATTGTATAAGTGAAACTTTGATGCTAAGGAGGTCAAAGACTGTTATACACCGCGGGAATATTATTCTTGTGTTTTTTTTTCGGCGAAATTGAAATAATAACAGTCCTACTTTCTTCTTTGCGAAAGAATTGGCAAGTAAAATCAAAATTTATCTGGTCCGACGTTTATTACGTTGGACAGCTTTTCGACAGTGGGAAATAAACTTTAATAGCTTTGGATTTAAAAATGTCTACTTGGTATAAATTATGCGTATGCTAGTGTGACACGGTGTGAAAGTTAATTATAATTTCGGTTGTCCAATTTTTTTTATTTCGCCTGGAGAGTCCATTGTTCTTGACGCATTTTCTCTCGCGGTAAAAGAATGGTGTTAATGGTGGTAGTACATTGTCACTTAACTCATTTTCATTTGGAAAGCTTCGTTGCAATTGATTACTGACAATTATCACTTTTAGTTAAAATGCAGTTATTTTTTTGGAGTCTCCAATATTTCTGTGCCAGATATTTCATCGCAATCCACTTTACAATTTGAAATTTTACATTTTAGAAATATTGCACACTTTAGCATTTTTTCTCCTCGAAATTTCCATGTTTCAAAATCTCTGAACTTTTTTCAATTTTCAATTTTTATTAGAATGCCATAACGTTGCAATTAAATTTAATGCAAATAAATTAAATTTACTTGCAACGTTAATTTCTTTCATCAACATAAGAAAAATACAGTTCTCTATACCAAACTAACTATTACGTGAAATCAATTATAAATGTTACCATTTTTAATAGTTATAATAGCATTTAATACTTATTTAATTAATCATTATTTAAAATAATATCTCATAGTTACAGTCAATTGAGATAGTTATTGAAAATAATATTTAATAGTCACAGTAAATTGTAACATTTATAGTAACTTACCATTGTTACCATAAACTTTTGGTACATTTATCGTTAAAATATTCTCCACAAGTCCTCAAAATTGAAATTCCCCGCTCTCTCTACATTCAACTTACTATTCCCAGTTACATATAACACGTAAGTGAAATAAATACGAAGATAGTCGGCCACCGTTTGTCTCGCGAACCGTTTTGGCTCGGTGATCGCGATATATTCGCAAAGTGGCCGCCAGTCACGAAATCGTCGCCGACCGGCCAATCGCACGGGCCGCGGATTCATAGCGAAATATATCCGGCTACTATTATTAAATTTGTCCTTAACGATCGTCAGGAGTATCACCTCGAGAAACATTAGCTCTCGATGCATGAATGGCACCGGAGCCGTTCGCGAAATTCGCGACATTGGCGGACAGTATTATCGCGAACGTGTTTTGTGTACGTAGAGTGTCTCCTGGAGCAGTGAAAGTTCGTTGGGAATTGTGAACCGTGGGCTTTTCGCAACTGGGTACCCCGTGGATAGGTGTTTTTGGCAAATTATTTAACAGGTATCTTTATCGGTGTGTGTGACGGAGTTTTTTTACAAAGAAATTATTTATTTAATATTAACATTCGTTTTTAAGAATATTTGTTTGTTTTGTTACGAACAGTTTTGGAGAATGAAATTTTGTAATTTGGTTGTGAACGTGGATAGGTGTGTTTTTGGAAAATTAATTAACAGGTACCTTTATCGGTGTGTGTGACGGAGTTTTTACGGAGAAATTATTTGAATAATAATACTTGTATGGTTTTTAAAAACACTTTTGTTTTGTTTCTTACGAACAGTTTTGGAGAATGAAATTTTAATTTGATTGCGAACGCTTTGGTATCTGGATAGGTGTGTTTTTGGCAAATTATTTAACAGGTACCTTTATCGGTGTGTGTGACGGAGTTTTTAACGAAGAAATTATGTATTTAATATTAACATTCGTTTTTAAAAACATTTTTGATTTGTTACCAACAGTTTTGAAGTATGAAATTTTGTAATTCGTTCGTGAACACTTTGTTTTGATGTGGTGAAAGAAAAGATTGGTTTGATTTCAATTGGTGTTGCATTTTTAATTGTAGAGAGGATTAAATGTTATGGAGATTAGGAAGAATTTTGGGAAAAATTTCAATGAAAGATATGATAATACCAGGTTTTTTATCTTATCGGTCGGAAAGAGCATGAGAAAATTTCTTTTTCTTTGAATAAATCGTAGATATTTGTCACAAGATATCCTATCGATGATTCGATTAAACTGCGTAGAAATATCTGAAGTTCGAACAACAGACTCGGGTTATTGTTCGATAATCGTAAATTCCGTAATTGTAGTATACAATTTCCGAGTTAAACTCATCTGTTCGTTATTTATGTTAAACAATACATCTCAGTTATTTACCGCATTGTTTTATATTCGTGTTTACAACGCACTGTTTATTTTTAGCAACAATTCTGATTCATTCAGAGTTTCATCACGCAGCACCGGGAATCATAATTAATAATTTCAGCGCCCATCAAACAATTACACAGTTTTTCATCAACCCTCGTATTCAAATACTAATTATTGCTAAGAATATTAAAATTTTACGATTCTCAGATTTTATCTCCACTGTCCCAATCTCCGTTGACAATTTGCATAATTTTTTAAAGCTTTTCCTCGCACCAAACTTCTCAGACTACGGAAAGTAAACGTTTCACAGAATATTCTTAGTTTATCGTGAAAAATTCGTCCAGACAAATAATTTACCTTCTGATAAAAAAAGTAGGATTCTAATTTCACATTTGTGCCCATAATTATGAAAGTGGCTAAGTCAATTTTTAAAAAATTTTGGATATTACGTTTTTTAAAAGTTTTGATACATTTATTAACACTAGAACTACCAAGACAGTCAAAATGACCTTATAAAAGTCACAATAGAGATTCTTTATAACTACGTCCCTAAATCTACATAATTAAATCGATTAATTAACACTCCTCCCTGATTCCCTCTTTAGAAACATATTCATCTAAAGTTTTCATATAAACCAAATTAATCTTCGGTAGTTCTAGTGTTAACAAATTATCAAGACTTTAATTTTTGTTTGAAATATTCACTTAGACCACTTTCATAATTGTGCCCATAATTATAAGTCAATGTTTAACAAATTTTGAATATTACGTTTTTTAAAAGTTTTGAAACATTTATTACAAATTATCAAGACCACTTTCATAATTATGGGCACATTTAATTGTCCCCGTTTCCAGTGTTTTAATTTAGTGAAAAATAAATTATGTAACGAAAGAACGCATGCAACTGGAAATTGTTTATATTTTCGTTCGTTTACTGTTCACGATGGCTACCCGTTACGTGAACGTGACTTCCACATTTTGTCATTACGTATTTATCCGTGGCTCCTTCGAAACATCGAGTACACGCGAGGTAAAACGTATGTATTGCCACATATTCTGTTGTTGATTCAGGTAAACTCGCGACGTACCGAGAATATTTCCAGTATTACGTTTCCACGCCTACGGAGAGGCTGATAAAAAAAAATAATAAAATGTCTGTGCGTTCATACATTTTCAAAGTGGGACACTCGATTAATTAATTAGCTTGAACTGTCCGTATTAGTCGTCGTTTGCTTCTTTGAACGTCGATGGAGTATTTTAACTCGTGTTTCTCATGATTACAATGAAATAAATGAGATGCAACGTTTATCTTTCTGGTTTTTCCCTTTTTTTTTTTTAAGTGGAATGTGGTGTTTATTTTCCAAGCCGCTTTTGTGGACGTTAACAGTCTGTTAATTTAAAGTGGCAACAAAGAAGCGAGTTTGAAAAAAAATGTAAACCATGGAATGAAAATTAAAGGGAGTTTTTTTCGTGTTTTATTGAAAAATGATTGACGTGAATTAAACATTTTTGTTAAAGTCTATTACGATATGAAAATTGTGTGTGTGTGGCGAAAAGTATTGTGTAAAGTAAACAGTGACTTGAAATATTAATTACGAATACATATTCTGTATTATTAATGAAGTTGCTTACGTCTTACGCGGGAAATTTCAATAAATATGCGAGATTCAAGATTCATGTCAATTAGACCGCATGAGTTATGTATTTAAATTAAGAGTGAACTTTAATTACGAATTGCAAATAATGTCAGCGTCGAGTTAATCGGACGAATCAAACAATTCGTCACTTACAATGTTCCAAACAGAAATATTTCAACAATTTCAAAAAAGAAATAGAAATAGAAAAGAAATAGAAAAATAGAAATATCCACAATTTCAAAAACGTAACAAATTTTAATTAATCAATTTTTTCCACTCCATTTAACACAATAAAAAAAATAAATTTAAATTCACTGCATTGATAGCTTTATCTTAATATTCGTCAATACATGGGTTTCCACACACACACACATTCTTGAAACACGTGTATTACAGTAGGAAGCGTTAGACACGGGAATTTACATTCCCGTCCGTCTAAGTAGCACGTTAAACTCGCAGAGGCTCTAAACAAGTATGTATTCTCCGGCGTTATGTTTGCACGCCCACGCACATCTAGATAAGAGATCGATATGTGTCTGTACAATTTCGAAAGTGGAACGCACCTTCTGCGATCGGTGCCCACCGTGATATTTGTTCACGTTGCCAAATGTATTAGCTCAATTGATCCCGCTGATGGATATTTCGTTAATATTTATTCACCACGCCGAGAAAAAGATGTTACGTCTCAGTTATAATACTCTGGTGAAGTAGAGTTTTGTTTACTTTTTTGTTTACTCGAGTGCGTCGCGAATTTATCTTTACGCTTCCGAATAAATCTGAATAAATTTCCATTTACTAATTGAGGCATATTTTTGTTTTGTTTTTAACGTGTTCGCTCAGTGTGATTCTGGTTGGTTCTTCTCAAATGTTCGTAGTTAATGCTAGAAGTACCGAGAATTAATTCGGTATGTTTAAAAATATTGGATAAAGATATTTGAAAGACTGATATAAGGGAGGATAGTAAATTGATTAGTTTTAATTATTTATAGGTATATGGACAGATGGTTATTTAAAATTTTGGAAATCGCACTGTTATAAATTTAAGCGATTCTTTAAAAAGCTTCCAATTCTCCAAAACTTCAATTTTTTATTAGAATTTCGTTACGAAGAATTTTGCAAATCGCACCGTTATAAATTAAAGCAATTCTTTAAAGAAATTTCTATTCTCCAAAACTCCAATTTTTTATGAAGAATTTTGCAAATTGCACTATTATAAATTTAGGCGATACTATAAAGAAATTCCTATTCTCCAAAACTCCAATTTATTACGAATAGTTTTGCAAATCGCACTGTTATAAATTTAACAATTCTTTAAAAAAAACTAATATTCTCCAAAACTCAAAATTTGTTCTCCTCTATATTACTTACAAGTGATTACTATGCTACTTGTTAGATTTCTAAAAAAATTCATTCAGACTTCCAAGAATCTGGTGATTTTATCTACAACGAAATATCACAAGATTTTCGTCTCGTCTTTCGTTCCAAGGTCCGCGACGAAATTTCCATTCTTATCGATGCACTGACCCCGTAAGAATGCTCAATGTTACACGCCCACACGCAGAACAGATAAAACGGCATTGTCGGAAAGTGGGACACTCTTGGTTGACCATGAATATCACGCTAAGTCCCGTGAATTTACGCCTAAGCTGCCTATCGTGTCGCTCGGAATACAGACAGGATTAATCGGGGATTTTATCATAACACGTGGCTCATGGTTATCCCAGTAATTATTTCTATGGTTAGGTGAATTTTCGTTTTCACGGGAAAATCTCCGCCGTTGGATCTTAACACCAGAACTACCGAGGATTAATTCGGTATTTCTGAAAATATTGGATAAATATATATTAACACTATTTCTACCATGAGGTGTCGAAAGACACCTTTCAAATTTTAACTTAAAATCATTCGTTAAGTTGAATCATTTCTCCACAATTAATTTGATGACTTTTTATACAATAGTTGGTAAATTATTTACATTTAACTGGTAGTTTGAAATCCCAACAGTTTTGGCAAATATTTGCATTCAAACGAAAAGGTTTCAAAAGACACCTTTTGGTCGAAATAGGTATACACACAATCGTGGTAGAAATAGTGTTAAAGAAAGAAATAAAGCGAGATAGTAAAATAATCAATTTAATTATTTATATATAGAAACATATAGTTATGAAGAATTTTCAAAATCGCAGTGTATGAAATTTAAATGATTCCTGTAAGAAATTCTGAACCAGTCATTTCGACTGCCTTGTTAGTTCTAGTGTTAACGCCATGGAAATTTTGCACGGTGGATTTAACCGGATCGAGCAAAGGATTTCTGGAAACTCCGTACGTGATTATTCGCGTTTCCGGTTTCGTGTTACGTATCTCCGTTAGACAGTTCGTATTGTTTTACGGTGCGTGGAAAATGTCGGGAATTAATCTCGCGGAGGTGGACGGAGATCAAAATAAAAAAACATTAATTTTTTAAATTAGAATTAAATTAATATTTTTTAGCTAAGAAATTAAAATATAAAATATCTTAGATTAAAAATAAAAATATTTAAAGACAATTAATGTAAAATCAAATGTTCAGGTGCGTGGGAGAAGTTTGAATTAAATTAATTCAGGTGATTTTTTTGACAATTTTTAATGGTGGAAAGTTGGATTGATTGTGATATTGATTATTTAGTGAATAAAATTACTTATAGATTCACATTTAAAAAACTTAGAATATTGAAAAATGTCCACTGCTGTAAAGCATGGGGAGATTTAAATCCCATTTTATATTTTTCATCCGATTACATGGGTTTATTATAGATAATTACAAGGGAATCTTGAGTAAATGGTTAATCTTATTTAATTACAAAGATTCTAGTTACACGGAGAACGTAATACGGTTTCTCGAAAGGGGAGATTTAATAACGTATGTAGTAGAAGTACACGAAGAATCAGGTACAAGGAATTACGATGCGAGGATGAAATTTATGTTTCTTGTTTACGTTTCACCATCTGGCCAAAAGTGTTGCCCACTCCCTTTATCCAAACAGCATGGTGAAACTTTGCCAAGAATTTTCAACGTTATGTTAACACGTACACGCAGTAACAAATTAACACATGATTCGAGTGTTAGTAATATTGATCAGAATTGAACACCTTTGGTCTTGTTTTCAATTAATTTTAGATACCTGCAGGATATTTATTAAAATTTGCATATTTCTTCTTAAATATTTACTTGATTTTTTAAACTGATCCATTTATTTAGAATTTGTTATTATTTATCTTTGGAAAATCCTTGACATATTTGTTGTGTTTCTCGTAAATAGTTTTCTATATTATTTTACATTAATTTACACAAAATATTAAATGGGTATTTCTGAAGATTTTTAGGATCCAAATAATTCTATTTGAAAATACAAATTCTAATAAGTAATAACTCTTTGAATTTAATTCAATTTTAATTGCAATAACTTTTCGAATTTAATTTAGTTCCATTAACTCTTTGAAAATTCAGTTCTAATAAATATTTCTTTTCTCTCTAATTCATAATTTTGAGAAATAAATATTTTTGCACAAAATGTGAACACGGTGGAATTGCATGCTTCCTTATTGCACTGGATGCGACAAATAAATTTCGTGCATAGCCGCGGAGTAAGTTTACCGATGCTGAAATCTTATCTGAAGGTGCAGCTGTACTGTTATATAGTTAGCGCAAACAAAGTTTCATAATCGGACAAGTGCATCATCGTATTCAGACGCTAACATTATCATAATTTCGTTCTGGTGTCTTTTAATTACGTCGCTAAAAATAATCTATTCATATTTTTTATTTTGCTTTGAAATACGTGTTTATTATTGTTCTGTACACATCTCTTGATGTATGATAGACAAATATTTAATTGTACGAATCTGTGTGAATTTTTACAGAATATTTGTTTATCATATTGTAAAATTCTGTTTCATTTTATTAGACTTGTTTACAAGTGATATGAAGTTTGTGTGAAAAATAGGGATGTTTGCTTTCACTCAGTCTGATAGAAAATGACGTAATTTTTGTACACATATTTGCAGAAAAAGGAGGATGACTGTTCGGAACATTGTTCGAGTGAGGTCAATCGGCCCACTATTATTATTATATAACGAAAGAATCGATTCGTGTTACTTTGATACCTCATCACCAGTGCTCCTCACTGTCTCCTTATTTTTTTTGTTACACAATTATTAATTACACATTTTATCAACTTTATTTCACCACGGTATCACTTGTATTAAAATTATAACTCAGTTATAAAAAATCTACCAAGTCCAGAAAGTTCATTCGGTTAAAAATTCCAATTTTCAAAATTTCTGAGCTTGGAAACGTTTTTTATAGAAATCTCTTACCTCGGAAATATCACCTTAACGTTTCTCCGCGTGAAAATTTTAGTAAATAGAATTATTAATCCAAATTTCAACTTTCTAAGGCTATTTTAGATTGGATAAAGAAATAAATATTTTTTATTACTCGTCATATTCCAAAGATTAATCAACGACAGTTTGGGCACCACTGTTCTAAGTAAATCTAAAGATTAATGGACGCTGTCCAATTGCACGACACAGATCGATACACATCGATACAACTGAAACACCATTCTGTGTCGAAATTGGAACGACACGTTGATTGTTCGTTGTGCAAAGTTATCCAGACTTTATCGTGTAGATTGCATTTAACATTTCTACGCATTGTGCCGGCGATAGGTAACAAACTACACAATACGTATCTCGGCCACGTGGCATTGGAATTCTGTTAGTTTCGCGAGTAATCCATTGTTCGAAGATTAATAAAAAAAAGGGCCAGTGATGATTGACAAACTTTTATTCGATCCGGAGAACTTGTATTTTTTTTACCAGATTTTGTTGGTCCTGTTAAATACAATTGATTTTGTTTCATTCTTCATTTTCTTTTATAGCTTCTCATTTGTTTTAAATTTATTTCTATTGTACAGAATTATTTATTATGTTTTATTAATAAAGTGTCTAAGGATAGATGGAATTTATTTAAAATGCTTCCAGCACTTGGTTATAATTAGCCGGGCGTGATATTTAAAAGTGCGTCATAATTACGCCACTAAGAAGTATTAAATTTCTAGAAATAACTCCCCTACTTTCATATTAAAGAATTGAAAAACACACACCGGGTGGAAATGTTGAGAAATATTTCGCAAAAGCACGTTAATCTCGTGTGAAATATTTTAATGGTCACGTTACACGGCGGATGGTGTTATACCTCGTGGATATAAATTTTTACGTTATGCAGCTATGGTTTCGTAAAAAAAATAGTTGTCGGACGCGAAGTGAAATATTTGAAATTTTGTTAAAATTGGACAGAGTGAAAATATTCGAACGTGGGGAATCGCAATGAAAATTTGTTATTTGAAAACAATTTGCCGACGTTACGCTGCAGTTATGATAGATTGCATAATTTATACGCCGCGGTATCGGCGTTCGCTTGTTATTCTTCCGTGTTCGAGTGGCACTCGCAGTAACCATCGATAACTCATGGAAACACGCGTATGGTAATGAAAGGGTAGTGGCTCGCGACCATGGACGTAATTGTCGTAATCGACTGCATTTATTTGTCTTGTGAAAGTCCGAAGGATGACGGCAAACGGCACGGAAAATTTCAAGGCCCCGGGATTTTTTAAAATATAAAAATAGAAACGCGGACAAATTTCAGAAGAGAAGATCTTTCGCGATGTAGAAATTTTTAAAATGAATTTTCCAACGCTGAAATTCTAAGTGTTCACATGATAATGTGTTAAAAATACGAAGTGTAGACATTTAAAAGTGGAAATTTCAGAGTTTAGAAATTTCAAGGCGTAGAAATTTCAAAGCGTGGAAATTTCAAAGCGTGGAATTTTCAGAGTTTAGAAATTTAAAAGTGGAAATTTCAAGGCGTACAAATTTCAAAGCGTGGAATTTTCAGAGTTTAGAAATTTCAGAGTGGAAATTTCAGAGTTTAGAAATTTAAAAGTGGAAATTTCAGAGTTCAGAAATTTAAAAGTGGAAATTTCAAAGCGCAGAAATTTCAAGGCGTAGAAATTTCAAAGCGTGGAATTTTCAGAGTTTAGAAATTTCAGAGTGGAAACTTCAGAGTTTAGAAATTTAAAAGTGGAAATTTCAGAGTTTAGAAATTTAAAAGTTGAAATTTCAGAGTTTAGAAATTTGAATCAGCAAGGAATTTCACAAAATTCCAAATTTCCTTGCAGAGAAATCTAAACGTTTGGGAAATTGAAGCGTTGGAACTAAACAGTGGAAATGTAAATTTATGTAAAAATATTGCCGTTCGAACGATGAAGATTAAGTAAAATACATTTTTCTTTGTAATACGTCGCCGTCGTACAATATACTCGTTATGTTTGCGACTTCCGTTAACGATAGCGCCGCTAACTCTATATAATTGCATTCGGCGGTCACCGAGCGAAGCCAAAGGAATTCAACAGGAGATTTCTTGTTTTAAATCAGCGGCGGGCAAATGTTTTCGAACAATCGTCCAGCTGGGGGAATTAAATGGAACGATCTTTGCAAAAACAAAAACTTTTATTTCATAACTTCCTTAATATTTTATATTTCACAAATATCATATCACAATTTACTCCAAATTAATTTTAAATGATTTTCTATTTTATTTTTCCCCCAAAACTATTGTCTCACTTTTTTATTAAATATGTTACATAAGATTATTAGATCTTTACAAAAACAAAGACTGATATTTCATAAATTGCTTAATATTTTATATTCTATAACTATCATATCACAATTTACTTCAAATTAATTATAATAATTTTCTATTTTATTTTTTTTCACAAAATATCGTTTCACTTTTTTGTTAAATATGTTACATAAGATCACTAGAATACAAAAATGATAAGGTCTCTGGATCTTGAAAGGATGAGTTGAAAATTAAGTTAAATTTCTCGCGTTTTTTTGTTGATCTCTCACTGAAATTTCCCCGGTATCAACATTCGCTGCACACGTGCAACGGATTACGTAACGTACAGTATGCGCTTACCTATGTGCGTACGTGATTGGCGCTATTTTCGGTTAGGCACAAAGAGACTGATGGTTTCGTTGTCGAACGGTCGATTGCCGAAGAAATCTCGGATTATTTATTTCTCTTCTGGATCGCGGCCAATCGAATTATATTTGCTCTTTTACTGCCCGATGTTCCGAGTGAAAGAATAAGAAGGTCTCTTTTTACGTGGCGTGGAAGACAGAAGTGATTGTACTTTACAGATAAATTAAATTTGATTTCAGTTTATAATAATAGACCGTTTATTTTTAAAGTAATGTAAATCCAATTTTTAAAAAAATGAGATCACGTTATTTCTACTAAATTTAGTGTTAACTTTTTACTTATAAAGAGAACAAAAAAACAACAAAATGGACTTACAGTATTTTTAGAATAAACGGTCCAATATTTCAGCGTTGTATTTTTTTTAAACAACGAAATGTCGTCACTCGAAAAATTTCTGTACTTTGAAATTTCCACAGCTTAAAAATTCTGTGTAACAAAATTTTAATGTTTCCAAATTTCAGAGGTCAGAACTTTCGTTCAATTTAATTAAATGACTTTCATTACGGACAATTAAATATAATAATTTGACGATATTGCTAAAACAACACATGTGTGCATAGGTGTGCACGTGTAAGAGATGCAAATTTGCTTTGATTGTCGTGCATTTATCATACTTGTTTGTTGCACGTCGACTTATCTTTGCCACACGTGCTCTCACTTTTGAACGACAGTGAATTTTTCCGTGCAAACAAAACTAACGAATACATTACACTGAAGAACTATTACTTTTTCATCCGTCGCTCAAGCTGATGGAATAAAACGTTGTGCACTTTGTCTGACGACTAGAGACACTTTTTTTTCAATATACATAGGATATAAGTGATATTAAAATTTTTCCTATCCCGTTTATATTATTCATATAACATTCAATTTATCTGGCTATAAAACGATCTTAATTAAATAATACTATTTTAATATGATATTAGGAAAAATATATAATACAAAAAATCAAATACATAGGATATGTATCTCGTTAGAAACAGTTGCCAATTCGATGCATAATATTTCACAGTATCGGTGTAAACTATTAACAACAATATAAGCGTTGGGAAAATTCTATTTAAAATTGTGATCTTTGGCAAGGGACTCTCGACAGATTTATCAGAAGTGTTTCTATTTCGAAGCGAGGAAATTACTCGCAAACGATTCATAACTCGAAGGACAATTTTCGTGAAAAAAAATGATATTCATAATGTCCAATTGCACAATTGACTCTTGCCCTGTGCACTCTGTATATCTTACGTAGAATCTCTCGGTTAATGAGAAGAGGAGGCAGCTCAAATTGCCCATTACGTGTCCTCGTGTTCCCGCCATTGTTTAATAACGCTATGCATGTCTTTAGCATCGAAATAACGCGTTAATTTCCTTTTGTTTGTTAATAAATTTTTACATCTCTTTTTTCTGTCCAACATATCCAAAGAAATGTAGATATAAAAATGAACGATCACATTTTTTAATTTTTTAAGTTATGATAAATTTGTAAATTTGTATAAAATGATAAAGAAATTCAAAGAAATGTTGCAAAATTTCAAAAATTCGATATACTTTTAAAATCAGTTGTTTTGTTTTAATTTAACAATTTATTTAATTAGAATAAATTTATTAGGTTTATTTGTTAATTCTTTTATTTGATTTTGATTTATTTTAGAAATTTGTTTTATAGTTTATTTAATAATAAAACTGGTAAATTTGTATAAATTTGATTAATATCAATGAAAGTTGATCAGGGTACAAATGCCTGTAATTAATTTGAAAATGATAGTCCATCTAATTCGTCGTTGGAATTATTTCATCCATTTATTCCTCATTATCGGAATACTCGTTGCATTCTTGCGATCCGTTTGACACTTCGATTATCTTCCAGCCGGTTAATTAATGCACGTTACAAACGCCAATGTAGCATATTCAGCGAGATATCGATATTGAAACATTTCGTTATCATGGCTCGCCATGTGATGCTTTATCGGTCGTAATTGTGGACAGAATCCACCGAGCACGTTTAATGACGAAATTGAATAACTTAGCAAGCGAAATTCGCAAACAGTTTACCAATTGAAAACTGCGAAATTTGCAAATACGAAAAATATTGGGAAAATTGTAATTTTCTTTGGGAAACGTTAATTTAATCGAATAGTTTCTATCTACTGATAAAATCAACTACTCGATTATTATGATTGGTACAGAAGCGAATGGTTTTTTTTTGAAATGTACTTTTTCTTCCGTTTTACGGTCGTTTAAAATGCACATCACGCAATCGGTTCGTTACTTCATCCGGCACAGTTTTTCCGTCGGAATGTTCTCCGGAGTATCGCGAAGAAAATATTATGCACGCGGTAAGATAAACTGTTGTTAATAAATTATAACGCTGGATCGAATAAATTAACGCATATTGTATTATATAATGTGATGCACCAGACAATTGCAACATATTTCATAAATATCATATCACAATTTACTTCAAATTAATTTTAAATGATTTTCTGTTTTATTTTTGCAATAATTTGATTGTGTTTTCAAAATTTCGAATTTTAGAATTAACGTTCTGGTTAAGATAAATTTTGAAATTTCTGTTTGCTATTGATTTCTTTTTTATGGTAACTTGAATTATTGTGCATTAAATATTGAAAATGGAAAAACTTGTGTGCAAGAGGAGCGATCATTAAAACCAATAAAAATCGCAATCAGTCGCGTCTCAAAGTGACTAAAAAACCCACATTAATTATACATCGAGACGATTATGAATCAGAACGGAATGATTACTTCGTAATAAACATCATTGCTTTAATAAGAATATGGAGGGGAAATAAAAAAGAGAAAAAAAGTAATTTATATAGGTAATATAAAAATATTCTACGATACTGTAGATTTTGCAAATTTTAATTGACAAATAATAGTTTTTGGTGATAAAATTTTAGAAATTTTTGGGACAATCGTCCCTGTTGCTGATTATGGTTTTTCGCATAGTGTCGCCACGTTATTAAAGCCTCCACTTTTGCCGCGTCCTCGTTTGAAGCCGTTCAAGTACCTCGAGTGTCGTCTTGTAGCGTAAAAATAAGCCGCGAAAATAATTTTTAGTTCACTCGCGGTATTATTGTCTCGTGTTACGTAAACTCTAAGGGCCCACATATCTAGAATTTTCAAAATACTTCCAAAAAACTCTTAAAGTAAATCAAATTCACAAACAGTGAATTTTTTTTATTTTTTCATCCACAGATTTATAGAATATTTTAATTTTGGCGCCAGGAAAGTTTTTATTGATATTTTTGCGCATCGTTGGCGATAATTTTACACAGTGAAATTCTATTTGCAACGCGCAATTTTTTCGTTTCATTCGAACGCGCAGGAAGTGTCTTAGTACACGGTGGAAGTTGCAGAAAGGGGTTAATTGGCGTACAAGGGGCTGGCCGAGTTACAGTAAACAAGAAAATATACCACGGTTTTTACTTCGCGTAGGAAACCAGGAAACTTAATGTCGTGATTAACTTAACCCATTTGGATCCAGTGTACTTGCAGCAAGCAGAGGGATTCGTTGTTTCCATGTGATGAAACTGACATTTTTTTTTACATTGGTAGAGAAAATTCAAGATTTTTTTATTCAGACATCCACTACCTATACTTTTATTTTATTATATTATAAATTTTTTATACATAACGTTTTATATAAAATTTGTGACAACCAATCCATAATGATATAAATATATTTTATATAGAAATTTGAATTCTATTCAAATTTGAGTTCCATTCAAACTTATATTTATATTTAAAAATTATATCTGAATTCTATTCAAATTATAAATGGGTAAATGAAAGTTAGATAGTTGAGTTTTGGAAAATTTTCGGTGTAACCTGGAAAACACATGTTTCCGTTATATTTGATCGATCGAAATACTAGTTCCCGAGATGTATTGTTAAATCTGACCTCTTTGTGGTTTCGGCTTCCCCTTTGTTGGTGTGAAATTTAATAGATTAAGCACCCCGGGTTTACAAGGCTCAATAAATCTTTAATATCGAGTTACTTGAAGCGCACCGGCATACTTGCTGCAAGTACCATTGAAGTTAATATTAGTTTCCATACACGTAGCCTTTGATTTATTAGATTTTCAATTAATTTATCTTCAAACTTTACACAAAATACACCTGCAAAATTAAATTTTCTCAAAAAAAATCTGTATTTATAGAATCTTACAATTATTTGCAAGAATTGTAGAGTTTGTTATTTTTTTACTTCGCGGTGGAAATTCATTTGAAAAGAAAGTAAGACATTTTTTTTTCGGCGGAGTTGTCCGTGGTATTTTTTTTTCGCTCGAATTGCTGCATTATTTAAAGCCCTCGTATCTGGTTAAAGCTGAAGGGATCGTCGAGATTACCGAGCACTTGGAGTGCCTGTCCTTGACTGATGTATTCTCGAGAGTGCAGAATTTTAATGCCAAAGATACGTTCTAACAGTTTAATCACGTCTTCAGCATCGATTTCATTTTCGCCCGAATTCGATGACCCTTTTCTGCATTATTGGCTCCCTTCGACTGTTCCATTCGCTGCATCGAGTGCCTCTGCGGTTTATTGTCGACGCTCGATATGAATTCGCGATTAAAAATGATTTATCAATCAAATCAAGAAACCATTCAACTTTGACTATATTTGTGCCCATAATTATGAAAGTGGTCTGTCAATATTTTAAAAAAAAATGATAGTCTTGATAATTTGTTAATAAATGTTTCAAAACCTTTAAAAAACGTAATATTTAAAATTTTTTAAAATTGAAATATATATTTTTTTAATTTTTATTACTTCATACAAGTGTTATTTTTAATTTTTGAATCATGTTAGAAAATGGAATACTTTATTCCTAGCAGGTTTTCTATTTATTTCATAATCTATGTATATGTGTTTTTGATATATATATTTATTGCATGAGTAAAGTATGTAATTTTCAGTTTATCGACGGAAAAAACATCGCGTTCGATATATTTAATTGTCAGGCAAATTACCTTCGCCAGACCCTGTAATTTCTTGTAACCGCATAATGTCGTTAACAGCCACTGTAATAAGATATTAACGGGAATTTCTGGGAACAGAAGTTTCAGGTGTATTTCGAGCCGCGGTTGCAACATGCGAAACGTGTTACAACGTATCACGTACGTCATATCAGTCCGATTCGAGGCACGCGATAATTTCCGTGCTAGTTTTATTCGTGAAAATTCGATTATTCGCGATTCGAGCGCACGCGGTGCAACGAAATGTTGTTTCCACCTGTAATCTGATAGTCTGTCGTAAAACCCATTGAATATTAGCAATAATTTTATTTTATTTCATTTTAGTGCATTATAATAATAGTATATATTTTTTTATTTGATACGAGTAATTAATTATTAATTACAAAATTTTATAAAGATTCTAATTTTATCAAACCTCGGAAAGTTTCCAATTTTTTCAATTCCCTGCACGAAGATTTAAAAAATTTCTGCTCTAGAGAAAAAATATCTCAGAAAGTTTCAAAGTGCATTAAGTTTTGCGCGCCACGAAATTCCAACAGGATATTAATTCTTCGGTAGTTGTTCATATTTCAAATCACGCGGCGCATAGAATTACGCATATTCCGTCCATTCTCTCACGTATATGCCACGACGAAAGAGAGAAAGAAAGAAAGAAAGGAAGAAAACAAAATTCCCCCCTGACGGATGTAACGACGATTATCGCGGCTTTGATTATGCAATAACAATGGGAAAACAAAATGAAAGGACCTTTCATGGTTCATTGGCACGCATTCGCATTCTTATTACATTCCATGGCTCCGGATACTGTTACTGCGGCTGGAAACTATTTATACCTTGTTGGTAAACCTTGCACTAACTGGTATTTAATACGATTGCATTTTTTCCTGCTCGCCATTTTAACTCGCAGGATTTCTTTCATTGCGAACACTTGCCTTTCCCGCGAAATATCGTTTTGATTCACTGGAAGCATTCAGAACGCGCAATTAAAGTTTTTTTTCCCTATTTATCTCGTTCGTTTTTTATCTAATTAATGATCGCTGTTAAACGCGTGTTATTTGAATAATATTAAATGTGACATATGGACCGTTTATTTTGAAAATAGTGTAAAATGAGATATCACGTTATTTCTACTAAATTTAGTGTTAAATTTTATTTATAAAGAGAGAAAAAACAAAAAAAAGTGGACTTACACTACTTTCAAGATAAACGGTCTATATTATGCATTTCTTTTACCTGAAGAAATATACAAGATTCAGAATGTATTTATTCATTTTAAAAATAGAATATTTCATTTTTACTCTTTTCGTACAAAAAATACAAATTTTAAAAAGACAAGTGTCTTGAAAATTTAAATTAATTTTCGATCCGTGCAGGTTCCTAATTTTCACAAGCACGTTTTGCCCAAAATGAAAATTGAATTTACTTCTCGGTCTACATTTTAACTGTTCCCTAGACATATCTTCTGTTACAGTGTTTCTGTGATATGCAAATAATCGGTCCGTATAACGCTATGCAAATTTCTGTGGCGATTCGAAATATTTTCGTTCGCCCCGATTTTATCGGGCCATGTTAATGAAAAATCAGCGAGTTGTCGTTCGAAACCGGTTCCCGGTGATTACGTCACCGAGACTCCCCGGTATTTACGTTGCTTCGCGTAAGAGCGATTTTCATTCCGGATAATCGGAACGGTAATTATCGCACGTACCATTGCACTTGTATCACCGCGGACCAAGACCTTCGAACCCCCCCACCACATCCCGCCCAACTGTATAGAGATGTGTTTTTTTTCTTTTTTTTTACGTCGAGTTGAATTGCTTGTTAAACTGCAATTAAATGGATCACGTAAGAACATGTGATTTTGCTCCTGTTATTTCGGGGGGATGTACCAGCTTTTGAAATCACAGTATTTTTTATGGGACACTTCTCCCTTTGTATCAGGAAAATTAAAAAAGAAATTAACCCTTTCGGTATATATTTATTTGAAAAATTTTTGCACTTGTGTAATGCAAGATTTAATTTATTTTGTGTATTAATTTCGTATACTTTTGTAATGGAAGAATTAATTTATTTCGTATTATTTACTATATGTATGTACTCCTATGTAATAGTGAAGTAACTTTAGGCAGTTAGTATTACAAAATACTTTCAAACCAATTAAACTCTGGATATACTAAATAGCAGAATGAACTAGTTAAATCTCGGCTTAGAAAAAAAAATCAAACAAATGCATGACGTACTGATACGTCAAATGTAGTCAAAGGGTTAATTAAATAAATAGAAATGAGTTCCAGAAATTTCTATGGCAAAATTAATTATATTTTATTAAATATTAAATTGAAATTCTATTGAAAATTTTTTCGGCTCCGGTTGATGATCTTGGTACGGCCCTGCGTACAGGGACTTTTTATAGAAAACTCGTGGGAGGAAATTTTACGGTAAAAGTGGCCGGATTAACGTGTCGATCACGTATTTTAGGATATCGGAGAAACTTCGTGGTGGAACATAGAATTTCAATAGGGATGTTATAGCGTGTAGGATAATTGCCTCGATTGTGCATTCCGATCCTGAAGAGAAAAATTTTTACGTTAAGTATACCCTGCGGAATGTGACGTAACGCGAGGTTTATTCTGTTAGAAATTGCGGAAATCAGAAAAAAAACACGACGATCGCGTGACGATGCCGTGATAAATGAGAATTAAAATTGATCGAGCAACTCTGCACATGGTAACTTTTTTTTTATTATTATTTTCGCGATATTTTCAAACTTTTCCGAAGCTTTTACGTAATTGCTGAAATTAATGTTTTATATGATAAATGTTTGTTGCATTTACGTCGAGCAAGTTGTGCGCAGAAATTCTGGGGAGATTTGCAAAGTGTTTTGCACACTTTGCGAAATAAAAAATAGTTTTGACGTTCAAACAGGTTGCAAAGTTTTTTTTTAAAGAGTCCAATTATATCATTTCTGTGATACTTTTTTTCCATCGCAGTGAACACGTGAACGATATTTATATTTTTTTTTCGAATCAATTAGAGATAAATTGCTGTAATCTGCGACAATTTGTAATAAATAGACTGTCTATTGATTCTAAGTGTTCGATTTTCATTTTGATTACGCGGAATGGAATTTCGCGCCGCGAAGTCGGTCGAACGTTAATTTCTTCCGATTCGTCGGAATTCGTTACACAAATCTCTAATTAACGAAGCAATTAAAGAAACTTTTAACCGAGTGTCCGCGTGGAAAATGTAACTTCATGCTTCTTAATTGCAGAATTTCCAATTCGTTTCGGGACTCTCCTTAAATCCGCACTTTAACTTTGTAGTCTCGCTCTTTTTTATAATTAAAATTTTCAGCGATATTTCGAATCTTTAATATTATATGAATTAAAACTTATTTTTTTTTAGCAAACCAAATATCTGATTAATTCTCAACTTTACATCTTATTTAAAAATTGCTGTGAAAAATTTGTTGAAATTCTAATTTCTCAACATTATAATTTACAAGAACTAGTTTAAACAACTTTCGTGAAATTTTCCGCCAGTGTGGGATGTAATTTTTAAAAATTTACAGACTTACCTCGGCCAAGTGAGTTGTTCGTAATTACCGTAATCACGGTAATGGTCTGTTATAATTAAACATGTAAATTGTACGCTCCACACGTAATAATTTCGCAACAAAGATGCTGGAAAGATCGTAGAAACTGTAATGAAACATTTTCTTCTCCAGGAAAATACTTGCTTTTACTCGATTAATTTTCTTATTAGCATTATTTTTTTTTCGTTATGATTACGTTATTATTCCATGTGCGATGTTTAAATGACTCCGATCGCCGATCAATTAATTCCTTTTTAACACAATGTCTACCACACACTCGCTCGTTAATATAAACCAAATGCTAATCAGTCAACAGTTTCAATTGCCCGTTCAAATGAAAAACACACTGGACTGGCTATTAAGTGCACTTTAATTACAACGGTTGACGTCATACGCTGTGCACGATTGGTCAACGTTTAAACCCCCACGTATTTTACAATTAATTGCAAAACTTGATATCGGTGTCAAGAAATGACTTTGATTAATTCCGATGATTTTTCTTCGATTAATCTTCGGTGAATTTCTTTTGCTATTTTGATATTGTTGAAAGATTCTCATTCAGTTTTTGAATTTTTTATTTTATTTCGTTTAGAAATTCACTCTCGACATCTGGTTTCCGGGAAATTGAAATTCTCAATAAATGAAAATCGAAATCTGACATTTTCTTTTATATTGGTAGGGAAAATTCAAGATTTTTTTGCTCAGATTGACACATAATGTTTTATATAAAATTTGTGGCAATCAATCCATAATGATATTATACATATATGTTGTATGTATTTTATACAAAAACTTGATTAATTTCTGCGATTTATCTTCGATGAATCTTCGGTGAATTTCTTTTTCCGTTTCGATATTGTTAAATTCACATTCAATTTAAAAAATTTTTTATTTTATTTCATCTAAAAATTCGCCGTCACTGATACACATGTAAAGTTCATCGTTTAACGCTCCCGATATCTGGTTTCCGGGAAATTGAAATCCACAAAAAGCATCGAAAATGCAAAGCTATGGGCCAAGTACAAGAGAATGATACATTGGAATTGGTTGCTCATTAACATAAACTGCATTTTACACAGGATTTGAAATCAATCAAATGTGAGCAAGTTTGATTGATTTCAAATCCTGTGTAAAATGCAGTTTATGTTAATGAGCAACCTATTCCAATGTAACATTCTCTTGTACTTGGCCCATAGCTTTGCATTTTCGATGCTTTTTGTGGATTCTTTCGTCATTTCCGCAAATTTTTAGATATCGACCTGAATCTTTCACTGTCTTATTGGGCTTCGAATTCCGCGTCCAACACGTCCCGGATCGTTTTAATATCTCAATCATTGTGGAAATGGCGAGCAAATTACGAAAATCGTGAAAAATCCTCAAATTCAGGCGGTTTTTTGAACGGCATTCGCTCAATTGTTGAGATAGCCGTCTGAAACTTGTACCATTGTTTTAGTTGGGAAATTCTACGGCAGATCAACATATAATAGTTGTACTTTTCGAAAATTTAATTTTTCGCAAAAATCTGAAGGGGGTAGGTCAGGATTTTTTGCGATTTTCGTAAATCGCCTGCCATTTCCACAATTTTTGAGCTATTAAAATGATCCTGGGCGTTTTGGACGCGGAATCCGAAGCCGAATAAGATGCAGAAAGAATCAGATCGATATCTAAAAAATTGTAATAATGGCAGGCGATTTACGAAAATCGCAAAAAATCCTGACCTACCCCCTTCAGATTTTTGCGAAAAATTAAATTTTCGAAAAGTACAACTATTATACGTTGTTCTACCGTAGAATTTCCTAACTTAAACAATGGTACAAGTTTCAGACGGCTATCTCAAAAATTGAGCGAATGCCGACTAAAAAACTGGTTGAATTTGACGATTTTTCGCGATATTCGTAATTCCTTCGTCGTTTCCGGCATTTTTGAGATATCAAAATGACCCGGGACGTTTTGGAAGCGGAATCCGATGCCGAATAAGACAGTGAAAGAATCAAGTCGATATCAAAAAATTTGCGGAAATGACAAAGGAAATACGAAAATCGCGAAAAATCGTCAAGTTCAACCAGTTTTTTAGTCGGCATTCGCTCAATTTTTGTGATAGCGATCTGAAACTGGTACCATTGTTTTAGTTGGGAAATTCTACGCCAGATCTATGTATAATAGTTGTACTTTTCGAAATTTTGATTTTTCGCAAAAATCTGAAGGGGGTAGGTCAGGATTTTTTGCGATTTTCGTAAATCGCTTGCCATTTCCACAATTTTTGAGATATTAAAATGATTCTTTCACTGGCTTATTCGGCTTCGGATTCTGCGTCCAAAACGTCCTGGATCATTTTAGTATCTCAAGAATTGTGGAAATGGCAGGCGATTTACGAAAATCGCAAAAAATCCTGACCTACCCCCTTCAGATTTTTGCGAAAAATTAAATTTTCGAAAAGTACAACTATTATACATTGTTCTGGCGTAGAATTTCCTAACTTAAACAATGGTACAAGTTTCAGACGGCTATCTCAAAAATTGAGCGAATGCCGACTAAAAAACTGGTTGAATTTGACGATTTTTCGCGATATTCGTAATTCCTTCGTCGTTTCCGGCATTTTTGAGATATCAAAATGACCCGGGACGTTTTGGAAGCGGAATCCGATGCCGAATAAGACAGTGAAAGAATCAAGTCGATATCAAAAAATTTGCGGAAATGACAAAGGAAATACGAAAATCGCGAAAAATCGTCAAGTTCAACCAGTTTTTTAGTCGGCATTCGCTCAATTTTTGTGATAGCGATCTGAAACTGGTACCATTGTTTTAGTTGGGAAATTCTACGCCAGATCTATGTATAATAGTTGTACTTTTCGAAATTTTGATTTTTCGCAAAAATCTGAAGGGGGTAGGTCAGGATTTTTTGCGATTTTCGTAAATCGCTTGCCATTTCCACAATTTTTGAGATATTAAAATGATTCTTTCACTGGCTTATTCGGCTTCGGATTCTGCGTCCAAAACGTCCTGGATCATTTTAGTATCTCAAGAATTGTGGAAATGGCAGGCGATTTACGAAAATCGCAAAAAATCCTGACCTACCCCCTTCAGATTTTTGCGAAAAATTAAATTTTCGAAAAGTACAACTATTATACATTGTTCTGGCGTAGAATTTCCTAACTAAAACAATGGTACCAGTTTCAGATCGCTATCTCAAAAATTGAGCGAATGCCGACCAAAAAACTGTCATAATTTGACGATTTTTCGCGATTTTCATACATCGCTCGCCATTCGCGCAATTTTCAAGATATAAAAATGATCGAATATGTTTCGAATACGCATTCTGACCCTTAATTTTACGAAGCTTGATGTCAAAAACGTAACGTAACAAACATTTCTAATTTAATATGTTAACAATTTGGATGTGTGTGAGATCAAATTTCATATACTACATATATAAAATCTACGTTATCGGCAGAAAAATTATCTCGCATAGTATGAAACATATGTTAGGGTTTGACACCGGGCTGCGTGACAGGCTGAACATGGAGATGGAGAAGGAGGAGAGGAAGAAGACGACGTTTCTTACAAAAACCTCGACTTTTTAGATCAAAATATCTCGCGATTGGCTTGATGGATCTTCTCGTAGTTAGGCTTAAATTACTCGGGTGGACGTCCCCTACAAGAATATCACCATAGTTTGGGGGAAATATGCGGATTTAATGCCGTTTGAATACCCCGAAAACCTCGATCTATTTCTTCCGGAAAAGAGTAGTTCAGGTCTACCAGTCGGGAACTCTTGTACTTGGCCCGAGTCAAGACCTTAACTCTTGATTCTCAATAAACGAGAATCGAAATCTGGGTCACGTCCGGCAATAATGATTGCGGCACACCGTCGATTACAAACATTTCTTTCGCGATAACAGAACGCATCGTGCACGTAGCTACGTGATTTCGCTCGTTTTTCACTTTGAAACGCCTGTTTCTTCATTTGACGACGAGAAACGCGGAAAAAATGATTTTAAAGTTAAACGTAGAGCGTTTCCCGCCGCTCGGATTATTATTCATTAATTACTTCGCGTCACTTAATAACCTGTTTAATGGCAGTCGAGAGCCAACACATTCTAATTGATGCCACTTGGAATTATTCATCGAGCAATCTGTCGACTATTGTGTCAACTATTTCACTAATCAATTGCACAGTCGTCGAGTCGTTTTTTTGTGATTTATACACTTCTCCTATTTGTTTTTTTTTAATGTTTATTACACTGTTTATGAGGTTTTTAAATTTTAAGTGAAGTGTACGCGACTTGAAACATCTTTACTGCGCATTGGGAATTTTTAAAAACTTTTTTACAGCTTGGATATTTATTTCTAGGAGAGAAAGTAATTTATTTTTTTTATTATAGAAGAATTTAATTCGATTTACGTATAATTTGTTGTTTTTTCTTCGTTTACATCCAGGTAGAGATGTAATTAACACGTGTGGAGAAAAGAAGTAATGCCAAAGTTGATTTTTTTTTTTTTGCTTTCACGTGTGAAGGTGTGAAAAGGTGTGAAAGGTTGGCGATTTCGTTGCGTATCGATAAAGTGCAACATTGACCGATGTAGCGTGGCGAATGTATTCGCGATCTAAACAGTTCTAAAAATACAAAAGTTAACTGTTTATCGGCCGCGAGTCGTGTTTTTGCCAATTTCTCGATCCCCGGCGTGCTACGGGTATCGAAACGACATTCTAAATGTTTGTAATAGTGTCGCGATAAAGTACATTGAATCCTATTACGAAGATATTTCAAGAAAACTCGGTCATTTAAAACTGGAAATTATTCCAACGAAAGGAAATTTTCAAAGTTGAAAATTAAACTTTCTGTACTTCAAAAATTTGAAATTTTTATATTTTTACACACAAATTTTGGAGTCTCGAAATTTTAGACTCCAAATTTCTGCCTCCAGATTTTTTTAGGCCTCGAATTTTTTCATATTGAAATTTTTTAATTTTCTATAAAACCCCGGGAGCTAAACAGTCTAGATTCGGCCCTGATTCAATTGAAATCGGCAAAAACATAAGACACAACAGTATAACATCGTACGATACTTACTTTCAAATTCTTACATAACTATCCTCCGAGTATTCGTGAACGATTTGAAACTCGATGCTTATCTTCTTGTATTTCAAATTATTTTCACGATATAATCAATTCATTAGCCAACCGTTTTTCTAATTAGTATTAAAACCACATAGATCAATTTCTACTTTTCTTTTGATACGAAAAACATACCATCGTCGAAATATTTTTAATTATCAAAACAACTTCTAACAATGAATTGAAATGATAAATGACGATGATAAATGGAAACGAAAGAAAACTGACGATGTCTGTTACGGGATAATTAAAAGCGAACAACCGACCGGAGAAAGAAGCGGAAGAAAAAAAATTTCACGCTTTTCCTCGCCGTTAATTAGAGCCCGGTATAAACACGAAACGACGGGTTACGTAATGAAAATATTACGTGACACAGACATTAAGTCAGTGTTTCGAAAAATTTCTGATATACCGCGACCTGTTTACCGAGTCGCATTTTAATTATAGGCGGGAAAGAGTTTTACATAATTTCTGAGACATTTGGTGTAAATAGAATTGGTTTCACATGGAAAGTGAATATTACTTTGACAGAATACGTCAAGGTTGTTTTTCTTTCATTCTATGGGGAATTTTTCCATGTGGAAAATTGTGAAATATCTAATAATTGTTTGGTGTCTATTTGATAATTATTTAAAATATTATTTGTATATGTTAGAGTAAGGTTTTTTTATTGGGGAAAACAGATAGTCGTAATTAGACATGTTTATTGCAGCTGTATTTGTTTACAAGCGCTCGTTGAATATTCGCATCTTCCGTTGTTTGTTGTAAAAACAAAAAATATCGTGGAAGTAAATAAAGTTAGCGATCGTAACTATTTCCAGTCGGGTCTCTGACAGCTGCAGTTTATAGCCAGTCTATTGAAAATAAACAAATAATAATGTTTGCTGAAATATCTGCGCGAGACAATATTTCCAGAATTTGTTGTTTCTACGCATTAAAATTTTTGCATTTAGCAATTTTACCACGTTGAAAATTCTGTCTCTAAAATCCTTTAAAAAATCCCTAAATTGAAAATAAAGCTCAAAATATCCACCTAATTTCCAAATTGATATTGATCAGTATTATCAAAATTTCTGTGCTTGGAAATTTGATTGAAAATTCTGTGCTTAGATATTTTAATGATTGAAAATTCTGTGCTTAGAAATTTCAATAATTGAAAATTCTGTGCTTAGAAATTTTAATAATTGAAATTTCTGTGCTTAGAAATTTTAATGATAGAAATTTCTGTGCTTAGAAATTTCAATAATTGAAAATTCTGTGCTTAGAAATTTTAATGATTGCAAATTCTGTGTTTAGGAATTTTAATGATTGAAAATTCTGTGCTTAGAAATTTCAATAATTGAAAATTCTGTGCTTAGAAATTTTAACGATTTAAAATTCTGTGTTTAGAAATTTTAATGATTGAAAATTCTGCACTCACAAATTTTAATGATTAAAAATTCTGTGTTTAGAATCCTTTAAAGAATCCCTAAATTGAAAATAAAATTCAAATTTTCCACTTGATCTACAAATTGAAATTGACTCGCGTTATCAAAATTCAAATTTAAATTCCAATTTCCCCTCCTCTTGGTCCCGCGAATTTTTATCGAATCTATTAGGGACGAATCAAAATTTCATTTGCGATCGGGTCGCCCTTTCCAAGCCTTCACCCCGTTTTCATACCTGAAAAACACGCGCCAATCGCCGCTGCGAGCGCCTCGACGCTGTCGGCGCTCAGTCGACGTTCGTCCGGGCGTCGGTGAGGACGTCTCGTGAAAAGTGGTTCCGCGATAAAATATCGAATTGTTGATAACAAGTTTTTTCTAACGTTTCAACGTGTGCGACAAAGTATGTGTTGTAATTAATTGTGATTTTGCAGTTCGCGTCAAAGTGCGATTAAAAGGGATTTTTTTGGATTTTAATTTATTTCGATTTGTGTCACGGGTTAAAATAGTGTGGAAATTTTGAGTAAGTTGTAGTTTATGTGAAAAGTGTGTTTTTTGACGTTGAAAAGTTGGAATTGTTTAAAGAAAATGTTAAAGTCTGTGCAGATAATTTTGTAAATTAATTTCACTCGATCAATTTGGGATTTTTAGTTATAGATATTTTAAAGTCCCTGGAAATTCGCAGAATTAAATCGTTTGGGATACGAGAAAGTCATTTATAAATGTTGTGGGAGTGAATAATATTTTTTTTTTGGTCTAGACAGAAACAAACGCAGTATTTTTAATATAATTTCACTTTACCTTACCGTATAAATAAATAATTGTGTAGTATATATACAGATTCTATTTAACAAAGTATAACACATTTTAATATCGACTTCTATCCGATAAAAACAAAATACTGCGTCGTAATATAAAATCCCCAATATTAAAGGTCCCAGGGTCATTTCGAGAAACACACTTTTCAAAAGTACAATTCAGTCGTTCGAAACTCAAATCGCCGCCCTTGATAGCACGTCGAACAAGTCTCTTTGTATTCGCAGCGAAAAAAAAAATAAACAAAGACACTCGCTTTGAGGATCACCGCGACGGACAAAAGGTCCAGCGAAATCGGAACCGAGGACATGTGTGTGTGACGTAGTATTGAAAAGTCTCTCGGGCAAAGTAAAGTACAGAGAAGTTTTGCAATTGTCAGCCGGAAACGGCCGTGAGAATCTGGCGAAAGTAATTCACGGGGTACAGTGTCCGATGGAACAGTTGTTCGATTGACATTGACATTGAAAGGCGGAAAAATGATCACCGTCCCCATATCCGCTTCCAGTCCGTATGTGAAGGTTACATCTTACAGCGATGCAAGTACCATTGGCAAACGGCCCACGGTGAGTTGCTAGAGACACCAATTTTCGCGGATTTTTAAGTTAGGATAGTGTTTAGGAATGTTAAAGATGAAATTAAGGGTTGTTTATTGTTATACTAGGCGGTGAAATTTGTGTGTTTTAAAAATTTTGAGTTTTGATATTTTTAGTGTTTGATATTTTTGGGTTTTTAAATTTTTGAGCTTTAAAATTTTTGTGCAGTAAGGTTGGGAATCTTTAAAGTTGCTGTACATTGAAATTTGTGGGTTTTTAAACTTCTGTTGTTTAAAATTTCTATCTAGCAAAGTTTAGGATCTTTAAAGTTGCTATACATTGAAATCTGTAGGTTTTTAAATTTCTGTTGTTTAAAATTTCTATGCATTAAGTTGGGGATCTTTAAAGTGGCTATATATTGAAATTTGTCTATCTAGCAAAGTTTAGGGTCTTTAAAGTTGCTATACATTGAAATTTGTGGGTTTTTAAATTTCTGTTGTTTAAAATTTCTATGCATTAAGTTGGGGATCTTTAAAGTTGCTATATATTGAAATTTGTAGGTTTTTAAATTTGTGATTCTTAAAATTTCTGTCTAGCAAAGTTTAAGATCTTTAAAGTTGCTATATATTGAAATTAGTAAACCATGAAGTTTGTAGGTTTTTAAATTTCTGTCCTTTAAATTTCTGTGCAGCAAAGTCGGGGATCTTTAAAGTTACTAGATATTGAAATTTCTAGGTCTTTACATTTCTGCCCTTTAAAATTTCTCTGCAGCAAATTTTCTATGCAAATTTGAAATTTGGTTGCTTTGAAATTCATAGTCCTTGAAATTGTCAAAGTTCAGTCGAAATTATATTCATAATTTCTGAAAAGTATTCCATCCTTTAGCAAAAAATTGTCATTATCTATTTAGCAAGTAAACGGGTTTTCCCAAATAATTATTATAAAATGTAATCTTTAAAATCCAGAATATCTACAAAGTCGAATCGGGCAATTTGTGTTTTTATTGAGAACATCAGTTCAAGTCAAAACAATACGTAACCCGGTGAACCACTCTGTCACGTCATTTAAACTTACCGATTAGACGTTATCAGTAGTATTAATCATTGCCGGGTATCGACAATAGCCGTCCGCTGCATTGTCGTCTCGCTTATGCTCATTATTCATCCTTATCGGCTTATCAACGTCCGCGGATTTCGAAACACAAGGCGAATTTTCCTTTCGGTGCATTCGAGAAGATTTATTTCCAAAATGAATTTTTTTTTAATTAAAAACCATATCGAAAAAGTTGACACTTTTGGAAACTCGTAATTAGATCTATCAAATAGATCAAGACTTGAAATTGATCCGAATTAAAAATATGTTTCTCAAAATTTCACAATTTAGAAATTAACTGCAGTGAAATTTGTGACAAATTTGATCACCATTCAATCATTTTAATTCTACTTTTTTTAGATCTAAATTATCAAAACATTAAATGATACATTTTCATTAAAATTAGATTTTTCTTTTTCTCGTTTTTTCACGTGACATTTATCACAAATTTCCAAACGCTGAAGTCAAATTTTCCAAGATTTGAAACTTCCATGCTCCAAAATTTTCCAAGATTTGAAATTTCCTTGCCCCAAAATTTTCCAAATTGGAAATTTCTATGCTTTAAAATTCCAAGGTTTGAAATTTCCAAGATTGAAAATTTCTATGTTTAAAATTCCAGGGTTTGAAATTTCCATGCTTCAAAATTTCCAAGATCTGAAATTTTCACGGTTTAAAAATTCACAGCGGGGAAATTTATGACAAACTTAACAACCATTCAAACATTTTAATTCCACCTTATTTGATTCCAAATTCTCGAAACATTAAATTCTACATTTTCATTAAAATCAGCTTATTCTTTTTCTCTATTTTTTCACGTGAAATTTACCAGAAATTTCCAAACGCTGGAGTCGAATTTTCCTTGGTTTCCATCGGGAAAGCTTATTTTCGCGGGACCGGGCGTTACCGGCATCTAAATTTACATCGGACAACCGGCCAGGAATCTCAGTACTTTGCCAGCACTCGTTTACTGACCGTGTTCCGATTATCCGGCGAAAAACAACGGACACGGACGCACGGTGTTCCTTGGACGCGTAGACTGGTTGGCTTTCAAACGGCTGAGAATAATGCTGCTATCTTGCAGGCCGGTGAAAGTTACGTAAAATTCGAAACGATCCTGTCTGCCTACGTGTTTAAGATCAAGTGCGTGTGTTGTTATTGTTATGCCGTGGACACGGTGCACCACAGAATTATTTTAATATTAGAATCAGATTTTGAATAATTTTATTTCACTTGTTAGCATTTTTTGTTTGATGGAAATATTAAAATTTTTGCGGTTTAAAAGTTATGGGATTCCGTATTTATATTTCTAAAATTGTTTATGCTTTGCAATTTTTAGGTTTGGAAATTTTAAGGCTTGGAAATTTCTATGCTTTGAAATTTTAAAGCTTGGAAATTTCTATGCTTTAAAATTTTAAGGCTTGGAAATTTCTATGCTTTGAAAATTTAAGGCTTGGAAATTTCTATGCTTTAAAATTTTAATGCTTGGAAATTTCTATGCTTTGAAATTTTAAGTCTTGGAAATTTCTATGCTTTGAAATTTTAATACTTGAAAATGTCTATGCTTTGAAATTTTTAGGTTTAGAAATGTTAAGATTTGGAAATTTCTATGCTTTGAAGTTTTTAGATTTGGAAATTTCTATGCTTTGAAATTTTTAGGTTCGGAAATTCCTAATGCCCGAAATTTTAAGATTTGGATATTTCTATGCTTTGAAATTTTTAGATTTTAAATGTCTGCGGTTGAAAATTTCCTAAAATTTGAAGTTTCCACATTTTTAAATTGGTATCTGTCGAGACTTTCAGACTTTCCAATTTTTGTGGCTATAATTAACGATCTTTATTTTTTAATTGGAAGAATGATAGTAATATCCAACTTTGATATGGAAATGTTCGCTGTGCTGTGGGAATATTATATTTAAATGTATAGACGTTCGACTATAAACGAGTTAGTGTGGCTAAGACTAGGAAGACTTAAAAGCAGACTTATTAAAACTCTGTGAAAATATTGGACAGCTATTTTCAGCCTGGTCATCGATACTTTATTAATAAATTGAATATCTCATTTTTAATTAAACACCTTCCCATATTAAACCAATTATGTTAACTAAAACAACCATAATGTTACGTATATCTAGTTTTTACCACTTTTTGCAATACTACTTCATATTTTCTGCATCGAAATCACAAAGTGTTAATTTAAGCGAGAATTAATTTTGTGCTCCGAAAAGTACTTAATTTACCGTGCCTTATTTATCACAGACACTTGTTTCATTTTGTACAGCCGAACGGGGGTCATTGACCTTTACCTTTACTGTACAGTTTAAGAATTCTTAATCCCGCGAAATGTGAAGGAAATACCACCACGTAGGAATCTCTCGACGTGGAAATTTATTCGCGTTGAAATTTCAAAGCTTAGGAATTTAACGACGCTGAAATTTCCAGTTTTGAAAAATCCAAAACTCAAGACTCTTAGGTGTTAAGTTTTTTAAATTTTTTCGGATATTGATAAATTTCATTTTCGTCGATAATACTGATAATTCATCTTCGTAATTAAAATTCCTGAGTTGTCTAAATTAATGGTTGTTGACATCAACGATTAATGCGTAGATTTTCCTTTATCTATCATTCGAATGGGGGAAGAAGCATTTGGTTATCGGTGGCTATAAAATTCATTTAAAATTCAAATCTAAAACTGAAGATACGCAAGCGAACGTAATTTACGGTGTTACTTTACGAACAAGTTTTACCAGATACACGGGAATCAGTCTTTCTAGAATGCTGCAGGTCCTGTTTGCACTTGGAAAGTTTAAGACACTCTCCAGAAATCCATCATCCTGTCTGAAATGTTATCGGAAATTTCAGAACCGCGAGAAGTTCGTGTCTGCGGAGAGTAAATAGTTCAAAAGTATCATTAAAAATTGCATAGAGTAACTTTGAGAAAATTTTGAGAATAAAGAAAAAGAAATTAGAAAACAACACAGTCAGATTTGTCGCCATACTTTCGAAAACGTTTAATAATAATAATAATTAGTAATTAGCAGCGTTTATTTCGTGGAATATAATTAATTTTCAATTGTACCTGCGTGTAGAAGTCGATTAGAATATTTTTTTATGTTTTATATATCCTGATCAATGAAAAATAGATCGATATATAATAAAATAAAGTATAACATAAATATTTATAATACAATAAAATTTCTATGCATCGAAAACTTCTGCTTTTTGAAAGTTGTACACGACAATTAAATTTGATTTATTTGCACTGTAGAATATTTTCCAATTTCGTTAATTTTTTAATTTCTGTTTACTGTGAAGATATCTAGACCCTTGAAATATTTGTGTTCTGAAATTCCTATATTTTAAAAATTCTACTGATGAAAATTTCCACGCATTTCCATTGCTGTAAATTTCCGAAGCGCAGAAATTTATGCGAATTGCATTTTCGCGAACGTTTGACATTTCAACGCCGTGAAATTCTTGAGAAACTTGAGAAATTTCTATATTCTATGCTTGAAAATTTCTATGCTTAAAAATTCCAAGATTTGAAATTTCTATGCTTAAAAATTCCAAGTTTTGATGTTTCTATGCTTGAAAATTCAAGAATTTGAAAATTCCAAGTTTTGCAATTTCTATGCTTGAAAATTCCAAGGTTTGAAATTTCTATGCTTGAAAATTCCAAGGTTTGAAATTTCTATGCTTGAAAATTCCAAGATTGGAAATTTCTATGCTTGAAAATTCCAAGATTTGAAATTTCTATGCTTAAAAATTCCAAGTTTTGACGTTTCTATGCTTGAAAATTCCAAGGTTTGCAATTTCTATGCTTGAAAATTGCATTTTCGCGAAAGTTTGACATTTCTACGCCGTGAAATTCTTGAGAAACTTAAGAAATTTCTATATTTTGAAAATTCTACTGATGGAAATTTCCAAAACGCAGAAATTCATGCGAATTGCATTTTCGCGAACGTTTGACGTTTCTATGACGTGAAATTCTCGAGAAACCTCGAAATTAAGATTCACGAGGGAACCCTTCAGCATTATTTTTGAAGCAACGCTGCAATTAAATGGAACAAAGTTCATTTCAGTGGGAGGCTTTTGAGGTCCCACTGTATTTTCTTGAACATTGCTTGCCAGAAGAATATCGTTCCGACGTTCGAAGGATAGGAGAATCTGGCTCGTGGAAAATTCTATGGTTGCATCACGAACAGGAAAATACATAAATGTTATTTATCTTTATTGCTCGCACGAAGGCTACCGGCGCTCATCAACATTTGTAAATAATAATTTCGCACAATTGCAAAAAGAAACTCTCACATCGATTTTTTATAAAATTATTCATATCGTTCATTAAATTGATCAATATTAATTATTTATCTAAATACAGAATAATTGTTTAAAACTAACAGTCCTGAATATTATCTGTGAAAAAATATTCCAAGTGATTATGAAAAAAAAAGAAATTATGCAATGTAGAATAACAATTGTAATTCTGCGAAAAAATTTGTTATAACGCGTACGTGTCGTGCAAACATGAATAACAAATGTCGCAAATCGAATATAAAATGAAGTGTTCTGCTCTCTGAAAGCGTTCCGTCACGGATTTTACTGGAATTTACGTCCTCTTGGCATAATATTTCGATCACGTACGGCATTTGTTACTTTCACGTTTCTTCGAATTCACGAAGACTATCGGGAAGCGTGGCAGCGAAAAATCTGCACGACTTTTCCGCGAGAAACAAGTAACTCCGTACGGTTTGCTTAACCTTTCCGAGATCGGCGTGCTCTATTTAATGCCGTCGACATTTCACCGGCGAATCCAACACACTTGCTAGGCATCCTGGAGTTTTTTATGTGGAATACGATTAGAGATCGCTTGAAAAATTAATTGGTGATTATTCGATTTCAAATTGTTGTACAATTTGTGTTTGTGAGCATTTTTATTTCTATGCTTGAAAATTTCAAGATTTTAAATTTCTATGCTTGAAAATTCCAAGTTTTTAAATTTCTATGCTTTGAAAATCCATGCTTTGAAAATTCCATGCTTTAAAATTTCTATGCCTGAAAATTCCATGTTTTGAAAACTCTATGCGTTGAAAATTCCATGCTTTGAAATTTCTATGCTTCAATATTCCAGATTTTGAAATTTCTATGCTTCAAAATTCCAAGTTTTGAAATTTCTATGCTTTAAAGTTCCAAGTTTTGAAATTTCTATGCTTCAAAATTCCATGCTTTGAAAATTCTATGCTTTGAAATTTCTATGCTTGAAAATTCCAAGTTTGGAAATTTCTATGCTTGAAAATTCCAAGTTTGGAAATTTCTATGGTTTGAAAATTCCATGCTTTATATTTCTATGCTTGAAAATTCCAAGATTTAAAATTTCTATGCCTCAAAATGCCAAGATTTGAAATTTCTATGCTTCAAAATTACTATACTACAAAAATTCCAAAAATTAAAACTTCTATGCTTCAAAGTTTCCAAGATTCTAACTCTCTATGCTTCAAGATTTCCAACATTGGAAATTTCCATGTTCCAACAAAAACACTTTGAAATTTCGACGTCTACAAGGCTGTCGATCATGAAATTCCTATGTTTCAAAGTTTATACGCCCTGAGGTTCTTAGTCCATGAAATTCCTATGGTGTGAATTTTCACTACGAATATATATCCACCCATTTACTAACACAAGATCATTTTAAACACGTTGCTCGGCATTGCGCCACCTGATCGATTAAATTTCTAATCCTTATACCGTGTAAATCAATCGAAATTCGCAATTATGTAATTTTACTGAATTTATTAAACACAGTGTCAAGTGAGTACTATAAATAGCATGTTTCTATGCGATACATTAACAGCTTTCACGTTTTCCACGGATAAAACGAGTATTTTAAATCGCGAGGTTGCGCTATTTAAATCAACTGCACGGGTGAAAGCTTAGATATTCGTGGAAGGATTAGAGCGACATGCTGTCTGCATATAATTAGACGTATTCACAACTGTTTGCCTAGAATCCGTTTAGAATGATTCCCTTGAAAGTCTTGATTTACTAGATTTTCTCTTAAGATTCCTTAAGATAAATATTTCTTTCCCATTAGTATTCATTTAGAGACTAAAACTATATTTTTACTTCAATTTTTTTTATTCCACTTTGAAATTAAAATTTCAATAGATATAGAAAAATTTAAAAGAAATCAGTTGTATTTTTTAAGTAAATTTTGCACATTTAATAGAAATATTAATGTTTCTTTTTAATATAAGAAATTTAATATATAAATTTGAAAAAATTATTTCGACTTTGTGGTAGGAGTGAAACAATGTTCGATTTCGAATTATTTATTCGATTTATAGATCCATAGATCGATGCAAAATTCCATTGTGTGTCTTCCGAAGAATTTCTGGCGGCAGAAGATTTAAGGCGCGGAAATATCGCCATGTAGGAATTTCAAGGCGTGGAAATTTCAAAGCAGAGAAATATCACGACACGCAGGAATTTCAAAGGCCAAGAATATTCGACGTACACAAAATTTCGAGAACCCAGTCCATAGAATTTTCAAAACCTTAAATTGTTTAATTTACACACTTTAAATCGTCCATATTTTTATTCGTAAATATTTCAAATGTTTAAATATTCTCAAAGAAATTTCAGTACATTGACATTTTTTATTAGGAGACAAAATATTGAAATTTCAAAAAATCGAAAGTATTTTGTTCAAAAATTTAAAAACCCTGGCCGTTCGATACGTAGAAATTTTTTATTAAAAACGTCTCTCGTACTAAAATATAATTTTTTGTTATTCTTTCGTATTAAAAATAATTTCACATTCCTGGGAAAAAAATGACTAACAGCGTCCATTATTTATTGTCATCCACGGAAGGTCTTTGATCCTAATTGACACAATTTCCATTTAATCTTCATTCATTAATAATTAAATACGTCACTCGCCTCGAAACCTGTTTACGTAATAATCATTCAACGAGGAATAATTATCTGTTTTTTGCGTCCCATTGTCCCGTTGAAAAGGCTGCACGCAAAACACGCGGGTCTCGCGTTTCTTTTTTAGAACATATTAATTCGCTAGCAAACAACGCGATGAGGAAAAATGTTGCCCGTGCAGAACCTGTTTGTTGGTGACACAAGGCGTTTTCTGAAACTGCGAAAAATTGCGTGGAAATATTTGAAAACTTCTGCGTAATTTTTCTTGAATTTTATCTAACTTTCCCACGCCATAAATAAATAAATAAAAATTAAAATTTCACTCTAATTTTGATAATATGATAAATTTTAAAAAATGACAATTTCGTCAAAGTATCTCATTAAATTATTGATATAGAACAAAATTTTTCAAAGCTTAGAAATTCTAAAGAGTAGAAATTTCAAAGCGTAGAAATTTAAAAGAGTGGAATTTTCAAAGCGTGGAATTTTCAAAGCATAGAATTTTCAGAGCGTAGAATTTTCAAGGCATAGAAATTTCAAACCGTAGAAATTTCAAGGCGTAGAAATTTCAAGGCGTAGAAATTTCAAAGCGGGGAATTTTTAAAGCGTGGAAGTTACAAGGCGTAGAAATTTCAAAGCTTAGAAATTCGAAAGTGTAGAAATTTCAAAGCTTAGAAATTCTAAATTGTAGAAATTTCAAAGCGTAGAAATTTCAAAACTTAGCAATTGTTTAAATACCTAGTGTTATTTTATTAAATTTAATTTATAAATGAGAAAAATTAGAGAAAATATCATTGAGTTTCAGCGAATTTAACACCTGTTCTTCATATTTATTCTGCTATCACAAAAAGTTGATTTTTTCCCCATTGACATTCGAATACCAAAAAGAAAAATCGAACAGTCTCTCCTAGATTTTAATACATCTACATTTCGTCGTTGGAATTACACATTTTCCGAATAGCTCGTCCGTCAGAAGACGACGATGCGATTCACTTAGCGCGTAATGTAATTTCCGAGATTAAAATTGCTCTATCGAGGAACGCACGGTGGAAATAATATTCCTAATAGAGCGGAAACAATTTTCTTGGGTTCGCGATATCGAAATCAGCGTTTCGCTCGCGGCGATGTCATCTTGATATTAATCCCCGATCCGCTTGGAATTTCGGTTATTGGAGAAGCGGCGAGGTGAATGGGGCCCCCTGCGGAATTCCATTCATGAAAATACGGGCTTTCTAAATTTAACCGTAATGCATCTTGTTAATTCGCCGGTGACAACGGGAAAAGGGGGACGTGTCACAATTTATTAATGTTACGGGATAGGAAGCAAGATATTGCAAGTTTCACCGTAAATTAGAAAATTGTTGTCTTATCGCTACTAAAGAGCACTAATTGCTGTTTCAAATACGCGGATATTTTGTAATATAATTTACCGCGGGTCGCTGTAAATTATTAATAATTAAGACGAAGATAATTAATTTTAAAAAATATGTGCATGGAAAAATTTCCAGCGTTGAAATATTAGTGCGTGGATATTTGCACGTCTATGCTTCGAAATTTCTATGCTTGGAAATTCGAAGTTTTGAAATTTCTATGCTTGAAAATTCTATGCTTTGAAATTTCTATGCTTGAAAATTCTAAGTTTTGAAATTTCTATGCTTGAAAATTCCGTGCTTTGAAATTTCTATGCTTGAAAATTCCAAGTTTTGAAATTTCTATCCTTGAAAATACTATGCTTTGAAAATTCCATGCTTTGAAATTTCGATGCTTGGAAATTCCAAGTTTTGAAATTTCTATCCTTGAAAATACTATGCTTTGAAAATCCATGCTTTGAAAATTCCATGCTTTGAAAATTCCATGCTTTGAAAATTCCACGCTTTGAAAATTCCATGCTTTGAAATTTCGATGCTTGGAAATTCCAAGTTTTGAAATTTCTATGCTTGAAAATTCCAAGTTTTACAATTTCTATGCTTGGAAATTCCAAGTTTTGAAATTTCTATGCTTGAAAATTCCAAGATTGGAAATTTCTATGCCTGAAAATTCCAAGATTTGAAAATTCCCACAAATTTTATTATCATAATTTTATCATCCCCAGTTTCCATAAAATCTACCCGAGAAAAAAAATTGATGTACGTCAAAGGTCATAATTAACAATAGTAGTATATACTTTGATCACGTGATCGTGACATAATTCATATATACGTAAATCAACGCTACTCGATTTCCAAGAATAACATTTCCCGCGTTGATTTTCTCACACGACCGGTTACATACGCGGCCTTGGAATGAAAATGCATCTTCAGAAGCTCTGCCGTCTCGCGGATCGCTTCAATTTAACCGCAACCCGATGAAACGAATCGTATTCAATTTGATTTTCCACGTGAATCCAATCGACCCGCGTCACGATGTCGGCCCGTGCCGATCGTGATCGCTATAATCAATTAGGATGAGGATATAATATGAGGGGAACAGATGCCACGTGTCAAACAGTTTCCACCCGTGGAGCCTTGAATGTATTGGTCGAATGGATATATCATGGATCGAGGATTTTATTCTATTTTTAGCGGGGAAAAATTGTCAGATTAATTTCCATTCGTTTTCGTGAGACGGGATCGTTCGACGGCGAATGAAACCGTTTCATCTGGAGACCTTTGGTTTAAATTCGTTTTCTCAATGGTGTTTGTGTGTTTGATATGATACGTTGTTATTGTTGCTGGCAGGTTGAATCAATCGTTTTAATGAAATGGATTTTTTATGGAATAATACATACAATTTGTTTTCTTATTTAACAGCGTGTATAAATAGAAATAGGAATTTCCAGGCGAAGGCAATCTTGTGGCGCAGGAATTTCAAAGCGTTGAAATTTCAAGGCATAGAAATTTTAAAGCGTGCAATTTTTAAAGCGCAGAAATTTCAAAGCGTAGAAATTTCAAAGCATAGAAATTTAAAAGCATAGAAATTTGAAAGCTTAGAAATTCTAAAGCGTAGAAATTTCAAAGCTTAGAAATTCTAAACCGTAGAAATTTCAAGGCGTAGAAATTTCAAAGCATCGAATTTTCAAAGCGTGGAAATTACAAGGCGTAGAAATTTCAGAGCGTAGAAATTTAAAAGCGTGGAATTTTCAAAGTGTGGAAATTTCAAAGCGTGGAAATTTCAGAGCGTAGAAATTTCAAAATTTAGAAATTTCAAAGCGTAGAAATGTCAAAGCGTAGAAATTTCAGGCGTAGGAATTTTAAAGCCTATAAATTTTAAAGCTTAGGAAATACAAAGCGTAGAAATTTCAAGGCGTAGAAACTCAAACTTTAGAAATTCCAAAGCTTAGAAATTTTACAGCCTATAAATTTTAAAGCTTAGAAATTTTAAAACCTATAAATTTTAAAACTTAGAAAATACAAACCTTAGAAATTTGAAAGCATAGAAATTCGATGGACAACAATTTGAAGGCGTAGAAATTCGATGCACTGCAATTTGAAAGCATACTACTTTTATACACAACAATTTGATAGCGTAAAAACAATAATCTGTTCGGTCAGCGATCAATTCTCATCAGGCTTGATCGTAGTTAATTTATCAATCACCTTCTAATCAACATCCAAAGTCACAATCATACTGTTCCCAGCGTTCCCTTGCATGATATTTCATTTTGCAAATCGAGTTACGCGTAAAAGTGTATCACATTCCAAACGTGAAAACGATAAAAACAATTTGCTCGCGTTCCAACATAAACGTGTAAGCGATTCGCGATTACCCGATAACAAAGTTATTATTCGAAAGCAGATATATGATGATCGCGGAGTGATGCGATCGATTAGGAAACAATTTGTATCAATAGAAAAAGATTATCTTGACGGATGCATATCTTTGGTGACCAGGTCTTCGGCAACGATAGGAGAATCTCGGTAGTTGCTGACACAGAAAGCAGATCGTTAACGACGGGGCTTCCCTTATCCAATTATCAGACGAGCTTTCCTTTATTACCTGTCCGGCACTTTGCTAAAAATTTGCGCCAAGATACGGAAACTCTGATTTTAGACATTTTTCGTGGACTTCGAGGCGCTGGGATTTTTGCATTTGAAAATTTTTGGACAGTAAATTTTGGAGCACTGTAATTTCTGTGCTGGACATTTTTATGATTGAAAATTGGAACATCTTAGAATTTCTAAGCGCCGAAATTTGAACGCTTTGGGATTTCTGCGCACTGAAATTTGAACGCTTTGTAATTTCTAAGCACTGAAATTTGAACGCTTGGAATTTCTAAGCACCGAAATTTGAACGCTTGGAATTTCTAAGCGCCGAAATTTAAACGCTTTGGAATTTTTGCGCACTGAAATTGTAAAGCCTTGAAGTTTCTGCGCTTTGAAATTCGAACCCGCAAAATTTGTACGCCTGGAAATTTCAGCGCCCCGAATTTCCTACGCCCTAAAATTCCTACGCTTAAATTTCTACACTTTCAAAAATCGAATTTAAAAAATTCTCCACCCAGAAGTATTTCCCCATCTAAATTTACGTCCATTAAAAATTTAACCCTATGATATTTACACTTTCTCAAAAAATAAACAACAAATCTCTACCCAACCCCGAAAAAACAGTATCGTTTACCGAAAATTCTAAAATTTGCCGATCAAAGTCCCTCAATTTGGCAGAAAATGCCTTATTTACATAATTCTATGTTATATTGTCACGCGTCCTCGCAGCCACCGCGTGCGTGCGTGGCTCTCAATATTTCCACGAAGAAATCCATCCATCCTCGAAATAATCTAGGATGTAATATCCCGTCCGTTGGTGAACCATTAATATACAAAACCGATTTCGCAAGGAAACGTGCACCAAACGTGGCCGATGGCCGTGGACCGAAATAAACTCATTTCAGAAGCACTCGTCGACTGCATGGCTCTCTCGTTTCTCTCTCTTCTCCTCTCTCCCTCTATTTCGATTTCTTCTTCTCGAGTCTCTCTCTCTTTTTCTTTTTCTTTTTCTCTCTCTCTTACCGCGGGACTTGCTTTGTCAATTAGCGACTCCATTATTCGTGCTTTCATTCGCGCTTTACACACCTAAACGTAGTTTTTTCAACGGAGTTATCGTGATTATCCGTCGAGGTCGTAAACTTTTTTAACAGTTTGCTCGTTAACCTGTTCATTGGATGGATTTGTCGAGCACTCGGTTGATAAGGGATTCTGGAATTTTCCTGGGAGTTTTTTTTTTTGGTGGACTGAAATTATTGGGTCTAAAGGAATTATACTGAGAAGAGAGAATTCTGGGAGTTAGAATTTCGAGGCGTAGAAAAGTCAGTGGAAAGTTTTAGAGCGTAGAAATGTCTCTGCCTGGAAATTTAAAGCGTAGAAATATCTCTGCGTGGAAATTTAAAGCGTAGAAATATCTCTGCTTGGAAATTTAAAGCGTAGAAATGTCTCTGCGTGGAATTTTAAAGCGTAGAAATATCTCTGCGTGAAAATTTAAAGCCTGGAAATATCTCTGTGTAAAAATTTGTAGGAATACTTATATCCTGTGAAGAAATTGTAATGTATTTGAACATCGAAACGCAGAAATAAATATTCTTAAAATTTCCAAAAGGTTACAATTCAAGAGTTTTCAAACACCATGCGATTTCAATCAGATTTCAGTGGAAACTTTTGATTTCAGGTTCAGCAATTCCTGAGAGACATGAAGGAGCATTCAGCCTCCCGTTTCGAAGGCAGAGATGTACCTCAAAGATCTCAAAGTAGCGCGGCAAGCCTTATGTCCATAGGCGCCGATATATCACCAAGTTCTTCCCACTTCTTCGAGGTAATATCAAACTTTACGAAGATAAACGAAAGCTTTCTTTCATAGAAATAACACCGCCTTGTCAAATTAATTTAATACAGAATTTCTTCATATTTATTTTATTAAAGTAAAATCACGTTAAAGTGAAATTTTATATTAATTTATATATTGTTTGCATTATTATACGAAATCAAAATGGAAAATATTATTGTCAATGTTAATAAATTCAATTTTATTCCACACATAATCAAAAAACGTGTATGATTCAAGTTGCAACATAAGGAACGCTCGTTTTTATAATTGATTCTTTATGCACGTTTTATGTTGATAACATCGCTCGCTGTATTTTAAATTTTAAATGACGAGATGGAGGTTTACGGAAAGTGTCTTCGTCATTTCTTATTGTTTCCATTCTTCAATACGAATGAAAATCAAACATGCATTAATAATGAAAAGAATTAATTAACATTAATGATTAATTTTTAATAAAACATAACAGTTTTACTAGTTTGAAATGTTACACCTGTTTCAACGCGATAAAATATTTCACTTTAATAATCTCGTTTTTATTTTTTCAGGTACTTTATATCGGAAAAATCAAAGTGTCTCATCCAAAGGTATCCGAGACCTTTATCGATGATGCCCTCGTAAGGTTTCGGGTTCACGGTCTTGAGAAATCGCGACCATCGGCGAGTAATATTCTGTCAGAGTATCAGCAGCTCCAACGTCAATCCACTTTAACGTCTTCCAGCAACAGGAGAAATAGCACAGTGAGTACATAGTAATTCTGTGACAAATACACTTGTTCTACTTAAGTAGTAAATCTCAATGCTATTTGAAGAAAAGAAGAAACATATTTGGAATTTCCAGTTGCACAGATATATAAAATCTGAGATTTTAAATCACAGAAATTTCAAAGAACATTCCATTCTTGGAAAATAATGTTATTGTGCGTGGAAATTTAGAGCGTAGAAATATCACTGCGTGGAAATTTAAAGCGTAGAAATATCTCTGCGAGCAAATTTAGAGCGTGGAAATTTAAAGCGTAGAAATATCTCTGCGTGAAAATTTAAAGCGTAGAAATATCTGTACCTGGAAATTTAAAGCCTAGAAATATCTCTGCGAAGAAATTTAGAGCGTAGAAAAGTCTGTGCGTGGAAATTTAAAGCCTAGAAATATCTCTGCGAAGAAATTTAGATCGTAGAAATATCTCTGCGTGGAAATTTAGAGCGTCGAAATATTTATGCGTGGAAAATTAAAGCGTAGAAATATCTCTGCGTGGAAAGTTAAAGCGTAGAAATATCGCTGCATAGAAATTTAAAGCGTAGAAATATCTGTGCGTGGAAATTTAAAGCGTAGAAATATCTCTGCGTGGAAATTTAAAGCGTAGAAATTTCAAAACTTAGAAATTTTAAAGCATAGAAATTTCAAGGCTTAGAAATTTCAAAGCTTAGAAATTTCAAGGCTTAGAAATTTCAAAGCTTAGACATTTCAAAGCGTAGAAATTTTAAAGCGTAGAAATTTCAAAACTTATCATTTTTAAAATAAACGGTCCAATTATAATGTTATAAAAATTCATAGAAAAAGTCCCAGTTTTAAATAAACAATTATTAATATTATTTTATTATTTCAGGAGTCCAGCGCAAGCGAGACGGGGAGTATAGAGAACGTTTCCGGGGGAATCGTGTCGCCAATTAATCCCCTGGGTGTACCCTCGACGCTCACCGGGTCCGTGGAAACCTTCCCTAAAACCACGAACCCTATCCCTTTCGAGAAAGATGAACAGGGAGAGAAAACAGAAATTCCGGCCGCGATGCAGGTGCCGGAAGTCATGCGGAACCGGGCGTCTTCCACTGGGAGTGTGCTGAGCTCCAGGAGGGACTCAGCGGTGAAAGCGAACGACGAACATAATCGAACGATGCTCTTCCAGGTGGGAATTAAAGGGAAAATGAATGGCATGATCTGATGAAGATGTTTTAAATTTATTAAGTAATTACTCGCGGTAGATTAATGTGAGAGGAGGAAATTGAAATGAATTTTTTAAATTAAAGAATTATAATTATACATAATATTTATATTCAAGAATTTGAATTCAAGTTATATTGAATTTATATTTTTTTCAGAAACTTTAAGGCTTTCTGACTTAATTGGTATTTTTATGATTTCTGTATCTCTTGTAGTTTGAGAGTTACAAATTTTCAAAAATAGCCATGTAGAAAATTTTGACTGCCTGTAACTTAAAAGATATTTAATATTTTGAAAATTCCTTCAAATGGGTATTTTTTCGGCATTACCTATAATATATAAAGATTGTATCAAAATCCCTGACATGACATAATTATATTATAGAATAGAATTATATTATATATAATTATTTTTATAGAATATCAGAATTATATTATACAATTACATAGCTGTGCATTCGAGAAACTTGTCCTGATCTAACGTTGAATTCCAGGTAGGCAAACATGATTTGAGATTGATCAGCCCTGACAGAAAGCAGGTACTTCTTCACAAACAACTGAGAGACGTCGCGAGCTGTGTTCAGGGAATCAGAAATCCGGAGCATTTCGGTTTCATTTGCAAAGAGAATAACATCGAGTTTTTCATTGGCTATGTGTTCAAGTGCCAATCGGAGTCTGTTGCCGACGATCTCGTCGCAGGTGAGACAAGTTTCATATTTTTGCTGTTAAAATAAAAATGAGAGAAAATAATGATGAAATTGTGTTTTGTTTTATTTTAGCGATCACACAGGCGTTCGTCGGGACTTGTGACGTCACGCGAAAAGAAAGGTATCCAGTGTTTTCCTGCGAACACTGCCCGATGTATTGGTATAACAAGTTGTGCCAGGAAATCGAAGGTAACTTGTTTTCCTGGTTACTGTTAAACTATACCATTATGATCATCTTTTGGACGAGATATGTTTTGTAATATTGTTCTATTCGTTTTATTTTTCCATTGATACAACGAAATAGTTTTAGTAAATGAAAATAAATCTATTTAATAGAAACACCTTGCAGTGGTATCGATTAGAATCTTCAGTTATGTATGCTATAGTTGTACTGTGTATGAAACTAAACATTTGTTGATTATTACCAATTGGAAATTTGGAAATTTAAAGTATAGAAATATCTCTGTGTGGAAATTTAAAGTGTAGAAATTTCAGAGCAGAAATTTCAAAGCGCAGGAATTTCAAAGCTTAGAAATTTTAAAGCGTACAAATATCTCTGTGTGGATATTTACAACGTAGAAATATCTATGCGTGGAAATTTAAAACATGGAAACTTTAAGGCATGGAAAAATGAAAATTAGAAAATCTGCAAGTCACAGAAAATGTATTGTCTAGTTTCTTAGCACTGACTGTTCTTTCTCTGATTCTATTAATTATCGTTGCAGGACAGAACGACAGAAAGACTCAAAATATCATCTTCTCGCGGATGGAACTGCTGCCGGAAGATGAACAGGAAATTGTCGTTAGCAAGTACAAGAGCGCCGAATCCGCTGGCGGCACCGGCTCGACCTTGCGAGAACAGAATCAATTTCTGATTAGGTTACTGAGGGCTCACTGTGAGTCGAAACAGGCGAGACATGTTCACGACACCGCTGAGAACAGGTGAATTTTGTTTCTCGTCTCTATAAGTGTCTAGAACTCAAAAATATTAAATTTACTCTAATAAACATTATAAAAAAGTAGTTATTTAGCTAAAAAATATTGAGTTATATTTTAATTTAGAAAATTAATGTTAGTCGGTTTGCTTGTGGAAAAGATAGATGTCAGAAAAATGGTAAATTTTAAGCGTAGCATCTGAATTAATGTTTATATTTAATTTTAGAGACAATTTCATGATGAACACAACTTATATTTCATGAGAATACAACTTAGGATCAACAAATGAAATCAGATTTTATAAAAACACCTATATAAATATGTAAAATCTGCCTTGAATTTCCAAACGTTACATATAATCATTCCACAGTAATTTTACTTCAAGTTTCATTATAATAGTTCTAAGAACTATCATTACGGATAATATTTAACTCTAGAAATACCAAGTATAATCCTTCAAAGTCCACAATTATTCAATTTAATACTGATATCAAATAAATACTCTTTAAAATGTGTTTAAAATAATCAATATCAAGTAATTTGGTATTTCTACGATTAACAATAATTCACTATTTAATAAATCAATACCTTAATGAAGTACATAACAAATAATTATCTTTCAGGAGCGAATTCCTGAACCAATACCTAAGCGTGGGCGTCTTCATGAAAGCGAAACGTTCATTAACGAACAGCTTTGACAATTTGATGAAAAGAAAAGGTTCGCGGGACGACCTTGGCCTCGGCTCGCACCTGAGAGATCCGAGCCACCTGAACACTGTGATACAAAAGAGCGGTAGCCAGAGCCCTGATATTTCACGGCAACCGTCCATTGCTGACACGTCCCCTGATGCGAGCAGACCTAGGTCTCTTCGTGTCTCACCTGAGCAACAGCTGACTGTGAACACCGGACCAAAAAGTTCTATGATGGACATGTACGTGTGCTGTAGACACTTTCAATTTGTTGGAAAGAAGATTAGAAGTTTTATCATTTACAGAACAGTCTTTATTTGACAATTTTTTAAGATTTTATTTGAGGATAAGCATATTTATCCAATGGTTTTCAATTTATCCAATTAATCCTCGGTCGTTCTAGTGTTAATATTATTATATTTTGTAAAACGTCGTGTCTTCTTTAAAATAACTTAAATTTGCGTGGCATTCAATGGATTAATCTTTAGCTTTCAAAGGAATTATTAAATTACAAAGTTTCTAGTTCACATTTTAGATTAATTACACGTTGATGTGATGTAAATTTCTTGCCAATCTAATTCGAACGACCCTGTTTCAAAATGTTAATTTTTTGGAAACTCAGTTTGCACGGTTCGTGAATTAAAACAATGATAACATATATAATAATATAATACCTTATGTGTGAACCACCGTTATTAATTAAGGAATCTTTTACAGCTTTTTAAAGGTGGGAAATTCGCCGAAAATGTCACCCACCGAGTCAGAGGGAAACAATGCAATGCAATCGAATAGTTCCTGGAGGCAAGCTATTCTGAACCGAGTAGTGACTCCCGGAAAAGATCACGATAAAGAGAGCGATAAGGCGGGTAATATTAACAGTATGATGAAAACGCCACAGGCTCCTGCGAAACACAGGTCGAAACAGGAATTAAGAGATCTTTGGAAAAAGGCGATCAACCAGCAGCTAATTCTTATAAGAATGGAGAAAGAAAACGCTAGGCTTCGAGGTATATTTTATTTTAAGTATAAAAAAGACTGTCAATTAATGTATTATAATACGGTAATATTATATATAATATTATAATGCAATGTCAATTAATTTATTATAATACTAAAATAATATATAATATTATTTAATTGAGGTAATTAAAATTTCAGTACGACAAGAGGAGGCGACCGTCAAAAGGATAAAACTGGAATACGACGAACTTAGTAGCTGCGCACGAGAATTGGTCGAAGTTTGGGATCTTCTCGTCAGCAAAGAATCTAGAGTCTCCACGAAATGTGATAATCAAATGCTTTTACACGCAATCAAACAAGGTGAATTTTTATTCGCAGTATTTCCCGTCGAAATAATCACACCTCATCAACTTGGTGTAAATAGATCTATTTAGAAAGGGCTGTTGATAATAAAACTCGAATACAATAACGAATTAATATTATAGAGAACGAAGCTAGTCCCAAGTTATCGCGAGCGAGTAAAATAAACGAAGTAATATTTTCAGAAATAACAATATTTCCTGCGAATTAGTTTCTTTTTTAAGGTACAGTGTTTTTTTTTAATACAGGTGTACCGAAAGGGAAACGCGGTGAAGTATGGCAGTTCTTGGCCGAGCAATTCTGCCTGAAACAACCACCGATAGATACACGTGATTTTCCGAACTATAATACACCGTACGAGTTGCTGTTGAAGCAACTTACGTCCCAGCAGCACGCGATCCTCATCGATTTGGGAAGGACGTTTCCCAATCATCCCTATTTCAGCTCCGCGTTGGGACCTGGACAGTTGGCACTGTTTAATTTGCTGAAAGCTTACTCGCTGTTGGATCACGAAGTTGGATACTGTCAGGGACTCAGTTTTGTGGCTGGTGTGCTCTTGTTACATGTGGGTATTGTTTTAAAGTTGTAATTGTGAAATTCACTGCGTAAGAATTTTGAGACGAGTAGATTTTAATGCATAAGAACTTTTTATTTGGGTTATTCGTACAAGTTTATTTTGTACATAGGAGTATTAAATGTATAGGAATGAGTATATTTAAATTAGTGACCAGCGATGGACTCAAGATTTATATATGTCAGAATTTATAGTGTTAAGTCCATTACTGAAAACTAATCTAAATATAGAAATATTCAGTAAATATTATAATAGTAAATATAGAAAGTTTAAGCATAGAAATTTAAAGCGCAGAAGTTATAAGTGTAGAAATTTTAAGCGTAGAAATTTTAAGTGTAAAAATCTTAAGTATAGAAATATGTATTCATATTTTTGTTTTATCTTTTACCAGATGTCAGAAGATCAAGCGTTCTACCTCCTCCGTCATCTAATGTTTCGAAGAGGCCTAAGGAAACTCTACCTTCCCGACATGGCGGCGTTACAATTGTACTTATACCAATTGTCACGATTGTTACACGACAGGCTTCCAGCAATTTACAATCATTTCGATAAACACGAAGTCTCGCCCACGTTATACGCCGCCCCATGGTTATTAACATTATTCGCCAGTCAATTCCCATTGGGTTTTGTCACTAGAGTTTTCGGTGAGCAGAAACATTTGTTAATACTGTTACAAATTTAAAAACAAAAAAATCTCCGTTCTTTCGAACACCGATAACTATGCGAGAAATAAGAAATATTGTTATTCGTCCGAAGTGAGAGAAATTCGACGAATTTCGATGATTCGTTGCAGATTTACTGTTCCTGGAGAGCACGGAAGTTCTGTTCCGCGTGTCAATGGCGTTACTGGAGGATCACCAGGATCAGTTGTTGTCTTGTGATAGTTTCGAGGAGATTATGGAATACCTTAAAGTAAGAAACTTATACTTATTGGCAGTTGTGACTTTGTTGGATATGTTTATGGATATATATTTTATGATTTATTTATTTTATTTATATATTTTATGTTTTTACCTATATACTTTATGAATTACAGTGTTTTTCTTGGTAATAAATAACGAATTTTTAAAAATTTCAGACTCGTGTGCCTGCTGTGGACAAGGAAATCTTAGACCGCGTGATGAAACGCGTATTCTATCCGGACTTAGATATTTCGAAACAATTGAACGAGTATAGAGTAGAGTATCAAGTGTTACAGGAAGAAATGATGTCGGTGAAACCGCAGATCGAAAATCTAGAGAAATTCAAGTTACTTAACAAGCAGCTCACGCAAGAAGTTTCTCAACTGAGCGAGCAACTCGAGGTAATTTCAACTCTGATAAATACAGTGGGTAAAATAACTTATAAATATAAAGCTAAAAGAATGTTAAATACGATGCAGATAGTATTTTCACCCACTGTATTCTTATTTGCATTTAATTTTATAAATATACTCCCTCTGTCCCATAATACTCGATAGTTTTCATTTCTTTTCGCTACTTATCCAAATATATGGCTTAATTTCAATTTTTTCGTATGAGTTTAATATTTTTGGAAAAATAAACTACTCTTCAATAAAAATATTCCAAATTTTTTTGTCAAAAAATTAATTTTAAAGAAACATATCCAGTAATATAGGACAAGAAAAAAGCAGAACTATCAAGTATTATTGGACAGAGGGAGTACAATAATTACTTAGTTTCTATAATATAGAAACTAATGGCTACTATAGAAACTAGTTAATATAGAAACTTATGGTTACAACAAGCAGATAGCAATGCGTCAAATAAGAAAAAAACATTTCTATTTTAATTTTCCCCTTTCAGATCACCATGAGCAACTTACATCGCCTCGAAACCGCTCGCTCGATGCAGCAATCCACCGTTCACAAGCTCGAATCGCAGAATCGCAGTCTAGAAGTCACCGTGGCAACCCTCGGTGCTTTCATTCAACAAGTATCAGACACTCATCCTGAAATCGAGCTTCCAGGAGAAGTTCGTCGAATAATCGCGCAACTGAGTCTCGCCGAGAAACGACGAAACACCATGGGCAAATCGTATCCGTTAAAAGTCATCGAGGACAATAACAAATACGGAATGATAAAAAGTAATTCAACCGGAAGAGACTCGAACTTCCTGAAGAACAGCTCCGTCGACACTCCGTACCCCCTGAAATCCACCCTGAGCCAACCGAATCTCGCCACGAGGCTCGAGAAGATGTCCTCGTTCTTCTCGAACTCGCACAATCACATACAAAAGCAACGTGCACAACTGGCAGCCATTAGAAACGAATATACCGAACAAATACGGAATAACAACGACGAGAATGATCCAAAAACTGTGAATATCGACATTCAAATAACTGACACAGTCACTCCGATGAACGAACAAGTAATTCAGAATGATAATCATTTGAAAATCCAACCAACGAACCTGGAGAAGTCAGTCTCGTTGCCATTGAACGCAAAGATGAAATTAAAATCGTCAAAATCCGCGTATGAGCTCGGTTCGATTAAAAAAGTGCCCACGACGAAGTTGGAGGTGACCAATGACGATTCTCTAACGAATTTAACGGGGACGATACACCCCCTGGACACCTGCAGCGACGTGAATTTCAGATACGGTGGCACGACGAAGCTGAAGTCGATAAAACCCATCAGACTTTCGAGTCCTGGTGGCCAGGAAGAGGCTGTGAAGACCGGACAGAGTCAGAATATAGAGACGTTGAACAGATAACAATTGCTTATGATCCTGCGGACGAGGAAGATACCTTGGAAGGTGAACACCTTGAGGAAAGTCTATCCAAAAAGTTAATAGTCTTACGGTACTTATTGTAACGCGGACGCATCGTTCGATCGTTTCACTTCCATCGTTTCTTACTGCGTTATTCTCTTATACACACTTTTGATACGAATCGATGATTTTTTTTTTCATGAAACATCGGTCGATGATCTTTTTTTTTCTCTCTGGCGAGTCGTTGGGGAACATCGAGCACTTCCCCTCGAGTTTTACGATACTTATACCAATGATTTTAACGATCGTTATTTGTAGTCGGTGATCAGTGGAGACACAAGTCAATTGTAATATATGAGATCGGTGGATGTACAGGGTGTAACGAAAATACTGGGACACTTTTTCAGTGTCGATACTACACAAGGGGTTGCATCTCGATAGAGGGAGGTTTTTAGACAAAACTATAGACTTTTTTTTTCATCTTTTGGTGCGTACCATCGATGCTGAAAAAGTGTCCTAGTATTTTTGTTACACCCTGTAGTTTAGACGCGGATATCCTGTTTTTTAGATGATAAACAGGAATGATGTTAACGGAGAATAATTAATTAGTCGACGTGACGAGTTAGTACCTACGCAGAATATATATATATATATATCGATTTCGTATAGTTTAGAGAAGTTTTTGAGTCGTAGGGAAAAAAGAAAACTGAGAATATAGGGAACACTTATGTAAATGTACAGTGATGAGCGTGCTGATGACAAGGAGTGTCCTTGGATAACACCGTGAAATGTGAAACAGTAAATTCGATTGTATTTCGCGAGATGTATTACGATTATAAATTTTTTTCGTGATGAAAAAATGTGTTACAAGCGCAGGAAATTGTGAAAATTCAGCAACGAGTCATATCCGTAGAAAATACAATATCAAAATAACTGATTAGGCTGATGTAAAGGTAACAGGAGTTTCTTTTGCGTAATTAAACAGCGAATATACGAAAATGTATTTTTTACTCAATATTTAGTATATTTTCTGTTCGATCTCGTTATAAAAAGAGAACGTATAACATTTAATTTCTTAAAATAGAAGTTACAAAATTTCATTTTGTAGGGACAGAAATTCCAGTTACTTTTACATTAAGTCAAAAAACAATAATAATTGCGATTCCCACGAGATTACCGAGAGAAGTGCCAAACTTTCCAAAAAAAGAAAAACAGAAACGATGTGAACGAATTTTGCGTAGCGAGTAAAAAACGCAAAACTCTCGAGAACGTTGAAAACGCAAGATTGAAAAAAAAGAAAATTATAATCGCGTTTAATTGGCGTCGCGTAATTTACGAAAAGAAGAAAAAACTGCGGAATAATTTATAGACTACTGTGCACTGCGTGATTCGACGAATCAAGTATTACTATTTTTGCACAAAGACAAGCCTTGTGATATCAGGGATATATTTAATATTATTCAGCATTCTTATTGCGACGGAACGTTACCATTTCTTAATACGAGAATCGCGGAAGCCGATAGGATTGTTTTCGAGGAATACTCAATTTATATCGGTGGCGAAATGTTACCAAATGTTTCATCGTCGTTGGATGGGGGAAGAATGGGAAATGAAAAGGAGGAAGAAAATATATATTTTCAATCTCACGATTGTACCGCGCGTTTACGAAAAACAAAGAATGTTCAAGAAAAAATATTTATACGGTAATATTAGATACCATAAAGTAATATTTTATAGTACTTGAATTTATATCTCCCAAGTAGCGATTCGTACGGGTAGATAAATAAATGTGGAATCTTAAAAATATTCCGACATCGTGGTATTTTTATAAAAATTTTTCGAATCAATTTATAGATCGAACGCATCGATTGTGTTTTGATGAATTAAAATACTTGTTCAAATTGATAATTTTTAAAAATTCGTACCACGGTTTTGGAATATTTGTAAGAGTCACTGTTTGTAAGATTAATGGAATTTCCGACGTAGATTGTGATTAAGAGATGAAGAAAGATGCAAGCAACGTGTTTAAAAAAATAATGTTTGTGGTCTTTTATGAACATGTCACTGTTAGCATAGATTGTGTTTTAATGTCGATAAGGTAAGACTTTTTAGGTACGAGTATCTTTTTCTTTTCGTTGTCCCGTTAATTTCATTGTGATGATAGCTGTAAATTCACTTTATTATCGTAATTAAGAGAATATTTCGTGGAGTATCCGCACGAAATATCGCCACCACGATTGGAGGGATTCTATAAAGTAATTTGTACTACTTTATACACGTCGATGATTACTGAAAATAATTTATGCCGGCGATCGTACTATAAAACCCCCATATCTTAAGCCGTCATATCTAACTTATATATATTTCATGTATAATCATAAAGATCTGTCCTGTGAAATACAAATTTAATATTTAGCTAATGTGTCGAATAGAGAAATCAAAATAAGTAGATACACTTGAGAGATGAATTCACTGTGTACTTTTTAATATTTGTTATCGTGCCTCTGTGTTTTCCACCTCTTTCAATTTATCAGTTTGTTTGAAACACATTCTTTTTTTTTGTTTTAGTATTTGTAACGTTACATTTTTGGACATTATTTTTAACTAATATTTATGTCGAAAATTTGTTTATTCCGGAAGCAGGGTAAATGAATATTTTTTTTACCTACTAGATTACCTAGTCGATGGGACAGTGTAAAAAAAGTAACAAATACTTCTATAAACTGACAGTTGTTATTTTATTATGTCTGTGGATTAACAAATCAAGGAAAACTGTATTTTTTTGTTTCATTCTTCAACGTACTGTTGTTATAGTTTGATTAACGTTCCTCTTCGTTTCCTGTATAGTATATACAATCCTCCTTAAAATTGAAGTTCGAAACTTTAATGCTTTGATTTCGATATACTGGTCCTGAAAAAATATCGTAGTTAGAAGGGCTTTGATATTATTACCATAAAATTACAAGGTGGCTCGAAAGATTCCTCTATTACCCACTGAATTATCTATATTGTATCCAAATTGTTCGAAAGATATTTGAGCCACCCTCTGTTTAAAAAATTAAATTTCTTACGTTTGCATCTGCTTACTGCCGCTGAGTACTATATAAGGAGACTGAGTTTCTTTCTGTTTCGCCTGCAATAAATTAAGTGTACCTAGGGGAGTGTCAGTCGACGACATCCGTTTCATCAAAACCTCCTGCTCGGCTTTTTTCATTCGTTTCTCCACCTAAGGAATGCAATTACAAAATAAAATAATACATTCCGTTATACAATTTTTCTTATTTAATATATTTTTTTTAAATCTGATAAGCGTATAGGTAAATAGATTTTGAAAATGTATAGACCTTATTTTTTCCCGGGCCTTTTCCGTGGAATTTATGCGACAGATATCTGAAAGCTTCTTTTGCGCTCAATACATGACCATCGTCGTCAATGTACTCCAATTTAACGTTCGGCTTGAATCCGTCTTTTTCTTTAAAATCGGAAGTTGGCCCGTTGAAACGATCTCTTCTTCCGAATTTATCGTCATCCCTGCAAAACGAAAAAAAAGAGGATAATATTAAAAGTGTCTAGGTATAAATTGCGGACGGTTTTTTGCGAGATACAATGAGTCTCATAAATATTCGAGTACCTTATTTCATGCTTGTAAAATTGTTTTTTTGTAGTTAGACATTTTTACAATGCTGAATTAGGTTTTTTAAAAATAATTCTTCTTCGTGCTTTTCGTTCTTTTTCAGCTGTTAAAAGATATAATATTTTTACGAATGTTCGTTGCCTTATTTCATAAGAAACAAGTAATTTTTTCTTGTCATAATTGATTTAAGAATAGAACAATGTTTTTAATAATATTATGACATTCGAATATTTATGTGGGTCACTATATGACGCGGACAGACGGGAAACTTTAATTAGAGAACAAAACAGCCCACGGAATTCGGTGTTTCGATGTTCGTGATTTACTGCGACAAATCAATAATTCGATAAATAATAATATCGTTTCGTTTTAACGAATTAATACGCTTTCAAGATACATTACATTATGCGATTAAATCAAGACGAATCTAAACAAGTCAATACAAGTGCCGCAATTGAATTAACTATACAAAGTTTCATATACTAGTTATTAAAAAATAAACGAAACTTTAGACGCAGAGTTATTAATTTTATTTGAAAGAAAAGACGGTTTAATTGCGTTTTCTCTTTGGAAATGGACTTGTCTAGAACGCCCGTGTAATTTCTCACTCGGAACAGTAGAATCGCATAATATAAACATACCTCAATAAATCCTACTCTCTTCTCGGGCCTTTGATCATCGGCGACAAAGCAGTAAGCTCTCGTAGCTGTAGCGGATCACCCATTTTGCCGAGCACCGAAATCTGGGCTCTATTTAAGACTGTTAACTGACAGTTTGAAATTCACTAGAGACTCGTCTGACATTGCATTCGATTGTTACGCACAATAAAAGAACATTTCTTTCGCTCCACAGTGGTTTTCACCTGATTTCCAGGCTAAAAATCTTGTAAAATTTAATCTTAAAGTAATCGTTAAAATCAATCTAATTAATGTTTAATTAAATTTATTTTCTAATAATTTATAATGACTTCAAGTCACTGTCACCCCAGAAATTAAAAAAAAAAGAGAGAGAGAGAGATAAGTGAAGTTTATAATTTAATTTTAGCCAAGGAATCAAGTCTCCACTTGTGTGTGCGTGTAAGAAATTTTCTTATATTGATGCGTGATAGTAGTTTGCATACACACCCGTAAGTTTTGTCCTCTATCGAGTAATTCTGTGCCTGTAGATGAGCGAAACGGGACGCGGACGGTCGGTTACTGTCCTCTTTCTGTAAATATCCTTTACTCATCGCGAGTTTCAAGGCTCCACCGACACCGTGTCCCAGGGAAGGTTCCGCGTCTAAAATCGCCGCTTCCATTGCTACCGGCTCAGTTATGCTTTCATCTGATCGAAAAATATGAAAAATTAATATCGTTACTTATGAATTTATTTATATAATTAGAAAAGCTAATCTGGCTACGATCTTGATAAATTAGTAATAAACCATCGTTTATTAAGGGCAATTAAATTGTAATTAATCCCCTGAAGAGGGTCCAAAAACAGAACCGAAAAGTCGGAATTCGTTCAAATAAGGTTTGTTACCTTATTGTGGACGAAGTAAATTTAAAAATTGCATTTAGTTTATCAGTAATTTATCAATATCGCTCTAGGCAGATAAACTTTTTTGATTATATGTATTCTATATATACGATCGTTAATAATTCTTATGAATTTATTGTGAAAAATTATAGTAATTTGGATTTTGCGAGTTATTATTTTATACCTAGCTGTACTGTATTCCAAGCACCGCGACCATCATCTTCTTCCTCGTTTGGAGGTGGTTCCTCTTTAACGCCATCCATTTCAAAGTCCTAATTTCAATTTGATAAAAATTTATGATTTTATTTAAAACAATAAAAGAGGCAAAGGATGTTAGAATAATTATATACCATAAGTTCCTGGCCATTTTCTTCTCTGTTTCCAGCTAGACCATACGTAGGGATATCTCCCAAAGTTCTACAAAATTCTGCAGTGGCATTGAGAACAATATTCCCAGATTGACTTTCTTCGGAACCCACGGGTTCCTGTTTTATGGTTTCCACAACTTTTTCCACACCAGCGGGTTGGATGTCCTTTAAACGATGAGCTTTCTTTAAAGCTAGTTGGAAGTCCAATTCTTTGTCATCGTCTTCCAGTTTTACTCCTGTAAGGTCCTCTGCTGGTGCTATTGAGTTAAAAACCAGCTGGTTAAAATCTAAGAGTTTGGAACATAATATTAGACATGTAACCGTACCTTCCATATCGTCTATGTCTAAACTGTCAGTTTCTTTAGTGTCCTCTGTGCGTTTACTTCTTCTGCTTCCAAGATCTCGAAGGTAATCATTATCCTCGGGGATTAGATCGTCTGCTTTCAATTTCTTTTTCGTTCTAATTTTTCGAATCTGTAAAAAATAGTTTTACAATATGAATTACACATTTATGAGACTAAGGATTAAGAAAACAAGTTGATAATGAAATAACATACTTTTTTCTTTGGTTTCTTAAACTTCGCAAGTTCTTCCTCGTTATAATATTCACTGGCTAGCTTTGGCTCTGCTAACTGCAGTGACTCCAGTCTTTTATTTGCCAAGCGTTGCTTGACAGTTTCCATTTTGTGCTGCTTAATATCCATAGCATTATTAACTCCAAGTATAAAATCGTCTTTTTTCTCACCCTCGATTTCCTCGTCATACTTTTCTAGGACAGTTTTCTTTGGAAAACCAAACTCGTCGAAATTGTCATCGTCATATGCATCGTAACCAGGCTTTTTGGTTTTATTTATAATATTCCTCTTGTAACGTTCCTCATCCGTTATGTTAACATTTACTAGTACGTCTTCATCGGATTTCAATACTTCCTGATCTTTCAGTGTTAAGATAACTGTTTTGCCTTCTTCAAAGGTTTCCTGTTGAAGAATATTTTGATCATATGCAATTCTTTAAAATATTTACAGCCAATAAATATAAATAAATCACAACAGTGTAAAATTGATAGTGTCTTACGATATTATGTTGCACTTTCAGACCCTTTAAATCTCTTTCTGTGTAAGCAGTATTACGAGCACTATGTATTTCTTCTTTCACCAAGTTTCCAATTCCAAATTCTTCGTCCAACTGATCCAACATTTTTGCCTTGAATACACGAAACATTTTATTACTCTTCTGTATGTACACAAAGACTTACCAATATTATGTATCTAATAGTTACCCTCTCTTCAGCCTTTTTCTTTTCCTCTTCCAAATGCCTAGTTTTATCAATCCAAGCTTTAGTGTCATCATCAGAGTCACATTCACCTAAGCTTTTTACTTTTGACAAATTAGCTTCGATTTGTCTTTTCTGTTTTTGTGTGCCAATCCTCTCTTTCAGTTTCTGTGTTTTCACTTTATCATTAACATTTGGTGCCGGCTTGTGATAGAATTCTCCCAAGTCGTCCTTGATTTTGTTAGGATCATCTTTAGAAGTGCTTTCAACATCCAAAGGCTTTAACCCTAGTTTGGCTCTTAGCTTGTTTGTTTCCTCAATCGAAAGAGAAGTCTGTGCGGCACCACCCTTTAATGGCGACGGACTACGCTGTTTAGAAATTTCAGGCGGAGGTGGGGTCGATGGATGAGACGACTTAGAAATTTTTGGTGGTGGAGGAGCGGTAACTATTTCGACTGAAATTAGACGAATACAGTATTAACTGAAACTAGATATAGTATATACATTGTAGGAAATGCTTATGTACCTATGCAAGGTATAAATATTATTCTTTCGCTTGGATTCCATCTGAATTATTTAACCTCACAGTAGTATTATTACTTTTTTTTCAAGGCGTAGAAGTACAACGCTACGTAAGAATTTGTTATTTACAATTGTTATCATACGTGTAAAGACTTAATTTAATCCACGAACAACGAATTCGCAGAAAACGTACGCATGTACGTGTTTTATAGAAGTTAGATAAAATTAATCGGATAATAACCATCGCTGTCATAATCCTTGCGCTCTTTCCTTCTGTGTTTCTTATGATGCCTGTGTTTTTCCGATTTTTCGCGTTCAGGCGTGTAGCTTCGTGAACGACTACGGTGACGCTTCTTCTTCGTGTCCCGACTCTTCTCGGTTTTGTGACGTTTATTTGATCCCATCTTTACTGTCCACAATTAAATCGGAATAGTATTGCACGTCTTTCCACGCTGTGATACCGAAATTTTCACGACAATCGACGGCAGTTCAATGAGATTTTTAAATTAATGATTGCAAGTGAAACGCACGAGAATAGACTATGAACTTCCGACGCAGTTGACACGATACTATGATGTACGACCCCAATAGAGTCGTGAAGACTAGTGAAGTCGAAACTGTGAATTTCCCAGTGGTCGGAGGCAGTACTAACCTTTAGGTCGGTAACTACCACAATCGGCAAGTGAGGAAGTGACAATACATTAGGTCGGTATCAACCACTGTCGGTAAATAAGGAACTAACATACAGTAGGTCATTATCTACACGGCTTTTATTACTCGATGGTCAAACATCGGTTCCATCCTTGACACAAGCGTTTTGTTTGAACCTTTGATAATTTATGAGATAGTCGATAATGTTCCGAAAGAGACAACTTGTATAATGGTAGTCTACCTGAAGGAGTCGATACCTTTATTAATCGCATCAACGTTTACTATTCATTGTGGTCGACGTACCTGACACTCTTTCCTTTGCACTGCAACCCCTCGGTTTATACTGGGACTTCGAAGAGTGAACAGCGAGCGTTAAATACCTGCCGTAATTTTTGTATTGTTTTGTTCGACCGCTTTTGGAATTTCATGGGTTAATTTTTAGTACACGTCTTTTGTGTCGGTAACATAACTTTGATGTCAATGTAATATATTTTAGAGTAACCAACTCTAAAACGCTAATTTCTACATTCATCCTCTTCCTCTTTTCCTTAACTATGAAAGTCCCTATCCCCGGGAACATACAGGTATACCACCGCTACCTGTTACTACGGGACGGATCTACTACCATTCAAACATAAGGACAATTGCTCCCACTTTAACCCTTGGGAGAGTGGGAATTATTAGGAGACATTAGCGGTGGGATCGGTAACATCTGTTTCATTTGCTATCGAGTCTTTGTTTAAGAACGTTGTCGTACGTAACAGACGCGTGTACTTCGCCGAATTATTATAAACTATAGTAGTGCTTTATTTATACGGGAGGTTTGAGAAATAATTGTAGAGACTCTTTTACTTGTACTTTTCAACTCCATTCGTTTATTCAATATAAGTAACTACACACATACACTTTCGGATACACAAGTAAGATACATTTCGTTTTTAATAAAATCAAACTTATTTAACAAGTTAAATTCAAAGTGGGGCACATGGTGGTACCTCCTCGCGGTGTGCCCTGGGAGGACCTTGACGTCTCGCCCCCCTTTAACCGGGGGGGTTGGACGACGGGGTCCTGCTAACACCACCAAGGCGTAGGGAAGTTGGCGTGCCCATCGCCCAGGGAATAAATTCCCTGCAGTAGCCAGTTCGTTCCAGGGTGTGAGCGCCGTACACTGGAATGAATTTAGGCAGTGTCCCTTTTGTGACACTGCGCGGTTTACGGCCTCTTCGGGAGAATTGGGCGCTCTCTCGTCGCATCAAGCCTGGAGACTTTGTCTTCTCTTCGGGGATGGCAGTCCCGGTGTTCGTCACCGATGATAGTCATTCTCGAAGAGCGGGAAATGTCTTCGCCTCGTACATGGGGCACGTGGTGGTACCTCCTCGCGGTGTGCTCTGGGAGGACCTTGACGTCTTTCCCCCCTTTAACCGGGGGGGTTGGACGACGGGGTCCTGCTAACACCACCAAGGCGTAGGGAAGTTGGCGTGCCCATCGCCCAGGAAATCAATTTCCTGCAATAGCCAGTTCGTTCCAGCGCGTGGCGCCGTGCGCTGGAATGAATTTCGGCAGTGTCCCTTTTGTGACACTGTGCGGAATACGGCCCTTCGGGAGGAGTGGCGTCCTCTCGTCGTGATCGTGCCTTACCCCGGCTCTGCTGGGGCGGACAGTCTTCGTCCTCTCTTCGAGGATGACGACCACGGTGCGGGGGCACCCGGTCCCTCACCTTGGGTAGTCATCTTTGAAGAGTGGAAGGAGAGGCTTGGGAGATGCCCAAGCACGGTAGGGGGCTTGCCTCCTACTTGACTTGGACATCTTCCGAGCCGCCTCCTTCCTCTCTTCGGGGATGGCTATCCCTGGTGAGAGTGCCAGTCCCCTCATCGGTGGTGGTCATCTTAGAAGAGCGGGAGGAAGAGGCCTGGGGGGCCTCACTCCCCGGGCTGATTCCTCCCGCTCTTTAGGGATGACCACCACTGGTGGGGGGACAGGGGCACTCACACCAGGGGTAGCCGTCCCTGAAGAGAGGAAGTTCAGAGCAGGGGGGCACTACGTCCGTTCAGATCATGAAAACAACCGACGTGGGTTGGGACCCTCTCCCCATTTCGAGTGAGTCCCAACCCCGGGCCGGGGGGCCTATCCGCCCCCCGACCCGGGGAGTGGAGAGAACCACCTCCGGAGACGGGGACCCCGGTGCTCCCAGAGGACCTCGGTCCTCCGGGAGCCCCCGGGCCCCCGGCCCCAAAGGACTCCGGCTGTGGCTCTCACCACCCCCGAGTCCCCCCACCCCCCGTGGATTGCGAAAACCGAACCGGGCAATCGAGCCAGCTCCGGCTCCCCCCCCTTGGGGTCTCCAGGGCTCCCCCTAACCTCCACGTCGAGGGTGGCTGACCGGGCAAGCGAGCCACCCCCCTCACCGCCGGATCATCCCCCGAAGGGAAGGGGAAGGGAACCTGGAGGTGCCCAAGCACGGGAGGCCATGGGGTTCGCCTTCTGTTGGACCCACCTGTGCATCCCTGGGGCCCCGGGATGCCAGAAGGCGCCCCCCACGTCCCCCCGCGCTCGGACACCCCTCGAGCACCCACCACCCGTCCCCGAAGAGGTCCATCCCTTCGGGGAAGGGTGGCGGGGGCTCGCGGGAACCGTCCGAGTTCGGCTGGAGCAGAAGAGAGCCCCAGCCGCCCTCGTCCGGCTCCCCAGGTCCCTCCACCTTCTCCTCGGGGAAGACCAGCGGTGAGAGGTTGGTGACCCCTCACCACGGCCCACCATCCCCCGAGGGAGGAAGGGTGAGGTCCCCAGAGGGTCCCCGCGGACGGGTGAGCCGGAAGACCGACCCGACTGCGTCGGAGCGGTCTTCGCAACCGAGGAAATGTTGCGGTGCTCGTCCTTATATAGGCTGAAGGCAGGAGGAGTGGGGCCTTGCGCAGTAGTGGGGGAAATTTTTGGGGGGCACGCAGAAATGATCTAAGACGAAATTGCGGTTCATATCGAAATAGGAATATTTATTAACTTTGCAGAACGTGAACTGTACATGATATAATTCAATTATAAATAATTTTGCTACTTATATTAATACTAGCTTAGAATTAAGACATTATTGCGCAAGCTTATTCTAGCTTAATCCTGTTGAAATAATTTACACTAATTATTACTTGATTAATCGATTTTCTTGTATTTTTACAGATGGATACAGTAATGCGCGTGCAATCTGGGATAACGATCAGGAAGTGTAGTGATTTTAGTGAACGTTATACATACATTTAAGACACTTAACGTATAAGTTATTAAGTATATATTACACCAATTATTATATTATACAGTTTATAAATTACTTAAGATACATTTGGTTATCTACGTTTAGCATATAATACTTAGTCTGTACGTTCTACTATTGTAAAATTAAGTCTTTGAATAAATTCTATTTATAATATAACAAAAGTTTTATACTTTCAACGCTACCCAATATTTCTCATTTTCTTAATAATCATCAAACATAGTTAACAAAGACTTTTACGGAATATTGGAGCATATTGAGAACAATATCTTTAATTACAACACATGTCAGAAAATATGTCGTTTCGGAAAAACCTCAATAACAAAATTTCATCGAGTCCTATTGAATAATCTAATTTATATTTAATATACTATTGAAACAATATTTTTGATCTTAAACAAATCGGTCCTTTGGCAGCTTGCGCATGTTGTCCGGTCCAAAAGAATCACGTTGGAAATCAATGTTCTGTTCCACAGAAGTTTTCCAATATTTGTTGATTTATAGTGTTGATGTACAGTGGGAAAAGTGGTGGGGAAAGAGGTTTCATCCTTTACTCTCTCGTAATTGATATATTCATAACTTTGTATTCGTAAACGTAGCCCCATTTAAAGCGTTTCTGAAAAATGATATAAATCATTAATTTGTCTGCAGACTGGTTACAAAAAAGCAATTAAAACATTGTCCTTACATTTTCGAGACGTTCAAACAATTTCAAATCATCGAAACTTTCACTTATTTCCAAAATCTTTCACTAATTTCACAACGTGGAAATATTTCGGTAATTCTACAAACCTTCGCAGCTGACTCTAACACATTTTTTTTATTTCACTTCTTCGTACATCTATTACAAAAGAAGCAATAACATTCGATCGAAAAAAGAAAACACTTTGTACGCAATACAAATCTGTAACACACTCAACGGTTGTAGATGAAAAAACGAAGGAAAAATATATATATATTTTCACAAGTAGTCTGTAATTAAATCGGTTATACATATTTAATCGTGTTCTGTGGATTGTATCATTGTAAACGTGGGTGGCTTTTCACGTGGCGTTCGCACCGCGTACGGAAAAAGTATACAATAGAAAAATATCAGCCGCTACATATTATAATCATAAATTGCACAATTAAACGCGTGAGAAGAAGTTAGTTATTATTTTTTTTCCCCACCGTCGTTTCCATTTTTCTTCGGTAAAATTTAAATCGAGAGATCGAATACAACGAGTATTAGTATCACCTTACAAATGATATGCTCAATGAATTGTGTTTTGTTCTGTGTACATACGTGTCCGCGGTTCACACACACACGTGTTTCATTGTGGTACTTAGAGTTCTAAACATTATTTTTCCTCTTTATAAATGAGACACGTATAATAACGAATTATTCGATATCCCTCAATCCTTCTCTTTCTGTTGCATTATTTTCTTTTTCCAACTTACTACAAGAGTACATTTTCGCTCTCCCGGAGAACAAAAAGTGACGTTTGTACGTTGGGAATAAAAATTAGATCGTCTTTCTCTCCGAGTTGCAAATAAATTCCGATTAATCCCTTAAAATACCGCTGTAATTAATTAATCAATTATTTTAATATTCATTTGGAAAATGTCTGCTGGAAAATATATATTTTATTTAAAACGAGACGAAAAGAATAAAAGTTTTTGGAAAATTTTAAATAATTTAAGGGATTAATCTTATCGTTATGATACTACGATGATCTGCATTGGCGTAACGAATAAGTTATGAAAATATAATATTAACGCAACAACACATTTTTACATATGTTTCTATTACCTATTAGAATTAATCGAACCTGCATCAGTACTTAATTAAACCGTCGAATATTTCTATTGATTTTCACGAAACCGATCGCAAAATATGATTTACAATATTCGCAAAAAATATTTCGAAAGCACTTTGCAATTCGACGTTTATGCAAATTGTTCTTTGTATCGAGCAGCAGTGAACAATGTGGATGATAAGTTTCTGGTTGAACATTAAAAACGTGTAATTCATTTAAAAAATATAAAGTTGTTCACCCGTGTTTTTCCATTAAATCTTTTAATATCCGATGTTAAAATAGAATCGTCAGAATCGTCGATAATTTTATAGGAAAAAACTAACGTAGAACTAGTTCGTTCATCAATCGTCATCTCTCTCTCTCTACTTTTATGTACATTTTGAAGATCTGTTTCTCGTTAATTAACGAAGCAGATAATGAAACCCACTTTTTGGTCTTTTCATAAGTAATCACGGTTTATCTTAAAACGTAATTTTGGTTTCTAACACAGTGATGGCCGAGCAAAATTCATTAATTAGTTTCATTTCATCCGATTCGGAAACTACAAATTAAATATTTCATATCCAAATGAAATTAAAGAACAACAGTCCCAAATATCAATTGCATTAATATTAATAAAGTCCAATGAAATTAAAATTCTATTTCCAAATTTCGTATGTAACTGTTTGCAAAGAATTTTTCACAAAAATGTATATCATATTATAAGACATATTAAATTGTATTTAATATACAATGTTAAATTATGCTCAATATATAATATTAAATTATATATTAAATAAATTATAATACATATTCAATTATAATATGTATTAAATTATATTTAATAATTCGAATAACAAGACAAATTTATCTAATTTTATTCGGAAAGATTCTAATTGCCTGCGGTAATCAGTGTGTTAATTAAAACCGTTTGATTCTGTTGTAAACGATTACTAAACAAATGACACCACATTTATCATTATTATCGCATGTCGTTGAGTGGACTCAATTTGTTTGTTAGGTATTACGTAACTAAATGTGTCGTTAAAAAATCTATTATTGCAAATACAATCGCGTGGAATTCACTTGTCGACTACTCGGTTATCATTATCGTATGCTGCTAAACAAACGAACAAATTACATTATTCTCATAGAAACGAAAATCGTGAGATCTACGTACGACATTATTCTAAATTGATTGTTGCTTTTGAGATGTTAGTTGTTGTTTTGTTGTATCGTTTACCGTTGTGTAAACAGTGTACAATGTCTTGTGGATATGTTGCTTTTGTTACGGTGACAACAAACGCTTTGTTGAAACATATTTCAAATACACCATCGTCGATATATCATGAGACTTATTTATATTCTACAATTAATACTTTTTTAATTCTAAAATTGACGAATTTAATTTTATCTAAAAAATGCTGATTTTCCATTTGCTTGTCTGTTTTTCAATATTTGAAAATCTACGAGAGGAAATCGAATTTAATTAATAAACTTCGGTTATCATTATTGATTTGAATTTTCAAAAATCCCATTGACTTTATTGACGATAGTGTAAATCAACGAAGCGTTTGATTAATCACCTCGATTTATGTATCGATACTTTCTAATACTTACCACCATTATCTATTTAATGTAAAGTTACACATATATTTTTTTTTTGTTTTGATAAAAGATCGGTAACACATTAATAGTAATTATTACTTGTTTGATGCTTATCGATATTTGCTAAGGATAATTACTTATTGTTTTCTTGTTATAACGATACACTCAGAACGTTGTGTTAATCCAAGTTCGGCGAGAGTTATTTGACCGAATTCTCACAAATGTTTTTTTTTTCGAACGTGCAAGAGAAACTTCTATTCTTTGTTTTTTATATTTTTTTGTCCATTAAATCCGTGCAAAAAACTATGTATTTTGATTCGAGCCGGTCAGGCGATAAAACTAATTTCTTTTTTTTCTCTCCAAAATAGACAATAACAGATCGATAACCGTTCGATCGTTAAATTTATAATTTATATACAGTGTATTCCTAGGATCCCAAATACCCCTCGCCTTGGAAGTATAATAATAATATTTGCGGCAATCAGACAGCGTCGTGATTATTATTATTATTTTTTTTTTCAAAGTTAGATCTTCGAGTTAATTAATAAGAGTAAATTTAACAGCGATTGCTTTAGAGTCCGTTTTCGTTTTAGACTGTTTCCCCTCGAAAGCTATGTCGTTCGGCAAAAGATAGATAACAAAAAAAAAACACACAATTTGCATTTCTATCTAAGACTATTCCCTACGCTCGAGAGTTTAATCAGCGATAAAATGATGCAGTCACAATTATCAATTCACTTTCTTCACAGCTTTGCCCGCCTAGCGCGAAGCAGCTTATAGTTTTCTATCTAATTATTTAAACAAGTCTAATATTTTCGTTGCATATTCACTGTTTTATCTCACTCATGTTTTACTAGTACGACCTTAAAACTCAGTGCTTAATTATTCAATTAGTTCGGAGTCTCTTCTAAAAAAATTCTGTTAACATTAATTAAAAATAATCGATGACACTTAATGACGTGACAATGAATAAAAATCATATTTCGTTGAAATAAATTCACAAATCGGACGTTTGGTGAACTGTGAACAGAATTTTCGAAAAAATCGAGAGATTTAAATCATTATCGTTAGGAAATTTCATGGGATTCAGATGATGCGATAAAAGATAAGAATGGTGATCGAATTAAAGGGAAATCATGACAATAATTGTATGAGAGAAAAAAATATATGAGGAACATAATATAACGGATTGTCTGTTCATTTAATTCTCAATTAAATGAAAATAATATAAAGATCATGCATCCGCTACTGACGAGAACGTAACATGGCATCACAATGATTTTTTTTTATAAACTTAAAACGTACGAGCTTAAATACGTAGCGTGTAAAGTTTTAAATGTAAGGATAATACACATCGTATGTACAATTTACGGATAATAAGAGGACACTCGCATAAATACAAGAAATTATCGATACAAACAAACTATTTACAACATTAATAATGTTCCGCTTAAGATTTACGTCAGACGAATTGTTATGCGTATTAAACTATTGAACAGAAGTATGATTTTTCGCGTATTCTTACACACACACACACACACATACATACATACAGGCATTCGTGTATGGATTTTTATGGAAAAGAAAGTGAAGTTTATCGTCTAAATTACTTTTACGTAACAATATGCTCCATTAAAAAATGTCACAAATTAATTTTAAACATTAGAAGTTGCACGGTAGCTCAAATAAAAAAGAAAAGTGCATCTACTTTTGGAAAATTTGTAACACTTTGATATTTTATGTGATTCATACTGACAGCTAGTTTAATGTATATTTGGTGCATCTTCTGAAATTGACGACTGTTCATTTGTTTGATATATTTATATATGTATATATATATATAGCAGACTTCTAACTACTTCTTTGAGGCTATATATGGCTGTTTTTGTTCTTTTTATCTGCGTTTAAGTATTCGTAAATGTTAATTAACAGTGTAAGTATAGACCGACACTAACTATTAACTGTTTTAGGCCATTTTAACGTGAATAATAAAACGCGTACGTCAGAACATGTAGACGACAGTATTAATTATTATTTTTTTTGTTAAAAAATCTCTTTTAACCCGGTTTATCGTTTCAGCCCGACGAACTTTGTAGATAAAACATTTATTATCAAACGACAGATAAGGAAAAACATCGATAGGCAGACTCACTCGCTGGATTCACACTATAATACGAGGCACACAGACAGTTATGTTTAGTAGATTATTTTATACAGCGGTTAGCATTCATTCTGTAGAGTAAAAATTGTATCAATGCACTCTGCTAACACATTGACAGCCGGTTAACGTGATATATGTATATATCACCTTTTTTGTATAAGCTACAGCCGGTTGCCGCTGACGTAATATTACGTCTTCCTACATTTACAGCAACGTAGACATAGTACGAAATCGGATATTCGATTTTAACGATCATCCAAACAATAGTTAAACGACTAACGAGTGTTTTCTGCTTATAAATTTCACATTTTCCTTAGATTTTCTCTTAGACTCATAACTCATCCACTTATTTTTGTTTTAAATATCAAGTAATCAGAGGCGTAATACGTTCAAACTAATTTCATCGTTATCGTTTTTCTCTCAACGAGAAAACGCAGCGGCAAACAGCATTAATTCGCACGCGAAGAAAATCCGGCTGCGAAAGTGTTAAGTTCCGTAAAACATACTTAACGAAGAATAAGGAACGGTGCTATTATATTCTCCATAAAATTAATCTGATTATTCTTTCGCTCTATCGGGAATGTGTCGTGAAAGAAAGTACGACTTTTACTTTCACCTTTCAAAACTAATAAACGTAGATTATTTTCCTGTAGCAAAAAGACACCGAGGATTCGTTTCCACGGATCTTTTCGAATTACGGCGAGATACGCTGGGTGGCGTTAAATTTCGATTATAATTGGTTTTTTTTATTTCTTTTCCGCTACGACTGTGTGGTTTCACGCTTAATTCACCTACGATCTCTAGGTAACCATTTGACTTAAAGCTGAAAGCTTGGTGGATACCTATCAACAAGTTTCCAACAAAGAAAAGTGTTCTCTATAATCATATACAATAGTATATGTAACAGTTTACGCTCAGTCGTGCCACGTGCCCCATAATAAAAAGCGCGTCGTTCGACGCGCCCACCTGGGGGTCACGATGGGCTCTACACTAATCAAAGTGAGTGGTGTTCTTCCTTGCCTGGTCAACAGATCGCTGTTGACGATTGAAACTCTATCTACCTACGATAAAGCTACGTAATGGACGTTTACATATATCCTAAATAAGTTAAAAAAAAAGAAAAAAGGACATCTACTATATTTTACATGACGCTGTTGAAAAGCAAATAAATAAATTTTATAGATATATATATACATATATGTATGTATATATATATAATATATATGTATAGAATAGTTTAAAGTGTGACATTTTCTGTGTGTGTTTCTTTTCTCACGTTATATTAAGCATTATTACAGCTGCACTTTAAGTATACATTGCATAGGATCATATAGCAAATACGCGTTTTCCCATACGATTTTATGCCAGAAAGGAAAATCTAGAAAATAAAGAATGCATTGAAACGTTATTGATCTACCTAATTATAGCTCCTCTAAAAGTTTCCCTAATATATCGACTTTCGGCGTTTCAATTCAAAAACGATATACCCGTGTACACGATTGTAATAAATAAAAAAAGAAAACGGACACGTCCGAATTTTCAAATTTTTCACCTAGCCGCGTGTCTCTCTCTCTCTCTGTTCGCAGATCGAATATTAAAATTCTCGTAAGTAAAGTAATACAACCTCACAGAGGTCGTTGAATGGAGTAGACTTTCGCTAACCCTTTCACCGCTCTAAGTAGAGTGTTGTACGATTTTTCGTTTTTCTGCTCGCGAAAACAAAGGGCGTGTACCTAAAAATATTTCATAATTACGAACAACCTGATTCACTGGTTCAGCATTTCGATTTCGAGACGCAGGCAGTGAAAGGGTTAGATATATTCTAGTTTTGCGAGTGTGTCTTCTTTCCGCCGCGTGGTTTGATGCTCTCCGAAATCTGCCACATCGCCTCCTCACAGAGGAAATCGCTGAAGTTGTTGAAAAACGTGATTATACGTTCGTGTTTTTTGAAAGAGTACGTCCTACAGGGAAACAACATATTTTAGATAAATATAAAAATCGAGGTGTATTAATAAATACACATTAATTAAAATGTCTTACCCTTTTTTGAACCTTTTCATATTCTCAACGATATTAAATTGTTGCCACCGTTTTGAAAAGTTTATAGTGCCATCCGGTAATAAATCACTATTCCCAATGTGTACGAATGTAAGATCTTGCAATACAAGTCCACTAAAAATAAGAAAATTATGTTAGAATATAATTACGTGAACCACGACGGTTTTGTAATACAAATCGACTTATACAGGGTGTAACAAAAAATCGTATCTCCGAAATGGTACGTCGAAGAGGACCGATTTTGATTGCAATATAATCGGAGAAGATCAAAGATAATAAAAAAAATATAATTGCTGCGATAACTCTATGCAAATAATTAAATCGATCAATTTACTATCCCCCCTTATTTCTTTGTTTCAAACATATTTACAATCCAATGCTTCTAAATATACCGAATTAATCCTCGGTAGTTCTAGTCTTAAAAATTCTTTACAAAAGCGATTATATCTCAATAGGTTGTTTTAAGACAAAACTTTAGACTTTTTTCATCTTTTGGCGCGTACTATCGATACTGTAAAAGTGTCCCAGCATTATTACACCCTGTAGAAAGAACATCGATAATAAATCCTTAAATCTCACATGTAAGGAATGCATGGGGGCTGCGTTTCTGCTAACGCTTGCCTGTACGCTCTGAAACTGCTCGAGCTATCGATAAGAGCGCAATATTCTTTCAAGCCCTCCGTGATGTGTTTCTGCCACTCGAGCCTTCTGATTGGCGCGCTGTCCAACGCAGAAAGCAACGCCAAGTAGCTATTAAAATTATTAATCTTCCTAAGGTGCTTCATTATCTTAATAAATTTCACAACATATTTCTCTCTGTCTTTCGCCTCGTTTTCCAATCTGTGCTCGAGTATCCTCGACCTTGCCCAGTAGGACATTTTATTAAAATGTTCGGTGAATCTGGTCAGATTCGGGCTTCGTTCCTCGTTCTGTTCCTGCGCCCAGATCAACACTTCCGGTATTTCAATTTTCATGAATAGATCAGCGTCCAACAGGGTCATTTGTTCGGCGATTTGCTCGCTTTTAAAATCTAGGAGGGAAGCCTGCTTTGTTGTAACACTCAGGGACGAAAGAATCGGTTGTGTCGCTTGCAACTGTTTCGTCGCGTGTTTTTCCAGAATTTTCACTCGCAGAGCTTTCGCCATGGTGAGATCGCCGCTGCATACTAATTGCTGCACGAATTCCATTAACGTTTGCAGGAGAATGTCGTCGAGATCAGACATGCTGCAATGAACGGAACAAATTTTAATGATTTTTGTTGCGTTAAAAGATGCGAATATTTGGTAAGATTGACTTACGTCAGATCGCTGACAACTCGAACTAACAAAGAAAATGCTTCACGAGCTGCTCTTTGTTTAATTACATCCGGGGAACAGGAGAAACGTTGATGACGTCTATGCAACTTCTGTATCAATTCTAAAGGCTGCATAAATGTTCGATAAGTCGTCAAGAATGCTTCCTGATACAGAAAATCTGAAAAGCCAATAGTTAAATTATGATAATAAATCCAATTCATTATTTGATATCCAAATTAGATTAATTGTTCTATGTATTATATCCAATTGTATAATCATTTACACTAACCTGACTCTTTTTCATCTACGAAGCATGAAAAAATAATATAATTGATATAAAAATACATAATAAAAAAAAATACTTAAAACTACTTGTTTCTTTAAGTTTGCATATTAAATGATAGAAAAGACATTTACCATGTTTATTAGCCTTAGTAGCATGAATCAACAGAGCATCCGGATGTCCTCCCCGAATATCGGGTCCTTCTTCGTCCGGTTTTTTCAGAACCAAATACTTGCTAATGTCTAATTCGTCCAAAATACTGTCGTCTTGATCTACGTCTCTCAACTCAAGTGTATTCTCGTCGATTGATATCGACGACAGAGCGTTACTCGCTGGTCTTGAAGTGGGCAATATCGTTTCCAAAACTGTGTTATTATTCTGTGGAAAAGAATTTCAATTTAGAAACAAATGATCCATTAACCCTTTGGCTACATTTGACGTATCGGTACGTCATGCATTTGTTTGAGCAAAGACGTATGTAAATATTGTAAAAAACAATTAAAAATATTATTAAATATAAAGTATGAATATTTTCATATATTAATGGTAACAAAATTGTTAAAATTAAGAAGAATAGAATTAAAATATTTAAATTACTCTACTTCATTCTGCTATTTATTATAATCAGGGCTTATTTGTTTTAAAAGTATTTTTTAATACTATATAATGAATAATACGAAATAAATTAATTCTTGCATAAAATCTACTGCTCTTACTTGCTCACAGAATTAAATATGCTTCAAGTGTAAACAAATTTTCAAATAAATATGTACCTAAAGGATTAAAAAACTGTTATTACAAAATATTCTACGTTACACTTACTAATTTCACTGGGGTAGACGGTGTAAGATCCTTCTTATCGATAACACTGACGGATTCCTCGATCTTCACCGGTGTCGACGTGACAACTGGATCCAACGTGTGTATACTTTGCATGCTGATGGTGGGTTTCGGTGAAATTGGAGGGGGTGTTGCGTTCGATTTAATGGAACGAGATCTCTTTGGAGGTAAGGCAGGGGGTAGACTAGAATTATTTGTCACTTCTATTAATGCCGGGGTCATAGTTATAGAAGTACTGAAAGAAACAAACAAATATTCGTATTTACAACATTCTCACAGTTTCTCAAAGATATTACACATTTTTCAACGTAAGAAATATTAATTTAGCCTTTTACTTGATCCATAAACCCTAAAATAAATAACTAATTGTTTTACAAACGAGTGATAAAGTCGTACAAATTAATTTAATTTATTTCAGGGTTTGTGAATCGCTTAAAAGGCCAAATTAATATTTCTTACGTTGAATTATACAATTTAACGATCGTTAAAATTACAATTATTATACACTTTTGCCCACAAGTCATTGGATCCTTACAAATTCAAATTAAGAATGACTATGATTTACCAAATGAGGTGCCTAGAACACAAGGGGTATACGTGACATTCTCAAAAGAATTGAGATAACTGGGCCATGAAACTCTGAATTTGACAAAATTCTTTATAATCCAGCATAAAGACTTCCAATAACATGATACATGTACCCATTTTTAAAAAACAAAAACAAAAAATGTACTATATTGTGATTTGTGAGCATTTGTGAAGTTTGAGCTTACTTTTCTCACAACTAAATATAAATGTTACTTATACCCCTCGCGTTCTAGGCACCTCAAACAATAATTTGATAACAATTTGAGCCATCCAGTGACTTCCGAACGACAGCGTACGTACACTCGGATAACGTACTTTGAACTATCGTGTAACGTTGTCATAGTATGCGCCATGAAAGAGCACGATTGCGTGGTGGTGAGGGCCATCTCGTGCTGTTGCCATTCCGCCTGCATGGAGTTGTAAGCTGCGACCGAGTGTCGTGTCCCAAGACCGGAGATAAAGTCATTGTTACTGTGCGAGCAGTTCCCAAACATCTCCATGTACGCCATAACTGCAATAGACATAATATATAATTCGCACGGCACACATACAACTCGTTAGAAATAGAGAAAAAGGTGATTTTTATCGTGAAATAAGAGAAAAAAATAATTCAAACTATGTCTCTGTGGTATGTATATATATATATATAATACATATGATAGATGGCAAGCATGATTTATGCTGCGATATAAATATTAAAATAGCACCGTGTATAAATCGCATAGAAACACCGACGCGTAAGCATGTATTTTTTTATTTATAGAAAAATATATATTAACACTTTACCGACCGCTAGCGTATTAATCGGCTTTTTGATGTCCCACTCTAAAGAATTATTAAAAATTGAATTACTATTACTTTGAATATATTTTATGAATATTAGTTTATAAGGCCCTTTATTACATAAAATAAATGTAAAGTAAAGTATAAATATCGATAAAATTCCTTCGAAACAAAAGGTAATATGGCACGACACAATGAATAGCGGAAATTAAGAACGGTCGATAAAGTGTTAAAATTAATCATAAATTGATTCAATAATTATCTGTTATTAGATATTTTAAAAATTTGTTATTTTTTAATTTTCAATGTATATTACCGCGAATTGAGTGTGTAAGTGATAGATAGACTTACTGGTGTAAGAGTGAAACCGTTTGAACAGCATGTTTACGATAAATTTGAATAAATTAACGTTTCCACAATCGGGTTGCTTTTTAATTCGCGGTAATTAAGAGTCGCGATTGAGGTTTCACTTAGGTTGGCTTTATTCTCCTCGTATCATCGTGAGAACGAGAAACTACACTGAGAGACTCGTTTTCAGAGTCAAAGAAAACGCAAGTGTTAACCGACTACTGGCAAGGAAAGGTCAATTTAATTAGTGAAACAATGTCGACGCCCACAGAAATTTGCTGAAGATTGGTGTTTCACTCCTAATGAAACTTAGAATCGACATTTAAAACGTTTTGCGGAAGCGGTGTGTGTGTGTTAAGCATGATTACAATGCCAATTAAGTCTAATTTATTATATGAATTTCGAATGCAAGAATGTTATAGAAATTATAAAATAAAAATCTGTAAAATCGTAAAAATATTCAATAAATAGTTTTAGTCACATTTAATACTTCTTCTCTTTCTCCACGTTTAACGTTATATTACTATATCAGATATTCCCAAATGTTGTAATCAACTTTGAAAAATATTTTCTACAAATTCTAAAAGTGAATTAACTTCCTGCACAATAATTTTAAATAAAAGATAACATCATAACTATAAAAAAATTCTAATATAATACTTGTCGCAAGGTGAATCTTAAGATTTCTATTTGAAAACCCATAACTACGTCCCTATAAAGTTAATTCATCTTTAGTATTTAAAGAACATAATTATAGTTTGATTAAACATTCCAGGAACATCCAATAGTTTCCAATGTAAGCCACGAAAAAACTGAAAGGTATTATCAAAACATTCAAGCTTAATCGTAAACCGAAAGGTATTCGAAAATAATTTCTGTGTAGTGAGATTACAATAACAGTGAACATGCCGCAATAGAAGCTGGGAGGTTAAAGTCGTGTAATTAATGCATGAAACGAAGGATTTTTGACTTAGCGTGAAAGTGTTTTGCTGAGGGGTAGCTGATTTGTGTGGGCAGGATCCCACTTACCAGAATATGCCACTGATTGGAACACTGGGGGATACAAAACATTGCATCAGTTTTATCCTACTACGAGAAAATCAACAATTTTCGAACTTCTACATTAAATACAATCTAGTCAATCTCTAGAAAAGTCAATCCTGGATAAGTCATCAATCAACGCGAACGCTAATTATGATAAAAAAGAGGACTAATATGTATGTATCAACAGATTTGTAATGTAAATTGTAAATACCAAATCTTCATAAAAAAATTTCTTTCAAACTGTCTCATTAAAATAATTTTTCAACACATTGGCAGCGTTCGACCTATTAATAAATATTTTTTTTAATAAGTTACACCTTATTATAGTTGACGTAGTATTAAATATTTCAAAAATCACCTGCTGCGAAAGTGTTAAAATCTTGACAGTGATAAAACAGTTGTTTTACGACGATTAACGTGTACTGATTGCTTTATTACTGTCATTTCTATTAAACCACGCTTCAACTTACTATGCCTTTTCTTGAGAGGTAGTGGCGGGGGTTTACTGGCGTCCGGGCTATCGCCGTTACTGGTGTGCAAACTACAAGTTGATAAATGCTCGTTCTCAGGTACATTGTCGTACTGCGATGGCTGACGTTCTTTTCTGCGTTTCGATCGTTTTTCCGGCAACGCTGGTGGCATTCCATTCGTGTCAGATGCAGACACTGATTCGAGTTCCTATTTACAAATTTAAACACACTGTATTCCATGTATCATAATAAAAGAGCCCATATAAATCAATATAAATAAAAATCACACAAAATTATACGAAATAAATGCTAACTATGATAACATTTAACACTAGAACTATCGAGGATTAATTCGGTCTAACCATAAAAATTTGATAATTGTATTTGGGAAAAGGGAATGGGAGAAGAAAGTCAATAAATCAGAAAACTTAACTGGCTATGAAACGATCAAAACAGGCAAAAGCGACTAATATGAATTAATAGAAAATTTATTAGGTACTTACTTAACATCCATAATAAACTAAGTTAAGTTTTCTGATTTAGTATTATAAGAAATTAGAAACCAGTCCTTTTGACTGCCCCGGTAATTCTAGTGTTAATTTTACGAAAGCAAATAAAGATAAATTAAAAAAAAAGCCAAACACAACATACAACACCCACATTTACCAGTTTCTCTAGCAACGCTGAATCCCCGCTTCCAGATATATTCGTCGTGCTGATAGTGCTCCTGGAGCTGGTCATCGTTTTCTGCGTGAAAATCGAGCCGTTACTGTCCGACGACAATTTCGTCTGCGAGTACGACTGTTGCTGCGAATTGAACGACTGTGAATTATAACTAATGCTGCTCTGCTGCGACGATCTTTTCGACGTTACGCTGGACGCCGTCGTGTAGCTTTGGGATGAACTTCGTTGTGAATGCAGGGACACGAAACCAGACTCCTGCGTCTGGGTTGATAATCGCTCCATTTTCCCTTCTATGCCTGAAAAAAGATAATTTAAAGATTTATTTAGAATTATTTCTTATTAATAATTAATAATTCTTTCATTCTCTTACGAAAGAAAGTCTTTATATTGCCCCAATTCCAATTGGCAGTCATTCTTTGTTCTCAGTTACTCGAAACACCGTGAAATTTTATCAAAAAGAAACTAAAATCTAGCTTTTCGATCTGTAATCTGTGAAGATCCATACGATACTGCTTTATTCATATAGTTAGAAGGTCTAAACGCCCACGCAACTTGCTCCACTGGCTATTCGTGGGATTCTTGCGTAATTTTAGCTCTCACATTTTTCTTCGGGATTTTATAATGCACAAGGTGAACGCCTGGTATTAGTTCTTAATGCGAGCGAAAAGAAATCTTATATTCTACGTAATAACTATCAACCTGTGAACGGATGAAGCATTTCTTGTGGCGTTTGCTGGCCCAGTAACATGGTACTTGGTATACTCGATTCAGAACCATCCCAGCAACTGCAGTTCGAAGTACCATTAACCTGCATGCCTGTAAGATAAAAAGAATTTCACTTATTCTGCGTTACAAACACTTTTCAAATACTTTTGTCTTTATACACTCTTACACCACATATTTCAATTTTTAGATCACCACACTTAAAAATAGTAAAAAATACTATTTCAATCGATTCGTTTCATAAGGAAGAGATTTATGGAAATACTTATTGTTGTATATAGTAATTCAGTATGAAAGTATGTAAAATTGTACTGTGTATCGTGAGAGGTTTCCAGTGCAACTGGTAGAATGATTAAGACAAACAGAGCTCGAAGCAGAATCTGCTGACTAAGCACTGTCGACAAAGTGCTCCTCTTGACACATATGGAAATATACTTATACAACTTTTTCACCGCCTTCTTAGGAATGTGACCCTCGAATTAATACAAGTCACATTTATACAACTCACACACAATTGTGCCCATAATTATGAAAGTGGTCTAAGTCAATTTAAAAAATTTTTTAGATATTGACTTGAAAATTAAAAAATAACAACTTTCAACTTTAACATTATTTGATTAATTCACCCAGGTACCCAGGAATCTATTTTAATTTAATGAAAATGACCTACTACATAATAAGTATCATGTAAAATAATATCAATTAAAGAATTTGGACATAATAATATTGGATATAACAATTATGATATTGTTATATTATGATACTGTTATATTTGGATATAACAATATCACTTTTAACACTTGAAAACGCAAAAAAATGGTGAAAATAAAACATTCTCCCCAATATGAATCTAATTTTATGGCACAGTAATTATATTTAATTACCCTGAATAGTCGCCATAAGACTGAGATCCATACTGTCGTTCAGAGACTCGTCGTTTGGTCCCATAATGGCTCGAATTTCATCCTCGTCGCGCGAGTGATTCAGAGCCGAATCCAAGCTGCCAGCGGATGCGCTTAGAAGAGACGACGAATCCTCTGGGGATCGACTTCGCAGGGAAACTCTGTCAAGACTAGATGCTAAAAGACCCTCGGACTCGTCGAGCAGCTGCTGTGCTCGCGTTCTCCGTTTCGGAGGCAGCGGTGGCGGTGTACCGGAAGAACTATTTTCTTCCGACAAACAAACGTTCGTCCTAAAATGAAAAATTAATTACCGTTAATTTAATTGCAAACATAAACGTGAACTATTTCTTTCCGGCAAACATACGATCGCCCTAAACTTATAAATAATTATTTGAATAATCTAAATAATTATATATTTATAAATAATTAATTAAAATAAAAAATTAATTACCGTTCATTTAATCGCAACAGGATAACGTAATGATTTTTGTATTAGGGTGAAGTTTCAGTTACCTCTCGGGAAGTGGTGGTTTCGGGGGTGGACTAGAATCCCTCAAGATCGACTCTGAACTATGCGAACTACGGACCAGACTAGTAGTCGCAGCAGTTTGCTCTAAAATCTGTCGTTCCCTCGGGGTTAACGGTATGTCGGGTAAAGAATTTCTTTGTGGCGTTAATTCCGATCCATAACCCGACGTCCTAAAAATGTAAAATGATTAATTAAGAATTCTAATCCAATTTCTATTATTTCAAATCATCGAGATGAAATTTATCTGTTTTATAAAAAGATAAAAAATGCCTATAGTTAATTTATTAAATGCATTGATATGTATATCAATAAGTGATTAATTAAGAATTCTAATCCAATTTCTATTATTTCGAATAATGGAGTTTAAATTTACTTATTTTATAAAAAGATAGAATATACCTTTAGTTAATTTAATAATGCATTGATATGTGTATCAATTAGTGATTAATTAAGAATTCTAATCGAATTTCTATTATTTCAAATCACGGAGATTAAATTTATTTAATTCATAAAAAGGTAAAAAATATCTATAGTTAATTTATTAATGCATTGATAAGTGTATGTTTGAAAAATTCGAAAAATACCTATTACTAGTAGTAACGACTGGAGGTTTTTGCCTGTTGGCAATCTTTTCGTTCGCCAGAGCAACCAAATTCTTCACAGCATCTTCCACTAATCCTATGATGTGTGTCACGTTCTCGGTGTCTAACGCAGAGGACTGATCCCCGTGTAGCAGCACATCGTCGCAGAGCTTCAATAATTGTGCCAGGGCTTGGTACACCTGATTCGTCGCTGATCCCAGAGTGGAACTGAGGAAAAATAATACAATAGAATCTCTCGATAAATATTACTCGATAGGAATTAATCCATTAATTGAAAATACAGGCTGAGGCAGAAGTCACGTGGATATTTAGAACAGTGAATTTTCTGAAATTCTTTATAACAATGTTTCTATATGTAAATAATTAAATCGATCGATATACTATCCTCCTTCGCTCCCTTTTTTTACACACATTTACCTAATATTTTTACAGGTATCATATTAATCTTCAGCAGTTCAAATATTTAAAAAAACACCTACAGAAACTATTTCATAATCAAAAACACAAGAATTCGCAGCTTCTGCAGCAACATCTAACACCAGTGGCGTACCTACAACTTTTGCCGCCCTTTCTAAGTCAATCAAAAGGTGGTTTTTATAAATTAATAAACCTAAATAAATAATTGCAATTGAGACAAAGTATAAGTGGGCAATTTTTTACTATTGGAAGCCATATTTAAATTAGGCAGTAATAAAGGGGGCCATACGTTAATATACCTATAAATGCAACTTTTATACAAATACAAGACACTTTTAAAAAGGACACAAAAAACTTACGGAGATCTCGCGGTTATCGAGAATGTCCTATCAATTGGTTTACTAAAAATTTGTCTGAATCTTATGTCTGTTATCATAGTCATTCTAAACTTCGTACGAATGAACATCAATATCTAAAGAACCTTACCAAGAACCAATAGTCCATTCTTATCAGTTGGAGGTAACAAAATCTAATATAAATCTAATATGCCGCACGAAATGTCGCGGTGCCCAAAAGGCGCCTCTCCTCGGCAAAGGGTTAAAAAAAAAGTTTTTAAAAAATTTAACCTAATCACCTGTTCTCGTAGAGCAGGTAGGATTTCAGCACGGTGTGTATCGTGGTGACGGTGTCGAGCACGATGGTGCCGTTCCCCGGCAGCATCTCGAGCTTCTTCTTCGACACGACGTCCCGGAAGTGGAGCAGTGCCAGCTGCACCTGTCGCACGTGGATGTGAAGGTCCCGGAGGGGGTTTTTGTCGACCTGCCCGAGGGCCGCCGTGGAGTCGGTGCACCCGGGCGCGCTCTTGTCCCTAGGAGTCCGCGGCGACGACGGCGAGGCTGCCCGTGTAGCCGCCCCGCTGCCTCCGCCGCCGCTGCCGCTACCTGGGGAACGCATGTGGGAGAGCTTCTCCAGGAAGTCTTCCTTGAAGGAGCGCGCACGACGCGCAAGTTTACCGCCGCGCGCCTTCCCGCTGGACCGCTCGTCGACTTCTGTAAGAAGAAAAAAGAAATGGTTGGTTTGAAAGACTGGAGAACGTACTTTGGTTGGGAAAGATAGAGGGAGGGGATGGAAATAGGGAGGAACTAGGGACCATAAAAGCATCCGCTGGGACACGCATCGGCGGTGAGAGTTTAAAGTTCTGTTGCGAGGAATATGATTTTAGTAAAGATTTTTTTGGTATTTTTTATTGTTTATGTTGGGACCGTTTATTTTGAATGTGGTGTACAAGTCTAGTTTTTCTTGGTGTGTTTTTAAAGTTGTGTCGCGAGGAATGTGATTCTAACAAAGATTTTTTGATATTTTTTATTAAAATACTTTTATATAGTCTGTGGTAGTATTAATATGGCTGGTTCATTTGAGAATTGTGTGTTAAAGAATAGGCTAAATTCATAAATAAATAATATAACGAAAATATGTGTTGTTCTTTCCTCCTTTATATTTGTTATATTTTTTAGATTAATATATGCAAACAGTGTCACATTACTAACTGTCAACTTCTCGTCGAATTTGATAATTCTTATTAAATGCACAGTGGTGCATCGATATGGGTTAGATGCACTGATAATAATTATCACTTTAACGCGTTGAATGCCATGGAGGTCACCGGTGACCGGCACCTCCATTTCTATTTATCAGTTGAAAATCATAATTATAATCAATAACTCAATAAATATGTCAATACTTATACATATTTCAATATTTTCAATAATGGGTTATAAAAATATCTAGAAATAGTTGTATTTATACATGAAACATACACTCAAAGTACACCCATTGCTATATTGCGAATCTGTGGTGGTGCCGTAGGCAATGCATAGAAAATTTTTGTGGTATTCAACGTGTTAAAGATAGACAAAAATTTTACATTTAAATATAAAATATAACGTTAGATCAATTAGTCTATCATTATATTATATTTCACTATAAGATAGTTTACCAACAGGGATTGTAGTTTCAATTCGAGCACCAAAGCTCACATTTTTAAATTCAAAAAGCTAAAGACCTCTTTCCGTGCGTCGTTGGACTCGCGGAGGAGGAAGTATATTAATTTTGCAAATTACTTCAGGTTCGCGAAACCGTCAGGACGCACGGAGAGAGTACCTCCGGATCTCGGCTGTTGTCACTTAGCGTTAAACCGGAGTTAACAAAGTTAACGAACAAGATAAGCAGGTTTAATTGTGTAGTCAGCTCTCTTCGGTTCTAAGGATTCCGTGGGCTGAACTTTGCACGATTCCTTCGGAGTACGAAAACTCTTGCTGGAAGGCAACAAAGTTCGCTCGTTAAGCCCCGGGAAACATAATTTAAATGATACTCGAGTAAATAATACAAAATAAGAAACCAAAATACAAGCACTATGGGTTATTAAAGTCAACGAGTCAAAGAAAATCCTGGAACATCTCAGAACTAACAAAATATAATAACCACGGAAGTAATCGTTAAAGCAATCGGTGAAATAGACTATAATAAATAAATGGTAGTAAAACAAAAGAGAAAATGTAATTTTTTTCACATATAAAGCTACTCCCCATCTATTAGGATTCCAAAATTTTTCATTTTGAATATATCTAATATTGCTAGTCATTAATTGAGACACGTATCCATGAATTTATATGAAAAAAAACAAGTTGTAATTACCCTTAAATAACAAATAACAAATATGTTATTTACCTAAATAACAAATAACAAATATCCTCATCTCAATTTTGCACTTTATCGCATCCGGTTTCCAGTTTCAGAAAACTCTTAAAAAAAAAAAAACGAAAAAAGAAACCCAAAAAGAAATATCCCCATCTTTCTTTAACTTTCCCGGCTTACGATTGCACAATTTTTCATCGTTTGTTCAAAGTGGAATTGTTCAGTCAGCCGTAGCTTAAGACGATAATGGTGCATCACGTCGCTGCACCGGGTGCAGCGAACGGCGGAGTCCTCCAGGTCGCCACATTATAACCGATAACGGGAAGAAATACGAACGAGGTGGGCCAACCCATTGTTTTCCACGAGTTTTCTTCGCGACCCAGGCTGCACACGTCGAACTTCAGCGGTGCAGTTAAAACGAGGTACGATGCACCGGCTGCTGCATACCGCCAGGTGCAACGCCATTTTTTTTTGACTTTGCTAATGTGTGCCGTGCACTCGAATTGCAACAACGGTTCCCAAATTTCAGCCATTTGCCTCGATTTTATTTCATGGTTTTTTGGGAATGGAAAACTGGTACAGATTTATACAGTTTCCTCTCGATGAGATGTTTTAATTGATTTTAATTGGCAAAGGTTTAATTTGATTAAGTAATTAATAGTGTTGGATAGATATTTGATATTTTCTATTGAAACTAATGATCTTGTTTTCTTTGTGTTCCAAAGAGATTTTTAATTGATTTTAATTGTCAAAGGTTTAATTTGATCAAGTAATTAATGGTGTTGGATAGATATCAAGAGTTAAGGTCTTGACTCGGGCCAAGTACAAGAGTTCCCGACTGGTAGACCTGAACTACTCTTTTCCGGAAGAATTAGATCGAGGTTTTCGGGGTATTCAAACGGCATTAAATCCGCATATTTCCCCCCAAACTATGGTGATATTCTTGTAGGGGACGTCCACCCGAGTAATTTAAGCCTAACTACGAGAAGATCCATCAAGCCAATCGCGAGATATTTTGATCTAAAAAGTCGAGGTTTTTGTAAGAAACGTCGTCTTCTTCCTCTCCTCCTTCTCCATCTCCATGTTCAGCCTGTCACGCAGCCCGGTGTCAAACCCTAACATATGTTTCATACTATGCGAGATAATTTTTCTGCCGATAACCTAGATTTTATATATGTAGTATATGAAATTTCCTCTCACACACATCCAGATTGTTAACATATTAAATTAGAAATGTTTGTTACGTTACGTTTTTGACATCAAGCTTCGTAAAATTAAGGGTCAGAATGCGTATTCGAAACATATTCGATCATTTTTATATCTTGAAAATTGCGCGAATGGCGAGCGATGTATGAAAATCGCGAAAAATCGTCAAATTATGACAGTTTTTTGGTCGGCATTCGCTCAATTTTTGAGATAGCGATCTGAAACTGGTACCATTGTTTTAGTTAGGAAATTCTACGCCAGAACAATGTATAATAGTTGTACTTTTCGAAAATTTAATTTTTCGCAAAAATCTGAAGGGGGTAGGTCAGGATTTTTTGCGATTTTCGTAAATCGCCTGCCATTTCCACAATTTTTGAGCTATTAAAATGATCCTGGGCGTTTTGGACGCGGAATCCGAAGCCGAATAAGATGCAGAAAGAATCAGATCGATATCTCGAAAATTGTGGAAATGACGAGCGAAAAACGAAAATGGTGAAAAATCCCTGACCTATCCCATTGTGCAGGTCAGGGATTCACCCACATTTTCGTTTTTCCCTCGCCATTTCCATAATTTTTGAGCTATTTTAGTGATCGAGGTCATTTTGGATGTGTAATTCAAAGCCGAATAAGACAGTGAAGGAATCAGATCGATGTCTAAAAAATTGTGGAAATGCCGAGGGAATTACGAAAATCACGAAAAATCGTCAAATTCAACCAGTTTTTTAGTCGGCATTCGCTCAATTTTTGTGATAGCGATCTGAAACTGGTACCATTGTTTTAGTTGGGAAATTCTACGCCAGATCTATGTATAATAGTTGTACTTTTCGAAATTTTGATTTTTCGCAAAAATCTGAAGGGGGTAGGTCAGGATTTTTTGCGATTTTCGTAAATCGCTTGCCATTTCCACAATTTTTGAGATATTAAAATGATTCTTTCACTGGCTTATTCGGCTTCGCATTCCGCGTTCAAAACGGCCCGGATCATTTTAATATCTCAAAAATTGCGGAAATGGCAAGCGATTTACGAAAATCGCAAAAAATCCTGACCTACCCCCTTCAGATTTTTGCGAAAAATTAAATTTTCGAAAAGTACAACTATTATATGTTGATCTGCCGTAGAATTTCCCAACTAAAACAATGGTACAAGTTTCAGACGGCTATCTCAACAATTGAGCGAATGCCGTTCAAAAAACCGCCTGAATTTGAGGATTTTTCATGATTATCGTAATTTGCTCGCCATTTCCACAATGATTGAGATATTAAAACGATCCGGGACGTGTTGGACGCGGAATTCGAAGCCCAATAAGACAGTGAAAGATTCAGGTCGATATCTAAAAATTTGCGGAAATGACGAAAGAATCCACAAAAAGCATCGAAAATGCAAAGCTATGGGCCAAGTACAAGAGAATGTTACATTGGAATAGGTTGCTCATTAACATAAACTGCATTTTACACAGGATTTGAAATCAATCAAACTTGCTTACATTTGTTTGATATTTTCTATTGAGAATTATGATTTTCTTTTTTTACTCTTCCACAGAGACTTTTTAATTGATTTTAATTGTCGTAAATGATTTAATTTGATTAAGTAATTAATAGTGTTGGAACGATATTTGATATTTTCTATTGAGAATTATGATCTTGTTTTCTTCCTGTTCCAAAGAGCTTTTTAATTGATTTTAATTATCAAAGGTTCAATTTGATTAAGTAATTAATGGTGTTGGAACGATATTTGATAATGATGATCTTGTTTATTTTTTTAAACGTGAAACTTAATGTCTGATACGCTATATTGTTTAATTATCGTACAGAAGTATCTGGAGTTAAATTAATCGACAGCGTAGCGAATGTAACATACGTGAAAACTCAATCAATTTTAATTGATTGCCAGTCAACAATCCACGCTGGAAATTACGCGTGATCGTGTATAGAGACAAATCCAATAAAATGTGAAATGGCGGAAATTCATTCTCTTCTCCGGTATTCCAACGGAACTGTGTACAAAGTAGACAAACTAACGAAAAGCAAACAGTAAATAAAAAAACACGAAAAATCGAAATGAATCACCATTGTGAAAAGAATGAAAACGAATTACGATGCCTCGAGCTTTCCGATTTATTCACAAAATTTTACCTGTATAACAAACGTGACGCAAAATATTTTTTTAAATCATTTTTTCTGCATATCAATTAATCGTCTAGTCATCAAAAAAGGATCGAGAAATTACCATAACGTAAAAATACTTGTAGTTTCAAAATCTTTCTAAATTAACAGTCTTTTGAGTTATATTTCCAAATTTATTCTATCCAATTATATGGATAATGATAACACCAATGAAATATACGATATTTGTTTAAATATTCGGCCATTCATCGAAAAATGATTGAGAAATTACCATAACGTAAAAAATACTTGTAGTTTCAAAATCTTTCTAAATTAACAATCTTTTAAGTTATATTTCCAAGTTTATTCTATCCAATTATAAAGATCATGATAAATCCAATGAAATATACGATTTTCGCCTAAATATTCGACCATTCCAAGTATAACACATTTCAGATTGCGTATCCGTTAAACAAACTTTCCATTCCCAGAGTATTCCCAGGGTTTCCCCAACTTCCACCCAACTTCTGCATCGATATCAACGAAACGGTGCGATCAAATTTTCCAAAACGAACTTTGCCGCTGCAACAGCGTCACATACACAAATTTTCCACGGCAACTTCACCCTTTAACGACCATCGTGTATTTTATCCACGGATTCGTTTCACTGCCGACGCATTCGACTTTCAATAGCGAAACCAACACTGAAAGACATATTTTCAGCTCACCCTATTCACCTATGAAATATCATCGTTAAAATATCTGTTTTCCAGCCAACGTCACTCTTTGTACCAACATTTGTTCCATCGAAAAATATCTCAAAGATCGATAACCGTAAAAACGGGATCGAATTTATCATTTACTAAATCCTTTTCGATTTTTATGAAATTCAAAATTTTATTCGATCTTTCTGCGTCGATAACTTAATAAATTGATATCGCGATCGAATTTCCGGCAAATTCTCGACTAATTTCCACAAACGTGGATCGAAACACGCTGCGATCTTTGGCGGATGCATCGCACGCCGGTAAATCAAGTTCTATTCACGAATTCCGATTGAAACCTCAATCAGACGTGATTTGCGCTAAAGGCACGGTTTGGACCGTCGACAGAGATAATTGAGAACATAGAGAAAGATAGGGAGAGAGAGCCTATGGAGAGGGAGGAGAGACGGAGAATACGGAGACGACGAGATGCAAATTGCCATGATTGACTGGATTCACGGAACACGTTCGATTCCCATGCGTTATCCAGCGACTCACGACGTGGTTATTTACAAACCACGTGTATTACGAATGAGTGGGACAATCTTTCCGTTGAAAAAACGTAAATGTCACCTATGTCGAGCTTATCCCAAAATTAGCATGATATTTCAATGAAATTAGATAAATTTCACGGGAAAAAGCTAAGTTATTTTATTATATTTTTTATTATATACGAAAACGTGTGAAACTTAATTTCCTAAAATATGCCCACGTGATCGATCAATTTGGCGGAATTTATTTTAATTGTAATTAGAGAAACACAAATAAAGCAACTACTCCATTTTCCTAATTTCCATTTAAATTAACACTCTCCTTATATTCCACCAAATTATCAAAACACACATTTATATTTATCACTACTAATCCCCGCGTTTGTATTTCACAAACAAATTTCACGTGTGTCTCTATAAAAACAATAACACAAGAATCGCAAAGTAGTTTCGCGCGAAAATAAAATATCTCCCGTTTGATTTTACAGAATTTATTAAAAAAGAAATTAAAGAAACAAAAATAAAGCTACGTCTCCATTTTTCTAATTTCCATTTAAATTAACACTCTCCTTATATTCCACCAAATTATCAAAACACACATTTATATTTATCACTACTAATCCCCACGTTTGTATTTCACAAACAAATTTCACACGCGTCTCCGTAAAAACAATAACACAAGAATCGCAAAGTAGTTTCGCGTGAAAATAAAATCTCTCTCGTTTGATTTTACAGAACTTATTTAAAAAGAAATTAAAGAAACACAAATAAAGCAATTACACCATTTTTCTAATTTCCATTTAAATTAACACTCTCCTTATATTCCACCAAATTATCAAAACACACATTTATATTTATCATTACTAATCCCCACGTTTGTATTTCACAAACAAATTTCACACGCGTCTCCGTAAAAACAATAACACAAGAATCGCAAAGTATTTTCGCGTGAAATCTCGATCGGGGAAAATAAAAACTCTCCCGTTTGATACGGGATTAATCGGTGCGCTTTTCCAACCACACACGACGCAGAGGATCCGCGCTGCAGAAAATTACGATTGCCCTCGGCGAGCGATAGAACACCATTAGAATTGCGAACAGGTGCATTCTGTCTGGATGTGGTCCTTCGTACGTGATGGCCATCGAAGCTTTATGGTGATGGATGAATACTATTGGCGTACTGCGTACACACATCCATCCATCCATACATACACACATTCATCTATACATACATATACACATTCATCCATACATACATACATACATACGTTTATACATACATAGATAGATACATGCACACGCTCATAGATACATATATATGTGCCCATAATTATGAAAGTAGTCTGTCAATTTTTTAAAAAATTATGGATATTACGTTTTTTAAAGGTTTTGAAACATTTATTAACAAATTATCAAGACTTTAATTTTTGTTTGAAATATTGACTTAGACCGTTTTCATAATTATACATACATGGTCTGTCCGGAAAGTAATAGGACTGATTTTTTTCCGCCGCAACTGTACTTCGGAGCTCTCGAGTGCCGACTGGATTCGGTAGAGGAGGTCCTTAGCTAATGAATGAGGGGTTGGTCAATTGTCTCCGAGCATCTGGAGAGTCAGGACAGCTTTTTTCCCGCGACGTGTTTTTGTCCGCGGTACAAGCAGAAAATGCAGCGTTCGTTAGCGCAGAGGTGGGCAATCGCCAGAATTTAATAAATTCTGTGTGAAACGCGGTAAATCTGCGACAGAGATATTTGATATGATCAAGCAGTCTTATCCAGATAATACTTTAGTAAGAAGTAGTGTCTTTCGGTGGTACAAAGCCTTTTCGGAGGGCCGGGAAGAGGTCGCCGATGAAGACCGCGCTGGAAGACCTTCGACTTCGACAAACACCGACAATGTGACTCGTGTGCTCGAAGTTTTGAACTCTGACTGTCTACTGAGTACTCGTTTAATTGCGCAAATAGTAAATTTACCAAAAACTGTGGTTCATGACATTGTGACGGAGCACGACGACAATGCAGCGGCTCACACCTCCTTTCTTGTGACCAGCTAAATGACCCAGGCAGGTATCCCAACGCTTCCCCAGCCACCCAACATCCCAGATTTGGCCCCCCCGGACTTCTTTTTGTTTCCTCGCCGGAAAATACCGATGAAAAGAAATCATTTTGAAACGAATCATTTTGAAAAGCGGGGATCCAAGCAGCTTGTACCGCGGCTCTAAACGCCATTCCGGAGAATGCTTACCATGACGCCTTCAATGCTTGGAAATCGCCCTAGCAGCGCTGTATCGACGCAGGAAGAGCCTTTTTTGAAAGTTTTTCAAGAATTATAACGATTGGCTCAATAGTTTTTTTTTAATCAACTCAGTCCTATTACTTTCCGGACAGACCATGTATGTGCCCATAATTATGAAAGTGGTCTAAGTCAATTATTAAAAAAATTTAAGGTTTTGGAACATTTAACAAATTATCAAGACTTCAATTTTTTTTTAAGTATTGACAGACCACTTTCATAATTATGGGCAGATATACACATACATACGTACACACGTTCATACATACATATGTACATACAAAAACACGTACATAGATACATACACGTGTGTTGACACGTGTGTATACTCGTCTGTTCTCGTATATTTACCTGGCGATGCGTATAGATAGAGGCGTGCCACAGAGTCGAAGCTGATTGTGTTCGTAGCAACGGTGAGAAGCTTTCATGGTGATGAATGGCTGGCACCGGTGCGATTAAAGGGACATACGTGGAAAGTTATCGCCGTCGGTGCATTCTCGAGCACGCTGCGCCGTCACGATAACGATGAAAAGACGTCGGTTATATATATATGTATATGTGTACATACATACATATAATAATAATAATAATAATATAGTTCGCGCCCGATATTCGCGCCACGTGCGCGAGACAAGAACATGTAGCCCGTTAATGGAAACCTGACTGAATGGAACGGTTGTTATTAATTTCGTGTACACGACGCCGGGCGTCGCGATCGTGACGTCGGATAACGGAAGGATGAAAGAAATACCTTTGACGAGGAGAAAGTTTATCCGATCCGGTTACAAAATCCGTGGAAGGTGATAGAAGGTGGGAGAATCAAAAAAAAATAGAAAGTCACATTTTAATTAAAACTCGAATAATTCCACGTTGCTCAAAGAAAATATATTAAAGGAATGTTTGTGAGGAACGTCAAACATATTATTCAAAACTCAAAAGAAAATTACAATATCGACGGGAAACCCTATTGCGACAAGTTACACGGCAAATTAACCGTGGAAAGTTTCCAATGATCCGGTTACAAAATCCGTGGAAGGTGATAGAAGGTGGGAGAATAAAAAAAAAAAATAGAAAGTCACATTTTAATTAAAACTCGAATAATTCCACGTTGCTCAAAGAAAATATGTATATTAAAGCAATATTTGTGACGAAAGTAAAACATACTATTCAAAACTCCAAAGGAAATTACAATATCGACGGGAAACCCTATTGCGACAAGTTACACGGTAAATTTCCCGTGGAAACTTTCCAATGAAAACGGAGAGGCAACGCTTGCATTATACAAAAGTGTAATCCACATCTCCGTAAAACCAGGGGAACTTTATTCCAAGTATGAATATTACATTCTACAAGGATTTCGTTCACGAAATCCGTTTTACGCGAACTCCCGATGGAAATTAGGACCTATTATAACATTTCCACGTATGAACACCACGCAAACACAGTTAGTTAACGACAGATTTAACTGCACACCGCATTACTTGCCCCGAACGAACCTTGGCACGTATCCCGCGGGGCTCTCGATAAATTTCCGCCCGTGTGAAATCGTTTAAACCAACACACTCGTGTCGCGATCAACCATTTGCCGCATCAATTAACAATTACGATGGCAAATGACGTCTCTTGCAAACGCTAATGGGCCCGAGATTCGAATTTCGGCCCATTTACACGTGTTTCATGGGGCCCGATGGCGGAAATTTATCGCGAGGACGTTCACCGTCGCCGGTAAACAACGGAAACTCGGTTTAATTGTTTTATGGAAATTCGCGAAATTTGCATACCGACTCGCCTCCTCTTTATCAACCCCCCCCCCCTCTCGATCCCACGGGAATCGTTCGATGGTGTGTAACATTTCCACAGAAATTCCGACTTAACGGCTGATTTCGTTCGCAGGTTTTTTTTTGTCATTTTTTTTTCTCTCTCTCTCGATGGCTCTAGATTCAAGCACGGTTGTTCAACCCCACTACTACCACTGACTCGTCGCTCGCGAAATTCAGGGGAGTGTTTTCATTCGGCGAAAAATAAAAAATGAGGAATGCAAAACCGTGTGTCTCGTTTTATCGGATCCGTTGATTACGCGCTGGCGGTTCGTTAGAGGCTTTAATGACTCGTTTTTTGTGAAAGGACTTCGCCAGACGAGACGCTATCGAAGGTGACGGGGACAACGGTAGGATTTTTCGTTGTTTCAGGGACTCCATATTCCGTTGTTTCTATTAAAAAAAATTCTTCCCAAATGAAACGTGTTCTCTATTGAAAAAAAATGCGGCGCAAGTTTTCTATTAAATAATTACGTTCGTTTCGAGTATTTCGAAGCGTCGCATTAATTACACCGCGACCTAAATTCGAATAAAAGTTTATTCCAAGTTTCTCTGTGAAATCTTGGAGGAAAACAGGACTTTCCCCCCGGTTCGTTAATTAACAATTAACTACCACTAGTAAATATCTCCGAATGACGTTCACCTTCGGGCAGTGCTTAATTATCGAGTCATTACGGCCGATGGACTAATTATTAACAAATATTCCCGTCAAGTTCGCCGGTCAAAAGACAACGGGAGAATCAAATGAAACATGAAACGCGGATAATGAAAACCGACGGGCAGAGTATCAAACCAATTTCCAACCGGCGAATAAACGTCGATGGTAATGTGCGATCGTCGACGTAATAAGTAAAGAAAATCCGTTGGTTGGGGGAAAATGGAAATTGCTCTCGGGAAAAAGTGATATTAACTATCTAAGAGTGATATTAAGAGGATTTCATGGGTCCAGACACGCCCACGCATATATACGTACAAATAACTTAATAAAATTGAATTAATAAATTAATAATAAAGTTCAGCATTAAAAATATTCAAATATTAAATAAATACTTAATTTTCTAATCTATTTTTAAAATAAATAAAATTTATTTTATATTATAATTATGAAAGTGGTCTATAAGTCAATTTGTAAATAATTTTGGTCATTACGTTTATTAAAAGTTTTGAGACATTTACAAAATAATTATCAAGACTTTAATTTTTTTTAAATATTCACTTAGACCACTTTCATAATTATGGGCACGTATATACACACATATAGATACATATATGTATATATTTCGTTCGAGTAAAGCTAATAATTGCTCTGCCCTCCTGAAAATTGATTATCCGCGGGTTCGTTAACGATAGCGCCGCTATGAACTAATGGATTTCGGATTACCGACGGCCAGAGTGTGACTGTATGGACCAGTAAAACCGGCAAGAAATTCCGGGGATCGTTAAAGGGGGGGACTTTATTAAAGTGAAACAATGCAGCTTACGAACAATGCGTCGTCGGTGCTGCAACGTAATCGGGAAAAAATCAAACGGGCGATAATTAAATACGAGCCGGCAAGGAATTGTGAGGTGTAATAGTAAACAACAATAATTAAAAAAAAAAAATGAAAATCAACGAGTTGCATTTCCATCGAGATAAAATGTACGAGGTTTTAGTAACGGATCGATAGATTCTGTGCGTTACGGGTACGATGATAAATCGTCGGGATTTTCTGTCACGGGGGTTTTATATCAACGTTCGGGTGATAAAATTATTTGGTAAATACCGACGTACCCGGCGGAAAATTAGTGACGTAAAACGATACCAATGAATGCTGTATGCTAATAACGTTTCACTCATATATTATAGGTATTTCGATTATAATATAGCTGTTACGGTGTAGCATGATTATTATTATTATTATTATGTTTTCGTATAAATTCGCCGGCCGTAAATTGCTAATAATGCTATTTCGAATTTTGCCAGTCATTTGAGACGCGTAACCATAAATTTGTATGAAAAAAACGCAAACTATAATTATCTTAAATTGCAAATGATTCACTGCAATTACCTTTACGTAACTTACAAAGTACAAACTTTCAAAAAAAGAAATGTACATACCCACAAACATTATAAAGATCCCGCAAAACACTATATTCTCACACAAAAGTGTTCGATTACTTATCCAAAAACCGTATGAATCAAAATTTAAAAAATTTATCATATCAAATTCATATTTATTAACGTAACATTTCCACCTAAACTTTCCAACCCACATTTTCCTGATCCCAATGACAAAACTGTGCCACAACGAGCCACATACACCTTGCACTTTATCGCATCCGGCATCCACTTTTAGAAAACTCGCAAAAAAATAAAAAAAAAATCCAAAAAGATATATATCACTGTCCGGGAAAGTGTTAACACGTGTGGTCGACGATCACTCGCCGCAACACGCAAACCCGTAACGGTATCAAACAGTGATATCATTACACAAAAACCTCTGGCCGGCGCACAACTTCCTTATTTTCATGTAATCACGATTACACCTTGTAATTTAATATATATACATTTGTATAAAAGAAGTGAAAGTGCAGAATAAATGATACCATGGTGACATGGTCACAATTAAAATCTGTTTACCAGATACATATATTTCCGTTTATTTTGTGTGTTAATTTTGTATATTTATCATGACTGATGCTAATCAAGGTGAGATGTATAATTTTTTTTATATTTTAGTATTTAATTTTGTGTCACGGGTTTAAATTCTACATTGCGAAAATTGTATCAATTTCTTAAAACATTTTAAAAGATTTAAAAAAGTGCAGGTAAGTGCACGTCTCAAAACTTATTTTTTTCAGTAGGTATAAGTGTTAGCTTTAACGTAAGATAAAAATTAAGTTCTCCGAAGTGCTCCTCTTAGTTTTATTTGATTCTTTTCAGGGCCCGTATCTTCCATCTTGCGGCTGGAGTTATTTAATGAATGGTTAAAATTAAACAATTTGAAGAATGTGTAATTGTTGAATGTGTTAAATTTTGAGATATAATCACAAAATATGGATGGATGTTGTAAATAAATGTTGAATGCGTTTAATTTTAAGATATAATTACAAAGTATTGCTAGACGATGTAAATAATTATTGAATCTTACTTTGTTATTAGCAGAATTATTTGATATTCTAATTTAAAAAGAATTATAACGGATTATTATAGTTTTCTTAATATTTGGAATTAATTCACGCTACGATCACGGTCTATACCACTGCGTGGCGGCGTATCGATTTTCCCCGGTGCATCTGATCAAGAAACGAGCTTGAAAATCGCACACGATACACTTAGGGAACTCGATACTCGATACTATTGCACACCGCCGGTATAATATGACGAATAAAATCGGGGAGAGGACATCCCGACGAATCGATACGTCAGCATCACCCCGGTGTATAAAAAAAAAACAAAAAAAAATGGTGGGAGAGAGAAAGAAGGAGAGAGAGAAAAAAACAAAGAAAATTTCTTCTTTTTTTGCGAGTGTACCGACACAGGTATCACATATCCGTCACGTGCACAGTGGTGACACGTGTGTGACACGAGACGCCATGGTTATCGCGGTCTGCGGTTATCGGATATGGATGTGTACCACGATTCCGCAGTGGATCGTGCCTAATACCTAATAGGGATTTTCTGGCCGCTCGATCGCGGGTAAATCGGGATGATCCCGGAGGTTGCTCGCATGCGAGATGGTCTATTAATCAATCGCTGGCGGAAATTCGTGCTGTTTTGCGTCGCCGGGGGATTTTATACTCGCTCGGATTTCCGACGATTTATTTGCGAGATCTGGGCAATGGAAATATGTATGCTGTGAAAAGTCGCGGAGAAGTGGGAATCGAATTTATCGTGACAAATGTTACGTGGAATTAAATGCCACGTATGGAAGGAAATTAGGGACAAATGCGATTTGTACGAATTTAGGGAAAACTATTTAGGTGTCTTCGAAGGTAATTTGTATTACGATAAATAGTAAGTGTCCTCGTTTAGCTATTGCAAATGAAATATTTCTGATATATGTATTTCAAATTGTATGATTGATCTATATTGATCCTCTGTAAATTACGTAATTGTTGTAGGAAACTTTCGTGTGGAATTTCAAATTGAACAAATACTTTTAATTTTGCAGATATATCTATATATCTCACAAAATACATATACTAAATTTCATATAACTCTCATATCAGCCTACAAAAAATGTATTATATTTCATGCCATCAACCTTACTAATATCAGTCACAAATATTATACATATAACATCTATCACAAATATATATATGTATTATACATATATTATTAATTTAAATCGATTCTTTTACTTATTACTATTATTTGTATTTTCAATATTTTTAATAATTATAAGACCTAATATTATAAGAATTTTATTAGGATGATATCTATTAGAATTAATTTCTTTAATATCATCAAACAAGCTCCAAATAATAAAATCCCACCGATCAACAGCATTTTCTTTCTTATCAACAAACTGACAGACGTCGAGATAGAAACATTCTTCTCGAAACACCACTCGGGTGAATATTTTCCAACCCTATCACTGATAGCTACCTCGAAAGGATTCAAAACACACAAGACACATTCTATCAGGATATCTGCCAGGATCCACGCGAAACCTCGGCGAATGGAATCACGAGCAGAAAACGTCGTTGCGACGTGTGTGATTGATCAGACCGGACAGGTAGGGTGTATCTACGTGCTTCGGGCAAATAATCCGTTAATTTTCCGGGACATGCGTGTCCCGCAGGCACGGTAGCCAGTTTGTACGGACGCATTCCATGACACGAACCACCCCGAAATAACCGTGAGGTTGTTGCACCGCCCCATAATACAGACACGGTATGTTAGGGTCACCAACAAAAAAAAAAAACAAAAAAAAAATCCCGGTAAAAGTGTCGCTAAAAACTTTCTTGGTTGCCACGCGCGTAGAAAATACAGGGTGTAACAAAAATGGCGGGACACTTTTTCACAATCGATAGTATGCACTAAATGATGAAAAAAAAGTTTCTAAAGTTTTGTCTAAAAACCACCCCCTATCGAGATACAACCCTTTTTGTAAAAAGTTTTTAAAAAAATCATATCTCCGAAATGGTACGTCGTAAAGGACCGATTATGATTGCAATATAACCGGAGAAGATCAAAGATAATAAAAAAATATATAACTGCTGCGATTATTGCTGTTAAACAGCATTTATTTTTGTTTAATCCAAACAACCACATCACAAACAACAACCATCTTGGGAAAAATTAAGGACAATCACTAAAACTTCCTTTCCGTAGATAGTGATATTTTTTTCGTAAACTTTAGTCCCTCCCTGTAATATTAAAATGAAAATCATTCCTCTACGTTGTACCATTTGGGAGATATGATTTTTTAAAAATTTTTACAAAACTGGTGGTTTTTAGACAAAACTTTAGACACTTTTTTTTTCATCTTTTGGCACGTACTATCGATTCTGAAAAAGGGTCCACGCATTTTTGTTACACCCTATATATCCGTAGCGTGATACCAGTGTCTCGAATGATTAAATCATTAGAAATTTCATCTTCGCGGCAGGTCACGTTTCGTTGCTCGGGAAACGATTACGTGTTGGTGTTGTCATCCACTGTAATTTCGTGTTTCAATCCGAGGAATTCGTTCGTGAGTAACAGCGTTATTAATAGAAAATTATAGTCGTTCGCCGTGGTAATAATTTTTCTTCCTCTCTTTTTTTCTCCCTCTCTCTCTCTCACTGTCTCTCTACGAGTGAATCAGGCTTAAAACTTGTACATAACTCGTAAGCCGCGGAGAACAACGCCGTCGGGATGCTGCGAAGAACCGTAGCCGAGCTTAAAGAGCTTTTGAAATAGCTTAAACGCCGAAAGAGGATTATTCCAAGATGGTGGCTTCGGACAACGAACTAAATTTAGTAAGCGAGGCCGAAACCGGCAGCCAAAATACGACGAAACTCCGTGAAACGCATCGCCGGAGACGAGAGAATTCTCTCTCGCTTTGCGGGACAATCAAACTACATCGTAATTGTTGCGTGGGTGTTATACAAGGGCCGAGCGGGGTACGAAATAAAAATGGGGGGGGCGTTAATATAATCCTGGAATCTTGTTTCATTAACTTCTGTTACGGTAAAATTTATCAAAATAACTAGAAATCAAATTTATTCACAATAAGGAAACTCTACTGGTAATAAAATATAAATATATAAAATTCTTTTAATAACACCTATTATTATACACTATTACCCTAAAATATATTGAAAAAACGATAAATCAAATTTATATACAATAACGAAACTCTACTGGTAATAAATAATAAATATACAAAATTCTTTTAATAACACCTATTATTATACACTGACCTATGAAACGATTATCGTGGAACACGTGTTCGCGGTATAAATCAACGGCACAATGAACCGCGTTAATTACCATCGATTTGCTAATGGACTTTTCTTTTAATACCGCGTCCGCGTTGATTAACAAACTTAATCAGAGTGTGTCGCAATTATAATTCGCCGCACTTGCAAATTCTATCTTTTCCCGCCGATTTCACGACAAAATGAATTCACCGTAAGGTTTGTATCATGCGAACAAGGCAAACCGATCGTCGATCTTTCGCGGGCATCCCGACCATTCGGTGCATTTGGCTTGCAGCGATGCAATTACGGGGCTTTAATGTTCACGGAATACCACGACCGTTTCCAGCTGGGAATTTCATGGTTCGATGGTGATATTAGTGAGCATCGGGATTGGTGGCAGGGGCGGAGTAATGTCGTTTGGAAAATTAAGAGGGTGAATCATCGACCAAACGCGGTCTACATCGTCTTCCATTTTGGACTTGTAAAAAACAAATTTTGGAAAATCTCGCTGCACCTATAGGAAAACGAAAGAGACATTCTCACGTAGATTAAAGAAAAAAAGACACTTATTTGGCCCTTTAAACGATCTACTAAACTTAAATAGATTAAAATATTATTTAATTATAATTTAAGCACTTATAATTTCCTTAGTTTATATCAAAATAAGATTGGGGAAATGAATTTTTGTTCGATGAAACAAAATATATCTCCGCCTATAGGGAAAACGATTAAAGAAACCTTTTCACATAGAATAAAGAAAAATACACTTATTTGGTCCTTTAAACGATCAAATAAACTCATGAAAATTAAAATATTATTTAATTATAATTTAATCACTCACAATTTATCACATAGACTCGTCATACTTTCAACGACATTAATTTCTCGTTTTATATCAAAATAAGAATGAGGAAATGAATTTTAGTTCGATATCTTCACCTATGGGTAAAACAATTAGAGATATTTTCACATAGAGTAAAGAAAAAAAGCACTTATTTAGCCCTTTAACGATCCAATAAACTCAAAAAAATTAAAATATTATTTAATTACAATTTAAACACTCACAATTTTTCACATAGACTCATCATATTTTCAACGACATTAATTTCTCTTTTTATATCAAAATAAGAATGGGGAACTGAGTTTTAGTTCGGTGGAAAAAAAATATATCGCGATGAATACGTATATACAACGGGCAAGCGAAACTCCCGTTGAAGAAAACTTCAGCGAGAACAATAATGAATCTCTGAACTCAAAGTGCGAGCATAAAGTGGAAAGTTTCTTCCTATACCTTATTATGAACTCCGAGCTCGGAAAATATCGACATTTCGACGATCGTAAGGTCGTTCACTCGCTATATCCGGAAGAGATGTCATCCTCATAATGCGAAGAGAAATATGGGGGTGGATTAATTAACGAAAAATGATAAAACACCATTTTTTTTGGACGATGCATTTAATACCAAGGTCCTCGCAGTCGGGGGCTCTAGCAGAAAATTAATTGCAAATCGTGCTAAGCCTTTTAATGGAAGAACCGTGAATTTTCACAAGGAACGTAATGAATTTCATTTAATTTATCTAGAAAATGGCGACGCACATATTCGCGTATTCCATTGTACCAGGAAACTTATATGAATTATATTTATGGATAATAATTTAGATTTATTATTGAATTAATTTAAAAAATCACATTTTTTGCCTCTGTATTAAATATAAAAAATTCACAAAATATTTCTCGTAATAATATATATAACGATAGATAGTGACTTTAAATCCACGTTCATTTTAATGAGACATGCACACTCGAATTCCACCATAACGTTAAATTTGATTTAATGATGCATAAATTCATATCCTCCAATCACTACTTTGCGACACGTTACTTGAAAATTGAACTTATTTCTACCTGCACAAAAACCCCATAAAAGATACATATTAGAATAAATGTCACTGACTGATGATCCCGTAAAAAAGCCTGCATCAGAAATTCGTGTAAAAATCAACGAAAAAAGCAACAAGAATTTAGAAAGGTCTCGCATTTAAAGTAAACAATTTCTCCGAAGTGTCAACAACATTATCGCGGCCTAATGGAGTGAAATTTTACGAGAGCCACTCCACAGATATGGGGAAGCGAGGGAGATTGATTTTCAAAGTACCAAGGGTGTATCGTAAGACAAAAGTATCCACCGATGCTCTTCGCGGGTGCAAACAGTGGATCCATTAAGAACCAACTTGGAGCCCTTATAATGTTTGAAGATAGCCCGAAGAGAATGCTTTCAAACGAACGGATACGATAAAATAGGGCTAAATTGTCTTTCTCCTTCAAACGATTTTACAGGCTGCCAACCGTATGCAACTACAGTGCTTTTCGGTCACGACCTATGCTCGTGACTTGTAAAATTACCATCTTAAAAAAAATCGACGTCATATTTATTCGAAATTGTAACGAAATCATTAAAATCACAATTAATTACAATTCTAGAAATATAATTTATATAATCATACAATTTTTTACATATTAGAAATATAATAAAAGTTCAAATTTTGCAATTTTTATTACTCTAAGTGTTACCACTCTGAATAAAATGATTGCAGATTTTTTTTTTATTATAAAAGAGTGATCTGAATTATAAATAAAGTTGTACTAAATGGGCGCCATAGATTTTTTCCAAACGTTTAAGCATTCATCGCGCCATTACCGTTGCGACGGTAAATTTGCAATTCCTTTTTCTTTAATCCGCCGTAGATGTCGAGCAAGACTTTCAGCCGTCGTACTTCAAGGAGCAAACAGTGGCTCCATTAAGGGCTAAGTTCGACCCTTGCAATATTTAAACGCGGGATCTTCTCGATTGATAAAAGAAAGTACGCTACCACTTCACTTGAAATCCTTCGTAAAAAGTGTACCATCCATATTCAATCGATACGTCAACTACATCTTTCTTTAAAATCACAGTGAATCTACTGATAAACATCCCGTGATATTTTCCAAATTCCAAATCCAAAAAAAAATATCTTCATAATTCATTATTACCATATCCTAAACACTGCGAATAACATTAATTGCTTAACCCACGCGTTAATCGTCGTTTTGCCCTTTTGTTTATGTGTTACCTGCAAACTGGTACAAGTGTTTTAAGTGCAGGGCCGTACCTAAGAGGGGGGCGATGGGCGCGGTTCGAATTTTGGGGCGGCATTTTTTATATTTAGTTTTAGTTGTAAAAAACAATTTATTCACTTCAAAAGTGAACTTTAACACTAAACGTACTGACAATTTATGTACATATCCTTATCGAATATGTAAAAATGATAACTTTTACAATTAATTTCTCGTAATAGTTAATTTGGCATAAAAAACTGTGTTTTCCTTATGTTGATTAAAGAAATTAAGGTTGAAAGCTATAACGTTGCATGCAGGCAATTTAATAAAAAGTTTGAAATCAGTCATTTAACCCACTTCGATAGCTTTAACACTAGAACGAGCGAGAATTAATTGGACAAACTGATTAATTGGATAAAAGAAATAAAGAGGGATAGTAAATTGATCATTTTAATTATTTTTGCATATAGAAATACGGTTATGAAGAATTTTAGAAATCGCAATGTTCTAAATTTAAGCGATTCTTATAAGAATTTCGGAACCAGTCATTTTGAATGCCTCAGTGGTTCTAGTGTTAATGTAAAAAAGTATTTTGTATTTTTCTAAAAGTTGCATTTATGCGGCCTCCTTTATTACTGCCTAAATTAAATATAACATCCAATAGTAAAAAAGTTCCCCACCCATACTTCGTCTCAATCACAACTATTTATTTACATTTATTAATTTTTAAAAACCACCGTTTGATCGACTCGGAAAAGGCGGCCAAAAGTTCTACGTACGCCACTGGTTAAGCGCAAAAGCGAAGAATGTCAAGTAAAGATCTAATTGCTCGCGAAACCGCCGCGGAAAACGTGTCGCGGAAAGTTCACGTTCACCGTCGAGCACGCTCCTTTTTTTTTTCGCGTGGAAAGCCATCGGAAAAGTGGCTGGCAAAACGCGAACGGGAAGTGCACTCGACGGAAGTGCGGAAGAATGTAAGTGGCCGACTACGTGCTCGCCCTATCCACCTATGTATTATCCACACACGTGTGCGAATACGTATATGTATATGTGTTCCGTTGGTTATAATCACGTGTGCGAGATGCGAAAGTGACGGATACCCTGAAAATCGTTCGAGTGGCACGCATGGAAACTCTCCAAAGTTCAACGGATCAGACAAACGCGAACGAAATTTCTTGCTAACTGATACAAAGCGAATTATAACGATCCAATTTCAACGATGCAAAACCGGACGCTGTAATTCGAGAATTCGTGTCTTCGTCCCATGAAATTCCGAGTAAGACTAATTACTGCTGACACTATCATCGGTGGTGATACGATTAATTAAATATTTCATTTCAAATACTTTGTGTAATGAAATTTATGTAAGTCTTTAAATTGATATATAATTTTAAATTTGATGGGCCATCGATTCCAAAGTCACGTGCTCTTGTACTTGGCCTATATCTTTTCATTTTTTACGCCATTTTGTGTTTTAACCCTTTGCGGTCGATGTCCCCATAGCAGGAACATTTTTAAATCGTTGTAGAAGTCGGTGTCCCCTTAGCGAGGACATTTTTTTCATACATTTGCAGGGGAAACCTTAAAAAATCGCAAAAAATAACAAAACACGTTCAAAAATTCGTTTCAACAAATTCTGTGTTTCAATATCCATATATTGACTCTAAATACTGTAAAAAAAATAACTGCTAAACGCTAGATTTTCTCCGAGCTGCTGGTCCCAAAAGTGAAATCTGTCGATCGCAAAGGGTTAAATTATTTTTTTTAAAAAAAGTGTCTCTTTCGACACTCTTCATCGGTCTGAAACAATGCAAACACCGATCCGGTTATCACGTTTCCCCTGTTTGATCTGAACTCCGGCTAAGATACCTGTAAAAACACCTAACAAGCTCCGTCGGAAAATCGTTTTCCCCGCGTAATCAAATAAGACTCCGCAAACAAGAATCCAATTTCCACTCGGCCCTGTCTTCCATCTACCGATGCTCTCTCTCTCTCTCTCTCTCTCTCTCTCGTGTAATACCTCTTGAAACAAACAAAAAAAAAAGGGAAAAGAGGATCTCGAGCTGCTAAAACTCGTTCATTGTCCGCGGTTTTATACGATTCACGCAGCGGTAAGAAATAAAGCCTATTCCGCGGGCCATAAATATTTATAACTTAGGCACAAATTGATATATGTGTCCCCATGATATTTCCACACTTTAACCGGGATTACAAAAAACGCGATATTTTACACCTTTATTTAGATGCATACGGTTCCTTTGCACACTCGAAGGTATATAAATTTTCCCCGGGTCGTTTGTTCATGTGTTAACGATTGACATAATAGGCCCGCACGTGTGTCAAGCATGTGTTAGGGCGAGTGGAAGGGCGTTCAAGTTTGTACATAGAAATTAGACGAAAGCCAGACCCTGGCTGACGAACTCGAAGAAAGATAACAGAGGGTCGGACACTTTAAAAAAAAAACACAATTAACCGCGTGAAATTGTACGTTTTAAAAATACATTTCGTATTTGCTTTCGAGATTGCGAATAATTTGCGTACCCGCGACGGATGTTTTACGCGGGAATAAAATAGTAATCATTTCCGCGGTATAAACTCCGTGCGAATCGTGCGTAATGAAATAATTAATCAATGCAATTAAAAGTACGTGCTCAGGTTTCGTATTACGTATCAAATTCGCGACTCGTGTCTAAAAGCTCGGGCGTTAATTTAAAATCACTCAACATGGGAGCTTTGAATCTGCATATCTAATGAATGCATTAATTAACCGGTCGGTTGGATGACGCAACACGTTTCTAGCATCCGAGCCAAGGGTGAAAAACTGTTTTCGCATGAGAACTCTAGCTGGCTATACTTTAAGAAACGTGTAAAAAGAAATCCCCCCCCCCCCCCCCGCCCCTTGATATATCATTTAAGACTTTCATCGGAAGTATTAAAACGAGATTAAAAATTAAAGACGTTTACTACAAACATCGTTAGACTCTAACAGTTCTTTTTCTCAATTACCTCTTTTAACCTTTGAATAATAATCAGATTTTAATACAATTATCATTTGTGCCCATAATTATGAAAATGATCTTAAGTCAATATTGAAAAAAACGAAAGCCTTGATAATTTGTTAATAAATGTTTCTATCAAAAATTTTTAAAAAATTGACTTAAATCACTTTATAATTATGGACACATTTAATTTCTCTGGATTTTCAATTATTAAAAATTCATTCTCTGATTAATCGCGTAAATGTATTAAATCAACAAATATGGTGATGAAAAACAAATTTGTTTTTATCATATTCAGAATTAAATTATGTATCAGTCCAGGGTTAATTCCACCGTTCCGCGACACGGAAAAAATCCATTTGCACCCGGCCAAGAAACTCAATTTCCATCAAGGCGAGATTTATCGCGCGTATGCAAAGTGTTTCTGTATCCCGCGGCCCATCTAACACGACCGCGTGTTAACTTGTGCAAACATATCATGGACTTTAAACTGGAGAGATGAAACCGAACCGCCGATGGCTCCGCAGTCCACTTTTCCTTCGGCGTTTCGCCAGACAGAGAAAAGAAAAACATAAATTCGCGAAAAATTTGTCACGCAGTTTCGCGTCGACGCTGACGAATGCTGCAGACATGACTCGAAACCGCAAAAACCTGACAATGAGTCACGAAAGAGCTAATAAACACGTCGAGTCGCGTAACAACGCCCATAAATAATTAATCGTACGGTAAACGTAATTTATGACGCTATCGATAAGTATAAACAACGAAACGGCAAAGTGTCCGAACAAAAACATTGATTAAATCTATACAAAAAAATATTTACCATTAAAATAAGCGAATGAAAAATACATAAAAATTAAAATTCCGATTAAACGAGATAATACGATTTACACGAAATCGTATCAGATAAACTTCTCGACGTTGTAACGTAAGAAAATGCGTTTTATCATTACACCCAGTCACGACGGGAACATTAGCCCGTGTAATTAATTAAGAGCTCCTCCAGTTGCGATGCCCATAACGTTAAGTTCGTTAGTGAGGGGATCTTCTCTCAAGAAAGATTAGCGAACTTTTTAATTTACTTTCGACACGAAATTATTTGGTACACCACCGTACCAAACAACAACATTAATATCACAATTTTTATTCGTATCATTAAGACTTTGTAAATGTGCCAATAATTATGAAATTGATCTAACAAGTCAATTTTTTAAAAAATGTTGGATATTACGTTTTTTAAAGGTTTGGATACATTTATTAACAGAATATTAAGACTTTCATTTTTTTACTTTCACAATTATAGGCAGAAATGATGCTTTAAGAATTCGTGCGATTTTCAATTGAAAATCCTCTGGTGGCAGCGAGAGAGACCGAGTGAAAGAAAAAAATAAAAATGTTAACACGCCCGATGACTTAAGCCTGACCTTCGTCCTCTTGCTTATTGAATCGCTCGACCGCCTACTTTCGTGTACTTACAATGATCTCATCTCTGAATTCCGTCTACAGTATCTTTCATTACACGATACACCAGAATATTATAAAATCACGATCACAAATGTGGCTATAATAATGAAAGTGGTCTAAGTCAATTTTTAACAAATTTTGAATATTACGTTCTTTAAGGTGTTGAAACATTTGTTAAAAAATTGTCAAGAATTTTTTTTTGATATATTGACTCAGACCACAGTGCACAAATCGACTAACTCTATAAAAAATGAAGTTTTCAAAAGTGAATAGAGAGGACAGCTTGCGTTTTAAAATCCTTTTCAAGTAACAAATTTGATTTATGCAGTTGGTCGATTTATGGATGGCTCAAATATCGATCCATAGGAATCGACACACGAATTTGATTTTTTCTATAAATACACCAAATCTATTCTCACTTCCAACACTAAACGTACCAACCGTAAAAATGATAACTTTTACAATTGATTTCTCGTAATAGCTAATTTGGCACAAAGAACTATATTTCTTTATATTAATTAAAGAAATTAAGGTTGAACGCTATATCGTTGCATGCAGACATTTTAATAAAAACTTTGAAACCAATCATTTGACCCACCTCACTAAATTTAGCGTTAAAAAGCCTACTCAAATGATTTTCATACACTGTGCAGAGAAATTAGTATTAAAATCGTTGTAAAATAAACCGGATATGCAGATACGATTGTTTTTCTGCCTTCAATCGTCATATACCGTTTCTAGTATAGGATATCAAATGATTTTCATACACTGTGCAGAGAAATTAGTATTAAAATCGTAAAATAAACCAGATATCATGCAGATACGATTGTTTTTCTGCCTTCAATCGTTATATACCGTTTCTATTAAAGGAAATCAAATGATTTTCATACACTGTGCAGAGAAATTAGTATTAAAATTTGTAAAATAAACCAGATATGCAGATACGATTGTTTTTCTGCCTTCAATCGTTATATACCGTTTCTATTAAAGGAAATCAAATGATTTTCATACACTGTGCAGAGAAATTAGTATTAAAATTTGTAAAATAAACCAGATATGCAGATACGATTGTTTTTCTGCCTTCAATCGTTATATACCGTTTCTATTAAAGGAAATCAAATGATTTTCATACACTGTGCAGAGAAATTAGTATTAAAATTTGTAAAATAAACCAGATATGCAGATACGATTGTTTTTCTGCCTTCAATCGTTATATACCGTTTCTAGTATAGGAAATTACGGAACACACCCGGAAAGTGAGTCACTATCCACTCACACACACGTACACGTATAATACACACATATACGGATAATAGTACAAACGGAAAAGTTTCATTAGGCCGTTCGAGTTCGAGAAGTGACGTGATTTATCGTTATGCGACGAAAACACGAAACCTCGAAAGCCGGCGTGAACGTCGCAGCTCTGCACATGTCACTTCTGTCACGAAGTTATTAATAAACGCCATCCTGTCATTGCCACTGTGCGCGGCCATGATTGATCCACGGTCACGTCGGTCCGTTGCGTGCTTTCGAAAAATTTCAATATCGACTGGCGAAAAAAAAAACATTGCCGAACAATTAACCGTGCGACACCTCTCCCCGGGGGCACCCACAGGTGGTACATATTTACATGACTTAATTTCAATACATTTACAATTCACCGCCGCTATCGACGTACCGTGTGTTTTTCATACTTGCTGATCGAATAAAATATTCGCACACGATTCCCGCTCGGATCGATTTAAATAGAGTTTTTAAAAAAATTAAATAAAATAATTTTAATGACATGTACCTCGATGGAAATCCTGGGAGATTCGTTTTCCAGTGAAGAGAGTCACTTTTGAGAGTCAAAAATCACTGACTTATCGCCGCGTGTTCAGGTTTTCACCTAAGTGACTCCGGTGCAACTCAGAAACGATCATTCTCACGTAAAAAAAAAAAACAATAGAAAAATGCTACCGATCTTTCTCTTCCTCGTATCCAATCCTTATCACCGTTCACCACTTTCTTATGCAAAGTTAAATTAAACTCAACTATCACAAACACAAAAATTCCAGTTCACGTCGCGACGTTTCTCGTCGATTATAAGACAATTATTATTATTATTTTTTTTTTTCGAAACACCAAGGAAACTCGCGGTCGGCCGGAAGCCGCGGATTTCCCTAAACGAACCGGACACGACGACTCGAAAGAAACCAACGCGACGGGACACACATACACAACACTAATACACAAACACACTCTGGAGGAGGAACGAGGAGAAGTACGTCCGTAACGCGTGGCGTGTGCGCATCGACTGCTAACTAACTTCGCCCGGCGAGCATCGAGTACGATCTTCTCTCTCTGTCTTTGTCGCACCGACCTGCGTGTCCAAATCGGTCCTCTTTGTTGCACTTGCTTATCTCTCGTCCTATCGTTTCGTCTTTCGTTCCTCCCTTCCCTTTTCGGTGTAACTGTCTCCCTCTACCACTCCCTCTCCCTCACCCTCTCTTTCTCTGACTCTCTCATTGTCAGTCTCTCTTACTATTTCTCTCTCTCTCTCTTAGTATTTCTCTCTGTGACTCTCCCTTTCTCTTATTATTTCTCTCTCTTACTATTTCTCTTTCGTACTACTTCTCTCTCTCTTACTATTTCTCTCTATCTCTCACTATTTCTCTCTCTGACTCTCTTTCTCTTATTATTTCTCACTCTTACTATTTCTCTCTCTCACTCTCTCTATCGCTTACTATTTCTCTCTCGTTCTTTAAGTTTAACTTGCTCGCACTCGTCGCGTGCACGAACCTCTTTCGTTTTCTCTCCTCCGTCTCTCTGTTTCTCTTTACTGTGTGTATATGTATATGTGCATACGATACACCATGGCAGTGTCTTGCACGCTCACTCCCACGTTGACAGAAAGATGCATCGGCCGTGTTCGCAGGCCATTTAACATAATACTCGGCTATTTTCGTGATCGGGAATTATTTGTGTCTGGAGTGCACGGTTTTAATCTTCCCGCGCTGCCGCTCGTTTTTCACCGTTTTGTTCTTTAATTGACAACACGCCCGCCGGCCGTGGATATATATTTTTTATTTTTTTTTCTCCTGTTCGCCTCGTTCGAGGTTTCCGTTTTTCTCTTTCCCTCTTGTTTTATTCTATTTTTTTTTCGTTCTTTCTTTCTTTCGTTGGTTTACTTTCGTACGTAATTAGATTGCGCGTGTTTATGAATTCAGTGGCACGCGCAGTTAATTAGAATCGTGCGGCGGATAGTCACGTGAACGTACGGCTTTTTTTTTTAAACTTAGATTCCCGCGAGAAGAGGATTTTATTTGTCGTCGTTCTCAAAGACCGGAAGGGAAGAAATAATTCAGTTCCCATTAGCATTCGCTCGTCTATAAAAACACATTTCTACAGGTCTCACGGTCTAATTATAATATACTGGACTTTTATAGAATTTTAGATGAGATAGATATCCTTTTTTTTTTAAATACATTATTATACCACCATGACTCGATATTTTCACAAATTCTACTTGCATCACTTTCAACGTAACCCCTTTTATTACACGCGAAATGGGAACCGGGGGGAAAAAAATAAAAATCAACCATTTTTATTCTCATGAAAATTAATGTCGCGACTTGAAATTTTTCGCTCGCGTTTCGAATTTTATGCGAAAATGTTCAATGCCGTCCCCTCGGAGTGCAAACGGTGAAATACAACGATAACCGTATAAAATCCGGCGGAAAGTTAACAAACGGAGTTAAGCAACTCGGTTTACTCGGAAACGTAACGCAGCCGGAGGTGTAGCCAGCAGTTTTATAAACCTCTCTCGGGTTTTTCCTCGTGACGGAAATCGAAAACAGACTTTCTTGCCCTTTTTCGTGGACAAAGTTCCCGGCCCCTTCTCCACTTTCTTGATATTCGACTCCCGAACGTGACTCCAAAGCCTTTCCTCTCGCTGCCACTATGTAACTAGTCGTAAAGATTTCGAAAGAATATAACTTTCATTTTTACCCAACAAGAAAAACCCCATCGTTAATATTAATAATTAAATATCAACCATCAATTAACTTTCTACAAATCAGACAGTTTTCAGGATTTTATTTTAAATTAAATAATGTTGAACAGTTGCAGGGAAGGTAAAGTTGGTTACAAATGCAATTGGCGAGATTGCATAACTTGTTTATGCGGAGATAATTTTATCGAATAAACCCACGCTTTTTTTTCCTCCGAAGATGGTACTCGATATCGCTGTGACAAGCTATAAAAATCACTTTTCATATGGCGACGCATTTACTGGACCATCTTCCCTCCCCTATTTCCCCGTCCACTTCGTAGTGCGACGTAATCATAAAATTTCGGATACCCGTAGAACAAGTGGCCTGACCTTAAAACACGATCTGCGGATCCTTTCGACTTGCGAGTACCGTCTGATTGGTTGAAATTTGTCGAACGCCTTATATGTCCCATCAGGAGGAAACTTATCGGGCGGAGAAGAGTCTCTCGCCACGTTGCCACGCGTCATAACGAGGAAATTTAGCTTTTCGAAGTTATTTCTCTCTATGTGATTTAAAACAGCGGAAATGGCAATTGAGAAATGTGAAATTGACACAGTTTTTTGATTGGCATTTGCGCAATTTTTGAGATAGCGATCTGAAATTGGTACCATTGAATCGGGCATGAAATTCTCTATAAAATCCATGTATAATAGTTATACTTTTCGAAAATTTAATTTTTCGCAAAAATCTGAAGGGGGTAGGTCAGGATTTTTTGCGATTTTAGTCATTTGCCCGTCATTTTCGTAATTTTTGAGCTATTAAAACGATCCGGGGCGTTTTGTACGCGGAATCCGAAGCCGAATAAGACAGTGAAAGAATCATTTTGATATCTAAAAAATTGTAGAAATGGCGAGCGATTTACGAAAATCGCAAAAAATCCTGACCTACCCCCTTCAGATTTTGGCGAAAAATTAAATTTTCGAAAAGTACAACTATTATATGTTGATCTGGCGTAGAATTTCCTAACTAAATCAATGGTACCAGTTTCAGATCGCTATGTCAAAAATTGAGCGAATGCCGAACGAAAAACTGCTCTAAATTGATGAATTTTCGCGAATTTCGTAATTTCTTCGTCAATTCCGTAGTTGTTGAGCTATGCAAATGATCCAGGGCTTTCTCGGCGCGTTATTTAAAACGAAATAAGACGGTGAAAGATTCAAGTCGATGTCTAAAAAATTGTGCAAATGGCGAGCGAATTACCAAAATAGCGACAAATCTTCATCTACACGGTTCAAACTTTGCCGAAATGTCTACAAATTTTGGCCTTATCATACCGAACGAAGGAAAACCAACTCAATTTCTATCACCTCACTCCTTAAACGAACCTTTTGTCACGAATCTGCACAAAACGCGTCCCTATTAGTCGCCTCGTACGACAGGCAGGGAATACCGTGGGTATATTCTTTCCCCAACCCACAGGGGAATGTATCTAAATTTTGGATTTCTATTTTCTAGGCCATATCAACGTGGAATTTGACATAGAATACGAATATCGTAGCCTCAGTTAATTGTCACAATTTACCTTCAATTCTAATGCCCAAACAAAACTAAAAAATTCTCAAAAATCTACTTCTTTTAAAAAAATTCTACAAATTCCTGCACGAGATTTTTATTAACTAAATAAACAGGTGAAAAATCCCCAGCAATTTCGTTGCAAACGTCTCGCGATTCATTAAAAATTCTTAATCCCGACGATCACACCCTAGCAAAAAAAAAATAAATTCATCCTTCACCGAATCAATTGCCGGGCGGCACTCGAAAGTAACGAAAGGGGTGGCTGAATTACAGAAACACTCGGCACAAATGATTTTCCTGCGCGATATCGGCCCGTGTACAGGCTCCGCGTCGTTCTGAGGAATTCGCGGTTGCAATTTGCGTATTAACGGGGTCCCGTGGAGGTAGTGCCGCCATGACTTTAGGGGGTGATAAACGTATTTTATGGGTGCGACCCGCAGCGGTTTCTCCGTGGCTGCAATTAACGGTAAAACACCGGCGTCTGTCAGTGTGTTAGTGTGTGTGGGTGTGCAGAACACCTACGAAGGTATCGCGAACACCAAGACACCGATAAATAAAAAACCTAATGATCACGACGAACGAGTTGGAAGATCATTTTCATTTTTGCCACTTTCCGCGGAAATTATGCGGCAATTTTACAAACGATTGATCAATCGCGATTGTTTAATCGCGACCGGGAAAATTCTACTGATTATCATCAGACGTAATTACGCCGATTGCAAGAACGTGTCATTTTACGGATTGTTTCGCCAGCTATTACCATAGTGATCCAAAATGCATTATCCGTTTGTAATTCCACGGTGTGTTCGTATCGACATTAATATCATCCAATCACGCAAATGAGTCTACTGATCTCAATGACAATACCAAGCGAAATTATCTAATTTTAATATATTCACGGCCAACAAAATCAAATCACATTAATACTAGAACTACCAAAGCAGTGAAAATGACCGATTTCTAATATAAAATCCACTAGAGTTTATAATGGTGGATTTTGTGAAATTCATCGTAACAATGTTTCATTATATGCAAAATAATTAAATCGATCAATTTACTATCCTCCTTTATCCCCTGTTATCAGACATATTAAACTAACGTTTTTAAATAAACCGAATTAAATAATCCTCGGTAGTTCTAGTATTAAATTACTTGCGAATCAAATCAAGATTAAAATAAAAAAATTATTAAAAATATTCTAATTAATATTATTCTAAAGAATCTATTTTAATAAAAATTAATTGATTTAAGAACAACACTAAAAACTGTGATAAATGATCAAATAAAAAAAAATGGTTCGAAAGTGTACTTCTATTACCGACGACACCTCGAATAACTTTTCCAGGATGCAAAAGAAATCGAGAGAATTGTTTTGACGATCTTCCTTTCCCCCGGAACCTTTGCGACTTATCTCCGAACTCGTCGTACGAACGTAAATGATCGTCTGGCAGCGTTTTACGAGACAAAAGGAGAAGAAAAAACGGACGACATCGGGGAACTTTTAATCGAAAAAGTTCGAACAATGCGTCCTTGCTGCTTTGAACAATAAGTCCAATACGACTTTGCTGGGTATTCCTTAACACTTTACCGACCATTAGCCTATTAATCGGCTTTCAATGTCACACTCTAAAAAATTATTAAAAAATTGAATAACTATTACCTTGAATATATTTTATGAATATTAGTATATAAGGCCCTGTATTATATAAAATATATGCAAAATAAAGTATAAATATCAATAAAATTCGTTTGAAACTAAAGAAATAAGCAAAAGTATTAAGGCGTTTTACTATTCCGCGGGCTGGTCGAATAATATAGGCATTCATATCGATTACCAATGACTTTGATATCACTTTTTATTTGTTATCACGGCGATTAAGATCCAGTCGATCGGCGAGAGGAATGTTCGATTTAATTAAAGTTCCATCGAGAGTCGAGCGAGAGAAACGGGGCGAGCAACTTTTTTAACACGCCGGATAACGTCATGTAAATTTCCCGGAAAATTTCCCAAGTTTAATTAAAATCATCGTTAACTACGTTTTCCTTGTCGTTAAAAGCGCCGGCTGTTCTTGCTTTAATTCCGCACCACTCCGCCACGTTGCCGTCTAATATTATTACTTCCCGCGAGTGAATTCACGCCGCGGTGACAAAAGAACAAAAAAAAAATAATAATCAAAGGGTCATCGGAAGGGGAACCGAGGCGAAAAGCCGATTAAAAAACTGCGACAGGGTACCGTAAATTTTCAGCAATAAAATTCTTGTTTTTTTTTTCACCGAGTATTGTGACACAAAAATATAGCCACGTGGGCCACAACATGCACCCCTCGCGAGAGAACATGATCAAAAAAAAATGTCATCGTAAAATCGCGTAATGAACATGCAGCTGAGGCGAAAAGACATGAGGAAAAAAACAAAAAAAAAGGAAAGTAAAGCCACGATATTTCTTTCTGCTCTTCCTTGCCACATATATCGCGGATGATATTATCCGTTTCCGATAAAAGCGTCCCAGAGAGGATATCGGTCTTGCACTCTCTTCTTTTTTTTTAACCACAAAGTACGGGGGATTTCGTTCGTCCGCGACTTTCGCGATTTAATAATACAACGCGGCATCAATGAAACGTGACACGGCCATTACCCGTAGATCAATCAATCCTCTATAAATGCAGCGACTAAGTCCAAGAATACTTTACGATTCATTCTATTTTCCCGCCGAATCGATCGGACGGTAAAAAAAAAAAAATCTAAATATACGGGAAACGAGTTTGCACTCATCGTTCGACTACCCTGTTGTGATTTAAAAATAATCTCCCTGCCCCCGCGGAAACTTGATATTTTTCGTTAGCCGTCGCACGGTTCGATGCGAAAATAAAAATCAACATTTTCACCGAGTGAAACTGTGCAGAATTAAAAAAAAAAAAATCGCTATCGGATTTCTTTGCCGTGCGAACGCATCCCCCGTCGTTTTCATCGGTGGAGTTTCACGGTAAAAAAAAAATACGCGTTTTAACTGCGATCGAAAACACGGTGAACGGGAAAAGAAAAAAAAAGAAAATGAAAGGAAAAGAGAGAAAAAAAAAGGTCAGGAGGAAGTGACGACAAGTGTGGAACGTCTTTTGATGTCTGCTGCCGCGCGTTCAGCCTCCAATTTGCAAAATGAAACTACCTCTTCCACTTTTCCGAGCCAATCGCGTAGCAGATGTTGCCCGCAAGCCTCGAACGAGCTTTGAAGGCCTTTCTGGAGGGTAAATGCCGAAGTAAAAGCGCCGGAGACTTGTTTGCGCAAGCATGCAAACCGCCTTTGTCGAAAAACCATGCTCAAACGTTTCTGAATCGTAGGGGGAGAGGTAGAGAAAGAGGAGAGAAAGGAGAGAGAGAGGGGAGAACACTTTAACATTTTGAAGTGTTAGAGTCGAAAAGCGGGAACTCAACGGTTCAACTTTTGAAAAGACTCTGATCGTTCGCGAGATTAAAGCGAGGAAAAACGTAGCGAGATGTTCACTTTAAAACTGGTAGTGTTTTTCCTTTATTCCTAAAAAAAAAATAGAATAAAGAAAACAAAACATAGAAAGTACGTTTCCCACACACATCAATGTATACATATACAAATACACTATTCGTGTATTTCTATTCGATTATTGTTACCGGTAGAAACGAAAAGACTGTCGGAGGAATACAAATCGAGTGAAATCCGTGAAAATTGTGTAAAAGTTTTTTTTTTTTCTTAAAAATCTCGGGCGATTTTCTGCGATAAAATTCCGAGAATCAAATCACGCGAAAAGTACTGCAGGAAAATAGGAGATCTTCGAAAGGAAATCGCAGCGATGGACTCGGACTTCTTTCCGCGACAACGATCTAATCGAGACGATCCGAGAGAATCACCGACTATCCTCCGTCGGGAAGCATCGGATTTTCGGAAATCATGCTCATCGATTTCACTTCCGCCCGGAACGATCTGCAATAACATCAGGGGAACTGCCGTTGGAAATCTATAGTTACCGGCGCACCTATGCGATTTCTACGAGTTCGATCCCGAGTCGCTGACCAATAACAGAATTTGAATCGAGTCGGGAAAGGAGTTTTGAAATAACATTTAAATTACCGTAAAGACACACATATATATATATATCGAATTTTAAAATTGTACTTTATATAGAATTTTATATAGAATATCTGTGTCTATTTATATATTTATTCTATATATATACATAAATATATATCGTATACATTTATATATGAATTTATATATAAAAAATAAATTATATATATTTATATATATATATGTATACCATGTATATTTATGTATATATATGTATATGTATATAGAACAAATATATAATATATAATGTATTTTAAATTAATAATTTTAACTTTGAAAGTTAATAGTTTTTAACTTAAAATCTTAAATTTATATATATATATATATTTGTATATATAAATTTACATTTATACATGTAAATATCGAACGAAGAAAAAGAAAAATATTGTTTATAAAAACATGCGACAAATGCATTGAACCGGTAATGCAATTTATGTTATTTGTTTTATACATATAATATTTTATATTTATATATGTATAATGTCCAATCTAATGCATTTGTCGCATGTTGTTTTAACGAACAATATTTTCCTTTTCCTCCCTCCGATATTTCCCATTTGATTTTTTCAATCTATCGAAAAGTTTATAGGGAAAAATCAACGAACCTTTCGACCGATCTTCACATTGATCATAATTCGGAATGAACTCATTAATTAGCGGGTATTTGAGTGTCCCTTGATTGCTCAAGGAATCGATACAGGGGCAGATGCTTCATGTTGGTACACGATATCAGCTAAATTGGATTGCCGAAGGGGACACGTCCATTGTACCCCCGACGTGGTTTATTTCCGGAAAACAATAACCACGATATTAGTCAGGATATCTCGTAAGTAGTAACCTGTTTCGCAGAATAAACCCTCGTACTTCTCAAAGTGAACGTTCAATAGCTCGGTACAAATTCAATTTTCAGATAGCAAATCGCCAAATCAGTTTTCTTTTGAAATATCACACAATAAACACCTAACCAAGTGATTTGTTAAACCAAAATCCTCAAAAAAGCATAAAAAATGCAGAAACTGTGGGCCAAGTACAAGAGGATGTTATATTGGAATAGATTGCTGATTAATATTAACTTCATTTTACAGAGGATTTGAAATCAAACAAATGTGAACAAATACAAATTATTATACAGCAATGACACGATACTATCGCAAAATAAATATATTCAATTAACTAAATTTCCCAAAAATGATGTCTCCTCATTAAATGAATAAATCTGTTTCCTGCTCTATTAAATATACTTGGTGGTCAGCTTTTTACGAAGCTTGATGTCCAAAACGTAACGAAACAAATATTTATACTCATTTCTAATTTAATACGTTAACAATCTGGATGTGTGAGAGGAAATTACACATACATATTGCAGTGTATCTCAACAATTGATGTTAACATAAATTGTTAATCATTTAACATAAATTGTGTTTTAATAACTCTCTTTTAATGTCACACATCCCTAACTATTTAAGCTTAATTCATTAAATCAAAATCAAAATCAAAAAATTGCTCACATAGGCGTAACTACAATTACAAAAGTCATTCTTCAAACTGTAATCGACCGAAGAAAATAGAACGACGAGGGGTTGAAACGCAGCTAATTAATAACAACGCAAACGCGGTCCCCCTAAATGAGGTAATCGAATTCTATCGACTACAAGTCGATGAATCGTGCAACCCGATATTGCATTTCGTTCTTAAGGGGGCGGGCGTGGGACGAATATGAGGATGAGTCAGAATTTCAGGAGTTCTCCTCGTTCGCCAATCCATTTATGCGTCGATATGTACCCACCCACATTTCACGGGATATTTCATCGAATGGAAAGCCATTACTGGTAGAATAAGGACTACATACAGAGTCGTACAAACGCGTATATACTGGGTGTTTCAACAAACGTGGGCGTAACTTCCACTTTATTTGAAAGAAGAAAATTATATCACCTTGCTTCCGAATTACAGGTGTTTTAATATTCCTGGTATTCTTACAACTTACGAGTCACTTTCTTGTTTTTTGCCAAGTTTACAACACAAAAGTAGAGTAACACACCCTGTATTTTTTCCGAATATGATCACATAGAATGAATTTACGAAAATCATTTAATGACAAATATAATAAAAGTGACTATAATTTGGAAATAAAATCACATGGGGCACGTATTCAATTCTTTTTTCATATTTTAGCGAATGAAATCTACCCTTAAAGTTGTGTACGAAGGTTTTGAAACACCTTGTACATACTTACAAGGTAACGTGCCAGGTTGGTTGTTACATGGGGCGATCTAGGGGGCCGAACGTTATCCTGTGAAAAATATTGCCGTCGAGATACGATATTGTTGCCGCGTCATAGCACGCTTTTAGCAGGATTCAAAAGGGAAACGATGAGAAATAATGGTTTCAATTTACAGGGGGATACTTACTTATGGTTAAACTACCGAAGCCATGTTCGCCAATTCGTTAAACGAAATATCCGATCGAACTTAGTAATAAGTCAGGGGACACTTGCAAATTGATACTAAAGGTGAGTCAGTAATCACGATTTTAATAATAATAAAATAAAAACTATTAAATGTATTCAATTTCGATTCGAGATTCACTCAGCTTTAATCCCATTTTCCCCAGAAATTTCTGAGCTTTAATAAATTACAAGGCCTGGAAATTTAAACGCATTAAAATTATATTTCTCGACCCAAAAAGTCTGAATTTCAAATATCAAATATTAAAAAAGATACTTGGATAAAAAAGATTGTCACGTTATTTACATAACACTCTAGCGTCAGTTTTACGATGAAAAAAATAACATCTAGTGAACGCTGATGTATTTGTTGTGGAGAACAAAACCAATTGATCGTTAAAGCGCCGCGTCAAAGAAAGAAAAGCCAGGGTGTATTACCACGGAAAGAAAAAAAAATAGGGAGGAGACGCTTTAATGAAGCTTCTAGTACTACCATAGCTGGTTGACTTAATGATGTTGTGGAAAATGTTTCTCTTTTGCCGCATGTTTCCTCGAGTTCATAAACGTCCGAGAGGGAAAGCATCGTTACGAGAAGCAGAGGCCATTTTGCTAATTAATGCAGTTTTAGTCGTTATATTAGAGCAAGTAGGAAGGAAACGTGCTCACCCGTTTCTTCTTCTGCTTAAAGGGTGCTTTGCTTTTACCTGGATGCTTGTTAGTTAGCTTAATTCGTTGCTTCTTCCCTTCAACTTTCGTTCGTGCTTATTTATCTTTCATCTGGCAAACTGATATCGTGCTTATAACTAGTAGCGAACCGTTTCGTACCGTCTATTTGGAAAATATATTACGTACAGATATCAAAACTTATCATATACAGTGACTATTACATTTTGATAGAAATATTTACGATATCTAAGCAAAATAGAACAATTATCTAAGATAATATCATACATTTAAATATATTTAAATACTAAATTTATAAATTTCCCAATTTATAGAACAAAAAACAGAAAATATTGAAAGCGAAATAGACCAAATATTTAAGATAACATCATACAGTTAAATATATTTAAATACCAAGTTTAACAATTCCCCAATTTATAGAAAAAAAACAGACAATATTAAAAGCCAGATATCCAACGGATAAATAAAAATACCCAAACTCCAAAAAACTGCATCAACTATTAAAGATTAGAGTAACCCCAACCACGTTGTAGCGGTGGCAAAAGGTAATTTCGTTGCGACGTGATAAAAAATAATAGCAATTAGCCGGGTGTTGTCAGCGTGACAAATAGCAACAGGGCGAACTTCAACCTCCCTTTGGGAGAACGTGTATCGTTTTCCACCATAAGGGTGCAACGACATTCTGTTGCAGCCGCTCATTTCCTGATGTACTATACGACCCCTGTACCGGTAGAGCGAGACTCTGGCCGCAATAGAACGGCGAACTCGTTGAAATTGCACCTGGCTATTGCACTATGCATGCGTCTGTATGTACATCACGGCCGACCATAATTAGCGGGTTCTTCTGGGCGGCGCCTCGTGTGTCCGACACGGAGCCCTGGAAATGACACGCGTATACGCGTCCCAGCGAAACTTCCTATTCCCGGCTCTTGTTTGAACGGAGAAAGCGCTCGCCGAACCGTGGACTACGAAACATATTTTTTTTTTCTGCCGGCAACGCGCCTGTCTTTGCGTGGTAATGAAGATCAAATTAAACAGCCTCGACATCGACAATTTTGGTGGAATTGATGGAAAGTCTCGGTTTTGTAAATAAAAGTTATGGTTGTTTAAAATGGGACGCAGGTAATGTTCATTCAATAATGGAATAGTTTTGAAATATTTAGTAATAAATTTTTCATTGTAATTACCAGAAATGATATTAAAAACTGTAAGATTTTGTGCAGGAATTTTAAATAAAAAATATGAAAACGATCAAATTTTTGTCACTATTACTTATCTATGTCAGAATTGATAAAAGTACCTATTAGATATAAAATAGAAATAATAATAATAACAATAAATTATTTAAGATAATATCATACATTTAAATACATTTAAATACCAAGTTTAACAATTCCCCAATTTATAGAAAAAAAACAGAAAATATCAAAAGCTAGATATCCAACAGATAAATAAAAACACCCAAATTCAATGGTTGACTAAATAAAACTAAAATCTTGAATTTCTACCTATTCACAACCCTTTCGAATAGAAACATTTTTCTGCCGGCAACGCGCCTGTCTTTGCGCGGTAATGAAGATCAAATTAAACACCCTCGACACTGATGGTTTCTGTGAATCTGTTTCTATGGAAATGATGAAAAGGTGTGGTTTTGCGAATAAAAGTTATGGTTGTTAATTCAATAGTGAAATAGTAGTAGGTTTTTAATTATAATTAGCAGAAATTATAATTACCAGAAAAGTAATAAAAACGATCAAATTTCTGTCACTGTTATTTACCTATACCCGAATTTGTATAAATACCTATTAGATATAACTGGTCCACTGTTTAAAAATGCATAATAGACTAAATAAAACTAAAATCTTCAATTTCCACCTGTTCACAACACTTTCTACTCGAATCATTTTTCTAGACCTGTCTTTGCGTGGTAATGAAGATCAAATTAAACACCCTCGACATCGTTACGAGAAGTGACATCGACAATTTTGGTGGAATTGATGGAAAGTCTCGGTTTTGTAAATAAAAGTTATGGTTGTTTAAAATGAGACGTAAGTATTGTTAATTCAATACTGCAATAGTAATAAGTTTTTAATAGTAATTAACAGAAATTATATTGAAAACTCTAAAATTGTATGCAGAAATTTTTAATAAAAGATATAAAATCTCTCAAATTTCTGTCACTTTTATTTACCTATACCCGAATTTATAAAAATATCTATTAGGTATTAAATAGAATCAACAGTTTCGCGGATGCAGGTACTGTTAATTCAATACTGAAATAGTGACAAGTTTTTAATTGTAATTACCAGAAATGATATTGAAAACTCTAAAATTGTATGCAGGAATTTTTAATAAAAGATAGAAAAACTCAAATTTCTGTCACTTTTATTTACCTATACCAAAATTTATAAATATACCTATTAGATATAAAATACAATAGAATCATCAATAGCCGCGACAGTTTATTAAACTGATCCACTGCATAAAATTGCATAATAGACTAAATCAAACTAAAATCTTCAATCCACAAAAAGCATCGAAAATGCAAAGCTATGGGCCAAGTACAAGAGAATGTTACATTGGAATAGGTTGCTCATTAACATAAACTGCATTTTACACAGGATTTGAAATCAATCAAATGTGAGCAAGTTTGATTGATTTCAAATCCTGTGTAAAATGCAGTTTATGTTAATGAGCAACCTATTCCAATGTAACATTCTCTTGTACTTGGCCCATAACTTTGCATTTTCGATGCTTTTTGTGGATTCTTTCGTCTTTTCGTTGTCCCAAAAATATAAAGCTAATCGCGTAAATGGATCTTCGCAATGAAAATTATTTTAATTTGGAAAAATCGTACGGAATGTCTTGTAAATAATCCTCGAGTGACAAAATGTATTTCTTACCTTTGACGTTTCTGCCCTCGAATTAACGAACACCTCCGCGTAAAGCACTGAATTAATCACTACCGATTTAAAAATCATAATGAAACAGTTAAAAACTCTCGAAATCACACTGAGGTTCGTTCACCGTGAAAGTCGACAACTAAATGACGGAAGGACGAACGCGGTGTACTTGTCAGGTAAATTTTCACGGTCTAGGGGTCGGCCAATGAAAATACAAATAACACGAACGGAGTAATAACCTTGTTTGCGTGTTCGACGTACTTGGGTGACACAGCTGGCTGGGATTTGTTAAAATTCTCGGAAACGTCTATACAAGTGTCCCAGAATAGTCGTAGAAGTAATGATTGTTTCTCACACGAACGTCTACCAACATGTTGTGTCTATTTTCAAATCAATACGTGTGCAAATAAAAAATATAGATATGTGTGAATTCCAGGAGAACAAAAATCGACGATGGGAATCGTTCATAGAATAAAAGGGATTCTGAATCGAATATTCTAAGAGTACGGGAATGACAGTCGAAAAACAAGAATTTGACACGGTTTTTTGATCGGCTTTCGCTCAATTTTTGAGATAGCGATCTGAGGCTGGTACCATTGTTTTAGTTAGGAAATTCTACGGCAGATCAACATATAATAGTTGTACTTTTCGAAAATTTAATTTTTCGCAAAAATCTGAAGGGGGTAGGTCAGGATTTTTTGCGATTTTCGTAAACCGCTTGCCATTTCCGTAATTTTTGAGCTATTAAAACGATCCGGGGCGTTTTGGACGCGGAATCCGAAGCCGAATAAGACAGTGAAAGAATTATTTTGATATCTCAAAAATTGTGGAAATGGCAAGCGATTTACGAAAATCGCAAAAAATCCTGACCTACCCCCTTCAGATTTTGGCGAAAAATTAAATTTTCGAAAAGTACAACTATTATAGGTTGATCTGCCGTAGAATTTCCTAACTAAAACAATGGTGCCAGTTTCAGATCGCTATCTCAAAAATTGAGCGAATGCCGACCAAAAAACTGGTTGAATTTGACGATTTTTCGCGATTTTCGTATTTCCTTTGTCATTTCCGCAAATTTTTTGATATCGACTTGATTCTTTCACTGTGTTATTCAGCATCGGATTCCGCTTCCAAAACGTCCCGGATCGTTTCAATAGCTCAAAAATTACGAAAATGACGAAGGAATTACGAATATCGCGAAAAATCGTCAAATTTAAGCAGTTTTTCGTTCGGCATTCGCACAATTTTTGTTATAGCGAACTGAAACTGGTACCATTGTTTTAGTTAGGAAATTCTACGGCAGATCAATGTATAATAGTTGTACTTTTCGAGAATTTCATTTTTCGCAAAAATCTGAAGGGGGTAGGTCAGGATTTTTTGCGATTTTCGTAAATCGCTTGCCATTTCCGCAATTTTTGAGATATTAAAATGATCCGGGGCGTTTTGGACGCGGAATCCGAAGCCGAATAAGCCAGTGAAAGAATCATTTTCATATCTCAAAAATTGTGGAAATGGCAAGCGATTTACGAAAATCGCAAAAAATCCTGACCTACCCCCTTCAGATTTTGGCGAAAAATTAAATTTTCGAAAAGTACAACTATTATACATTGATCTGCCGTAGAATTTCCTAACTAAAACAATGGTACCAGTTTCAGATCGCTATCTCAAAAATTGAGCGAATGCCGACCAAAAAACTGTCATAATTTGACAATTTTTCGCGATTTTCATACACCGCTCGCCATTCGCGCAATTTTCAAGATATAAAAATGATCGAATATGTTTCGAATGCGCATTCTGAACCTTAATTTTACGAAGCTTGATGTCAAAAACGTAACGTAACAAACATTTCTAATTTAATATGTTAACAATCTGGATGTGTGTGAGAGGAAATTTCATACACTACATATATAAAAACTACGTCATCGGCAGAAAAATTATCTCGCATGGTATGAAACATATGTTAGGGTTTGACACCGGGCTGCGTGACAGGCTGAACATGGAGATGGAGAAGGAGGAGAGGAAGAAGACGACGTTTCTTACAAAAACCTCGACTTTTTAGATCAAAATATCTCGCGATTGGCTTGATGGATCTTCTCGTAGTTAGGCTTAAATTACTCGGGTGGACGTCCCCTACAAGAATATCATCATAGTTTGGGGGAAATATGCGGATTTAATGCCGTTTGAATACCCCGAAAACCTCGATCTAATTCTTCCGGAAAAGAGTAGTTCAGGTCTACCAGTCGGGAACTCTTGTACTTGGTCCGAGTCAAGACCTTAACTCTTGATTTCTACCTGTTCACAACCCTTTCGACTCGGAACACAGATTGCAATTGCTTGCGAGTAACACGGCAGTCGAATCATGGAAATTACGCAATCTGGCGCGGGTCACTTCGAGGGTCACTGTCATTACCGATGACCATATGAATATGCACGGACAATGCATGCACCCGTATGATACGATCCTATGGCAACGCTACGATATTCCCCGTCTCGATCTATGGATAAATATCGTTGTCCACGTGCGAAAGCCAGCAACGTCTCTCTGTTATCGATTTCCCGATAACCCTGGTATCCGTTTGATTATCGGAAATTTGTAACCGGCCTCTCAATTGCAGCCGCGAATTAGTTGCATGGAACACCAATCAGAGCTTTGGATACGTGGAAGATATTTTCTTAATAAAAAAAAAGATTCTAAATAACCACGTAATGTCTATTTTACAAAATAGCGAACAAAATCGAACGTTCATCCAGGCTAAACCATATTTTCTTAATAAAAAATAAATAAATTCTAAATAAACGTGCAACGTCTATTTTACATAATGGGAAACAAAATCGAACGTTCATCAAGGCTAAACGATATTTTCGTAAGAAAAAAAAATTCTAAATAACCACGTAATGTCTATTTTACAAAATAGCGAACAAAATCAAACGTTCATCAAGGCTAAACGATTTCCCGCTGAATTCGAACGGGAAACAGGTATACACAAGGTCTCGAGCGCCATTAATGAAACACAGCCATGTTTTATTCTCTGTGCTTTAAATTAAATTCCACGCTGTTTATCGAACGCGGAGACTAAACGAGCGGGGTACAGGCGAACAGTTAATTGCCGAAGTTCATCAAAACTGTGTAACGATACAACCGGTAGCCCGGTAGAAACGAGCCCTTTTATACACTTTCTTTTTTATATTTTTTTTTTAAATCCCGCGACACGGCAAACAAAGCGTACGCGATAATTAATCTCATTAGCGACTGATGAGGATTCCTCGACTAATGAGATGCCTCCATAGGTTCTTGGGTTTCGTCCGTGACACGCGTCGCATGACATATTTCTTTCGGGGGTCCCTTTGAAACTACCGTTTCCCCTCTTTAACGAACACCGACGGGTGTTCGCTTTCGCCGAAGTTATGTAATTTATTCTTCCGTTACCTCCACGAATAACAACAAAAAAAAAGAAACAAACTTCTAATTAGTTTTCCAAACAATGCCACGGATCGTTCCGGCGGTCACGTTTTTCCCCGGGTGACGAAACGCTACGCTTCCAGGACGACGGGAAAAACCGCGGGAACACCCGGGGGATGGGTGTCGACGAGCGAAAAAAAAAGAAGAAAAAAAAGCAGCTGTCGGCTGGTAATTTCGTCCGTATCAAAGTTTCTACCCCTTTCCCATCGAAGATTCCACTTTCGGCCGCTCGCTCCATCAACGTCTACATCTCGTTCTGCATCCCGCGGAGCAAAATTCACTTGGCTGGAAGTTCTCGCATGAATGAGAATCGACGACCGAAGAACCGGGTACGCACAAGAGAGAGAGAGAGAGAGAGAGAGTAAAGAAAGGGAGAAAAAAAAAGAGTTTGAAAAGCGGGACAGCAAGGGGGGGGAGCCGCTGGGAAAAGAAGGAAGGACGGAAGGGTAAAGAAGGGAAAAGAAAAGGGAGGGGGAAGGAAATAGCGGAAAGGGCACACGAAGGTACCCAGACTCTTTTTCCATTTATTTTTGCCGCCGCCGCAGTCGCCCCCCCCCCCCCACTCCCTTGACGAGGAATTTCGCATTTCTTGAGCTCTCGAACGCGTTCCGACTTCGTTGGACAAGATATACAGGGTGGTTGAAATTACTTGGTGTGCTCTCCCTTAGGCGAGAAAATGTGTCCCTTAATGGAATGATATTTGTGCCCATAATTATGAAAGTGGTCTAACGATAAGTGAATTTTTAGCAAATTTTGGATAGTACGTTTTTTAAAGGTTTTGAGACATTTATTAACAAATTAACAAGCCTTTCATTTTTTTTATATATTGACTTTGACCAATTTTACAATTATGGGCACAATTATGGGCACATTTAGAGACCCTTTCGTAAGCCATGGTGAATCGAATTAACACTAGAATTACCAAAGATTAATTCGTTAGATCTAAGAATATTGTATTAATATCTTTGGACAAAGGGAATGAAGTAGGATAGTAAATTGATCGATTTAATCATTTATACGTAGAGACAGAGTTATGAAGAATATTTGAGAAAATTCACCGTTACAAATTTACGCGATTTAAAAAAAAATTAGGAACCAGTCATTATAACTGCCTTGGTAGTTCTAGTGTTAAAAAATGCAAAAAGGAATTTCCAGGTGATCTTTGCAGAATGAGAATACGTTCTGCTATGGTGCAGTAATTTCCTAATATTTAGATACTCTGCATAATTAAGTAGACTGTGAGTTACTTTAATTAAGTTTACTCTACTAGATTTTTTAAAAAAAGTAAATATTCGTTTCAGTGATGATAAAAAAGGGCTCGAGTATTCTTCCATCAGCGGATAGTTCCCGTTTAATAAAAAAAAATTTTCTCAATGATAAAATTTGATAATTAATTGTACGTTTTCGTTAGTGTGCGATATCTAGGTAATTAATTTCCTCGTTTGGAGGGAAACAAGTTATTTCGCGGACAGTTTATTCCTCCACCCTGTATACACCGAAACCACCAGGACTCGCAGTTTCACCCTTCCAGCCCTACGTGCGACCTGTCGAATTCACCCCGGCAATACTCCCGCCCTTCCACTCCCCCCCCCCCCCACTCCGAAAAGGGTCGCGCGTGAATGCACTTTGCCAGCGAAATATTCTCCTCTTTTCGCCTGAAATTTATCGGTACGACAACGTTAAGCCCCTTTCACGCGTAAAGCGGATTTCTTGTCGTCTTTGGCTGCCGGTGGCCCTTTCTATACCCTACAGAATGGCGTCAATTCGACAGTCTTGAGATTTCGGTGTCGGTTCCGGTGAACATATTGAAATTACTTTCACAGCCACGTGGTGATAAACACCTGCTATCGATACTATCACCTGAAATCCAGGTGATCGAATTAACCAATTAAGTAAGTGTGTTTGATGACTATATCCGTCGTACGAAAATTATGTCACCTTTTGATACTTATATCGTAATATTGGTAAAAACCAAAATATAATACGTTTAGAATATTTAAAGGTCAATGTAAATAATTTAAGATGCGATTAATAATTAACCTTAACTGATTAAATTGGATGTAGACAATCGAATTCCTATAGCTATTCCCATTTGAATTTAAAATATTTACAAAAATTAATTATAAAATTTTTATAAAAACAATATAATTCTTAAATAAGTTTTTTAAACAAAGATATCTTTATTTTAAAAAACGAAAATCTCCATACGTGTATCGCACACGTGATTAATTCGACAATAATTCTTCCAATCAAACAGACACACACTTAATTCGACACGAAACTTCGATTGTTCTTTAACGAGGCAGATTCTCGCTGGGAAACACCGGTAAACACTGGGCATGTTTCCAAATAGTTTCGAGCACCGAAACCTTTCGCCTATCGGGGATCGATGGTACCGAAAGGGGTGACCAACCCCAGGAGGCAAGAGTTCCTGAGGGCACTCGCGAAGAGAACTCTCGTGTAACGTCTTGATTAAGTGGTGGTTTACACCCTCGACGGGGGGAGGGGGAGGGGGAGAGAGAGAGGGGGGGGTGTTTCCCTCGTAAAACAAGGTTGATTCCCCTCTACGATTCAACTTGACGCACTAAATGCCCGTGTATCTCGAAAGACGTGATTTATTCGCACAAAATCGCAAATTGTCGTTGAATTTTATTTATCTATTTATTTATTTATTTATTCGACCTAACGCGAGCTCGCGTTGATTTCGCAAAACGCGTGTCTGGTAATTTCAGACGCGAGCGAACTTCACCTTTGTTCGGAACGACTCCGATTATCATTTCTACGGAGGATTACTATTCATGAAAACCGTGGATGCGAGGGAACCAGCCTCCGGGATGCAGATTACACCGTCGGGAGCGGTTCTGCGAAGAATACATTCGTTCCTGGACGGAGAATTCATCGTGAATGTCCGGGAATCGTCTTGGAAAAGCTGCTCGCGGAACTAATTCTTATTCGGCAGGAATTTATACGAATTCGTTTATCTTGGACATATGAAGCATTGCTATAGAAGTCACCGATTGTTTTAAATATCACAGGAACGTTTTATAAGTTAGTTACTATATTATTAAGACTGTGAATATAGTAAAAAATCAGACTGATTTTTACTAACAGGTACAATTAATATCATGGGTTAACTAATACATAGTATTAATATGTATTATGGTTTTAATTTGTTAATACTTCTACTAACAGCTACAATTAATACCATAGATTAACTAATACATGGTATTAGTGTGTATAATTTATTAATACATCTACTAAGAGCTACAATTAATACCATGGATTAAATAATACATAGTATTAACACGTATAATGCTTCTACTAATTTATTAGTACTTCTGCAATAAATCTTGGATTAACTAATACATAGTATTAATATGTATTATGCTTCTACTATATTAATACTTCTACTAACAGCTACAATTAATACCATGGATTACCTAATACATAGTTTATCAAATTAGATGATTACTTCCAGAACCCGTGATCTTTAATCAAAACCACCAATAAAAAGTGAAGACAACTCGATAACAACAACAACAGACACGTATCGAAACAAAATTAACGTGAAGCTACACATAAAACGCTACGAATCACAGGGTTATCAGCTTACTCCCGCACCTGTGGATTTTCCAAAACGACACGTCGAATTATACAGTCTCGCCTATTTTCCCCCGAATGAAATATCAGCGCTAAGCCGCCTTCTATCCCGCGTAATGTTATCGTTCGCCCGCGAACAAATTTCAAGCGTTCGGTTTAATTTCCAGGAGGACACTGACAAAGTTTATCGCGGACACTAATTACACGCGTCGTACTTCATGTTTATTAATGTTGACTTGCTCGCACGTTTACGCCCGGTCGTGTAAACGTTGCGGTGGTCCGATAATGACTGGTTCCACGTATCTATAATACACCCCCGTACAAAAGTATCGGGACACCGATGAAATTCATGTAAATACTGTATTTATGCTACAATAATGTACCCATTTCTCAATGAAATTACTTTTATAAAGCATTTAGTTTACACAATTAATCAAAAATTATTTTCTTGGCCTTTTATAGCGATCAAAATAACGCATACGAATTTATACAAGGAGTATACTAAATAGATAAATCCTAAAAATATACCAAATAGAATGTGAGAAACGAACGGATTGGAACTAAAATCGTCTAAAAAACTGTATAACCTTGTATCGCTTCTATATGTATGTTCCGCTTACTATGCTTTATAATAACTTTCTCGACAGTATTAATTAATAAATGTAAAAATCTATAAAAGAAACTAAATTTAAGAAATATTTAGGCGAATTTGGCAAATGCGTAAGTGTCCGGATACTTTTGTACGGGGGTGTATGTGTGTATGTGTGTATGTATTTATGAACGGGTCTGCATTTACCCGGAAATTTCTCCTATCAAAAGACTGTGTTGCAATACCCTGACAGCGGGTCCCGCCGGATATTGCCCGGGGCTGACACGTCAGGGCCGGAAAGTCGGGGGTGCAAGGCCACCTGCGGGTGACAGTGACCGATGAAATTAGAAAGTCTTGGGTGCCGCGATCAGCAACTCCGCGTTTGCCGAAATTGCGCTCCGAAACTTCCGTTTGCAACGTATACATACACACACACACATTGATACATAATCACGGGTTTGTCGCGACAATTTCTGGGAAAGCTGAAAGTTTCGCGAGATACTTGCAGCGGCGTTAATTATTACCTATTGGTTAATTAAACTTTCGGGAAATTAGAAGATTAACGAATCGGGAGATCGGTTGGTTTGTTTCACGAGAAATTAGAAAGTCAGGTGTGGAATAGAAAACTTGTGCCATTAAAGTGGACAATTTTCAGTTTTAACCGATCCGCTTTAACGCTATCGCCTTTCCGCAGCGATCGGCTAATCGCGTTGAAATAAAAATTACTTTGATAGCCGGAGTGTCGAGGGAACCTGCCGGCGAATATTAATCAATAAAATAAAAACTACAAAGTGGTTCCCCTGTCGAGGGAAATGTGTTCCGATACGGACACTGTACGCCTAAGAATTTCCCAATCAGCGTAAAATTTAGATAACGTTTAATTGGACCCATAAGTATGGAAATGTGATAGAGGATTAAACGACAATTTTTATTCAAAAAAACTAGCGATAAGGGAAAGATATTTTCATTATTTTCCAAAGGCTTTCAAAACTTTTAAAGATACCTTGAAGTTTTCGTTAAAAAGAATAAGAGAAAAGGGACGAATCGAGTTAAAGTGAATTTTACGCGGTTTCGTTTTAATAACGATTAATTACGAGTTTCCGTATTTCATGAATGCCACGGGCGAGTTTCCCCCGGCGGTTCGACAGACGTGCGCCAACGGTTTGAAAATAAAAAAGAAAAAAAAAAGGAAACCGCGTGCTTCTGCCAAGATTCTATTTCTGCGATCCATTCAAGCGTCGGGAGCGCGCGTTTCCCGCGGTGTGCCGCGATTCTTCAAAAAAACAATCCCCGAAGCTCGAATTGAATACAGACGAGATTTAACTTTCAAATTAACGCGGGAGAAAGCACGACGAAGTGTAATCAGACAGATAACTACGAATGTAAATTCATTTTTTCCGCCCCGGTGTCCGGGATAAATACAACTCACTGGAGAAACATTTATAAAAATCTGTAAAAAAGTAAAAAAAACATCTATTCAACGTAACATGACTTTACTCTTTTAAATTATACACCGCAGCAAAAAAATGTGGAAGAAATACATTTAAAAAAAAGAGTCTAGTTTCTCGTACGATTAATATTATCCATACTGATGATATTCAAGATGAATTATAATTGGACCGTTTATTTTGAAAGTCGTGTAAGTCCAATTTTTAAAAAATGAGATATCACGTTATTTCTACTAAATTTAGTGTAAACTTTTTGTTTATAAAGAGAAAAAAATCAAAAGAAAATGGACTTACACTACTTTCAAAATAAACGGTCCAATTATCTTTCTACACGTTCATTCAAAAGATTAGTCACCGCTCACAGACAACTATTCTCAAATGTGTTTTTTAAAAAATTAAAAAAAAAATCTATCCAACGTAACACGACTTTACTCTTTCAAAGTATACAACGCACCAAACAAAGTATCCAAGAATCAAATTGTTAAAAAAATCTCTCCTACGATTAATGCTATTCAACATGAATTATAAATGTTTCTACACGTTCATTCAAAAGATTAGTCACCGCTCACAGACAATTATTCTCAAATGTCCGGTCGCAGTCGCGGAACAACGTCTCGACCATTTGTTTCGAGATTAAGATCACGTTCCCAAGCCGCTTCAATCGTGGAATACAAGTGAGATATACGCGAACACAGCAATTTGCGCCATGCTGCTAGCCCAGAGGGAAATCACTATGTTGTGTACATGTTATATGCACGACGTGGGGGGGAGGGGGAGGGGGAGGGGGAGGGGGATGATAGTGTATACGCCGTAGTAACAGGGAGGTGTTAATAGCTGGAGGAAGTACCTACGTGAGCTTGGTGCTTAATATGATTGACAGCACGAATGGGTAATTAACAACCGAGTTGCTTTCACGTGCAGTGCACGAGTGACGAAGGGACGAGGGAAAGGGAGAAGGGAGAAGGGAGAAGGGAGAAGGGAGAAAGGGTTTAAGCATGTTTCGTGTGTACAATGCAGACTTAGTTTCTATAACGTAGTTATCCTAAGTTTAATTGCCCCAGCGTTTTGGAAACGATGATAGTTTATCTGTAAACGCATCTACGACCAACACTTGCAAATATTTCACACGGACGGATTTGCTAAGGGTATTTGAAAGTTCGATCTGTAATCGCATTCGTGACGAGTGTTGAATAATTATAGAGAAGATGAAAACAAAGTCTTTAAAGTTTTGTCTAAAAACCATCTATCGAGATATAACCCCTTCGTAAAAAAATATTTTAAAAATCATATTTTAAAAATATAAATAAAAAAATATAATTGCTCTGATTATTGACGTTAAATAGCATTTATTCTTGTTTAATCGAAACGACTTCGATTACACATATCGTAGCAGGTTTCTAACAACTTGGGAAAAATTAAGGGCACTAAAACTTCCTTTCCGTAGATAGTGACATTTTTTTCGTATACTTTAGTCTCTCCCTTTAATATTAAAATGAAGATCGGTCCTCTACGACGTACCATTTCGGAGATATGATTTTTGAAAAAGTTTTTACAAAACGGTTTGTATCTCGATAGAGGGTAGTTTTTAGACAAAACTTCCGAGACTTTTTTTTTCATCTTTCGGCGCGTACTATCGATTCTGCAAAAGTATAGATGAAAGAAATAAACAGACTTCTATTATCCGATTACACAAGGGGGAAACCACGTTTTCTTTCCGCGAGAGTGTTTTCAACGCGTTCTCGCAAAAGCATAACACAGATTCCATGCTCTTAACCTGGATTTTTATTCCAATTACCTTTCAAGCTGCAGGTCGATATAGAACCGGAAAGAGTCCTGGCGTGATTGGTCACGGCCAGCAGCAAAGGTGTGGTCGTGATGAAGCTTTTCGACTTCGGCACGAACTCCTTTTGCACCGCGTAACTACGCGTGCGTCGCCGAAAAATCGGCGAGTCGAGGAAACTGTCGTCGTATTGCGGCATTTCACGACGATAATCCGAAAAACTGCGATTCACGCACGAAACACAAATCCCAGTTTACGTTTATCCCGTTCGTCGCCATAATCGTCGTCGATTTCATTGGAAATCTATTTTCTGTCATATTACACATTCACAAAAAATGTCTGCACTATATTTCCGCACAAAAACAAAGTTTTATTTAACGCGTAATTATTTCCATGTTTTATCACACGGTTTCGTAGCGTGAAACCGACGATAAATAACAAGAAGCTTCAAGCATGACTGGTTAAACTCAAGGAGAGAAAATTCGAGACACAGATGACGGTTTTTTTCCTTTTTTTTTTTGCAAATGTACTGAATGATATCCGATGATACCAAGGCTGTGGTTATCGTTAGCCGCTATCGAGAATCGTAAGCCTAGCCGTTCCCGATGCTTACTATAGCGAACGCATAAACTACACATGATCTCATGGAGAGTATATTTAGCGAATGACTAGAATTCGCGCTGGTAAACAGATAGCGAATCTTGAATGACAGTTTTCCACTAATTACTGCCTCGTATGTGGTCAATGATACCATTGTAACGGAAGATCAGATTCCCGAGATTGCATTCCACCTAATTGCGAAGTGTGCTTCTAGTTCCCGGTGTAATTAAAAAAAATTGCAAATAGAGAAAACGTGTTGGATGTCTGTAACTCTGTGTAACCTTGAATTTAAATACTCGTGTAGTTGTATTTTTTAATTATGAAATTTATGTTTAATTATGAAATATTAAAAAATTGAAATTATTTGTATCCCATTAATAATACCGAATCAATTAAAATATGATATAGAGGGTTAAAGTACGAATTATAATTTAAAACAAAAGACACACTGTACGCTGTAAATTAATATTTTAGTTCTGAATTCGATTCTTGAACGAACTTGACCAATTACCCTATCGTGATAACAAAATCCGTAGATATTTAGATTAATTTCAATTGATGACAAGACACCTAAATATACGAGTGATACATTTAACGACCTCGACTACTATACCGAAGTAGCCTAACCAAGTTGCATTCCGTTTCCAGGATATCTATTTTAACTTCACGGATGTTCCATCACATTTCCTACGTCTCCATTTCCGTGTCTTTTCTAAAATCTCCCAAAACATCCTAACCATAAATTCATTAACCAACCAAACCCAATACTCACAAACAACATGAAACTCACCCCGAAATATACAATATCTTTAAAAATTCATTTTTAACTATTCGAAATAATAAGATGCACAACGGGAACATCGCTATTCGAATAATATTTACGAAACGAGGGGGAAACGAGTCTTTTAAAGCGTATTTGTTGGCGAACAACCTACGGCATCCCGTATTCATGGGAAATACAGCACTGAAACGATGGAGTCCTGAGCTCCTTGAAGGTCCCATCAGTTTGTACGACAAACGATTACTGGAGCGAAAACTCGAGCCCACCTCCTCCACCTTCGACCACCTACCGCGGCCGTATATCGCTTTTACTACTTTCAGAACGATGTATATGATTCGATAGCGAGAGGCCAGGAGGTCAATCGTGTAACTCGTTCTCCACGGTAGGTTGGGCACAAGGACCGGCGACGGTTTTTCTGGCTTGCTTACTCTCAGAAAATTATCGAATTTTCTGAAAATATATCAACGAGCCGTCGCGAGACTTGGAGCCTTTGCGAAAGAAGTGAAACGTGGCCTTATCGACCACGCGAAAATTATTTACGGATAAACGGAATAATGTTTTATTCGGCTGGAAATAAAACGGCGAATATTTATCAATATTTTTATCACTCTACGTGATAAATCTTAGTTAGACAATAAAATTAGACTTTAAAATGAATCTAAAATTACTGTAAAACATTTTAAAAAACAATTAACAAAAAAAATAAATACTTTGCAACTTCTACGTGATAAATCTTGATTAGACAACGAAAATAGACTTTAAAGGGAATCTAAAAGTTACTGTAAATATTTTTAAAAAACAAATAAATAATACAAATAAATACTTTGCAACTTCTACGTGATAAATCTTAACACATTGCGTACGGCAGACGAGAATTCTCGTCTTTAGCAAACCGAACGTTGAGGCCGGGAGACGAGAATCTCGTCTTCAGTTTTTTCGACTCAATCGACGATTTAAGGAACTAAAAATAGACTTTCTTGTTACGTTACCAGGGTAACGAAGTCTTGCGTATCCCCTTAACAAATGATGAGCAAAAAAAATGAATGTCAACTTTCTGAGAGCGTCAAAATTATAATCATTACATATAGGACTAAAAATGCGCGGGCCCTGGGAGCGCGTCGCGCGAACAGAGCGCCGTACGCAATGTGTTAATTAGACAACAAAAATATACTCTAAAACAAATCTAAAGCTTACTATAAAACGTTTAAAAAAAATAATAGTCTGAATTAGAAAACGATTAAATGGAATTTGAAATTATTTCTGTAAAAATCACACCTAAATTCGTCTAATAAAAATTGACAAATTGTTTATACATAAATAGATAGATGAATACTAAAATTATGTTGGTGCCAAGTGCTGTCGCGTTCAATATTTTCGCGACTCGTCCCAATTATTTATCGTAATTTAATGGCCCTGTAAGCATGCAAATTCGCATGAATTTTATGCCCGCCCGAGATTTCCTGATTAATAATAATTACCACTGATGAACTTGCGACCCAGTTACGCTCAACTTCCTGTCGCGCCCAAGGCGCTTCGTTATTTTCGGAGTTCGATGGACCACTACGTCTTGGAAACGTAGTTACATAGATTTGCATTACGTTACGCCATACGAATCGTCATCTTCTTTTTTTTCCCCCTCGGAAAACAAAGATAAAAGCCAACACCGTCGTAAACGATCAGAACGGATCGCAGGCGAGATTGACGACTTCGCGTTCCAAAATAAATTGAACGGAAAAAATAAAAAAAATGTTATCGCCACGCGCATGACTTTAAAAAAAAGAGAGTACCGTGCTAAAAGTTTCATGCCAAGAATAATTACGATATACCGGCTTCGCTATACTCTACTATAAAACGTCACGACGTATAGCTAACAGGTAATAAACGAAAAAATATGTTAGGAAATATTTCATCGTAACGGTGAAACACTGTAAACTGAATAACATATAAATATCATTCTTTTGAACCTGTATTCAACCAAACTACTCGTATAAAATTGTAAATAAAGGAGATATAACTAATAAATACGAATTATAGAATGTAATTGTGCCTAACAATTGTAAGTATACCATTTTATACTTTCCCTGTATTAGTCAGAAAATCTTAATTTGTGCCCATAATTATGCAAGTGGTCTAAGTCAATAATTAAAAAAAATTAAAGTCTTAATAATTTCTTAATAAATATTTCAAACCCTTTAAAAAACGTAATATCCAAATTTTTTAAAAATTGACTTATACCACTTTCATAATTATGGACACATTTATCTCCAGATTACGCAATCCGTTATAAAATAATACTACAACGATGACAGTACTTTTATCAATGTTAATATTAAAATTAGGAAGATATGTTTTTTTGCTACTTTTATTAATTTTAATTGAAATGAGAATTAAATTTAGATTTTCAATTATCAGAATTAGAATAGTTGGAAGAATTATAATTACTTTCATTTGTTTATGTCAAAGACCTCACACATGTGAGAATTTACGATTCGGTTATACTGTGCACGTGCATAATCGTACGAAAAAAAACTTGCGTGGGTCTACACGTATCAGCAAGCTTGTATTCCGCTAACTAATCGGGCCTTGATCGTTTATTACGCAGCATCTATGTCCCGTTTGTTCCAGACCGACCTACGCGTCCAGATGTACATCGCTAAGATCGTCTTGAAAAAATATTACAACAATAACTCATTTGTCAGATAGAAACGTGACAATTCATATTTAGGAACGAAGCAACAATTGATACGTCGATTTAGGAGACATCGTGATATCGATAGAAGTAAACATCATTAGGGACCACTAAAATATTGACGGCAGTGAACCGTGATAATGAATTCCTGCGCTTTGCTGAATAATTCATAAACTCGGCGAATCGAAACGAAACGACCACCATCCGTGTTACGCGTCTCTTTAAATACATCATTTATCCGTTTCGCGCTATTATTTTTCATATTTTGTTCTCACCGTACCTACAATCTTAATACACGATGATTAATAGTGATTAAAATGGTGTCACAGAATAAAATTAGCCAGTCACAACGAGATTATAATTAAACTTATGATAACAATGATCACATATTATAATCGTTATCACGAAAATCACTAACAAAACACGATAATAACATCACAATACCAATCGATCAAAAAACCGATGGAACTTCACAAATAAGATTTTTCCTGTAAAATGTACGATTCTCGGAACAGTTTCAAATTTATCGTCCCGTCAGAAAAGGACCTTGGCTCCCTGTAAGATGATTTTATCCCCACGTGATGTATTCACAACGATTCACCGAAAAATCCCAGATCGCTTCACAGCATCCTCAAATTTCACGATCGACACCACTGTCGCGGAAAAATTCTCGCCAACGTGCCACTGAATCTTCGCGAAAAAGGCAACCAGAGAGACGAGCGGCGACGTTACCAGACCACCGACCGTAAATCTGCTTCGCAGATCAGATTCCAAACAGGTCCGGACGTACTACCAACGGTCAGAACTAACTTCGCCGCGAATCGGAGGTGAACTGTCGCACTCGTGGACCGTCCGCTGCAGAATTGCCCGGTAATATCTGTGACTTTGGCCGGGAAAGAAGCCTTGTCTATTTTAACGGGTCAGAGAGAGGAACAGGGCAGAAAAAGAGAGAGAGAAGAAGGGGACAAGAGAAACAGAGAGAGAGAGAGAGGGGGGAAGGTAGTGAGAGGGTTAACAGAGGAGAGGGACAAAAGACCTCGTACAGAGACTGACTCTTACGTCCGTTCTTTATTTCGACGGAGGGAGAGAGAGAGAGAGAACGGAGAGAGAGAGAAGGGAGGAGGCACAATTTATTTGTGGACCCTTGCAGCACACTGTGTCAGTGTGCGACGACCAGAAGAACTATTTTACTTCCTTCTTCTCTCGCTCGCTCTGCCACGCTTCTGACAATAAGATGGGCAAGCATTGTCATTGCCATTTGCACCGCGGGGATTAGATTGGTTCGCATAAGAAAACATCGGTGGACTTTTGTTGCGGGAAGGATACTGATACGTGATATTATAGTTTTAAAATCTGTGGATTAAAAGTCTTATGGATATTAATGTGATAGGGGGGAGATAATAGAAATGTATGGAAATAAATAGGTAAATGTGCCCATCATTATGAAAGTGGTCTAAGAAATATGTTTCTTGTTCCGAGATATTTAATGAATTGCATTTGAATAAATTTATTCTGCAGGGTTGAGACTTTTGTTGCGGGAAAGATACTGATATTTGATACTGAACTTTTAGGTGAAAATCTGTGGATTAAAAATCTTATGGATATTAATGTGATAGGGGGGAGATAATAGAAATGTATGGGAATAAGTAAATAAATGTGCCCATCATTATGAAAGTGGTCTAAGAAATATGTTTCTTGTTTCGAGATATTTAATGAATTGCAATTTGAATGAATTAAACGATATTTTTACATTATGCGACATTTTAATTTATAATTTTATTAGTCTTGATTAATGAAAATTTAGTATGAATATGGAAATTTGTTTGTAAAGTTTGTACTGACTTACATGTTCAAAATTAACACTAAATGAATATCATATAACGTCGAAATTACAACCACTATCTAATGGTTCATTTTTGACGAAATCGTAAAAACTATATTGAATAAATTTAGTTTAAAGTAATGTAGTGTGAAATAACTGATAAACTCAGTTTTTTTTTTAATTTTGACTTAGACCACTTTCATAATTATAAAGTTTTAGGTGAAAACCTTTTGACGAATTAAAATCTCGTTTATGTGATATAGATATTAATGTGGTGGGGGGAATAATAGAAGTGTATTGAAATAAGCAGATAAATGAATACTAATACACTAAGGGACGAGTTTCTTCGTTGGCGGTGAACTTGATCTAAATTTCTGGGTTCTAAATATGTTCTCCATATGAGCCGTGCTTACAAAGAGCCTGCAATGCAAATACCCCGGAGAAACCGTCAATATTTTTTCACGTGTCGCGGAAAATGCAGAACGCATACGTTCTTCTAAGCAATTTTAAACCTGTATGTATTTTTAATCTTAAACACTGTGTATTTGTAACATGTACAGACCTACTTTAGTTTATCTATAATCCATGCTAATTGAACAAGACAATTTACTCGTTAAAATACCTGACAAGTTTCTTCAACGAATTAGTACCAGTGATAACGGTAGATAATTCCAAATTGTAATTTGTAAACAAACATAACCGAAAGAGAGAGAGAGAATAAACGTGATAACACACACACACACATACACACAATGCAAAGTTACCGCAGGAAAAATCTGAACAAGGTCATTTTTTAAAAATCAGAAGCTAAATTAATACCTGAGAAATTTCTTCAACGAATTAGTACCAGTGATAGTGGTAGATAATACCAAAAAGTGTTTTGTAAACAAATACAACCGAAACAGAGGGAGTAAACGTGATAACACACACACAATGCAAAGTTACCGCAGGAAAACTCTGAAGAAGGTCATTTTTTAAAAATCAGAAGCTAAATTAATACCTGAGAAATTTCTTCAACGAATTAATACCAGTGATAACGGTAGATAATACCAAAAAGTGTTTTGTAAACAAATACAAACGAAATAGAGGGAGTAAACGTGTTAACACACACACAATGCAAAGTTACCGCAGGAAAACTCTGAACGAGGGGATTTTTTTTTTAAATCAGAAGCTAAATTAGGATCAACACGTGCAGCATCAGGTTTTCGCACGTGCGTTGCACTAATCCGCCGCATAGGCGCACGCATGCACGCAACCAAACGTGAAAACAGATGCATATTCATGAATTGTCAGTAAACGTCGATGCGTGTGCGATGCAAACTCTCTGCCACGAGCAGAGCATTGCCGGTTGATACAGGGCTTGTAACATTCGGCTGGAATTTGCATAGATATTAGTAGGGTCGGGAAACTCGAGAATCAACATCATCACAATTTCTAAGCAGTTAAACATATCTTAACAAGGGCTTAATAATAATTATAATCCACCCGAATTCGCTCTCATACGAGAAATTTAAATGATTGTAAAAATAAATCACAGTAAAATGTAACAGAATATTATAAACATTTCAAGTTTAAAGAAATATTAACACTTTACCAACCGGTAGCTTATTAATCGGTTTTTTGATTGAAAAATTGAATTACTACTACCTTTGAATATATTTTATGAATATTAGGTTATAAGGCCCTGTATTATGTAAAATAAATGCAAAATAAAGTATAAAAATCAATAAAATCCGTTTGAAACGAAAGAAATAAGCAGAACACAGAGAATAGCGAAAATTTAGCTGGTCCTTACTGAGTGGAAGCCTCAACCACAATCGGTCGATAAAGTGTTAATGAATCACTAAATTTATTAAACTAAAACTCCTTAAATTTAAAGGATTTTTTAAAAATTGTATCACTTTTACAAATGTGGAACCTGGTTGTTAATATAAAACACAACAAAGCATGCTAACAAATAATACTATCGTAACATAAAAATCGGTGATTCAGTATAGCGTTATCTTTTCAATCGCAAGATACGCATTTTTAATGATAGTACCCTTTACTTCCCAGAGTTCCATTTTCAGCACTATAATAACGGGCAGCTCCGACAAGGCGATCGCAGATAAAGCAGCCGGACTTCAACAAAAGCTATAATAATAGGTACAATGTCTACGGTACCGAAAAGAAAGGACGTGCGAATCAGAGAGAAGGATATAATCATATTTTGATCTCCCTTTTTTTTTCTCTCTCCTCGCGTTTCCGTAAAATCGTTCCCGTCTCAATGGGAAAACCCTGCGGGCCATTCCGGGCCAGTTCGATTTCCATGTGATGCCAGTCAACACCATGGAATATCATTTCGCTGAACTACGGTATCAGAAATTTAATGAACCCCCTTTTTATCAACCCTATAACAAGCCGGGAAAATTCCCGGTGGATCCTACGGATTTATCAGCGAGAGTTGAAAATTCTATTGGTCGAACAAACGGCACAACGTGTGTTTTTTTTATCATTTTTGTCGCCAACTATTCCATGTTAGCCGCTCTATGAACATTTTTGCCATTCCTTTGTGCACCCGGAGGAACATCGTCGAGGAAACTCTATCACCGGGATGCACTCCTCGGTAACGAGATTTCGTCGAATGTAACTATGGAAGGGAAACTTTCTTTTGAAATGTACTGTAATTTATTGAAGTGGACGGCTACGGACGGACTACTAATATTTATATTTACCGTGAAACAACCGGGGGATTCGAATGGTATTCTCTCGTCGCTAAATGAATGTTCGAGTGATTTATTCCGAGGACAAACCCTGTGACTTTAGATTGCGGGAATAAATATTTGTAGCTTTGTCTCTCAATAAGAAATTTAATGAGTCTCGTTTTAAAAAATGGGTAAAAACGATTCGGCCGGTTTAGCGGCGATAAAAGTATCCTTAACTACGTTATCTGATATATCTATTTAACACGCTCGATACATTTTTCGAAAACAGCAGCCAGAACACGATGAGCACGCTATGATTTCACTCGCCAACAAATCAACTCGCATTAAACGCAATTACCCACGACAGATGACGTAGGGTAACGGGTTAGTTGGTAGTGGTTATCCGACAAATTGATCAAACTGCCTTTACTTAAGTGTATCTGTCCATCACTGTCCCTTCGAGGTCGAACGTATCAGTTTTGATAACTTCTGTGTACCTGTTTTATTCTACGACATCAAAATAAATTCGCTAAACCCAAATTACATTCTCACACAATCCCACTCAATGATCACATTAATATTACTTCATTCCTAATAGAAAAAAAATATAATGAATCCAAGAAAAACTATGCAAAATAATTATTACATTCAAAAGTAATCCCCATGAATCATCCAATTTCATAGATACCTAAAATTCTTCTAAATGATCACATTAAAATTATTTCATTATTAATAAGAAAAAAAAATATAATGGATCCAAGAAAAACTATGCAAAATAACCATTACATTAAAAAATAAACCCCACGAATCAGCCAATTCCCTAGATACTACCAACAACAAGCTACGATTTGTTTGATAGTTCTTAGCGTTATCAGATATTTATCAGATATACCAAAAGTGTTTTAGTATGCATCGTACATGATACACTTATTGTTCGCATAATCGTTGAAAACGCAGTGTACATGCAGACGGTAAGAGTAGACTTTTGTTCGGAGGGTGCGAAACCCGGGGCAGAAAATTCATGACACGGGCAGCTGTTCGAATTATACCGGGATTGCCCCAGGCGCGTGTCCGGTTTATTGACACACTCTCCAGGCGACCGCGTATTATTACCGCTATCGGGTTTTTCGCCGGAAAAACGTGTACAGCCCGATCTTGAAAAGAAAACTAGCGTCGTGGAATCGGGATGAATCTAGCGGTGTGCATCGGAAAAGGAAAGTCGGCAACGCCGCCTCCTTCCGCGACATTCTCCTCGCTTTACGCGCGTTGTTCCCTTCTTAACACACAAACGCAACACCGTGGCTATGAGGAAATAAACACGGCACACCTTGTACCTAAACTGAATACCAGGGATTATTAACAACGGGAATTAAGTGAAACTTACTATAAAACCTGACTATAACTTCGTATCGACACTTTTTTATGCATCGTACACCCAATTAACGTTGCGATAGACTAAATTGCCACTGCACGACAATTGCTCGATCGTAATTGAACCGAAGCGCATCGAATTACCAGCGTGGATAGCGATCTCTGTCGCGATGAATAAAATGTGTATCGGTAACGATACTACAGCGTGTATTTCTGTCAGAAGATCCAAAGAGATAGGACAGAAGCGTGCATTCATGCTTTATGCCACACGCATATGCTTTTGACGTTTCGCGTCCGGCAGCGTCCGTGAATGACCGCTCTGGCAAAGTTTCCCTTATCGCTGTACGCGTGATATTAACGGTGGACAAAAGCCGTGATACGTCAAGCATCGCCGATACGGTCGCTTTTTGAACGCGACAGCGGGTAGTTGAGTCAAGAAATAGGAGAAAAGAAAACAAGACAATAGTGGTCAGGGGGCGGCCGGGCCCCGCCGTTGTTACAGAACGTTGTACGTTCTCTTTCATCGTCGGTCATAGTACAAGTGCCACTCACCTGCATGCTTCTCCGACTTCGGCGTGGAGGCCATCGCTCCCCGGTGGTATGTCCTCACGAGCCACGACACTATCTCACCATTTTTGCGAACGACTGCATCGTAAACTACACACCAGTGGCTGCCGCGGCGTTTTCGGTCTGATGTAAACCCGACGTGCACCGCTACATCTTCGTTTGTCGGCCATCTTTCGGGGCGAGCGTGCCGCCAGCGCCATCTGGCGGCCAACGTCTGAACTAGCGGCACGAGGCCAATATGGCCGCCCGACTGTCATTCGTGTGACATTTCACTTTATTTTCATCTCCGAAGGGATGCGCGGGAACGACTGACCGTCTTCGGTCGACACGCGATCCGCGGCCACGTTGCTGTTGATTTTGATCGAGAGACTGGTTGACTCGTCGTGGCCACCGAACCTACGAATATTATTGTGTGTCAATTAATCGCAGAAGTGGCGGCGCGACGACCGACTTCAGTGCACTGGTACAGGACCACGCAAAAATCTACGTACGCTGATGGATGGTTCAGGTACAGTCATGGGTAAAAACTAATTGATTGAATGGTTAACGATAACCCGTGAGCAGTGAGTACCGAACGAGCACGGACGTACACGCAACTACCAGTTTTTTGCGAATTAATCGATTCCCATTGACAATAAAGGAACGATTGAAAGCTGCATATATATATTTATATACCCTTCACGAAATATTTTGAAGGTACTACGATATACAAGATATTATTCTTCGTATGCTCATAGAAAGAACACATTGAATGCGAATACAATTGGAGAAATTATTTTTATTTGTAAAGGCTACTGGGAACTTCGTAACGAACGTAATATCAATGTAAAATGGGTAATTCTGGCTTGAAACAGCACTACGAAACGGCAAAGAAGACCGGCACGTTAAAATTATCCGAAAGAAAGCTCGATGTATTTCCACAGAATTTACGTGCCTTAGCGCCGTTGTTGCGCACGCTGGACTTGTCGGAAAACAAATTTGTTCGCATCCCCGACGATATAGGCAGTTTTACCTTGCTGAAACAGCTGAATCTTAGCCATAACAAGTTAATCGCTTTGCCAGAAATCCTCGGAGATCTTGTAAAGTTAGAAGGCTTAAATGCCAGCTCGAACCAAATTAAATCTATCCCATGGTCCTTGTCGAAACTGACACGTTTAAAACAAGTGAATTTGTCCGACAATCAGATTTCCGAATTTCCTCTAATGTTCTGCGACTTAAAACAGCTGGACGTGCTGGACTTGTCGAAGAATCGACTGACAACGATTCCCGATGCTGCCGCGGCATTGCACGTAATCGAACTTAACCTCAATCAAAATCAAATATCGACGATTTCCCCGAAATTGGCGGAATGTTCGCGCCTGAAAACGTTAAGACTAGAAGAAAATTGTCTCCAATTGAACGCTATACCTCTTAGGATACTCCAGGATTCGAAAGTATCGGTATTAGCGCTCGAAGGGAATTTATTCGAGATGAAACATTTCGCCGATTTAGATGGCTACGATAAATACATGGAAAGATACACCGCGGTGAAGAAAAAAATGTTTTAAAGGAATATTATGTAACTGAAGAAACCATGTTTATCCCAAGCATGTATTACTTCGTGTTCGTAGGTTATTAATAATAAGAAATGTTATTTAATAATAATGTTTGTAATCATTCTGCGTAATTGAAAATATACCGTGTCGTGTTCACGCAATTATGGAATTCAAAGTTCGTGATGAATCATTCGTAAAAATTAATAACAGAACAAATATCGAATTGCTATGATAATTAAACAGTTAATTAATTCTTAAAAAAGTTTCTATGATGAAAATTTAATACCGAATTTGTTTTTATGCAGAACACTTTTTGATATTGTAATTTAATAAACAATATTGCGAGGAGATATAGGTCTGGTATAAAATATCATACCAGAACACACCAAATATTTATTATGTAGATTTTTCAGGATATTAGAATACTTTGTAATTTAAGGATACAATATTCTACTTTATATTTAATTCACCATCCTTTAATTTATCACATCGACAAACAAACTATTAAATGGAATCACCTTATTTTTATGTCGCACAATAATCGACTGTATGTACAAGGCTTCAAAAAAATTTTATATGGAGCCTAAATGTGCTTACACAGCGTCGCTTGTAACTTATTGTACATGTTACCGAATCAATCGCACCCTTCAAAAACCAATTTTGAACACTTTACGAATTATCGTCATTTGTAATTAATCGTACGAAACTTTGCCGTGATATGTGTAATGTCACATGTACGCTGAGTTTTGCAAAAATAAATGATGTATTTATTTTTAATGTGATTCCTATACCTTTCCCTCGTTTAATATTAATTATGTTCCCGAATATTTCGTATTCACATATCCACTAAATTAATGGTATAATGAGACAAAGAGATCTTAAGTATTTTTAATATACAGCCCGTCAATAATTCATTAGACGTGAAATTTGCTGGCTTTCTCGCGCCTGAATGGTGAAATTAAATGGGTTAATTACCTTTCCGATTGAGTTTAATTATTATCAGGAAACTTTATCGCGCCGTATCGTAAACAGCGATCTTATGCATCTCAAAATGGCGTGGCTGGTCTCCTCTATCCCTATGAGAGGAACTTCTGAAACTAAATAGAAAAAAGACCATGGACGAGCCGTGCGGGCGGAAAAAAGAAGTTTCATGCCACAACTTCGAAGTTAACAACCCTTCGCACGCGGATACGTGAGTCGCGTGAGTATTGCTTCATTAAGCAAGCGAGATTTGTATTCTACTCTTTCGCCGACTGGACAATTACTGCTAATTTTAGAGCGGATTCAATATCCGATCATCGGTCAGTATGCAAAAGATCGATGACGAAAATAATATAGTCTCTCGAAGTGTGGACATTTCATCGAATTAAATTAAAATGTGTTACGGAAAAACATTACCTTATGAATAGTTTCATTTCGAGATATCATGCATGACGAATGTGCATTCTGTTTGCAAATTAATCATGCGAAATAATTACAATTTTTGTCAAGCTCGATACGGTAAATTGTAATGGACAGAGATAATGTTTAGTGTATAATTCCAAACATCTCGCAAATGAAAATACAATGTTTATCGTGTTCGAAAAGCTATACTTCTGTGTTTGAAGATAAGCAAAACAGTTATGCACTTCTCGAGTATAGACGAGAGTCTTATGTTATGGAAGACATACTGCGCTAATGGATACAACTTTTCCGATTAATTAATCCGCCACAAATCTTCAGAATGTTTACGATTTAAATAATTAAACGAATTATTTAGAATTATAATGGGAAAATAAAACCTCGGGATGCAGTGTCACTAATTGTTTATATTATGTTTGTACCGCAATAGAAGGTCCAACTAACGACCATAACCGCCTATTGAAATTCAAGCACCCTACACCAAACTACCTGCGAAATGTTTTTCATACTCTTTTACCCAAGATATAAAATAAATGCAGAATATGATACTTGTAAAGTATGAAAACTAAATACCCTTTCTTTTATGCAAGTTTTCCTAAATTCACCCATAAACAATAAAAAAGGAGGCACAAATCTTAGAATTTCCTCCCAAAGTATAATAGCATTTTTGACAGTACAATTCCATAAAATTCATAATAAAATGATTACGATGCGATACCTACGCAAAAGTAATTTGCACTCCATTAAATATCCAGACAATATTATCAAATTATTAAAAATTTAATGACAGTATCACGATTCCTAACCACGAATATTACTATACGTTAGGAATGGGGAACCCGGTCTCATCACACGTTCCTACGGGGAGCACTGGCACTACGGTAGGTCGTTTGACCAGCGTCGTGTCTAGCAAGTGTTTCCCCGAACATGGCGGACGGTGCTCATTCGAATTTTCAAGGGACACAATGAAAGTGCACCGAATTCGCCACGGTGATGTCCGTAACTAAGGGCGTGTAGTGATTTTGAGGGTGGCCGAGGTGGTTGCTCGGGTGCCGCCGTGATCCGGACGGCTGCATGCGTGCCGGTGTGTTGCCATCCTGACTCCACGAGATAGGGTTTTGCCGCGCCGCGATTCTGTGTCTCGGACCGACCGACCGTGGCGGGGCCCCCATGCTTGTAAATGGCTGACGGGAATCAGAAAATGAGGCCCGAACGTCGCGCGTGAATCCACGGCCAAGACGCTGAGGTACGAGACAACAAGGTGCTAGACCTATCCTTCGTTCGCCGCGTCGTCCTCTGTCCCGAAAACACCACCACCGGGTCCAAGCACCGCCCGGTGCCAGGAGCGATCCCGGGGGTTGCTCTTGCCTACCGTATCGCCAGTGACTTCGTCAATTGATCGGTTCTGGGGGTTGTGTATTTTCACGATCGGTTCAAAGTTTTCCTTCGATTGATACCTGTCATTCGTGATAAAAACTCCTCGACGGTTTGTCTGGTCGTGTTCGTCGTTTTGTCGCGTTCAGGGCGGCATTCGCAGGTGCCCTTGTTCCCTAACGAGAGGAAGAGCGCGCAGACTGGTTTTTAATGAGATGCCGATCATATGGTCGTTATTTCTTTCTCAGGTTTTCGCGATGTACCTCTCGATTCGCATAACGTACCGATCGTTCGTTGCAACGGACGTAAATGAATAATTTGGCGGACACCGATCTATTTCGCACACTCGTGTGGACCGAACGCAATATGCATGTGCATGTAAGACTTCACTTTTCCTGGACATTTTAACAAGTTTCTACGGTTAAATCGTGTATCAACGTGATTTTTCACTCACGAAGTTACTCCGTTTTATCTGGATAATTTGTCTTTATAAGATGTTATTTTCTCTTTTCAAAATGTAGAAGAATGTTTCAATAAAATGGGCTTGATTGTTGTACAATTAAGTTATAGTCTTACTCGGATGCACATTGTTCACTGCAGGCTGATTGAAATTCGATAGAAATATATCAGGTATACTGTGTAACATACAAATAACATATACGCATAAACAGAATTATCAGATAGCCTGGCAACTGCATTCAGATACTGAGTCACAAAGGACAATCGAAAAACTGTTCATTGTAAAATATTGCTCCTGTTCAAAGTAATTCAAATTTACACAAGTTTTAGTATTATATGATAGTTCATTGCATCTTTTTTTAAATGGTATTGATAAAGATGTTTATAATTATGGTTTTGATCACAGAAACAGGGTAGAAAATGTCAGAGCCAGAAGAAAGTCTGGCAGCGCCGGATAGTACTACGAGGGAACAAAAGCTGGGTTTCTCTCATGGAGATGATGTTCTCCTTCAACACAAAGATGGCAAATATTACCTCGGAACTGTTGTTGAGGTACATTAAAGTTTCATTCTTAGAGGATAATTGGATTCATTCGTTCTGTTCGTAAAACATGGTTAGGTTTAATTTTGCCATCCAGAATGCAACCTATATAAACGTGTTGAATATACTATACACAGGTGGATTTGGCAAGAGAAAGATGTCTTGTCAAATTCATGGACAACACTTCTGCTTGGTCCTCTGTCAAGGAGCTGACAAAGCTAGCAATGCCTGATTCCGATGTTATGTGTGTTCTTTGCAAAAAATCTCAGCCCAAGACTGATAATGACATTATTGTTTGCGACAAATGTGGCCGTGGTTATCATCAGCTTTGTCACCAGGTAAAATAGGTTAATTCGAATGACATATTTCATGGTTATTCATGGCTTATTCTATCTGTGAATATTATTCTGTAATGAAATGTAAACTTAGAAATTTGTACTTATAGCCTCACGTGTCAAAGGAAGAAACAGCAGCTGAGGCTCACTGGATGTGTAAACGATGTATAGATAGTCAACCACGAACGCGTGAGCTTGCAGAACCAAAAACTTCTATGGTAAAAGCAAGTATCAGGAAAGTTTGCAGCGGTAGGGACCAACCCCAGCCACCACCAGATGATATGACAAAATTGCCATACGATGTGAGTACTTGGACAACCACTCCAACTTTTCTAAATAGATTATTTTGTGCTAGCAAAAATTTTAATTATTGTTTCAGTACTCTGTCTTGAACATAGAAACATATATTTCTTTATTTTGAATCTGTGTTGGAATTAGGAAATTAATTTTTCTTGCAGCCTGATATGTTGAGTTGGGATGCTCACCACAGAGTCAATGCTGAACAAATTTATTGTTACTGTGGGCTCAATGGAGAATGGTATACACAGATGCTGCAATGTGCCCGTTGTAAGCAATGGTTTCATGAAAAATGTGTCAGTTGCTTAACTTATCCTTTATACAGTGGAGATAGGTGAGAAGATAAATTTAACGTTATTAAAGGAATTACAAATGTTCATTACATTTATGATTTTGTCCTGTATCAACTGTACTTTGTAATTTCATTTGGTTACAGGTTCTATGTGTTTGTTTGTTCAATGTGCAATTATGGCAAAGAATTTGTACGGCGATTGGAATTAAAATGGGTAGATCTGGTGCACCTGATGTTGTACAATTTGACTGTTTACAATGCAAAAAAGTATTATGATTTGGATACTGTTATTGTACCTTATGCCAATGATAACTGGAATACTTTACAGCTTCCACCACGGGTGAGAACTAACTTTTTATCAAATAAAACATTACAGAATACATTAAACTCAAAGGTGTATTATGAATTCGGAAAATACCGTGCACACAATGTTTGACAACACTTTTTATAATGGAATGTATTTTCAGATCAGAGATGTCAGTGCTCAAATACGTAGAGAATCTATACTGGCGATATTGACGAACAATAGGAACAGATTTAAGTGTGGTAGAGAAATTAAAAAACGTACTACAATATGGGGTCTTAGGGTTAGATTACCACCGCCATGTCCAATTGTCAATCTTCCAGCAACTGGTGTCATAGATGATTCTGTTTTACGTAGATGTTGGGGTGCTAATAAAAGACTGCAATATCTTCCTCCACCAACAGGGTGAGTTAAAGAAACATTAACAAAAATATCCATTGATAAACAGATTAAAACTTCCATTCAATACTTTTGCATTCTTTCAGGCCTGTATGTTTACCGGAGAGTACAAAACAGTTGAATGCACTCAGACAAGCTACAGCAGAGAATTTAGAAATTCCTGTCAATCCATGTGATGTAGTTATGCGTGGAACAATTTACCAAAACTCAGAGGCGGAACAAAGTTCCTGTCCAAGTCCAAGTCCGAGTCCACCAAGCCAGTCTACACAATCTCTAAGAGAACGGTACATAAACATGGAATACAAATTTAACCTTTAAGCTATTAAAAACTAACATTTTCTAAATGATTGCTGCGGTTTTGTTGCAGATATAGTGGAGGTGGTTTTGTAAAGAAATCATTCCCATTTCCTAAATTGAGTTTACAGAGGAGAAGACGTTTAATGGCGCTAGGTAGTTCCCGCGAAAGAATGCTACGGAAACATAAAAAAAGAGAGAAGGGTGATAGCTCTTTGTGTAAAGCTCAAGGTGTTCGTGAAGCTAGATACAGAAAAGCACGGAAACTGTTGAAAAATGCTATTGCCAAGGTAACGAGGAAACAACGAAAATCTTCTCTTTTAACAACAAAACCCTACGACTGCCACATTTTCAATATTCAAGATAATAAATTTTACTAATTCCATTGTATCTTTTGTTCTCCAGAGTAAATCTCGAAGTTCAGAAGCATCCGACTTACCACCGACACCTCCAACCTCGGTTTCGGGGCCACCCACGCCACCAGCTACGACCTCAGGTATGTCTGAACTGTCGGTGCCTAGCTCCGTGGAATTGATGCATCCCTTACCACCGTCGACACCCGCGGACACGAGTGGAGATGAAACTAGTTCCCGAGGAACTCTAGACTCTTTTATCCCGCCACCCAAAGACTTCGAAGGCAAGAACAATCCCTTTCGAAATCTCAGCGATTTACTGGGCACACCTTGCAATCTCAATCAGACCAGTTCGAGTACACCGTCACCGTACAATCAATGTCCAATCACGTTGCCTCTGCCGCTCACGCCAGTCATATCACAACCACCGGTGGTGCGGCCTGCTAAGAGACAATTGTCGGAGAAAGATATCATCATAGATAGAAACGGACAAGTAAAACGTAGACGTCAACATAGGCGAGGTCGTCCGTCGCAGCAACAGATCCAACAGCAGTTTCAACATACCGCTAGTAAAACGGCGGCGATCATACCTGCGCGTAACAGCGAGGTTAAAAGTGAATTCGCAAGGAATTTAAGGAGTTCGTTTAACGGTGCCTCGAGCAGTGCGAGTAGTCAAATTGGGAATTGTGTTGATTATGCGTTAAATGGCAGGAGACTAAGGCAACGCCAGAGCAACGAGAAATTACCACCGCCGGATCCGCAACCGCAGAAAAAAGGCAGCGTGCCGTCGTCCCCGAAGTGTTCGCCTGTAAAACAAAGTGCCCCCGACATATCTCTGGACGACCTGAAATCGTCGGTGAACATTTACTTCGGAGCCGCAAACAGAATCGCTGCCGGCGAGAAATTTGTCATCAAAGCGAAGAGGATAGGATCAAACGGTCAGACTCAATACCTCATCGAGTGGGAGGGACTTAATACTTAACAGTAAATAATCCGTTTATGATTAAATGCATTGCGGTCATAACTCTTCTGTTGGCATCGAGCAGAGGCAGCCGGTTAGTTGTTGCCAATCTCTTTTTATTTTTCCTTTAAACTCTCGGTGTTTTAAACAAATGAATTAGTGACAAAATCGATCTGTGTCACACGTGTCACTGCCATTCGTTACATATGTTTTTATGTAATTAGTATGTATTAATTGGTGTACGGTGTGTGAATGTTCTTGCAAATGTAGATTTTTATTTCATTCGATAACGAATAAGCGGTCTTATGAAGACACTGTTCCACGTAGAACAAACTTCATTGCTGGACAATGAATTTCCGTTGCTTACTTGTTTAAAGTAACATCCGTTTACTGGTTGTAGTTTTTTTTGACGCTGTATACCAGAAAACGAGCAGACTTTTCTCTTTGTTTACCGAGTTCATTTTTTTTTATTCAAAATGTACCGTCCACGAATAACTTCGATGCATGAAATTTTTCGATTAGCATTCGCATAACTATTTTAATACGGGCTGATGATTAACAACGTGATCATGTCTACGAAACATTTACAAGAACAATCAGATACATTGCTTATGAATTGTAAATATTGTAGCATAGTAGTTTCGCAGAAAAATCGATGAATGTAAACCGTGCGAAATGAAGTAAAAAAAAAAATTATATATTTGCGATGGTTCTACATTCATGAGAGATTGGCCAATCGCTCCTTGGGAATTGTGGAGCAGACCATGAGTACGACAACCAAAAGTGAATTGAAACTGACAGTTGTTCCTCTCATTTTGAGCTAACATACTAGCGAACGTTAGTAGTTAGTGTTAAAGAGTAAAAAAAAAAAGTAAAAAAAGCAGACATCCTGTAAAGGTTATTTTTCAATACAATCGTAGAGATAGACATCGGTTTCTGTAATTTCATCTTCTTGAACTATACCTTTAATATCCAAATATTTCTGACAATATACACGAAATCAAATTCTCTTTGTTATAATTATTACCGCCATACCCGCAACACGTTTTTGTCTTCTATTGGTACACGTAACGATTACAAACAGATCTATATTAATCATATCGCTGATGCATGTCGATTTTAATGACAAAATCTATATACGTATATACGTAACGGTTCGAGACGATGAAAATACAGTTCTAACATTGCTCACTATTATACAAGACTAAGGGAAAACAACATACCTATTTCGTACAACGTTTAAACAAAAAAAAATGAAATCACACGCTGAATATGTAAGTGATTGGCCAAGTTATCTGTGCAAAGGTAACACAGTGTAGATCCAGATTTCTCTAAACGGTTTTTCGGGCGTGAAGTAATTTTCAACTCGAAATGTAGCGTATCATTATAAACTGTTCTTGTTATATTAAACACGTAGGGCATGAAGAAGAAGAAAAATGATCGTGTGTAATAGATACTTGCATAAGCAGTTCTCTTGCGGAATTTCAGACGAAGGAATTTCAGATTTCGTAGAGCATGTTTTAACAAATACTACTGTGGCCAACTGAAATAGCTAATAACTCGATTTTCTCGTAGAACAAAGTACTTTTTTTTTAATACTGAGATCTTTTCTTCCCGATGATATTAATTTCAAAGAATTAAATGTCAATACAGTTTGTCTGTGGTCACGTGTACTCGATGCATTTTTTTACTTGATGCTGCACAGAATCTATGGTCAGAACTTACTAATCAGTAGAGATATTTAAAGCAATCGATGAAAACAAAGTTAGGTATCGCAGTAGTCTTTATTAGAATTTCAAATTAAAAGGAGCTTATTAGGAAGATCAAAGATTTTTCGGTCCATCGTATTCGACTTGATTTTTAGGAACTTACGTTTAACTTTACAAATTTCATTTTAGTGTTCCATGTATTCGTCTCGGACGATGATTTTTTCATTGCGGAACAATTGTTATTGGGAAACCCGTACAAAAAGTTTTGTCGACTGATAATTTTGTTTACTGAGTTATAAAACGTGGGCAAAATTGAAACAAAAATCTGTTTCGTAGATTTAAAAAACGTTCACCCTCGTTTATCACCTTCGTTGTTAATTATATACATCTGCGATAATTAATCGAAGTCATTAAGGTTTCCCAAAATCTCGATTAAAACCGCGAGTCATACATGCTTATACAGATTGATCTAAGATAGGTATTTTTTAAGCACTATTTATTTAAACTGCTCGATAAATAATATCATTTGCATTTCGACTCGTTCCGAGAGATTTTTTTTGAAAAGTTGCAATTACTGTGGCTCGAATGAATTTATCCACACCTTTATAATGCGAATCCTAACTTTACAAAGTTCTAGTATACGAGTTTCTTGCAAAAAATAATCGTCGCGGAGAGATTCCCTGCGGAATGAAATTCACTTTTTATTTTTTTAGTATTAAATTGTCTTTGTTGTCAGTGAAATTTTTAACATGTGTTCAAGTGTGTTCAAGTCTACCTACGGAAATCATTACGAATAATTTTACAAGTTAGCTACTCGTCATAAGATCTCCTGAAAAAGTATACCACACGTACACACAAAACCTTGCAGAGAAACGTGATTTTTCTTTCTTTTTCTCGATGGAAACGTAGAGGTGATATTATTCGACGAAGACAAGCAAAAAAAAAAAATACAAAATAACAATGGACACTGCCAAATTTCTAAGTTATATTTAATAAAACGATGTTAAACAATGCTGCGCTATGATATATAATAATTTTTAATTAAACGAACGTTTGAATTTACTTTTTACTTTCGTTATTTCACGAAGAATCGTAAATGAGAACTCTAAGTACAATTTAAGCTTTTTACAAGTAGATTTTTCTCATAAACTCGTCCTGGTAGGGTTGCGTTTAATTAATCGACGAATTTATTCGTGTGTTATCGTACGCCGTTTATCAGTGAGACTCTGCTCATGCGGATCACGAAGTCAACGAGATTTCTTTCTCTCTCAATCGTTTTTTCATCGACACTTCGTTATCGTTTCATATTTTGTCATGTGCTTAAGTAGTATAGAAGGAAATACACAAAAGATACGAAACGTATCGACCGGCAATAACGACGGTTAATGTAATAATTAAACGAATAATGCGTTAATTTAATGTTGCATCGGCACGTTGCATTGTTAAATAACTTTTTTTTTGTTACATTCTCGCGGCATTGTGTGCGGGCGATTCACGTTTTAATTTCAGTGGAAAGCAACGTTTTTCATTAACGTCGTGACCATGACCGTTTAGGTCATTCTCACAAGAACTGTTCGAATACCAATTAAACAGAAAAAAACGAAATTTAACAATACTGGGATTTCACGGATTTTCACAAAACGACTAATTTTCACTGTTTAAGTAAATTATTTAAACGATAACTTATTTAAATACACAATTTAAATAACTCTCAGAAAAAAATCGCCTGTTACAAACAAATAACTTATTTAACCCGTGAAAATAATCCCTTTTTCTCGTTATTAATGAATATTCATGAATAGACGTTAGGAAAAATGAGCAAATAATTCGATCTACGGCGTTCGAACGTTTCGTGTGAGTCCGCCCTTACGCGTGGTAAGGAAATGTTAACTAGTTGATTAATCACGACGAACTTTATACTAACGAACCGTGTCGAGACGATACAACCGACTTTTTAGCGTTTTCTGAAGGAGACGCGCGTGAAAAACCGAACATTTCAAAGAAGATAAAGATGTACTGCCAGTATCGTATGTAAATATTCTCCTCCCCCCCTCAGACCATCTCTCTCAAAAACCCCCCTCCCTCACATTTTTAAGACAGATATTCTACAAAATACGTCAGGAATACCCATAGTTATACGTTATGTAATGTTTGTATGGTGACTATAATACGGAAATCGAGAATAATCGTCTCGGAACTACTTCCAAGGGTTGCGTTTCAGTTGCATTCGAATGTGGGATTCGTTGGGCACCGCTTTTTCATCGCAAAGTAGATTTTCACGGGGAAATTTCCGCGTGCGCGGAGAAAAAAAATCCGCGAGATCAAATTTTCCATGAGAACGTCACGTTGAGATAATTAATGAATGAATTAATTAATGGTACACGTGAATAAATTGAATTTCCTCGGAATTTATTTGATAATTATTCTGAAAAAAAGACGTTTTCGCGAGAATTTGATTAAGTTTAGAAAATTCAGTGAGATCTTTTTCGCGGTACCAAAATGCGAAATCAATCGATTGGTTTTTTATGCACAGGGTTTTCAGAGTTTTTTTGGCGAGTATATTTTACGAATGAAAATAAAAAAGAAAATGTTACGTGAATGTTGATAACTGCTTTTGATAAAGATATAAAACGTGAAATTGAAGCAAAATCGTTAGGAAATTCGTAGGGTGATAAATTTAATATTAAATTGACATCAGGAATGCATATGTGTAGCATTTTTGAGGTTGATTAAAATTATTGTTTCTTTCACGTTTCATAGTTCACTTATTTCCTTTATTCACATACGTTTTTCTTATTTTCATTTATAAAATATACTTTTCAAATTTTTCCAGGAAAACCTGGAACACCACACATGTGTCCACCAATGGGACAATCGTTCGGTACTTTTGAATGAATTTAATTAGAGTGCTGATTAACAGATTAAATTTTGTCATTGATAAAAAAAATTAAATTAGCATGCTATTTGCATGATAAAACGTGGCACAATCAGGCAGCGATCTTTTTTCGCGAATTAAACCGACGTGAATTTGGAAAACTCAATCAATTCGATCGAAGAAAAATTATTAACGTCTCAGACTAAACGGTGTTTCGACTGTCCATGTAAATACAGACCCCATTACGTATATAATTTTTATACAGAAAATTATTCAGAAGTGCCGAATATATATATATATATTTAATAAATACTCTGCTCCCAACGAGAGTAATTTTTTAATTTAAGAAAAGAAACATAATTTTTGACGGATATTGTATTGATGAAGAAGTCGGCCTGTTACAAATACCTCAATGAAAGTCAAGCTGAAAAGAATGCCAATAAAGCCGTTGATAATTTTTCTTCCACATTCATGTGGCTGTAACGATCACTCATGTCTGAAATTCTCATAGATCTTTTTTACTTTTCAACATCAGAGTGCCGTTCATTATTACACCTATTCCGAATCGCCGATGATGTTTGATTATCAAAATATTGCGACTGAAAACGACGAACGAAAAATTGTAATTTTTTCTGCGGAGAAAAAAAAGTAATATCGTGCATGCTTAACGAAACGAGTTGGAAACCGGAAATGGTTGGCTTTGCGTGCGAATGCGTGTGATAAGTTAGACTGCGGATCTTCATGCAAATATATATTTTTCTGGGAATTTCACGAAATCGAAAATGGGTCGAGAAACTTAGAATTTGTCTTGACTCGTTTAAAGAAGTGATCGTTTCTAGATTGTTTTCGCGTGAACAGATTTAATCGATATTATTCTGTCGATTATTTTAATAATTAAAAAAGCAAAGAAACAATCAGGAAGCAAATATTTCTTCTACTAGCTGTTTACCATGGGGAATGGAATATTTGCATAAACATCGGCAATCTAGTGATAGTAGACTCTAAATTAAACGGAAGAAAAAAATAAAACGTAAACGAGCGATCTTTCGAAGTAACTTCGAAGGAAGAGGCACAAAAGAATAGTGAAGAGAGAAAAAAAGAGAGAAAAGGAATTCGGTTCGGCCATTCCGATTTTTCTCGCGATTGTAATTAGCCTAATTAAAAAAAAAAAATAAAGTAGAAATTTCACTCGGGTTCTCGAGGGTCCCGAGCGTTGAACTCGTGTTTCGGAAATCTCGTTTCTCCCGCGAGAGATAGGAATAAAAAAAATAAGAGAGAAATCGGGAATAATTTCTGTGTGATAAATCGTTCATCTGGAGGATCTCTTGATTACGTTTCCGCGTACATTTCCATTCTTAAGGTTAATTCCGTAGCGAAAGTCTGTATATACACACCTGCACTCTGTATGAATATTGCGATGATCGCTCTTGAAACGATCCTTTTGTTCCTTTTTCATCGTTTAATTTAATGAATTTAATGAATTTAATGAGAAAGAAAAAAAAACAAATTCTGGGACTAAGCGCTCGAGTAATACACGCCAAAGTATTTTCAAGTATTCGATCGTTCTCGCTCGATTCAGATCTATATACTCGTTTTTGAAATTATCCTGTAAAAACCCACCACATTTTTGTTTCGCACAAATAAAGACGAATTATGAATTTCCAAATACGTGTGTCTTTGAATCTACTATTCATGGTTTTTCAGAATCTGTAAATTACACGATTTTTATGCTCGAAATGCATACAATGGGAAGAAAAATTATTATTACACTTTTTCACTGTTGTTTTAAACGGTAGACTATCATTTCTCAATTAAATTTGTAAAATTAGTTAAAAAAATCTCGTGTCCTTAAAAATGTATTTTACGAATGCCAAATAATAATTTTCCTTTCGTATACATAATTAATAACTGCCAAATGAATGTGGAATTATTAATTTAACAATACACGAGTAGTTTCACTGAAAATTACTTTGACTATTCCAATTTAAGAGAATTTCTTTCGAACCAATTTTGTAAAAGAACGATCTCGCGGTATGTTTTCATTTTTCTCTTGTGAGACTGATGCATGAATCTTTTAATTTTTATTTTTTGTACACGGAACACCATTGTTTCATTATGACTTGAGCGTGCACGCGAAGATCCACGTACAAACAAAGAACGACTCACTAGGAAGGGAAATGGATCGATGGAAAGATCGTCGATCGACGATCAGAACAACGCCGATGTAAAGAGAGAATAATAAACGATACGTGTAGACCTAAACAATGGATTCTTATTTTCACATTTCTCCCTCATTTCCCTATCATTGCGCCATTTAACTAACACTTTCCCAGAAAAAATTCGAAATTGTCAAATAAAATATAAAATTCTCAACAAAAACTCAATATGAATAACATTTCTCACAAATTTAAATAATTTCAGTATGTATATTATTTTTAATAATCAGACCGAAGTGTATCAGAAGCCGTACGAATGTTATTTTTAAATATTTTATAATAACTAATTCTGGTCGATCGATATGTTATCCAATATTGATTGTATACGAGAAATGAATCAAATGTAATGGAAATAACGAGTACGTAGTAGAAATTATTAAAATTAAATAAAATGTACCTGGGGGTGTCGACCGGAGCGTGTTTTGAAGACGTGTTGACTCTAGGACGTCCGATCGTAGACTAATGGTTACCCTTGCACTTGACAATGTCAGGTCATGTATATCTGAGTTCCTTTATACCTGATACACTAAACCACAACAATGAAGATGCGAATAGGTACGGGTGTAGTACGACGGGTACGAGTGACCTCGTAAAAGAGTGAGAGAGAAACTTACGAATTGTTTCGATATGTTTCCCTCTCTCTCTCTCTCTCTTTACGTACGTCTATACTCTACGTCTCTTTATGTTTATGATTCGTTGTCCTTAAAGGGTCTACCCCTAGAAATCATAAAAATATATTCTATTCTCTCTCTCGTAGACATACGATCACCCTGATTTACTATGCATATATGTTTAACATATTTTAGCCAAATTTCCACTTATTTTTATGAAAAATGATACGGTTAAAATGCAATATATGATCTCGATGCGAAATTTAATTTGCATAGATCGTCCAAGATCCTCATTTTTTAGAACTTATATTTAAACAATTTTAGTGTCATAAATGTTGTTTGTCCGCCATTTTAACCTGCATCTAATTTTGCGCAATACAACGGGCCCCGCACCCCATCGCCTTTTGTGAGGTTGTTACAAGCCCACATGTTGCGGACCAACTTCTAGAATCCGTCCTCGGGGTCGAAAATGAAATTCGAGTATCGTGCGATGGACGGGAGCACATTAGTGGTACCTGTCGATTCGTTAGTGATGACAAAGGTATTACGAAAATCGCGAAAAATCGTCAAATTCAACCAGTTTTTTGGTCGGCATTCGCTCAATTTTTGAGATAGCGGTCTGAAACTTGTACCATTGTTTTAGTTAGGAAATTCTACGGCAGATCAACCTATAATAGTTGTACTTTTCGAAAATTTAATTTTTCGCAAATATCTGAAGGGGGTAGGTCAGGATTTTTCGCGATTTTCGTAAATCGCCTGCCATTTCCATAATTTTTGAGCTATTAAAACGATCCGGGGTGTTTTGGACGCGGAATCCGAAGCCGAATAAGACAGTGAAAGAATTATTTTGATATCTAAAAAATTGTAGAAATGGCGAGCGATTTACGAAAATCGCAAAAAATCCTGACCTACCCCCTTCAGATTTTGGCGAAAAATTAAATTTTCGAAAAGTACAACTATTATATGTTGATCTGGCGTAGAATTTCCTAACTAAATCAATGGTACCAGTTTCAGATCGCTATGTCAAAAATTGAGCGAATGCCGAACGAAAAACTGCTCTAAATTGATGAATTTTCACGAATTTCGTAATTTCTTCGTCATTTCCGTAATTTTTGAGCTATGCAAATGATCCAGGGCTTTTTCGGCGCGTTATTTAAAAGGAAATAAGACGGTGAAAGATTCAGGTCGATGTCTAAAAAATTGTGCAAATGGCGAGCGAATTACCAAAATAGCGACAAATCTTCATCTACACGGTTCAAACTTTGCCGAAATGTCTACAAATTTTGGCCTTATCATACCGAACGAAGGAAAACCAACTCAATTTCTCTCACCTCACTCCTTAAACGAACCTTTTGTCACGAATCTGCACAAAACGCGTCCCTATTAGTCGCCTCGTACGACAGGCAGGGAATACCGTGGGTATATTCTTTCCCCAACCCACAGGGGAATGTATTTTAAACAAATCCTGATTTACGATAATACTTTATCACATACCAGTGTTATTTCTGAAACGTCAAAGTACTAATCTGATCCACGAAGATCTGTAATTGCAATAGGAAAAGGAAAATGAAACAAATGCTTAGAATTTATTGATAACAGTTTAATCAATAAGTTATTTCCGATATTTTACAGTACTTTCAAATGTATGACACAAAGTCATTATATTTGCAAAACATATTAAAGTATTGTATTATCGTTTGATTAAAATTTAACCACATCCTTATTTTTAAGACTATGCTAATTATACTTAAAAACTATAATCTCAAAGACACGTCTGTCAATGAGATCACGATATAGGCGGTATTGAAACACGTTTCAATATTACTAAAACTAATTATCCCCATCATACGCCAATTAGTATTCGCGGGACAAAAAAGAACAAACATGCCATTTCCCTATTACGGATAGTACGAATTTAACACTTTACCTACCGCTACCGGTAGGCAAACTGTTAATAACGCGGAACAAGCAAATCAGTCGCGTTCTTTAGATTATCGATAAAAAACAATTTTTAATTGGCGAATGATAACCCCCGCGTTTTGTCACCGGAGTGCCAAAACGACTCTGTTAGTCGCCTCTTACGACAGGAAGAGATTACCGTGGGTGTATTCTTTCCCCGACCCACAGGGGACTAATTAATCTACTAACATTTAATCAAAATTAAAGCTTACAAATTACTAATATTTTATCAAAGTCCAGGATATGGTAGTAAAACAATGATCACTGGGCTATATCATAGACACAGACAATTTGTACCTATGCTTCATTTACGCAATCGATGCGAGTAAAAGAGTAAGAAAAACTTATAACGTTTCAATATTACTAAAACTAATTATCCCCATCATACGCCAATTAAGTATTCGCGGGACAAAGAAGAACAAACATGCCATTTCCCTATTACGGATAGTACGAATTTAACACTTTACCTACCGCTACCGGTAGGCAAACTGTTAATAACGCGGAACAAGCAAATCAGTCGCGTTCTCTAGATTATCGACTTCGAAACAAATTTTAATTGGCGAATGATACCCCCCGCGTTTTGTCACCGGAGTGCCAAAACGACTCTGTTAGTCGCCTCTTACGACAGGAAGAGATTACCGTGGGTGTATTCTTTCCCCGACCCACAGGGGACTAATTAATCTACTAACATTTAATCAAAATTAAAGCTTACAAATTACTAATATTTTATCAAAGTCCGTGATATGGTAGTAAAACAATGATCACTGGACTATATCATAGACACAGACAATTTATACCTATGCTTCATTTACGCAAACGATGCGAGTAAAAGAGTAAAAAAAACTTATAATCTATTCGCGGAAAATCTGCTCGATACCATTTGTATCGAAGCCAAAAAGGTTCGATGCAAATAATTTCGACGCAAATCTCACCACGGAAAGTTTCTGAGGATGGAGGCGGAATCAAACCACTACCTCCATCCACCCCCCTCTTTTAAACTAATTCAATTAAAGAACGATCGTCTCATAGACACGTCTATCGATGAGACCGCGACTAGAGGGGGGTATTGAAACGTGTTTCAATATTACTAACGCAAACCATCACCATCACGCGCCAATTATTCGCGATATAAAAAAAGGAAACAAAAAGAGAACTATAGAAGGAACGACTCAACGAGAAAAGCAACTCCATAATGAAAATCTGAACGCGGGTGATTCTAAACGTTTACCATAACGCGGCGAAAAAACAATTTACACACTTACACAGTGGCTCGTACAACGATCTTGAGAAATACCCGTTTCACACGACTTTCCCCGAATCATGGTCCACCGATACAAAGAGATTCACCTAGGGTCGATTTACAGGAAAGAAATCTCAACGAAATTCGGTCCAAGATCACTTCAAACATGAAATAAATAAAACGCGAAACTATAGATAATTAAGACGAACTCTACACAGATTAAGTCGAATAAGCCTTGTCGGTCCGGCCGCTACCGACAAGCCTGATACGACTAATCCGAATCAGAATGGAAATTTATTAATATTAATTAAGAACGGTTTGCCCGTCTATGCGATCCCAGATCGAACCCGAGAGTTCGACTTTCCAGACAACGCTAGGCCACCCAAAGTACCGATGGAACCATGATTTGACGAAAGCCACGCTCCACGATTACATCGCAAGATCGCGGTTTAACCAAATAGCCTTGAGGCTATTAGGCCGACTACACGGTTTATCGTGTTGTTTTAACGCCAGTGGTATGACAAACGTGACAAATAACGAACAAATGATTCTACTTTAAACATGAAAAATTCCAGATAAAGATCTATTCCAAATAAACTGAAGCTAAATACTGCAGCCTGAAGATCAAAGCTAAGGCTGAAAATGAATTTAATTACGCGGAACGATAAAAAAAAGTCGCGTTTTCTTGATGGTCGATGAAATACGAAGTGGAATTGGCGCGTGATATCCCCTTAAACTATATCGTTTTGTCACCAGAGTGTCCAAAACGATTTACAAGCGATTACACTTTGTGTAATAATGAATACAATAATTAACTTATTCTAGTTCCTCGGAGTTGGAGAGAAAAATCCTAGTTGTCAAACGTAATGAACAATTGCTGGCCATGGGTAATTGCGTCAGAGTTTAAATCATTCTTAGTAGGGCTCAAGTTTTGGTGATTTCCACTCTCATCCGTTTTCGACAAATGCTTCAAAGCTGATGAGTGGACCCAATGGCAGTCTTCTAAAAGTTCTCTTCAGTCTTCTAAAATTCTTCTTCAGTCTTCTAAAATTCTTCTTCAGTCTTCTAAAATTCTTCTTCAGTCTTCTAAAAGTCTTCTTCAGTCTTCTAAAAGTCTTCTAAAATCTTCTAAAAGACTTCTAAAATCTTCTAAAAGTCTTCTAAAATCTTCTAAAAGTCGTCTAAAATCTTCTCAAAGTCTTATAAAAATCTTCTTCAGTCTTTTAATAGTCTTCTTCAGTCTTCTTCAGTCATTTGTCAAGTTCTTTGACACGCTGCAGTTTCCACAACTTCGTATGTTTTATCGTAACGAACTAGTCATCGTGTGATTACAAGTTTCATCTTTAAACAATTCGAATTTCGCACGCGAAAATATGTTCCTTGTTTCACGGTCATGAACATTTTTACAAAACTGATGTACTAAATTGAAAAAATTCCGCGTTGATCGCTTCCACCGATTTAACTGATCATAGTGTATTGTATTTATTATATAATATACTTGATGAAATGACTCGAAATCAGTTTGAAGTATCATTAAAAAAGTGAAAAGATTATTTAAAAAATATTTCAAAACTTTGAATGCATATATTGAGAAATTTTCAATATTAATATGTAAAAAAGTATATGTATATTAAGAACCTATGAAAATTCATGTATTGAAAAAATATATATATGTAAAACTTTAATGTTTAATATGGTTTTCAATATCATTAATATTAAACATCCCCATCACACGCCAATTATTCGTTAGACAATTAAAGGCAAACAAAAAGTGAAAAGTGGAAAGGTCTGGTTACTCATCGAGACAACCAACTCCATAATCAAAATCTGAACGCGGGTGATTCTAAACGTTTACCATAACGCGGCGAAAAAACAATTTACACACTTACACAGTGGCTCGTACAACGGTCTTGAGAAATACCCGTTTCACACGACTTTCCCCGAATCATGGTCCACCGATACAAAGAGATTCACCTAGGGTCGATTTACAGGGAAGAAATCTCAACGAAATTCGGTCGAGGATCACTTCAAAGATGAAACAAATAAAACGCGCAACTATAGATAATTAAGACGAACTCTACACAGATTAAGTCGAATAAGCCTTGTCGGTCCGGCCGCTACCGACAAGCCTGATACGGCTAATCCGAATCAAAATGGAAATTTATTAATATTAATTAAGAACGGTTTGCCCGTCTATGCGATCCCAGATCGAACCCGAGAGTTCGACTTTCCAGACAACGCTAGGCCACCCAAAGTACCGATGGAACCATGATTTGACGAAAGCCACGCTCCACGACTACATCGCAAGATCGCGGTTTAACCAAATAGCCCTGAGGCTATTAGGCCGACTACACGGTTTATCGTGTTGTTTTAACGCCAGTGGTATGACAAACGTGACAAATAACGAACAAATGATTCTACTTTAAAAATGAAAAATTCAAGATAAATGTTTAAGTTATAAATGAAAGTTGTACATCGAGGATAATAATTAAAATTGTTTAATAACGCGGAGCGAGCAAAAATGTGATTGCCTTGATTGTCGACGGAACTTGGCGCATGATATCCCAATACCAATGATATCCATTTATTTGAGTCACTTCATAAAATTTCATAAAAAATTTACTTGATAAAATGACTCGAATACTGATATTTAAATCATTGAAAAAGTGAAGAGAATATAAATTTTTTTCAGACGAATTTCAAAACTTTTAATGTATGTATTGAAAGTTTCTCAATATTAATGCATAGAAAAGTATATATTGAACACTTGAATGTTAAAGACTTGCATAACATTATACGATATTGTACTAAATAATACTGTTCGATGTAAAATGCAATTTATAAATCAACTCATGGCAATATTCCCTTCAACAAACGCTTGGTCCTAATGGTTTTAAGTAGCATCGTACCAAGCCGGCGATGTACGATGCAGTTCGCGAGTCACATGGCCGCATTAGATTATAGAAATGATTTATATTAAGAAAAAAAGAAATCGCGTGTGTCTCGTGGAGACAGTTTCGGACATTTAATTAATATATATATGTATTATAGGATAAAAACCACGTGTGTCTCTTAGAGACAGATTCGCATATTTATTGAAAAAATTGGTATAGTTCCTGCACGGTATTAAAAATGTACCTCGGTGAGACACTCTGGGATGATCCATTTCGGATTATCAGTAATTTCGCGAAGCTAAAGGTGCAGCCAGCGGTGACAAAAAAAACGACCCGGCGCGGATGGCGAGTGTGCAAATTTCTTCTATCTGCACACTGTTTCACACTCTACCCCTCTGCTTTTTCCAAAAATTCAATTTATCAAATTTACTCGAATCAAACACTGGACTTTATGAATTATTAAAAAACTCGCAAAATATACTGTTTGTATTGTTAAAACTCAAGTCAGAAAAGTACAAAAAATATCTCAGTAATTAGTTAAATGACTTAAAAAATCTTTGTAATTATAAAAAACAAATTAACGACTCTATTAGAAAACAAGTCAAGTGCAGCAAATATTCTAATATGAACACTTTTGAGAAATATTGAACATGAAAAATGACTCGAAAACTTTAATGCAGATCGGGGCAGAGTCTTCACGGGGAGCTCACCTCGACCCGTGGAACAAACTACTTCTAACTACTGCACACAGTATCACACTCTACCCTTCTGCTTCTTCTCAAATTTATAACAATCAAAAAACTGAACTTTAGAAGTGACAAAAATATGAATTTTTAAAAATGAACTCTCAGAAATTTTAAAAAAATATCTCAATAATGAAAAACTTTAGGTGTCTTTGACAGTAATCAACAAAATATTCTAATAACTTAGTTTGAAAAGACTTTAATATGAAAATGACTCGAAAACTAATGCAAAGTTCTATTAATAAAACTTGAAATATATTATTTAATAGGAAAAATGACTCGAAAACTTTAATGCAGACCAGGGCAGAGTCTTCACGGGGAGCTCACCTCGACCCGTGGTACTAACTACTTCAAATTACTACAACTATAATTACTCTACAACTACTGCGAGCATAGTGACTTAGTAGTAACAGAATGACCACCCATTCTGGAAGTGTGAAAATTCAACACTCCAAAATGGGCAGCCATTAGTTGCTGCCCTCTTCTAGACAATTTGTCGGGCCTCTTCGGCATTTAGCCTCTTCTTGCTTCAGGCCGGAGCCCAACCTGTTTCTGCAAGAACATTCGGAACCAAAATATAAGAAAACCCTAACACGCGCCTAATACAGACAAACGATGAGGCTAACAACGTGTGGACAAGTTAACAGCTTATTCTCAGAAGAATGACAACTGCAGTCCGTGCAAACGTGTTAGCCAGTAGAAGGACGAATGTTCAAGCAGAATTTACTTAATATTAAAAAGAAAAGATTATTAGCCTGACTTCCAGAAGCAGAACACCACTGGTTTCCTATAGTCGAAACAGTGATACCTGCCCTGGCCCTTCCTACTTAAAATTAATGCACACATTCCAGAATTTAAGTTACCTGCCTACCTATCACCTATATTTAAAAAAAGAATGGCAAAAACTCAAGCACACCAACACACTCTCTCCACGATTCTCAAGCAAAGTCAGTGCGGCCCCCTACGAGAGACATCCCGGGACGTCTCCGACACCGACTCGAAACACAATGCACACCTTAAAGTACGTACCTTTTTGCTGAAATCGACTCACAAGGCCAGCGATTATTGCGATTTATGTAGACTTTATTAGAAATTAGTCTTTATTGGGAAAAACGTAAAGAAAAGATATTTACGTAAAATATGTGAACAAAAAACGGGAATTAATTCGTAGCTCCAACAATTACTACGTTTAACAATAATGCTTCTACGTGTTGACTCAAATTGTATATCAAATAAATTGTATATTGTGAAATTCGCAAGAAAATTGAACATGAATTGAATAATGTAAAATTGTCAAGAAATTAAGGTTTAATTCAATTGATAAATTGCAAGAAATATTTGACTTTGAACCGACGCACGATCCACGAAATACTTAATTACTATACACACACTCACACCGGTGTGGAACCGTACGTCGTGCACAATCGCTAACGCTTGTGAGCCGCCACAATAATATTATTATAATTAATCAAAAAATCAGCCACGTTCACCGCCATCACCCATTCGTGCAGCACCTGGGCCCACAAATGAGTTCAAGCCAAATAGGGACATGAACGTGGCAAATATAAAACTAATTAAAACTAGTGTCGATGTATGCTGAAAATCCTGAGCTAGAAAATGATTATTAACATAATGTTTCTAACGATCTAATCACTCATTTAAATCTCAGTATAAAAATTCATTGACAATATACGTATAAAATGATAAAATGACTCGAATATAGTTTATTTAAATCACTCAAAAAATGAAAAGATTATTTAAGAAATATTTCAAAACTTTTAATGTATATATTGAGAAACTTTCAATATTAATATGTAAAAAAGTATATGTATATTAAGAACCTTTGAATATTTCATGTATTGAACAAAATATATATGTGTAGAGCTTTAATGTTTAATATGGTTTTCAATATCATTAATATTAAACATCCCCATCACACGCCAATTATTCGTTAGACAGTTAAAGGCAAACAAAAAGTGAAAGTGAAAAGGTCTGGTTACTCATCGAGACAACCGACTCCATAATCAAAATCTGAACGCGGGTGATTCTAAACGTTTACCATAACGCGGCGAAAAAACAATTTACACACTTACACCGTGGCTCGTACAACGATCTTGAGAAATACCCGTTTCACACGACTTTCCCCGAATCATGGTCCACCGATACAAAGAGATTCACCTAGGGTCGATTTACAGGAAAGAAATCTCAACGAAATTCGGTCCAAGATCACTTCAAACATGAAATAAATACAACGCGAAACTACAGATAATTAAGACGAACTCTACACAGATTAAGTCGAATAAGACTTATCGGTCCGGCCGCTACCGACAAGCCTGATACGACTAATCCGAATCAGAATGGAAATTTATTAATATTAATTAAGAACGGTTTGCCCGTCTATGCGATCCCAGATCGAACCCGAGAGTTCGACTTTCCAGACAACGCTAGGCCACCCAAAGTACCGATGGAACCATGATTTGACGAAAGCCACGCTCCACGATTACATCGCAAGATCGCGGTTTAACCAAATAGCCGTGAGGCTATTAGGCCGACTACACGGTTTATCGTGTTGTTTTAACGCCAGTGGTATGACAAACGTGACAAATAACGAACAAATGATTCTACTTTAAACATGACAAATTCAAGATAAATGTTTAAGTTAAAAATGAAAGTTGAAAATTGAAGATAATAATTGTAATTAAAAGTTAAAGATCATTATGTCAGCTTAAAATTGATTTAATAACGCGGAACGAGCAAAAAAGTCATTGCCTTTATTGTCGACGGAATTTGGCGCATGATATCCCAATCCCAATGACATACATTTATTTAAATCACTTTGCAAAAATTCATTGAAAATATGCTTGGTAAAATGACTCGAATATAGTTATTTAAATCATTGAAAAAGTGAAGAGTGAATATAAAAAAGTGAATATAAATTTATTTAAGACGAATTTCAAAACTTTTAATATAAGTACGTATCGAAAGTTTCTCAATATTAATATACAGAAAAGTATATGTATATTGAAATCTTGAATGTTTTAATGGAAAACCCTTGTTTGATTCCTTATTCAAAGGAGGTGTTCTAAACAATGATAAATGTGTTAAAAATAATCCTTTGAAACCAGAATCTAAACACCGCGAATTGGTCTTCTTGGGTACATTCATAAAATAGAACGATTAATATGAATTTCTTCCGTTATCGGAAATCATGTTACGAAAAATATAAATCACATGAAAACTTTCATTCAATTTAATTCGTATGAACCTCATACGTGAAAATATCAAACTCTTTTCTCGAAAATATATTCCGAGTATAGTTTTACTGCAAGTACTTTACGCGAATTCAAATCCAATTAAACGCAGCTTAAGGATATGAAAATTTTAATCGAATTACGAAAAAAACGTACGTGAAGCTAAAAGCCACAAGAAGACCCCTGCCTGAGCTAATTAAATATTCACAAGTAAAAGTGGTGTGTTACTACCCACAAGCGTAAAGTATCAAATACTTTACACTCGCGGTCACTATGCTCGCAAACTCAAATAAAATACAACCAATACACTCGTGCCGCTTCGGACCTTTATGTCCTACGACATGATTGAGTGATCGGAGGAACCAAAAATTTTTCGACTCACCGGCCGTAGAGTTCTTCTGCGCCTTCTAGAGTTGATACTACGACCGGTATATCTGCCGATGATCTCTGTAACGTAACAAGAAGATATTCTTTATAATTCAACTGTATTTCATTTCACAATTTTGATAGAGTTGGAATGGAAAGATTCCACTTTCGCTCGATCTTCCTTTTCAGAAATTTAAACAGGAATACAATTTTGGCGATATTTACCTGCTGCCTGATGCGACGACGCCCGATGGAGGTCCTCTCCGCAGCTGCTGCGTACCACTACTATATCGCGACGCATTTCAACAAACAAATAGAAAAATAAAGAGACTACACTCCCGACCGTAATTATTTCCGGCGAGCAAACTGACTCTACTCTCGCGATTCAAAGTATACAGGAATTTCGCGACCGAATATGTTACGTTGTAGCAGTCCATTTCAATCAATACGGCGGTTTTAAATACGCGGTTATCGAACAAGCACAATTTTTAATAGCGCAACAACACTGACTCTATTTCGCGAAATACTGTCTCTCGGAGCAAGTGACTCTAAGACCGCATTGCGCGCGATCACACAAGCTGAAAATAAAGGGGAGGGTGCACACAAATATACCATATATCACGCAGAATGACACAGTTGTTGGTTTTGTAAGTCTTATTTTTTTATACCACGCGCTGTTGTTAGGAATATTGCCTTTGTCCTACTGTCTCTTGTAAATTAAAATTTAAAACGTAATCATGAATTTCTTCATATAGCAGTCAAGTATATTCTTCACTCTAAAATTTCTCAACATTTATTTTATATTTGAAATAGCGTGAATTTTTATTCACTAAGAAAAGATTGAAAAATGTAAATATGATCAGTCAAACCGATTGTCGATACGTAAAACAAATACGAGATTTGAATAAATCAATGCCAAGTTTTGTAGAAACATTCTCAAACCCTTCGCAAGGAAAATATTTCTTATATCCGGTTCGCGAATAAACAATGCGACGATGACTCGATTCGATTCGATGAAACTCACGGAAAATATAAATTCCCGTTGTAGTTGAAACGACGACAATGGTAGTTCCGACCAATGTCAAGGTCGGTAGCAAGTAAGGTGTGAAAGATGCGATGCCCAGATTTTCTTCTTTACGTATACGTCACAAGACCGCGACGTAGTTATCTGCTACCCTCCAAGAGAATTCACCGGTGCGAACTGGATTTCTCTTTGGTGGTTGAATCTGAAATTACAGACAAAAATACGATTGGAATTATGTTCTTAGAATTTAAACTGCAAAAAGTCAAAGTATGAATAATAATGTTACGCACATTCCAACTATAAAAACAGTGAAAATAAACATTAAATATTATGAAATTACGATTAATAGAAAATAAGGCCAAAAATGTAATGATATAAACTGTAAAGTTTGTCGAGTTGAGAAATGAATTGCAAGTATAGCTTTGATTAAGCAAAGGTAAATGTAGAGGAGTGCGATGTACCTTAGAGAGCACCAGGAAGCACCCAGGAGGAGGTCTTGACACCGCCACAGTTCGCCGATGACTGATGCGTGTCGATGTAGGTAGTACGTGACAAAATCATATCGGACAAACTCGGTGTTATAGCGGGTGGGGGGCAGGTAGCGGAGCGTGCACATGCCCCCGGCGTCGAATATTTTCGATCTATTACAACATAATAAAACTTATACAAAACTGGAACCAATCTTAATAAAACCCTACTGTCTTGATAATTTATAGCTAGCAATAAAATAATTTAACAAAATTGTCTATAAAGAAAGGGTATCGACCTTTACCAACTTCGCGCAAACTCGAACAAGATTTTATAGCTTCGATATAAGACACCGCGTGGTAAATCACGGTTGAAAATTTATAAAAATAAATACCATTTTTCATTAATTTGTATATTTTAAATATATTAACTATTTCTCTATTAAGCGAACCGAAGCGAATCAAAAGTTATGCAAAAATTATTGTTAATAATTTTATAGTAACTAATTGTAACCGAGGGATATGTCGTACTGTATCAGTAATGTATAAAGAGTACATGAAATTTACATTAGTAAATGATCGATACATAATGGATAAGCTTGAAATTAAATGAATTATACCCGATCGAGTCGTCCGGAGCGAGTTGGGAAGAGTAGTTGACGCCAGGACGTTCTATCACGGACTAATGGTTATCCGTGTACTTGGCAATGTCAGGTCGAGTATGTTTGAGTTTGGCCGTGCTGGATCCGCTCGAGCGGAACAATTAAGGTGACAATAACAGGTAGGGATTTCCCGGGCAGGTACCGACGGTACCGGCGGCTTCGAAAAATTGTAAAAGAGTAACTTTTTGATTATTTCGCAATATTTTTCATACTCGCGGCCATGCACGATTACCTTGGCTCATTAATCAAATTTGTAATTTATATTGCGCTACTTTATGACAATTACGATTTTTATTTTGTACTCGTCATTTTCGCTTTCTTTTAATTATCCATCTGAATCTTCCATCACCTTATTAAGGTTCAGAATGCGCATTCGAAACATATTCGATCATTTTTATATCTTGAAAATTGCGCGAATGGCGAGCGATGTATGAAAATCGCGAAAAATCGCCAAATTAAAGCAGTTTTTCGATCGGCATTCGCTCAATTTTTGAGATAGCGATCTGAAACTGGTACCATTGTTTTAGTTAGGAAATTCTACGGTAGAACAATGTATAATAGTTGTACTTTTCGAAAATTTTATTTTTCGCTAAAATCTGAAGGGGGTAGGTCAGGATTTTTTGCGATTTTTGTTTTTCCCCCGCCATTTCCACAATTTTTTAGATATCAAAATGATTCTTTCACTGGCTTATTCGGCCTCGGATTCCGCGTCCAAAACGTCCAGGATCACTTTAATAGCTCAAAAATTACGGAAATGGCGAGCGATTTACGAAAATCGCAAAAAATCCTGACCTACCCCCTTCAGATTTTTGCGAAAAATGAAATTTTCGAAAAGTACAACTGTTATACATTGATCTGGCGTAGAATTTCCTAACATAAACAATGGTACAAGTTTCAGATCGCTATCTCGAAAATTGAGCGAATGCCGTTCAAAAAACCGCCTGAATTTGAGGATTTTTCATTTGATATCATATTAATAAGAAACAGCTCAGCAACATGTTAACTGTTGACGTAGACTGTATTATGTTTCACATTATCGGAAAAGATTTTAATTATTGGTACCAAATAGAATGATAATGTTTTTTAAGAAAGTACAATTGTTTATAAGAAATAAAGAAAAATAGTGGAAAATGTCAATATTCATAACTTTTGTATGTATTCCGAAAAACTGAATATTCTTCTCTATAAAACAACTTACTTTTGCTGTGACTTACAGTTGTATACCTGTGAATTCACTATCCTTCTTTCGCAGTACAAAGGTCAATTATTAATACGTATAAACTATAACTTCTATATCGTATTCTTACTAATAATCGACGGACATCCTAGATTCGAACCGAAAATGGTAACGCAGCGAGTGACACTAAAATGGTAAGAGGGCTCTAGAGCCCTCCAAACCAGTGACATCGAAAAGCATGGGGATGATCGGTCTATCCAATACCTCGTCCACAGACGATATTATGTATTCACAGGTATACAACTGTAAGTCACAGAAAAAGTAAGTTGTTTTATAGAGAAGAATATTCAGTTTTTCGGAATACATACAAAAGTTATGAATATTGACATTTTCCACTATTTTTCTTTATTTCTTATAAACAATTGTACTTTCTTAAAAAACATTATCATTCTATTTGGTACCAATAATTAAAATCTTTTCCGATAATGTGAAACATAATACAGTCTACGTCAACAGTTAACATGTTGCTGAGCTGTTTCTTATTAATATGATATCAAATGAAAAATCCTCAAATTCAGGCGGTTTTTTGAACGGCATTCGCTCAATTTTCGAGATAGCGATCTGAAACTTGTACCATTGTTTATGTTAGGAAATTCTACGCCAGATCAATGTATAACAGTTGTACTTTTCGAAAATTTCATTTTTCGCAAAAATCTGAAGGGGGTAGGTCAGGATTTTTTGCGATTTTCGTAAATCGCTCGCCATTTCCGTAATTTTTGAGCTATTAAAGTGATCCTGGACGTTTTGGACGCGGAATCCGAGGCCGAATAAGCCAGTGAAAGAATCATTTTGATATCTAAAAAATTGTGGAAATGGCTGGGGAAAAACAAAAATCGCAAAAAATCCTGACCTACCCCCTTCAGATTTTAGCGAAAAATAAAATTTTCGAAAAGTACAACTATTATACATTGTTCTACCGTAGAATTTCCTAACTAAAACAATGGTACCAGTTTCAGATCGCTATCTCAAAAATTGAGCGAATGCCGATCGAAAAACTGCTTTAATTTGGCGATTTTTCGCGATTTTCATACATCGCTCGCCATTCGCGCAATTTTCAAGATATAAAAATGATCGAATATGTTTCGAATGCGCATTCTGAACCTTAATAAGGTGATGGAAGATTCAGATGGATAATTAAAAGAAAGCGAAAATGACGAGTACAAAATAAAAATCGTAATTGTCATAAAGTAGCGCAATATAAATTACAAATTTGATTAATGAGCCAAGGTAATCGTGCATGGCCGCGAGTATGAAAAATATTGCGAAATAATCAAAAAGTTACTCTTTTACAATTTTTCGAAGCCGCCGGTACCGTCGGTACCTGCCCGGGAAATCCCTACCTGTTATTGTCACCTTAATTGTTCCGCTCGAGCGGATCCAGCACGGCCAAACTCAAACATACTCGACCTGACATTGCCAAGTACACGGATAACCATTAGTCCGTGATAGAACGTCCTGGCGTCAACTACTCTTCCCAACTCGCTCCGGACGACTCGATCGGGTATAATTCATTTAATTTCAAGCTTATCCATTATGTATCGATCATTTACTAATGTAAATTTCATGTACTCTTTATACATTACTGATACAGTACGACATATCCCTCGGTTACAATTAGTTACTATAAAATTATTAACAATAATTTTTGCATAACTTTTGATTCGCTTCGGTTCGCTTAATAGAGAAATAGTTAATATATTTAAAATATACAAATTAATGAAAAATGGTATTTATTTTTATAAATTTTCAACCGTGATTTACCACGCGGTGTCTTATATCGAAGCTATAAAATCTTGTTCGAGTTTGCGCGAAGTTGGTAAAGGTCGATACCCTTTCTTTATAGACAATTTTGTTAAATTATTTTATTGCTAGCTATAAATTATCAAGACAGTAGGGTTTTATTAAGATTGGTTCCAGTTTTGTATAAGTTTTATTATGTTGTAATAGATCGAAAATATTCGACGCCGGGGGCATGTGCACGCTCCGCTACCTGCCCCCCACCCGCTATAACACCGAGTTTGTCCGATATGATTTTGTCACGTACTACCTACATCGACACGCATCAGTCATCGGCGAACTGTGGCGGTGTCAAGACCTCCTCCTGGGTGCTTCCTGGTGCTCTCTAAGGTACATCGCACTCCTCTACATTTACCTTTGCTTAATCAAAGCTATACTTGCAATTCATTTCTCAACTCGACAAACTTTACAGTTTATATCATTACATTTTTGGCCTTATTTTCTATTAATCGTAATTTCATAATATTTAATGTTTATTTTCACTGTTTTTATAGTTGGAATGTGCGTAACATTATTATTCATACTTTGACTTTTTGCAGTTTAAATTCTAAGAACATAATTCCAATCGTATTTTTGTCTGTAATTTCAGATTCAACCACCAAAGAGAAATCCAGTTCGCACCGGTGAATTCTCTTGGAGGGTAGCAGATAACTACGTCGCGGTCTTGTGACGTATACGTAAAGAAGAAAATCTGGGCATCGCATCTTTCACACCTTACTTGCTACCGACCTTGACATTGGTCGGAACTACCATTGTCGTCGTTTCAACTACAACGGGAATTTATATTTTCCGTGAGTTTCATCGAATCGAATCGAGTCATCGTCGCATTGTTTATTCGCGAACCGGATATAAGAAATATTTTCCTTGCGAAGGGTTTGAGAATGTTTCTACAAAACTTGGCATTGATTTATTCAAATCTCGTATTTGTTTTACGTATCGACAATCGGTTTGACTGATCATATTTACATTTTTCAATCTTTTCTTAGTGAATAAAAATTCACGCTATTTCAAATATAAAATAAATGTTGAGAAATTTTAGAGTGAAGAATATACTTGACTGCTATATGAAGAAATTCATGATTACGTTTTAAATTTTAATTTACAAGAGGCAGTAGGACAAAGGCAATATTCCTAACAACAGCGCGTGGTATAAAAAAATAAGACTTACAAAACCAACAACTGTGTCATTCTGCGTGATATATGGTATATTTGTGTGCACCCTCCCCTTTATTTTCAGCTTGTGTGATCGCGCGCAATGCGGTCTTAGAGTCACTTGCTCCGAGAGACAGTATTTCGCGAAATAGAGTCAGTGTTGTTGCGCTATTAAAAATTGTGCTTGTTCGATAACCGCGTATTTAAAACCGCCGTATTGATTGAAATGGACTGCTACAACGTAACATATTCGGTCGCGAAATTCCTGTATACTTTGAATCGCGAGAGTAGAGTCAGTTTGCTCGCCGGAAATAATTACGGTCGGGAGTGTAGTCTCTTTATTTTTCTATTTGTTTGTTGAAATGCGTCGCGATATAGTAGTGGTACGCAGCAGCTGCGGAGAGGACCTCCATCGGGCGTCGTCGCATCAGGCAGCAGGTAAATATCGCCAAAATTGTATTCCTGTTTAAATTTCTGAAAAGGAAGATCGAGCGAAAGTGGAATCTTTCCATTCCAACTCTATCAAAATTGTGAAATGAAATACAGTTGAATTATAAAGAATATCTTCTTGTTACGTTACAGAGATCATCGGCAGATATACCGGTCGTAGTATCAACTCTAGAAGGCGCAGAAGAACTCTACGGCCGGTGAGTCGAAAAATTTTTGGTTCCTCCGATCACTCAATCATGTCGTAGGACATAAAGGTCCGAAGCGGCACGAGTGTATTGGTTGTATTTTATTTGAGTTTGCGAGCATAGTGACCGCGAGTGTAAAGTATTTGATACTTTACGCTTGTGGGTAGTAACACACCACTTTTACTTGTGAATATTTAATTAGCTCAGGCAGGGGTCTTCTTGTGGCTTTTAGCTTCACGTACGTTTTTTTCGTAATTCGATTAAAATTTTCATATCCTTAAGCTGCGTTTAATTGGATTTGAATTCGCGTAAAGTACTTGCAGTAAAACTATACTCGGAATATATTTTCGAGAAAAGAGTTTGATATTTTCACGTATGAGGTTCATACGAATTAAATTGAATGAAAGTTTTCATGTGATTTATATTTTTCGTAACATGATTTCCGATAACGGAAGAAATTCATATTAATCGTTCTATTTTATGAATGTACCCAAGAAGACCAATTCGCGGTGTTTAGATTCTGGTTTCAAAGGATTATTTTTAACACATTTATCATTGTTTAGAACACCTCCTTTGAATAAGGAATCAAACAAGGGTTTTCCATTAAAACATTCAAGATTTCAATATACATATACTTTTCTGTATATTAATATTGAGAAACTTTCGATACGTACTTATATTAAAAGTTTTGAAATTCGTCTTAAATAAATTTATATTCACTTTTTTATATTCACTCTTCACTTTTTCAATGATTTAAATAACTATATTCGAGTCATTTTACCAAGCATATTTTCAATGAATTTTTGCAAAGTGATTTAAATAAATGTATGTCATTGGGATTGGGATATCATGCGCCAAATTCCGTCGACAATAAAGGCAATGACTTTTTTGCTCGTTCCGCGTTATTAAATCAATTTTAAGCTGACATAATGATCTTTAACTTTTAATTACAATTATTATCTTCAATTTTCAACTTTCATTTTTAACTTAAACATTTATCTTGAATTTGTCATGTTTAAAGTAGAATCATTTGTTCGTTATTTGTCACGTTTGTCATACCACTGGCGTTAAAACAACACGATAAACCGTGTAGTCGGCCTAATAGCCTCACGGCTATTTGGTTAAACCGCGATCTTGCGATGTAATCGTGGAGCGTGGCTTTCGTCAAATCATGGTTCCATCGGTACTTTGGGTGGCCTAGCGTTGTCTGGAAAGTCGAACTCTCGGGTTCGATCTGGGATCGCATAGACGGGCAAACCGTTCTTAATTAATATTAATAAATTTCCATTCTGATTCGGATTAGTCGTATCAGGCTTGTCGGTAGCGGCCGGACCGATAAGTCTTATTCGACTTAATCTGTGTAGAGTTCGTCTTAATTATCTGTAGTTTCGCGTTGTATTTATTTCATGTTTGAAGTGATCTTGGACCGAATTTCGTTGAGATTTCTTTCCTGTAAATCGACCCTAGGTGAATCTCTTTGTATCGGTGGACCATGATTCGGGGAAAGTCGTGTGAAACGGGTATTTCTCAAGATCGTTGTACGAGCCACGGTGTAAGTGTGTAAATTGTTTTTTCGCCGCGTTATGGTAAACGTTTAGAATCACCCGCGTTCAGATTTTGATTATGGAGTCGGTTGTCTCGATGAGTAACCAGACCTTTTCACTTTCACTTTTTGTTTGCCTTTAACTGTCTAACGAATAATTGGCGTGTGATGGGGATGTTTAATATTAATGATATTGAAAACCATATTAAACATTAAAGCTCTACACATATATATTTTGTTCAATACATGAAATATTCAAAGGTTCTTAATATACATATACTTTTTTACATATTAATATTGAAAGTTTCTCAATATATACATTAAAAGTTTTGAAATATTTCTTAAATAATCTTTTCATTTTTTGAGTGATTTAAATAAACTATATTCGAGTCATTTTATCATTTTATACGTATATTGTCAATGAATTTTTATACTGAGATTTAAATGAGTGATTAGATCGTTAGAAACATTATGTTAATAATCATTTTCTAGCTCAGGATTTTCAGCATACATCGACACTAGTTTTAATTAGTTTTATATTTGCCACGTTCATGTCCCTATTTGGCTTGAACTCATTTGTGGGCCCAGGTGCTGCACGAATGGGTGATGGCGGTGAACGTGGCTGATTTTTTGATTAATTATAATAATATTATTGTGGCGGCTCACAAGCGTTAGCGATTGTGCACGACGTACGGTTCCACACCGGTGTGAGTGTGTGTATAGTAATTAAGTATTTCGTGGATCGTGCGTCGGTTCAAAGTCAAATATTTCTTGCAATTTATCAATTGAATTAAACCTTAATTTCTTGACAATTTTACATTATTCAATTCATGTTCAATTTTCTTGCGAATTTCACAATATACAATTTATTTGATATACAATTTGAGTCAACACGTAGAAGCATTATTGTTAAACGTAGTAATTGTTGGAGCTACGAATTAATTCCCGTTTTTTGTTCACATATTTTACGTAAATATCTTTTCTTTACGTTTTTCCCAATAAAGACTAATTTCTAATAAAGTCTACATAAATCGCAATAATCGCTGGCCTTGTGAGTCGATTTCAGCAAAAAGGTACGTACTTTAAGGTGTGCATTGTGTTTCGAGTCGGTGTCGGAGACGTCCCGGGATGTCTCTCGTAGGGGGCCGCACTGACTTTGCTTGAGAATCGTGGAGAGAGTGTGTTGGTGTGCTTGAGTTTTTGCCATTCTTTTTTTAAATATAGGTGATAGGTAGGCAGGTAACTTAAATTCTGGAATGTGTGCATTAATTTTAAGTAGGAAGGGCCAGGGCAGGTATCACTGTTTCGACTATAGGAAACCAGTGGTGTTCTGCTTCTGGAAGTCAGGCTAATAATCTTTTCTTTTTAATATTAAGTAAATTCTGCTTGAACATTCGTCCTTCTACTGGCTAACACGTTTGCACGGACTGCAGTTGTCATTCTTCTGAGAATAAGCTGTTAACTTGTCCACACGTTGTTAGCCTCATCGTTTGTCTGTATTAGGCGCGTGTTAGGGTTTTCTTATATTTTGGTTCCGAATGTTCTTGCAGAAACAGGTTGGGCTCCGGCCTGAAGCAAGAAGAGGCTAAATGCCGAAGAGGCCCGACAAATTGTCTAGAAGAGGGCAGCAACTAATGGCTGCCCATTTTGGAGTGTTGAATTTTCACACTTCCAGAATGGGTGGTCATTCTGTTACTACTAAGTCACTATGCTCGCAGTAGTTGTAGAGTAATTATAGTTGTAGTAATTTGAAGTAGTTAGTACCACGGGTCGAGGTGAGCTCCCCGTGAAGACTCTGCCCTGGTCTGCATTAAAGTTTTCGAGTCATTTTTCCTATTAAATAATATATTTCAAGTTTTATTAATAGAACTTTGCATTAGTTTTCGAGTCATTTTCATATTAAAGTCTTTTCAAACTAAGTTATTAGAATATTTTGTTGATTACTGTCAAAGACACCTAAAGTTTTTCATTATTGAGATATTTTTTTAAAATTTCTGAGAGTTCATTTTTAAAAATTCATATTTTTGTCACTTCTAAAGTTCAGTTTTTTGATTGTTATAAATTTGAGAAGAAGCAGAAGGGTAGAGTGTGATACTGTGTGCAGTAGTTAGAAGTAGTTTGTTCCACGGGTCGAGGTGAGCTCCCCGTGAAGACTCTGCCCCGATCTGCATTAAAGTTTTCGAGTCATTTTTCATGTTCAATATTTCTCAAAAGTGTTCATATTAGAATATTTGCTGCACTTGACTTGTTTTCTAATAGAGTCGTTAATTTGTTTTTTATAATTACAAAGATTTTTTAAGTCATTTAACTAATTACTGAGATATTTTTTGTACTTTTCTGACTTGAGTTTTAACAATACAAACAGTATATTTTGCGAGTTTTTTAATAATTCATAAAGTCCAGTGTTTGATTCGAGTAAATTTGATAAATTGAATTTTTGGAAAAAGCAGAGGGGTAGAGTGTGAAACAGTGTGCAGATAGAAGAAATTTGCACACTCGCCATCCGCGCCGGGTCGTTTTTTTTGTCACCGCTGGCTGCACCTTTAGCTTCGCGAAATTACTGATAATCCGAAATGGATCATCCCAGAGTGTCTCACCGAGGTACATTTTTAATACCGTGCAGGAACTATACCAATTTTTTCAATAAATATGCGAATCTGTCTCTAAGAGACACACGTGGTTTTTATCCTATAATACATATATATATTAATTAAATGTCCGAAACTGTCTCCACGAGACACACGCGATTTCTTTTTTTCTTAATATAAATCATTTCTATAATCTAATGCGGCCATGTGACTCGCGAACTGCATCGTACATCGCCGGCTTGGTACGATGCTACTTAAAACCATTAGGACCAAGCGTTTGTTGAAGGGAATATTGCCATGAGTTGATTTATAAATTGCATTTTACATCGAACAGTATTATTTAGTACAATATCGTATAATGTTATGCAAGTCTTTAACATTCAAGTGTTCAATATATACTTTTCTATGCATTAATATTGAGAAACTTTCAATACATACATTAAAAGTTTTGAAATTCGTCTGAAAAAAATTTATATTCTCTTCACTTTTTCAATGATTTAAATATCAGTATTCGAGTCATTTTATCAAGTAAATTTTTTATGAAATTTTATGAAGTGACTCAAATAAATGGATATCATTGGTATTGGGATATCATGCGCCAAGTTCCGTCGACAATCAAGGCAATCACATTTTTGCTCGCTCCGCGTTATTAAACAATTTTAATTATTATCCTCGATGTACAACTTTCATTTATAACTTAAACATTTATCTTGAATTTTTCATTTTTAAAGTAGAATCATTTGTTCGTTATTTGTCACGTTTGTCATACCACTGGCGTTAAAACAACACGATAAACCGTGTAGTCGGCCTAATAGCCTCAGGGCTATTTGGTTAAACCGCGATCTTGCGATGTAGTCGTGGAGCGTGGCTTTCGTCAAATCATGGTTCCATCGGTACTTTGGGTGGCCTAGCGTTGTCTGGAAAGTCGAACTCTCGGGTTCGATCTGGGATCGCATAGACGGGCAAACCGTTCTTAATTAATATTAATAAATTTCCATTTTGATTCGGATTAGCCGTATCAGGCTTGTCGGTAGCGGCCGGACCGACAAGGCTTATTCGACTTAATCTGTGTAGAGTTCGTCTTAATTATCTATAGTTGCGCGTTTTATTTGTTTCATCTTTGAAGTGATCCTCGACCGAATTTCGTTGAGATTTCTTCCCTGTAAATCGACCCTAGGTGAATCTCTTTGTATCGGTGGACCATGATTCGGGGAAAGTCGTGTGAAACGGGTATTTCTCAAGACCGTTGTACGAGCCACTGTGTAAGTGTGTAAATTGTTTTTTCGCCGCGTTATGGTAAACGTTTAGAATCACCCGCGTTCAGATTTTGATTATGGAGTTGGTTGTCTCGATGAGTAACCAGACCTTTCCACTTTTCACTTTTTGTTTGCCTTTAATTGTCTAACGAATAATTGGCGTGTGATGGGGATGTTTAATATTAATGATATTGAAAACCATATTAAACATTAAAGTTTTACATATATATATTTTTTCAATACATGAATTTTCATAGGTTCTTAATATACATATACTTTTTTACATATTAATATTGAAAATTTCTCAATATATGCATTCAAAGTTTTGAAATATTTTTTAAATAATCTTTTCACTTTTTTAATGATACTTCAAACTGATTTCGAGTCATTTCATCAAGTATATTATATAATAAATACAATACACTATGATCAGTTAAATCGGTGGAAGCGATCAACGCGGAATTTTTTCAATTTAGTACATCAGTTTTGTAAAAATGTTCATGACCGTGAAACAAGGAACATATTTTCGCGTGCGAAATTCGAATTGTTTAAAGATGAAACTTGTAATCACACGATGACTAGTTCGTTACGATAAAACATACGAAGTTGTGGAAACTGCAGCGTGTCAAAGAACTTGACAAATGACTGAAGAAGACTGAAGAAGACTATTAAAAGACTGAAGAAGATTTTTATAAGACTTTGAGAAGATTTTAGACGACTTTTAGAAGATTTTAGAAGACTTTTAGAAGATTTTAGAAGTCTTTTAGAAGATTTTAGAAGACTTTTAGAAGACTGAAGAAGACTTTTAGAAGACTGAAGAAGAATTTTAGAAGACTGAAGAAGAATTTTAGAAGACTGAAGAAGAATTTTAGAAGACTGAAGAGAACTTTTAGAAGACTGCCATTGGGTCCACTCATCAGCTTTGAAGCATTTGTCGAAAACGGATGAGAGTGGAAATCACCAAAACTTGAGCCCTACTAAGAATGATTTAAACTCTGACGCAATTACCCATGGCCAGCAATTGTTCATTACGTTTGACAACTAGGATTTTTCTCTCCAACTCCGAGGAACTAGAATAAGTTAATTATTGTATTCATTATTACACAAAGTGTAATCGCTTGTAAATCGTTTTGGACACTCTGGTGACAAAACGATATAGTTTAAGGGGATATCACGCGCCAATTCCACTTCGTATTTCATCGACCATCAAGAAAACGCGACTTTTTTTTATCGTTCCGCGTAATTAAATTCATTTTCAGCCTTAGCTTTGATCTTCAGGCTGCAGTATTTAGCTTCAGTTTATTTGGAATAGATCTTTATCTGGAATTTTTCATGTTTAAAGTAGAATCATTTGTTCGTTATTTGTCACGTTTGTCATACCACTGGCGTTAAAACAACACGATAAACCGTGTAGTCGGCCTAATAGCCTCAAGGCTATTTGGTTAAACCGCGATCTTGCGATGTAATCGTGGAGCGTGGCTTTCGTCAAATCATGGTTCCATCGGTACTTTGGGTGGCCTAGCGTTGTCTGGAAAGTCGAACTCTCGGGTTCGATCTGGGATCGCATAGACGGGCAAACCGTTCTTAATTAATATTAATAAATTTCCATTCTGATTCGGATTAGTCGTATCAGGCTTGTCGGTAGCGGCCGGACCGACAAGGCTTATTCGACTTAATCTGTGTAGAGTTCGTCTTAATTATCTATAGTTTCGCGTTTTATTTATTTCATGTTTGAAGTGATCTTGGACCGAATTTCGTTGAGATTTCTTTCCTGTAAATCGACCCTAGGTGAATCTCTTTGTATCGGTGGACCATGATTCGGGGAAAGTCGTGTGAAACGGGTATTTCTCAAGATCGTTGTACGAGCCACTGTGTAAGTGTGTAAATTGTTTTTTCGCCGCGTTATGGTAAACGTTTAGAATCACCCGCGTTCAGATTTTCATTATGGAGTTGCTTTTCTCGTTGAGTCGTTCCTTCTATAGTTCTCTTTTTGTTTCCTTTTTTTATATCGCGAATAATTGGCGCGTGATGGTGATGGTTTGCGTTAGTAATATTGAAACACGTTTCAATACCCCCCTCTAGTCGCGGTCTCATCGATAGACGTGTCTATGAGACGATCGTTCTTTAATTGAATTAGTTTAAAAGAGGGGGGTGGATGGAGGTAGTGGTTTGATTCCGCCTCCATCCTCAGAAACTTTCCGTGGTGAGATTTGCGTCGAAATTATTTGCATCGAACCTTTTTGGCTTCGATACAAATGGTATCGAGCAGATTTTCCGCGAATAGATTATAAGTTTTTTTTACTCTTTTACTCGCATCGTTTGCGTAAATGAAGCATAGGTATAAATTGTCTGTGTCTATGATATAGTCCAGTGATCATTGTTTTACTACCATATCACGGACTTTGATAAAATATTAGTAATTTGTAAGCTTTAATTTTGATTAAATGTTAGTAGATTAATTAGTCCCCTGTGGGTCGGGGAAAGAATACACCCACGGTAATCTCTTCCTGTCGTAAGAGGCGACTAACAGAGTCGTTTTGGCACTCCGGTGACAAAACGCGGGGGGTATCATTCGCCAATTAAAATTTGTTTCGAAGTCGATAATCTAGAGAACGCGACTGATTTGCTTGTTCCGCGTTATTAACAGTTTGCCTACCGGTAGCGGTAGGTAAAGTGTTAAATTCGTACTATCCGTAATAGGGAAATGGCATGTTTGTTCTTCTTTGTCCCGCGAATACTTAATTGGCGTATGATGGGGATAATTAGTTTTAGTAATATTGAAACGTTATAAGTTTTTCTTACTCTTTTACTCGCATCGATTGCGTAAATGAAGCATAGGTACAAATTGTCTGTGTCTATGATATAGCCCAGTGATCATTGTTTTACTACCATATCCTGGACTTTGATAAAATATTAGTAATTTGTAAGCTTTAATTTTGATTAAATGTTAGTAGATTAATTAGTCCCCTGTGGGTCGGGGAAAGAATACACCCACGGTAATCTCTTCCTGTCGTAAGAGGCGACTAACAGAGTCGTTTTGGCACTCCGGTGACAAAACGCGGGGGTTATCATTCGCCAATTAAAAATTGTTTTTTATCGATAATCTAAAGAACGCGACTGATTTGCTTGTTCCGCGTTATTAACAGTTTGCCTACCGGTAGCGGTAGGTAAAGTGTTAAATTCGTACTATCCGTAATAGGGAAATGGCATGTTTGTTCTTTTTTGTCCCGCGAATACTAATTGGCGTATGATGGGGATAATTAGTTTTAGTAATATTGAAACGTGTTTCAATACCGCCTATATCGTGATCTCATTGACAGACGTGTCTTTGAGATTATAGTTTTTAAGTATAATTAGCATAGTCTTAAAAATAAGGATGTGGTTAAATTTTAATCAAACGATAATACAATACTTTAATATGTTTTGCAAATATAATGACTTTGTGTCATACATTTGAAAGTACTGTAAAATATCGGAAATAACTTATTGATTAAACTGTTATCAATAAATTCTAAGCATTTGTTTCATTTTCCTTTTCCTATTGCAATTACAGATCTTCGTGGATCAGATTAGTACTTTGACGTTTCAGAAATAACACTGGTATGTGATAAAGTATTATCGTAAATCAGGATTTGTTTAAAATACATTCCCCTGTGGGTTGGGGAAAGAATATACCCACGGTATTCCCTGCCTGTCGTACGAGGCGACTAATAGGGACGCGTTTTGTGCAGATTCGTGACAAAAGGTTCGTTTAAGGAGTGAGGTGAGAGAAATTGAGTTGGTTTTCCTTCGTTCGGTATGATAAGGCCAAAATTTGTAGACATTTCGGCAAAGTTTGAACCGTGTACACTCCGCGACAAAAAGATAGCACAACTATAAAATTTAGTGTTTTCATAATGTTCGCACAATAAATTGATCTACTTGATATACATATATACTTTTATTACATAATACAATGTTTTGGTAAAGAAAACCCAAAAAAAAAGTTCTACATTTCAGATATACAACAAAATAATCAGATAACAGCGCGTCAAAATTATAGCACGTATTATTACAATTAGCAAAAATTATTAGAGTTATATATGAAAACGCGGTTTTAGTAACTGGTACATCCTCCCTTCTTCTCTATAACTTCCAGCATACGCCTTAGCAACGATTTAAATAATTTTTTCATATATTTACGAGGAATTTGTGCCCATTTTTCTTGAATACATTTTTTTTAATCTTCAATGCTTTTGAACTGCCTTCCTTTTTCATAGACACTTCTCGCCAGCATCGTCCAACAATTTTCTATTATGTTGAGATCGGGAGATCTCGCCGGCCACTACAAAACATTTATATTTTTAGCCCTAAAATAGTCTTTTACACACTTAGCAGTATGCACACTAGCATTATCCTGCTGAAATATGAAGTTTTCAACAGCAATCATGGTTGGAAAGTTTTCTAATTGTTCATCTATTAAATCAATATATCTGTGACTATTTAATTTGTTGTTAATCAATTTTATATCCGTTCTTCCGTGATATCCTACAGCACCCCAAATCATGACTCCTCCTCTTCCCATTTGTCGACGGCTTAGAGTATTCTCTTCTTTTCTTAAATCGTGAAAATAATGCCCAAAACCATCTGGCCCGTCAAGATTAAACCGCTTTTCGTTCGTGAAAATTACTTTTCGCCACTTTTTACGCCAATGTATATGTTCGCGAGCAAATTGCAAACGATCTGCTTTATGCTTAGCGGTGAGAGGTGGCCTCCTTTTTAATTTCCGCCATTTTAAATGTGGGCAGTGTTGTATTACACGTTGGACATTACGTACATTTGCAATAACACCTGCTTCTTCAGCTATTTGCCTCGCTGTCGATGAAGAATTCGAGGCGGCTCTTAAAATAGCACGTTTATCACGAGCATTTATGGCTTTTGGTCGGCCACTATTCTTCTTTTGACCATAATTTTCAGGATTCTTTAGTAAATTATATAGTACTTTGCGACTTCGGTTCAAAATACGTGAAATTTTGCTTATATTGCAATTTTCTCTTCGCAAAGTTAAAATAGTATGAATTTCACCTTCCGTTAAACGTTTATTGCGACCCATATTGAAATTTTTTAATAATAAAGGTTGAATAAACAAGTAGAAATAAGTAGGCACGTGCTCAGAATAGTTTAACGATTCAGCTACAACTGAATGAAGAGAATCGCTCGCCATTTCTACAATTTTTTAGATATCAAAATAATTCTTTCACTGTCTTATTCGGCTTCGGATTCCGCGTCCAAAACGCCCCGGATCGTTTTAATAGCTCAAAAATTACGGAAATGGCAGGCGATTTACGAAAATCGCGAAAAATCCTGACCTACCCCCTTCAGATTTTTGCGAAAAATTAAATTTTCGAAAAGTACAACTATTATATATTGATCTGCTGTAAAATTTCCTAACTAAAACAATGGTACCAGTCTCAGTTCGCTATCTCTAAAATTCAGCAAATGGCAATCGAAAAACTGCTCTAAATTAAAGGTTCTTCGCGATTTTCCGAATTCCCTGGCTGTTTCCGCAAATTTTTAAAACATTTACCCTATTGCGCTATCATTTGGCTAATGGTTGGATTTAATAAATAAACATAAACCCCAATATACATAAAACCAAAAATTGTGGGTAAGTGGTACGCGTTCAAACGACGTTTCGCGGCTTGTAAGAGGCGGAATATTCGAGAAATATTCGGCGAAAATTCGTCGTAAAATCGACTCGAGTATCAGGAGCACAGGATAGCATAGGAGGTGTACCGGAGGTATCCCCTGGTCGCGCATGCGCAATGGGTCTGCGGCCATAAATTATTTGACATATTTAACCAACAATACGACGACACTGGACAATTATCGCTTCGTTCGGTGAAATTAGACGACATACGTGCCAATTTCTCCCAAAAGAATGCAAAGGAATATGCAAATATACGACAAAACTCGAAAACACTCGTAAAATTTCTAGAGATTAAGGAAAATTAGCAATTGACGCACAGCATGTACTCAGATTACGCGTAAGATAAGTGTAAAACATGGGCCTACGCTTTACGTTATTACACAGCAATTTTTGTTAAATCTCGATCGTTAATGGTCCTTTAATGTTCGTAAGAGTTGGCCTTACATTCCCTATGCGCCACTTTTCCTATATTGTTAATTGTACGTCGCTGGCAGTGCTCCGAAAATATTCATTTTCGACAGTAAAACGTATGCTCTGGCGGCCATATTGTCGGCCGTCAACATGGCCGCCAGAGCGTATGGTCGCGCATGCGCAATGGGTCTGCGGCCATAACATTATTTGACATATTTAACCAACAATACGACGACACTGGACAATTATCGCTTCGTTCGGTGAAATTAGACGACATACGTGCCAATTTCTCCCAAAAGAATGCAAAGGAATATGCAAATATACGACAAAACTCGAAAACACTCGTAAAATTTCTAGAGATTAAGGAAAATTAGCAATTGACGCACAGCATGTACTCAGATTACGCGTAAGATAAGTGTAAAACATGGGCCTACGCTTTACGTTATTACACAGCAATTTTTGTTAAATCTCGATCGTTAATGGTCCTTTAATGTTCGTAAGAGTTGGCCTTACATTCCCTATGCGCCACTTTTCCTATATTGTTAATTGTACTTCGCTGGCAGTGCTCCGAAAATATTCATTTTCGACAGTAAAACGTATTCTCTGGCGGCCATATTGTCGGCCGTCAACATGGCCGCCAGAGCGTATGGTCGCGCATGCGCAATGGGTCTGCGGCCATAACATTATTTGACATATTTAACCAACAATACCACGACACTGGACAATTTTCGCTTCGTTCGGTGAAATTAGACGACATACGTGCCAATTTCTCCTAAAAGAATGCAAAGGAATATGCAAATGTACGACAAAACTCGAAAACAGTCGTAAAATTTCAAGAGATTAAGGAAAATTAGCAATTTACGGACACATTACTTGACATATTAAACCAACAATACGACGACACTGGACAATTATCGCTTCGTTCGGTGAAATTAGACGACATACGTGCCAATTTCTCCCAAAAGAATGCAAAGGAATATGCAAATATACGACAAAACTCGAAAACACTCGTAAAATTTCTAGAGATTAAGGAAAATTAGCTATTGACGCACAGCATGTACTCAGATTATGCGTAAGATAAGTGTAAAACATGGGCCTACGCTTTACGTTATTACTCAGCAATTTTCGTTAAATCTCGATCGTTAATGGTCCTTTAATGTTCGTAAGAGTTGGCCTTACATTCCCTATGCGCCACTTTTCCTATATTGTTAATTGTACTTCGCTGGCAGTGCTCCGAAAATATTCATTTTCGACAGTAAAACGTATTCTCTGGCGGCCATATTGTCGGCCGTCAACATGGCCGCCAGAGCGTATGGTCGCGCATGCGCAATGGGTCTGCGGCCATAACATTATTTGACATATTTAACCAACAATACCACGACACTGGACAATTTTCGCTTCGTTCGGTGAAATTAGACGACATACGTGCCAATTTCTCCTAAAATAATGCAAAGGAATATGCAAATGTACGACAAAACTCGAAAACAGTCGTAAAATTTCAAGAGATTAAGGAAAATTAGCAATTTACGGACACATTACTTGACATATTTAACCAACAATACGACGACACTGGACAATTATCGCTTCGTTCGGTGAAATTAGACGACATACGTGCCAATTTCTCCCAAAAGAATGCAAAGGAATATGCAAATATACGACAAAACTCGAAAACACTCATAAAATTTCTAGAGATTAAGGAAAATTAGCAATTGACGCACAGCATGTACTCAGATTACGCGTAAGATAAGTGTAAAACATGGGCCTACGCTTTACGTTATTACTCAGCAATTTTCGTTAAATCTCGATCGTTAATGGTCCTTTAATGTTCGTAAGAGTTGGCCTTACATTTCCTATGCGCCACTTTTCCTATATTTTCCATACTAAGTTGCTGGCAGCGCTCCGAATATATTCATTTTCGACAGTGAAACGTATGCTCTGGCGGCCATGTTGACGGGCGACAATATGGCCGCCAGAGCATACGTTTTACCTTCAGATTTTCGTGGAATATGAAATTTTCGAAAAGTACAACTATTATACATTGTGCTGGCGTAGAATTTCCTAACTAAATCAATGGCACAAGTTTCACCTCGTTATCTGTAAAATTTGCACAGCATGTCCTGTCTACTCTTATGGGTGGTCTGTGGTATAATTTAAGTAATTCCTTAAAATTAAGTAATATTATTAATACGCACAAACGACAGCTTCTATACCCTCGGTCATCCTAGACTCGCACCCAAAATGGTAACGTTGCTACCCTTCACAATGGTAACATTATTAATACGCACAGACTATAGCTTATCTACCCTCAGTCATCCTAGACTCGAACCCATAATGGTAACGTTGCTATCCTTCACAATGGTAACATTATTAATACGCACAGACTATAGCTTCACTACCCTCGGTCATCCTAGACTCGAACCCAAAATGGTAACGTTGCTACTCTTCACGACGGTAACATTGTTAATACGCACAGACTATAGCTTCTCTACCCTCAGTCATCCTAGACTCGAACCCATAATGGTAACGTTGCTACTCTTCACAATGGTAACATTATTAATACGCACAGACTATAGCTTCTACACCCTGTCATCCTAGATTCGAACCGATAATGGTAACGTTGATACCCTTCACAAATAAACTTTAAAGGAAATACTTAAAAATAATTTTACATAATATATGAAATTCAATGTTGCTATGTAGGGTGTCTTAAGGTTTCCATATATGACGAGTTAGTGTCCCTTGGAAAAAGGCAGGAGCTGAAACTTCTAAACGCACAAAAGTTTAATCTCTAAATTTCTCATCTCCCAATTTGATATCTTGAAAATTACATTCCGTCAGAAACATGGATACAGAAAGCTAGATAGGAAGGAACTTTAAAACAGTTTCCAAGAATCTTTCGCCCGATCATATACGGTCCACCTGACTCATCTCATTTATCTCTCCATCTTCATCCGCCAGTGTCACCGACTCTAAATGCCCTCAGCTCTCCGCGAGGAGAGAAAACTGAGACAGAGAGAGAACGGAGAGAGTGCTGACGTTCCGGTGTTCGGGCGGCTTAATTAGTGGCGTGATTTACACGATGTTACGTTTTCGGCCTTTCCCATGATCCCTCCGGACGTTCAATAAACCATGGCTCTTAATTGCGCCGGACAATTAACTCGGATGAGTTGGGAAGCTGGTCTAGGACTAGACGTTATACGAATATCTCTGTGATACTTACTTTCAATTAGATTCGTCCGAGTTGGCAAATGGACGTAGAGACGCGGACGAAGGTGCCTGGATAACACGGACGGAATATGGTTTGCAAAATTTCAAGGCGTAAAGGACCTCGGATACGCGTGATTGTATCTAGCTTTTATGGGGAATTAGGGTGAGATCTGGAAATTTTAGGGGTTCGAGGTTTTAAAGCGGGAACACTTCGAGCCATGGGAATTTCGATGTTCAAAGATTCCGAGGTGTTGATATTTTAAATCTTTAAGATTTCGAGCTATGGGAATTTTAATGTTTGGAGAAATTTGTGGTGTGAAAATTTTTATAGAAATTTCACGTTACTTTTTTTAGATTTGTTTTCAAATTAATTTATTTATGTTATTTAAGAATGAGATATTTCTTTATGAGTGATAAAGGTAAACTTGTAGTCTGTCTTTGGACTTTGCAAATATTATAATATGTGTTTATTAAATATATTAATTTGATAAGAGCGATAGTTATTATAATGACACTTGAATTCCATTGAAAGAAAATAGTAGTTTCCTTGTAATTGACTACCTGTACCGCCACTGACTAAAGATGTTAAGTCGTGAGTGATGAGCTAAGTGATTCTGGACGAACCGCGTGTGGTAATCGCTTCTCATTAAACTTTGACACGCGTTTCCGTGAAACTTTTAGTTGCTAATCACTCGGCTAATTACCAGATAGAGTTTCTAAACGGGACAACGTCGATCGCAGACACGATATAAGAGTAGATATGGCATTGAATAGAGTATAGTGTGCCACAATTATAAAGAGAAATATAAATAAAAAGAATTATTTTAGAATTAATTATTTATTTTAGTAATTTCAAAATTTATTAATTGTTAATTTTTATGTTTAACAGATCTTTTCCACGCAGTTTCCTGGGGGACGGCGACGACGTGGACTGACTACTTAATATCGAGAAAATTGTTAAGCTGTACTACTAGCTTGCGGAAATACTTTTAATATATACAGTATCTTGTGTTGTATATTATACGTGTTGCAAAATGAATAAACAGTCTATTTTTGGATAAAATAAACTGAATTCTTTATTTATAATAATTATTCCTATCTTTTCCATTAAATGACGTTCACGGAAGCGAAATCTTGCCACATCTTGTGATTTATTCTTTTGGTAGAGAAGTCTAACATTTCGAAGTTTGTTGATATAAAAATTGAGGAATAGGTTTTAATATAAGAAACTCGTGATTTATCATAAATGAAATTTATTGAAAGACTTCATTTTACAAGAGTATAACTTACAAATTAAACATCTTAAATAATTAATCAGATAAATAGAATCACTGCGTTTGCTGGCCGTTGATCCAAATGGTTTCTGGAATGATTTTTCCGCCTAGAAACATACAAACAAATCGATTTATAATCTAATAAATAATTCACACCCTACCCACCCCTCCCAAATAATCAACCACCCTTAAAATTGCCCAGGTCATCGATCAAAATTCAATAAAAACATACTTTTCCGGGTATAAACTCAATTGTCATTTATAACAATTTTTGCCGACCCGTCCAAAAATTCTCCCCACCATTTGGCATCCCCACCACGCCCACCCAGCGCTCACCCTATATAAGGACGAGCACCGCAACATTTCCTCGGTTGCGAAGACCGCTCCGACGCAGTCGGGTCGGTCTTCCGGCTCACCCGTCCGCGGGGACCCTCTGGGGACCTCACCCTTCCTCCCTCGGGGGATGGTGGGCCGCGGTGAGGGGTCACCAACCTCTCACCGCTGGTCTTCCCCGAGGAGAAGGTGGAGGGACCTGGGGAGCCGGACGAGGGCGGCTGGGGCCCTCTGCTCCAGCCGAACTCGGACGGTTCCCGCGAGCCCCCGCCACCCTTCCCCGAAGGGACGGACCTCTTCGGGGACGGGTGGTGGGTGCTCGAGGGGTGTCCGAGCGCGGGGGGACGTGGGGGGCGCCTTCTGGCATCCCGGGGCCCCAGGGATGCACGGGTGGGTCCAACAGAAGGCGAACCCCATGGCCTCCCGTGCTTGGGCACCTCCAGGTTCCCTTCCCCTTCCCTTCGGGGGATGATCCGGCGGTGAGGGGGGTGGCTCGCTTGCCCGGTCAGCCACCCTCGACGTGGAGGTTAGGGGGAGCCCTGGAGACCCCAAGGGGGGGGAGCCGGAGCTGGCTCGGTTGCCCGGTTCGGTTTTCGCAATCCACGGGGGGTGGGGGGACTCGGGGGTGGTGAGAGCCACAGCCGGAGTCCTTTGGGGCCGGGGGCCCGGGGGCTCCCGGAGGACCGAGGTCCTCTGGGAGCACCGGGGTCCCCGTCTCCGGAGGTGGTTCTCTCCACTCCCCGGGTCGGGGGGCGGATAGGCCCCCCGGCCCGGGGTTGGGACTCACTCGAAATGGGGAGAGGGTCCCAACCCACGTCGGTTGTTTTCATGATCTGAACGGACGTAGTGCCCCCCTGCTCTGAACTTCCTCTCTTCAGGGACGGCTACCCCTGGTGTGAGTGCCCCTGTCCCCCCACCAGTGGTGGTCATCCCTAAAGAGCGGGAGGAATCAGCCCGGGGAGTGAGGCCCCCCCAGGCCTCTTCCTCCCGCTCTTCTAAGATGACCACCACCGATGAGGGGACTGGCACTCTCACCAGGGATAGCCATCCCCGAAGAGAGGAAGGAGGCGGCTCGGAAGATGTCCAAGTCAAGTAGGAGGCAAGCCCCCTACCGTGCTTGGGCATCTCCCAAGCCTCTCCTTCCACTCTTCAAAGATGACTACCCAAGGTGAGGGACCGGGTGCCCCCGCACCGTGGTCGTCATCCTCGAAGAGAGGACGAAGACTGTCCGCCCCAGCAGAGCCGGGGTAAGGCACGATCACGACGAGAGGACGCCACTCCTCCCGAAGGGCCGTATTCCGCACAGTGTCACAAAAGGGACACTGCCGAAATTCATTCCAGCGCACGGCGCCACGCGCTGGAACGAACTGGCTACTGCAGGGAATTTATTCCCTGGGCGATGGGCACGCCAACTTCCCTACGCCTTGGTGGTGTTAGCAGGACCCCGTCGTCGAACCCCCCCGGTTAAAGGGGGGCAAGACGTCAAGGTCCTCCCAGAGCACACCGCGAGGAGGTACCACCACGTGCCCCATGTACGAGGCGAAGACATTTCCCGCTCTACGAGAATGACTATCATCGGTGACGAACACCGGGACTGCCATCCCCGAAGAGAAGACAAAGTCTCCAGGCTTGATGCGACGAGAGAGCGCCCAATTCTCCCGAAGAGGCCGTAAACCGCGCAGTGTCACAAAAGGGACACTGCCTAAATTCATTCCAGTGTACGGCGCTCACACCCTGGAACGAACTGGCTACTGCAGGGAATTTATTCCCTGGGCGATGGGCACGCCAACTTCCCTACGCCTTGGTGGTGTTAGCAGGACCCCGTCGTCCAACCCCCCCGGTTAAAGGGGGGCGAGACGTCAAGGTCCTCCCAGGGCACACCGCGAGGAGGTACCACCATGTGCCCCACTTTGAATTTAACTTGTTAAATAAATGCAAATGTATTTTAGTTACCTGTGTAATGTACGTATGTAGTTATGGATAAATTGAATAAACGAATGCGGTTGAAAAGTACACGTTAATGTTGTTGCATAATTATTTCTCGAACCTCCCGTATAATGAAAACTCTACTGTTGCTTACAATCACTCGACCGAAGAATTCGCGTCTGTTTCGTAATCAAACAACCCGTCCGCGGAAACTCACCCGACAACGTTCTTAAACAATGACTCGAGAGCAACTGAGCAGATGTCCGATCCACCGGTAGTATCTACTAATAATCCCCACTCCTCCCAGTGGGAAGGAGGTATGTACCAACACGTGCCGCACTCCGAGTTTGCATTGTTAAATAAATGCAAATGTATTTTACTTACTTGTGTAACGTACGTATGTAGTTATGGATAAATTGAATAAACGAATGCGGTTGAAAAGTACACGTTAAAGTTGTTGCATAATTATTTCTCGAACCTCCCGTAGAATGAAAACTCTACTGTTACTTACAATCACTCGACCGAAGAATTCGCGTCTGTATCGTAATCAAACAACCCGTCCGCGGAAACTTATCCGACAACGTTCTTAAACAATGACTCGAAAGCAACTGAGCAGATGTCCGATCCACCGGTAGTATCTACTAATAATGCTCACGTCTCCCAGTGGGGATTATTAGTGGGGATTATTACTACCTAATTGATTTACCTTTCGTTTGAGAGGTAGAGGATGGGACCCGTAATAGCAGGTAGTCGATATACCTGCCTTTTTCCAAGGGACACTAACTCGTCATATATGGAAACCTTAAGACACCCTACATAGCAACATTGAATTTCATATATTATGTAAAATTATTTTTAAGTATTTCCTTTAAAGTTTATTTGTGAAGGGTATCAACGTTACCATTATTGGTTCGAATCTAGGATGACAGGGTGTAGAAGCTATAGTCTGTGCGTATTAATAATGTTACCATTGTGAAGGGTAGCAACGTTACCATTATGGGTTCGAGTCTAGGATGACTGAGGGTAGAGAAGCTATAGTCTGTGCGTATTAACAATGTTACCGTTGTGAAGGGTTACAGCGTTACCATTCTAGGTTCGAATCTAGGATGACCAGGGGTAATGGGTAAGAATACGACATAGAAATAATAGATTGTACGCATTAGTAATGTGCACGATTAAAAGTTATTACTCATTTCAATATATATTAACACAAAATTTCTATGATTTACAGGGCTCTTTTCACGCGGTACCCTGGGAAACTGCAGCGTCTTAGAATGGATTCGTCCTAACAAGAATTATTTATAACGATTACTAAATTTAAGGGAATTACTTAAGTTATATTAATAGTACGTGAAATTATGTAGTTTTATCATGTATATTACACGTATTACAACATTAATAAATACTATGTATTTGGTAAAAACTGAGCCTTCATTTATAACAATTATTCCTATCCTTTCCACTTATGCATTAGATTAATTTATAAGTTCCGCGTCAGGAGTGGGCAGTAAAAATTTCGCGTGGAATTTATGCTAAAGTTTTATGCCCTGTTCAAGGTCACCCGATCGTTGATAATATTACATTTTCTGATATCGTTTTGCTAACATCAAGACTTTGTAACAGGAACACATAATGTCACAGGAGGTGGCACAAAATTCTCGTTGTTCACGGATCATGAAAGATTTGTTTTACGACTAAGAGGAAAGGGTTTAAAATTACGAAACTCGTAATATATCATAAATACGATTTATTCAAAGACTTGTAATTTACAATAATAACACCTACAGTCTATAGGCTAAATATAATAATTGGCAAAAATCTATAGGCTAGATATAATTGGTAAAACATATATTTCATAACTTAATATACGCTAAGTGTCTTAAATAATCCATCACACAAAATAGAATCACTGCACTTGCTGATCGTTGCTTCAAATAGTTTCTGCAATACTGCTTCCATCTGTAAACACACAAAGAAATCGATTATTTAATTAGCCAATTTATATTTACCAGTGAAAAAGGTTAGCAACAAGTAGGACGATCATCGATGGTTGTAAAGACCAGAGTTAGGAAGGCCCTGGAGGTTCCATTGTATGTTAAACGATGCATGCAGCCAAAGACGAGGTATTGGATCCTATCTCTCGTCTGTGGTATCATACTTAATCATCTAATGTTATAATATTAGATTATAAATGTTTAATATTAGTAATTAATAATTAATATTAGTTTAACATTAAAATTAACATTAATATTAGTTAATAAATGTTTCAAAACCTTTAAAAAACGTAATATCAAAATTAAAGGTTTCTTATTAACTAATATCCAAAATTTGGTTATTAGTTTTTAAAGGTTTTGAAACATTTATTAACTAATATCCAAATTTTGGATATTACGTTTTTTAAAGGTTTTCAATTTCCACATTTTGGATATTAGTTAATAAATGTTTCGAAACCGAAAAAAGTAACGTGAAATTTCTATAAAAATGTTCACACCACAAATTTCTCCAAACATTAAAATTCCCATAGCTCGAAATCTTAAAGATTTAAAATATCAACACCTCGGAATCTTTGAACATCGAAATTCCCATGGCTCGAAGTGTTCCCGCTTTAAAACCTCGAACCCCTAAAATGTCCAGATCTCACCCTAATTCCCCATAAAAGCTAGATACAATCACGCGTATCCGAGGTCCTTTACGCCTTGAAATTTTGCAAACCATATTCCGTCCGTGTTATCCAGGCACCTTCGTCCGCGTCTCTACGTCCATATGCCAACTCGGACGAATCTAATTGAAAGTAAGTATCACAGAGATATTCGTATAACGTCTAGTCCTAGACCAGCTTCCCAACTCATCCGAGTTAATTGTCCGGCGCAATTAAGAGCCATGGTTTATTGAACGTCCGGAGGGATCATGGGAAAGGCCGAAAACGTAACATCGTGTAAATCACGCCACTAATTAAGCCGCCCGAACACCGGAACGTCAGCACTCTCTCCGTTCTCTCTCTGTCTCAGTTTTCTCTCCTCGCGGAGAGCTGAGGGCATTTAGAGTCGGTGACACTGGCGGATGAAGATGGAGAGATAAATGAGATGAGTCAGGTGGACCGTATATGATCGGGCGAAAGATTCTTGGAAACTGTTTTAAAGTTCCTTCCTATCTAGCTTTCTGTATCCATGTTTCTGACGGAATGTAATTTTTAAGATATCAAATTGGGAGATGAGAAATTTAGAGATTAAACTTTTGTGCGTTTAGAAGTTTCAGCGCCTGCCTTTTTCCAAGGGACACTAACTCGTCATATATGGAAACCTTAAGACACCCTACATAGCAACATTGAATTTCATATATTATGTAAAATTATTTTTAAGTATTTCCTTTAAAGTTTATTTGTGAAGGGTATCAACGTTACCATTATCGGTTCGAATCTAGGATGACAGGGTATAGAAGCTATAGTCTGTGCGTATTAATAATGTTACCATTGTGAAGAGTAGCAACGTTACCATTATGGGTTCGAGTCTAGGATGACTGAGGGTAGAGAAGCTATAGTCTGTGCGTATTAACAATGTTACCGTCGTGAAGAGTAGCAACGTTACCATTTTGGGTTCGAGTCTAGGATGACCGAGGGTAGAGAAGCTATAGTCTGTGCGTATTAATAATGTTACCATTGTGAAGGGTAGCAACGTTACCATTTTGGGTGCGAGTCTAGGATGACAGAGGGTATAGAAGCTGTCGTTTGTGCGTATTAATAATATTACTTAATTTTAAGGAATTACTTAAATTATACCACAGACCACCCATAAGAGTAGACAGGACATGCTGTGCAAATTTTACAGATAACGAGCTGAAACTTGTGCCATTGATTTAGTTAGGAAATTCTACGCCAGCACAATGTATAATAGTTGTACTTTTCGAAAATTTCATATTCCACGAAAATCTGAAGGTAAAACGTATGCTCTGGCGGCCATATTGTCGGCCGTCAACATGGCCGCCAGAGCATACGTTTCACTGTCGAAAATGAATATATTCGGAGCGCTGCCAGCGACTTAGTATGGAAAATATAGGAAAAGTGGCGCATAGGGAATGTAAGGCCAACTCTTACGAACATTAAAGGACCATTAACGATCGAGATTTAACGAAAATTGCTGAGTAATAACGTAAAGCGTAGGCCCATGTTTTACACTTCTCTTACACGTAATCTGAGTACATGCTGTGCGTCAATTGCTAATTTTCCTTAATCTCTAGAAATTTTACGAGTGTTTTCGAGTTAGGTCGTATATTTGCATATTCCTTTGCATTCTTTTGGGAAAAATTGGCACGTATGTCGTCTAATTTCACCGAACGAAGCGATAATTGTCCAGTGTCGTCGTATTGTTGGTTAAATATGTCAAGTAATGTGTCCGTAAATTGCTAATTTTCCTTAATCTCTTGAAATTTTACGACTGTTTTCGAGTTTTGTCGTACATTTGCATATTCCTTTGCATTCTTTTGGGAGAAATTGGTACGTATGTCGTCTAATTTCACCGAACGAAGCGATAATTGTCCAGTGTCGTCGTATTGTTGGTTAAATATGTCAAGTAATGTGTCCGTAAATTGCTAATTTTCCTTAATCTCTTGAAATTTTACGACTGTTTTCGAGTTTTGTCGTACATTTGCATATTCCTTTGCATTCTTTTGGGAGAAATTGGTACGTATGTCGTCTAATTTCACCGAACGAAGCGATAATTGTCCAGTGTCGTCGTATTGTTGGTTAAATATGTCAAATAATGTTATGGTGGCAGACCCATTGCGCATGCGCGACCATACGCTCTGGCGGCCATGTTGACGGCCGACAATATGGCCGCCAGAGCATACGTTTTACTGTCGAAAATGAATATTTTCGGAGCACTGCCAGCGACGTACAATTAACAATATAGGAAAAGTGGCGCATAGGGAATGTAATGCCAACTCTTACGAACATTAAAGGACCATTAACGATCGAGATTTAACGAAAATTGCTGTGTAATAACGTAAAGCGTAGGCCCATGTTTTACACTTATCTTACGCGTAATCTGAGTACATGCTGTGCGTCAATTGCTAATTTTCCTTAATCTCTAGAAATTTTACGAGTGTTTTCGAGTTTTGTCGTATATTTGCATATTCCTTTGCATTCTTTTGGGAGAAATTGGCACGTATGTCGTCTAATTTCACCGAACGAAGCGATAATTGTCCAGTGTCGTCGTATTGTTGGTTAAATATGTCAAATAATGTTATGGCCGCAGACCCATTGCGCATGCGCGACCATACGCTCTGGCGGCCATGTTGACGGCCGACAATATGGCCGCCAGAGCATACGTTTTACTGTCGAAAATGAATATTTTCGGAGCACTGCCAGCGACGTACAATTAACAATATAGGAAAAGTGGCGCATAGGGAATGTAAGGCCAACTCTTACGAACATTAAAGGACCATTAACGATCGAGATTTAACAAAAATTGCTGTGTAATAACGTAAAGCGTAGGCCCATGTTTTACACTTATCTTACGCGTAATCTGAGTACATGCTGTGCGTCAATTGCTAATTTTCCTTAATCTCTAGAAATTTTACGAGTGTTTTCGAGTTTTGTCGTATATTTGCATATTCCTTTGCATTCTTTTGGGAGAAATTGGCACGTATGTCGTCTAATTTCACCGAACGAAGCGATAATTGTCCAGTGTCGTCGTATTGTTGGTTAAATATGTCAAATAATTTATGGCCGCAGACCCATTGCGCATGCGCGACCAGGGGATACCTCCGGTACACCTCCTATGCTATCCTGTGCTCCTGATACTCGAGTCGATTTTACGACGAATTTTCGCCGAATATTTCTCGAATATTCCGCCTCTTACAAGCCGCGAAACGTCGTTTGAACGCGTACCACTTACCCACAATTTTTGGTTTTATGTATATTGGGGTTTATGTTTATTTATTAAATCCAACCATTAGCCAAATGATAGCGCAATAGGGTAAATGTTTTAAAAATTTGCGGAAACAGCCAGGGAATTCGGAAAATCGCGAAGAACCTTTAATTTAGAGCAGTTTTTCGATTGCCATTTGCTGAATTTTAGAGATAGCGAACTGAGACTGGTACCATTGTTTTAGTTAGGAAATTTTACAGCAGATCAATATATAATAGTTGTACTTTTCGAAAATTTAATTTTTCGCAAAAATCTGAAGGGGGTAGGTCAGGATTTTTCGCGATTTTCGTAAATCGCCTGCCATTTCCGTAATTTTTGAGCTATTAAAACGATCCGGGGCGTTTTGGACGCGGAATCCGAAGCCGAATAAGACAGTGAAAGAATTATTTTGATATCTAAAAAATTGTAGAAATGGCGAGCGATTCTCTTCATTCAGTTGTAGCTGAATCGTTAAACTATTCTGAGCACGTGCCTACTTATTTCTACTTGTTTATTCAACCTTTATTATTAAAAAATTTCAATATGGGTCGCAATAAACGTTTAACGGAAGGTGAAATTCATACTATTTTAACTTTGCGAAGAGAAAATTGCAATATAAGCAAAATTTCACGTATTTTGAACCGAAGTCGCAAAGTACTATATAATTTACTAAAGAATCCTGAAAATTATGGTCAAAAGAAGAATAGTGGCCGACCAAAAGCCATAAATGCTCGTGATAAACGTGCTATTTTAAGAGCCGCCTCGAATTCTTCATCGACAGCGAGGCAAATAGCTGAAGAAGCAGGTGTTATTGCAAATGTACGTAATGTCCAACGTGTAATACAACACTGCCCACATTTAAAATGGCGGAAATTAAAAAGGAGGCCACCTCTCACCGCTAAGCATAAAGCAGATCGTTTGCAATTTGCTCGCGAACATATACATTGGCGTAAAAAGTGGCGAAAAGTAATTTTCACGAACGAAAAGCGGTTTAATCTTGACGGGCCAGATGGTTTTGGGCATTATTTTCACGATTTAAGAAAAGAAGAGAATACTCTAAGCCGTCGACAAATGGGAAGAGGAGGAGTCATGATTTGGGGTGCTGTAGGATATCACGGAAGAACGGATATAAAATTGATTAACAACAAATTAAATAGTCACAGATATATTGATTTAATAGATGAACAATTAGAAAACTTTCCAACCATGATTGCTGTTGAAAACTTCATATTTCAGCAGGATAATGCTAGTGTGCATACTGCTAAGTGTGTAAAAGACTATTTTAGGGCTAAAAATATAAATGTTTTGTAGTGGCCGGCGAGATCTCCCGATCTCAACATAATAGAAAATTGTTGGACGATGCTGGCGAGAAGTGTCTATGAAAAAGGAAGGCAGTTCAAAAGCATTGAAGATTAAAAAAAATGTATTCAAGAAAAATGGGCACAAATTCCTCGTAAATATATGAAAAAATTATTTAAATCGTTGCTAAGGCGTATGCTGGAAGTTATAGAGAAGAAGGGAGGATGTACCAGTTACTAAAACCGCGTTTTCATATATAACTCTAATAATTTTTGCTAATTGTAATAATACGTGCTATAATTTTGACGCGCTGTTATCTGATTATTTTGTTGTATATCTGAAATGTAGAACTTTTTTTTTGGGTTTTCTTTACCAAAACATTGTATTATGTAATAAAAGTATATATGTATATCAAGTAGATCAATTTATTGTGCGAACATTATGAAAACACTAAATTTTATAGTTGTGCTATCTTTTTGTCGCGGAGTGTACACGGTTCAAACTTTGCCGAAATGTCTACAAATTTTGGCCTTATCATACCGAACGAAGGAAAACCAACTCAATTTCTCTCACCTCACTCCTTAAACGAACCTTTTGTCACGAATCTGCACAAAACGCGTCCCTATTAGTCGCCTCGTACGACAGGCAGGGAATACCGTGGGTATATTCTTTCCCCAACCCACAGGGGAATGTATTTTAAACAAATCCTGATTTACGATAATACTTTATCACATACCAGTGTTATTTCTGAAACGTCAAAGTACTAATCTGATCCACGAAGATCTGTAATTGCAATAGGAAAAGGAAAATGAAACAAATGCTTAGAATTTATTGATAACAGTTTAATCAATAAGTTATTTCCGATATTTTACAGTACTTTCAAATGTATGACACAAAGTCATTATATTTGCAAAACATATTAAAGTATTGTATTATCGTTTGATTAAAATTTAACCACATCCTTATTTTTAAGACTATGCTAATTATACTTAAAAACTATAATCTCAAAGACACGTCTGTCAATGAGATCACGATATAGGCGGTATTGAAACACGTTTCAATATTACTAAAACTAATTATCCCCATCATACGCCAATTAGTATTCGCGGGACAAAAAAGAACAAACATGCCATTTCCCTATTACGGATAGTACGAATTTAACACTTTACCTACCGCTACCGGTAGGCAAACTGTTAATAACGCGGAACAAGCAAATCAGTCGCGTTCTTTAGATTATCGATAAAAAACAATTTTTAATTGGCGAATGATAACCCCCGCGTTTTGTCACCGGAGTGCCAAAACGACTCTGTTAGTCGCCTCTTACGACAGGAAGAGATTACCGTGGGTGTATTCTTTCCCCGACCCACAGGGGACTAATTAATCTACTAACATTTAATCAAAATTAAAGCTTACAAATTACTAATATTTTATCAAAGTCCAGGATATGGTAGTAAAACAATGATCACTGGGCTATATCATAGACACAGACAATTTGTACCTATGCTTCATTTACGCAATCGATGCGAGTAAAAGAGTAAGAAAAACTTATAACGTTTCAATATTACTAAAACTAATTATCCCCATCATACGCCAATTAAGTATTCGCGGGACAAAGAAGAACAAACATGCCATTTCCCTATTACGGATAGTACGAATTTAACACTTTACCTACCGCTACCGGTAGGCAAACTGTTAATAACGCGGAACAAGCAAATCAGTCGCGTTCTCTAGATTATCGACTTCGAAACAAATTTTAATTGGCGAATGATACCCCCCGCGTTTTGTCACCGGAGTGCCAAAACGACTCTGTTAGTCGCCTCTTACGACAGGAAGAGATTACCGTGGGTGTATTCTTTCCCCGACCCACAGGGGACTAATTAATCTACTAACATTTAATCAAAATTAAAGCTTACAAATTACTAATATTTTATCAAAGTCCGTGATATGGTAGTAAAACAATGATCACTGGACTATATCATAGACACAGACAATTTATACCTATGCTTCATTTACGCAAACGATGCGAGTAAAAGAGTAAAAAAAACTTATAATCTATTCGCGGAAAATCTGCTCGATACCATTTGTATCGAAGCCAAAAAGGTTCGATGCAAATAATTTCGACGCAAATCTCACCACGGAAAGTTTCTGAGGATGGAGGCGGAATCAAACCACTACCTCCATCCACCCCCCTCTTTTAAACTAATTCAATTAAAGAACGATCGTCTCATAGACACGTCTATCGATGAGACCGCGACTAGAGGGGGGTATTGAAACGTGTTTCAATATTACTAACGCAAACCATCACCATCACGCGCCAATTATTCGCGATATAAAAAAAGGAAACAAAAAGAGAACTATAGAAGGAACGACTCAACGAGAAAAGCAACTCCATAATGAAAATCTGAACGCGGGTGATTCTAAACGTTTACCATAACGCGGCGAAAAAACAATTTACACACTTACACAGTGGCTCGTACAACGATCTTGAGAAATACCCGTTTCACACGACTTTCCCCGAATCATGGTCCACCGATACAAAGAGATTCACCTAGGGTCGATTTACAGGAAAGAAATCTCAACGAAATTCGGTCCAAGATCACTTCAAACATGAAATAAATAAAACGCGAAACTATAGATAATTAAGACGAACTCTACACAGATTAAGTCGAATAAGCCTTGTCGGTCCGGCCGCTACCGACAAGCCTGATACGACTAATCCGAATCAGAATGGAAATTTATTAATATTAATTAAGAACGGTTTGCCCGTCTATGCGATCCCAGATCGAACCCGAGAGTTCGACTTTCCAGACAACGCTAGGCCACCCAAAGTACCGATGGAACCATGATTTGACGAAAGCCACGCTCCACGATTACATCGCAAGATCGCGGTTTAACCAAATAGCCTTGAGGCTATTAGGCCGACTACACGGTTTATCGTGTTGTTTTAACGCCAGTGGTATGACAAACGTGACAAATAACGAACAAATGATTCTACTTTAAACATGAAAAATTCCAGATAAAGATCTATTCCAAATAAACTGAAGCTAAATACTGCAGCCTGAAGATCAAAGCTAAGGCTGAAAATGAATTTAATTACGCGGAACGATAAAAAAAAGTCGCGTTTTCTTGATGGTCGATGAAATACGAAGTGGAATTGGCGCGTGATATCCCCTTAAACTATATCGTTTTGTCACCAGAGTGTCCAAAACGATTTACAAGCGATTACACTTTGTGTAATAATGAATACAATAATTAACTTATTCTAGTTCCTCGGAGTTGGAGAGAAAAATCCTAGTTGTCAAACGTAATGAACAATTGCTGGCCATGGGTAATTGCGTCAGAGTTTAAATCATTCTTAGTAGGGCTCAAGTTTTGGTGATTTCCACTCTCATCCGTTTTCGACAAATGCTTCAAAGCTGATGAGTGGACCCAATGGCAGTCTTCTAAAAGTTCTCTTCAGTCTTCTAAAATTCTTCTTCAGTCTTCTAAAATTCTTCTTCAGTCTTCTAAAATTCTTCTTCAGTCTTCTAAAAGTCTTCTTCAGTCTTCTAAAAGTCTTCTAAAATCTTCTAAAAGACTTCTAAAATCTTCTAAAAGTCTTCTAAAATCTTCTAAAAGTCGTCTAAAATCTTCTCAAAGTCTTATAAAAATCTTCTTCAGTCTTTTAATAGTCTTCTTCAGTCTTCTTCAGTCATTTGTCAAGTTCTTTGACACGCTGCAGTTTCCACAACTTCGTATGTTTTATCGTAACGAACTAGTCATCGTGTGATTACAAGTTTCATCTTTAAACAATTCGAATTTCGCACGCGAAAATATGTTCCTTGTTTCACGGTCATGAACATTTTTACAAAACTGATGTACTAAATTGAAAAAATTCCGCGTTGATCGCTTCCACCGATTTAACTGATCATAGTGTATTGTATTTATTATATAATATACTTGATGAAATGACTCGAAATCAGTTTGAAGTATCATTAAAAAAGTGAAAAGATTATTTAAAAAATATTTCAAAACTTTGAATGCATATATTGAGAAATTTTCAATATTAATATGTAAAAAAGTATATGTATATTAAGAACCTATGAAAATTCATGTATTGAAAAAATATATATATGTAAAACTTTAATGTTTAATATGGTTTTCAATATCATTAATATTAAACATCCCCATCACACGCCAATTATTCGTTAGACAATTAAAGGCAAACAAAAAGTGAAAAGTGGAAAGGTCTGGTTACTCATCGAGACAACCAACTCCATAATCAAAATCTGAACGCGGGTGATTCTAAACGTTTACCATAACGCGGCGAAAAAACAATTTACACACTTACACAGTGGCTCGTACAACGGTCTTGAGAAATACCCGTTTCACACGACTTTCCCCGAATCATGGTCCACCGATACAAAGAGATTCACCTAGGGTCGATTTACAGGGAAGAAATCTCAACGAAATTCGGTCGAGGATCACTTCAAAGATGAAACAAATAAAACGCGCAACTATAGATAATTAAGACGAACTCTACACAGATTAAGTCGAATAAGCCTTGTCGGTCCGGCCGCTACCGACAAGCCTGATACGGCTAATCCGAATCAAAATGGAAATTTATTAATATTAATTAAGAACGGTTTGCCCGTCTATGCGATCCCAGATCGAACCCGAGAGTTCGACTTTCCAGACAACGCTAGGCCACCCAAAGTACCGATGGAACCATGATTTGACGAAAGCCACGCTCCACGACTACATCGCAAGATCGCGGTTTAACCAAATAGCCCTGAGGCTATTAGGCCGACTACACGGTTTATCGTGTTGTTTTAACGCCAGTGGTATGACAAACGTGACAAATAACGAACAAATGATTCTACTTTAAAAATGAAAAATTCAAGATAAATGTTTAAGTTATAAATGAAAGTTGTACATCGAGGATAATAATTAAAATTGTTTAATAACGCGGAGCGAGCAAAAATGTGATTGCCTTGATTGTCGACGGAACTTGGCGCATGATATCCCAATACCAATGATATCCATTTATTTGAGTCACTTCATAAAATTTCATAAAAAATTTACTTGATAAAATGACTCGAATACTGATATTTAAATCATTGAAAAAGTGAAGAGAATATAAATTTTTTTCAGACGAATTTCAAAACTTTTAATGTATGTATTGAAAGTTTCTCAATATTAATGCATAGAAAAGTATATATTGAACACTTGAATGTTAAAGACTTGCATAACATTATACGATATTGTACTAAATAATACTGTTCGATGTAAAATGCAATTTATAAATCAACTCATGGCAATATTCCCTTCAACAAACGCTTGGTCCTAATGGTTTTAAGTAGCATCGTACCAAGCCGGCGATGTACGATGCAGTTCGCGAGTCACATGGCCGCATTAGATTATAGAAATGATTTATATTAAGAAAAAAAGAAATCGCGTGTGTCTCGTGGAGACAGTTTCGGACATTTAATTAATATATATATGTATTATAGGATAAAAACCACGTGTGTCTCTTAGAGACAGATTCGCATATTTATTGAAAAAATTGGTATAGTTCCTGCACGGTATTAAAAATGTACCTCGGTGAGACACTCTGGGATGATCCATTTCGGATTATCAGTAATTTCGCGAAGCTAAAGGTGCAGCCAGCGGTGACAAAAAAAACGACCCGGCGCGGATGGCGAGTGTGCAAATTTCTTCTATCTGCACACTGTTTCACACTCTACCCCTCTGCTTTTTCCAAAAATTCAATTTATCAAATTTACTCGAATCAAACACTGGACTTTATGAATTATTAAAAAACTCGCAAAATATACTGTTTGTATTGTTAAAACTCAAGTCAGAAAAGTACAAAAAATATCTCAGTAATTAGTTAAATGACTTAAAAAATCTTTGTAATTATAAAAAACAAATTAACGACTCTATTAGAAAACAAGTCAAGTGCAGCAAATATTCTAATATGAACACTTTTGAGAAATATTGAACATGAAAAATGACTCGAAAACTTTAATGCAGATCGGGGCAGAGTCTTCACGGGGAGCTCACCTCGACCCGTGGAACAAACTACTTCTAACTACTGCACACAGTATCACACTCTACCCTTCTGCTTCTTCTCAAATTTATAACAATCAAAAAACTGAACTTTAGAAGTGACAAAAATATGAATTTTTAAAAATGAACTCTCAGAAATTTTAAAAAAATATCTCAATAATGAAAAACTTTAGGTGTCTTTGACAGTAATCAACAAAATATTCTAATAACTTAGTTTGAAAAGACTTTAATATGAAAATGACTCGAAAACTAATGCAAAGTTCTATTAATAAAACTTGAAATATATTATTTAATAGGAAAAATGACTCGAAAACTTTAATGCAGACCAGGGCAGAGTCTTCACGGGGAGCTCACCTCGACCCGTGGTACTAACTACTTCAAATTACTACAACTATAATTACTCTACAACTACTGCGAGCATAGTGACTTAGTAGTAACAGAATGACCACCCATTCTGGAAGTGTGAAAATTCAACACTCCAAAATGGGCAGCCATTAGTTGCTGCCCTCTTCTAGACAATTTGTCGGGCCTCTTCGGCATTTAGCCTCTTCTTGCTTCAGGCCGGAGCCCAACCTGTTTCTGCAAGAACATTCGGAACCAAAATATAAGAAAACCCTAACACGCGCCTAATACAGACAAACGATGAGGCTAACAACGTGTGGACAAGTTAACAGCTTATTCTCAGAAGAATGACAACTGCAGTCCGTGCAAACGTGTTAGCCAGTAGAAGGACGAATGTTCAAGCAGAATTTACTTAATATTAAAAAGAAAAGATTATTAGCCTGACTTCCAGAAGCAGAACACCACTGGTTTCCTATAGTCGAAACAGTGATACCTGCCCTGGCCCTTCCTACTTAAAATTAATGCACACATTCCAGAATTTAAGTTACCTGCCTACCTATCACCTATATTTAAAAAAAGAATGGCAAAAACTCAAGCACACCAACACACTCTCTCCACGATTCTCAAGCAAAGTCAGTGCGGCCCCCTACGAGAGACATCCCGGGACGTCTCCGACACCGACTCGAAACACAATGCACACCTTAAAGTACGTACCTTTTTGCTGAAATCGACTCACAAGGCCAGCGATTATTGCGATTTATGTAGACTTTATTAGAAATTAGTCTTTATTGGGAAAAACGTAAAGAAAAGATATTTACGTAAAATATGTGAACAAAAAACGGGAATTAATTCGTAGCTCCAACAATTACTACGTTTAACAATAATGCTTCTACGTGTTGACTCAAATTGTATATCAAATAAATTGTATATTGTGAAATTCGCAAGAAAATTGAACATGAATTGAATAATGTAAAATTGTCAAGAAATTAAGGTTTAATTCAATTGATAAATTGCAAGAAATATTTGACTTTGAACCGACGCACGATCCACGAAATACTTAATTACTATACACACACTCACACCGGTGTGGAACCGTACGTCGTGCACAATCGCTAACGCTTGTGAGCCGCCACAATAATATTATTATAATTAATCAAAAAATCAGCCACGTTCACCGCCATCACCCATTCGTGCAGCACCTGGGCCCACAAATGAGTTCAAGCCAAATAGGGACATGAACGTGGCAAATATAAAACTAATTAAAACTAGTGTCGATGTATGCTGAAAATCCTGAGCTAGAAAATGATTATTAACATAATGTTTCTAACGATCTAATCACTCATTTAAATCTCAGTATAAAAATTCATTGACAATATACGTATAAAATGATAAAATGACTCGAATATAGTTTATTTAAATCACTCAAAAAATGAAAAGATTATTTAAGAAATATTTCAAAACTTTTAATGTATATATTGAGAAACTTTCAATATTAATATGTAAAAAAGTATATGTATATTAAGAACCTTTGAATATTTCATGTATTGAACAAAATATATATGTGTAGAGCTTTAATGTTTAATATGGTTTTCAATATCATTAATATTAAACATCCCCATCACACGCCAATTATTCGTTAGACAGTTAAAGGCAAACAAAAAGTGAAAGTGAAAAGGTCTGGTTACTCATCGAGACAACCGACTCCATAATCAAAATCTGAACGCGGGTGATTCTAAACGTTTACCATAACGCGGCGAAAAAACAATTTACACACTTACACCGTGGCTCGTACAACGATCTTGAGAAATACCCGTTTCACACGACTTTCCCCGAATCATGGTCCACCGATACAAAGAGATTCACCTAGGGTCGATTTACAGGAAAGAAATCTCAACGAAATTCGGTCCAAGATCACTTCAAACATGAAATAAATACAACGCGAAACTACAGATAATTAAGACGAACTCTACACAGATTAAGTCGAATAAGACTTATCGGTCCGGCCGCTACCGACAAGCCTGATACGACTAATCCGAATCAGAATGGAAATTTATTAATATTAATTAAGAACGGTTTGCCCGTCTATGCGATCCCAGATCGAACCCGAGAGTTCGACTTTCCAGACAACGCTAGGCCACCCAAAGTACCGATGGAACCATGATTTGACGAAAGCCACGCTCCACGATTACATCGCAAGATCGCGGTTTAACCAAATAGCCGTGAGGCTATTAGGCCGACTACACGGTTTATCGTGTTGTTTTAACGCCAGTGGTATGACAAACGTGACAAATAACGAACAAATGATTCTACTTTAAACATGACAAATTCAAGATAAATGTTTAAGTTAAAAATGAAAGTTGAAAATTGAAGATAATAATTGTAATTAAAAGTTAAAGATCATTATGTCAGCTTAAAATTGATTTAATAACGCGGAACGAGCAAAAAAGTCATTGCCTTTATTGTCGACGGAATTTGGCGCATGATATCCCAATCCCAATGACATACATTTATTTAAATCACTTTGCAAAAATTCATTGAAAATATGCTTGGTAAAATGACTCGAATATAGTTATTTAAATCATTGAAAAAGTGAAGAGTGAATATAAAAAAGTGAATATAAATTTATTTAAGACGAATTTCAAAACTTTTAATATAAGTACGTATCGAAAGTTTCTCAATATTAATATACAGAAAAGTATATGTATATTGAAATCTTGAATGTTTTAATGGAAAACCCTTGTTTGATTCCTTATTCAAAGGAGGTGTTCTAAACAATGATAAATGTGTTAAAAATAATCCTTTGAAACCAGAATCTAAACACCGCGAATTGGTCTTCTTGGGTACATTCATAAAATAGAACGATTAATATGAATTTCTTCCGTTATCGGAAATCATGTTACGAAAAATATAAATCACATGAAAACTTTCATTCAATTTAATTCGTATGAACCTCATACGTGAAAATATCAAACTCTTTTCTCGAAAATATATTCCGAGTATAGTTTTACTGCAAGTACTTTACGCGAATTCAAATCCAATTAAACGCAGCTTAAGGATATGAAAATTTTAATCGAATTACGAAAAAAACGTACGTGAAGCTAAAAGCCACAAGAAGACCCCTGCCTGAGCTAATTAAATATTCACAAGTAAAAGTGGTGTGTTACTACCCACAAGCGTAAAGTATCAAATACTTTACACTCGCGGTCACTATGCTCGCAAACTCAAATAAAATACAACCAATACACTCGTGCCGCTTCGGACCTTTATGTCCTACGACATGATTGAGTGATCGGAGGAACCAAAAATTTTTCGACTCACCGGCCGTAGAGTTCTTCTGCGCCTTCTAGAGTTGATACTACGACCGGTATATCTGCCGATGATCTCTGTAACGTAACAAGAAGATATTCTTTATAATTCAACTGTATTTCATTTCACAATTTTGATAGAGTTGGAATGGAAAGATTCCACTTTCGCTCGATCTTCCTTTTCAGAAATTTAAACAGGAATACAATTTTGGCGATATTTACCTGCTGCCTGATGCGACGACGCCCGATGGAGGTCCTCTCCGCAGCTGCTGCGTACCACTACTATATCGCGACGCATTTCAACAAACAAATAGAAAAATAAAGAGACTACACTCCCGACCGTAATTATTTCCGGCGAGCAAACTGACTCTACTCTCGCGATTCAAAGTATACAGGAATTTCGCGACCGAATATGTTACGTTGTAGCAGTCCATTTCAATCAATACGGCGGTTTTAAATACGCGGTTATCGAACAAGCACAATTTTTAATAGCGCAACAACACTGACTCTATTTCGCGAAATACTGTCTCTCGGAGCAAGTGACTCTAAGACCGCATTGCGCGCGATCACACAAGCTGAAAATAAAGGGGAGGGTGCACACAAATATACCATATATCACGCAGAATGACACAGTTGTTGGTTTTGTAAGTCTTATTTTTTTATACCACGCGCTGTTGTTAGGAATATTGCCTTTGTCCTACTGTCTCTTGTAAATTAAAATTTAAAACGTAATCATGAATTTCTTCATATAGCAGTCAAGTATATTCTTCACTCTAAAATTTCTCAACATTTATTTTATATTTGAAATAGCGTGAATTTTTATTCACTAAGAAAAGATTGAAAAATGTAAATATGATCAGTCAAACCGATTGTCGATACGTAAAACAAATACGAGATTTGAATAAATCAATGCCAAGTTTTGTAGAAACATTCTCAAACCCTTCGCAAGGAAAATATTTCTTATATCCGGTTCGCGAATAAACAATGCGACGATGACTCGATTCGATTCGATGAAACTCACGGAAAATATAAATTCCCGTTGTAGTTGAAACGACGACAATGGTAGTTCCGACCAATGTCAAGGTCGGTAGCAAGTAAGGTGTGAAAGATGCGATGCCCAGATTTTCTTCTTTACGTATACGTCACAAGACCGCGACGTAGTTATCTGCTACCCTCCAAGAGAATTCACCGGTGCGAACTGGATTTCTCTTTGGTGGTTGAATCTGAAATTACAGACAAAAATACGATTGGAATTATGTTCTTAGAATTTAAACTGCAAAAAGTCAAAGTATGAATAATAATGTTACGCACATTCCAACTATAAAAACAGTGAAAATAAACATTAAATATTATGAAATTACGATTAATAGAAAATAAGGCCAAAAATGTAATGATATAAACTGTAAAGTTTGTCGAGTTGAGAAATGAATTGCAAGTATAGCTTTGATTAAGCAAAGGTAAATGTAGAGGAGTGCGATGTACCTTAGAGAGCACCAGGAAGCACCCAGGAGGAGGTCTTGACACCGCCACAGTTCGCCGATGACTGATGCGTGTCGATGTAGGTAGTACGTGACAAAATCATATCGGACAAACTCGGTGTTATAGCGGGTGGGGGGCAGGTAGCGGAGCGTGCACATGCCCCCGGCGTCGAATATTTTCGATCTATTACAACATAATAAAACTTATACAAAACTGGAACCAATCTTAATAAAACCCTACTGTCTTGATAATTTATAGCTAGCAATAAAATAATTTAACAAAATTGTCTATAAAGAAAGGGTATCGACCTTTACCAACTTCGCGCAAACTCGAACAAGATTTTATAGCTTCGATATAAGACACCGCGTGGTAAATCACGGTTGAAAATTTATAAAAATAAATACCATTTTTCATTAATTTGTATATTTTAAATATATTAACTATTTCTCTATTAAGCGAACCGAAGCGAATCAAAAGTTATGCAAAAATTATTGTTAATAATTTTATAGTAACTAATTGTAACCGAGGGATATGTCGTACTGTATCAGTAATGTATAAAGAGTACATGAAATTTACATTAGTAAATGATCGATACATAATGGATAAGCTTGAAATTAAATGAATTATACCCGATCGAGTCGTCCGGAGCGAGTTGGGAAGAGTAGTTGACGCCAGGACGTTCTATCACGGACTAATGGTTATCCGTGTACTTGGCAATGTCAGGTCGAGTATGTTTGAGTTTGGCCGTGCTGGATCCGCTCGAGCGGAACAATTAAGGTGACAATAACAGGTAGGGATTTCCCGGGCAGGTACCGACGGTACCGGCGGCTTCGAAAAATTGTAAAAGAGTAACTTTTTGATTATTTCGCAATATTTTTCATACTCGCGGCCATGCACGATTACCTTGGCTCATTAATCAAATTTGTAATTTATATTGCGCTACTTTATGACAATTACGATTTTTATTTTGTACTCGTCATTTTCGCTTTCTTTTAATTATCCATCTGAATCTTCCATCACCTTATTAAGGTTCAGAATGCGCATTCGAAACATATTCGATCATTTTTATATCTTGAAAATTGCGCGAATGGCGAGCGATGTATGAAAATCGCGAAAAATCGCCAAATTAAAGCAGTTTTTCGATCGGCATTCGCTCAATTTTTGAGATAGCGATCTGAAACTGGTACCATTGTTTTAGTTAGGAAATTCTACGGTAGAACAATGTATAATAGTTGTACTTTTCGAAAATTTTATTTTTCGCTAAAATCTGAAGGGGGTAGGTCAGGATTTTTTGCGATTTTTGTTTTTCCCCCGCCATTTCCACAATTTTTTAGATATCAAAATGATTCTTTCACTGGCTTATTCGGCCTCGGATTCCGCGTCCAAAACGTCCAGGATCACTTTAATAGCTCAAAAATTACGGAAATGGCGAGCGATTTACGAAAATCGCAAAAAATCCTGACCTACCCCCTTCAGATTTTTGCGAAAAATGAAATTTTCGAAAAGTACAACTGTTATACATTGATCTGGCGTAGAATTTCCTAACATAAACAATGGTACAAGTTTCAGATCGCTATCTCGAAAATTGAGCGAATGCCGTTCAAAAAACCGCCTGAATTTGAGGATTTTTCATTTGATATCATATTAATAAGAAACAGCTCAGCAACATGTTAACTGTTGACGTAGACTGTATTATGTTTCACATTATCGGAAAAGATTTTAATTATTGGTACCAAATAGAATTTTTCCTAAACAGTTAGAATAAATATTTATTAGACTCTAGTACCCCTTCATATTATACTTTGCATTATGTACTAGCGAATCAGGCGAATATATTTAATAATTATTTGCACTAACCGTCGCAATCCATCATTGATTCAGCCGAACAAGCGTAGCGAGATAATCGTAAACTACACCACACGAGATAATCCAGAATTATCTTTGCTGTGCTACAACATCGCCGTCTAGTGGCCAGTTCTGCAGTTAGTTCTAGCAAAATGGCGCTCAAGGGACAAGTCGGTCAAAGTGAGTACGGAAAAAAATTTAATTTTCCGCGATATAGACTGAATTCCGAAATATTTTCGAGTCGTACTATCAACACGTTTATGGGGGTTTTAACACCATCGATAGCACGTCCCTGGAACACTGTCAGAACCCGTAACCTCCAAATGGGCGTATGTGCTGTGATGATTTCATCGTTTACGAAGCGGCTGCTAGATAGAAATGTCAAACCCGCGATAGAAAACTGTGTGCTGTTAGAACGTTGTATCTTTCGTCTTATGCATCGTTGGTTTGAAAAAACCAGCCTATCGACGCGTACGACTGCGAAAAGCCGGAACGTCGGCTATTGACAACGATTTTCCTTGCCCGTAATTGTATCAATTATGACCTCATACGCAGTTAGTATTTACATCATTAATTCGATAATTTTCTATATGACTTTGCCGTGTGAAATGCTATATTCCAACCACAGTGAAAATCGTTACAATCGCAGCCCGTTAATCTCACGGCGCATTTCGTCGTCCACGTATCGTTTCTCGCTATGTTTATCAGTGAAATGATATAATAATACAGTAAATCGACCAGAGACACATACAAATTTACGTCCCGAAAGACAGTTTTAAATGCAGCACTCTATTTTTATTCGTCACGTGGAGTTAGTATTCATTCATTATTAACGTATTACCGTAAATTTATCCAGCGTTTTTTTAGCCACTCACACATACCTACGTTTTCTTTCGGCCGTCAAGCGGAAAATGAATTTGGAAAAACAGTTCGCTCCGGCTTACTTTTTTGCGATGTTGTTTTCGGACGTGTAAAACACGATAATTGTCACTAATTGCACCACGTCGAAACGTGTCAATATTATCTATTCGTGTTAACATATTCAATCGGTAGACTATCATTCTGCAGAGTGTTTTCTACGTGGCGATAAAATCCAATAGTCTACGTGGCGCGATTAACGAAGCCTTTTCTTCTAAATTACTCGGATGTTTACACCCCTTCGTCGTTTCTTTTTTTCGCTCGAAGGGATTCACTTAAAACGGGGCCTCCGGCTATCTAGCTACAAACCTGCCCTGCGTGACGTCATTCCTTCGTAAGGAACGATCAATACACGTTGAAAAGAGCGAAAGACTACCTGCACAATCTCGGATCACCTGTTACAATAATTCCATTAATAATAAATCGATATATATATATATATATATTAATCCTGTAAATCGCGTTTCGTTATTATCATCGTAAAATCGATCCTATTTATATTTCTTGTTTGATCTCGTTTATCCGGGATGTGTACGTACCAGATGAAATAAGTGTAGATCGTAAAATTGGAATGCACAATCCTGAAACGAATCAATTCATTTCTATTTATACTGTGGGAATGAAAATCGATCCGTTTCGCGAGATGTTAGAAAATATAAAAGAAATTATATTACACCGGCAAACCGGGTGGCCGATTCTTTTCCTCCATGAATTTTCACTATAACGTTAAGAACTAGCTCGTAAACGTGTTTAACGAGGAAGACCTTCTTCGAATGGGCCGTAAAGTCCGGCAGAAAAAATAAATATTCATGTTGATAATAACAGATGTATGAAAACCCTTGAATCCACGTTACACCTATTACAGACTTATTTTAATATTAATTATCTTAATAATTTCACCGGTGGCGCAACGTGGGCCACCGGTGACCGGCACGTCAATTTCTACTCCTCAGTAGATTTAAATTAATCATAAATTAATTCAATATTTATCTTTAGTCAGAAATTTTAAAGTTGAAATTTGTTATTTTTAAATTTTCAAGATATAGTATTTATTTATTATTTTTTATTAAAACTAAATTAAAATTATTATATATTTAAATTAAATTATTATATAATTATTATATATTTTTCTTTAATGAACATGATTTACTTAATTAATTTATTTTCTAATAAACAAATCAAATTATCTTAATCCGTATCACCTTTTGCAGAGATTATGAATGAGGTGATCAAGCAAAAGAAGCAATCAGGTAGCGGTGCATCATGGCGCATTTTGGTGGTGGATCAACTAGCCATGCGAATGGTATCAGCGTGCTGCAAAATGCACGATATCAGCGCCCAGGGTATTATCTTGGTGGAGGACATCAACAAGAAACGAGAACCCCTGCCCACCATGGAGGCGATCTATCTGATCACGCCTTGCAACGGGTCTGTTCAAAAATTGATCGACGATTTCAGCAATCCCACCAGAACTTCGTACAAAAACGCCCACGTCTATTTTACGGAAGGTATAAAACAGAATAATAGTGTTTATTGACCATACACTCCCCTAATTTAACGAAAAAAATAGTATACAGATTATGTAAAAGTTTCAGCCGATATCGGAGAGCTTGTGAGGTGCAACGTACTCCGATATTTCATTTTACGTACACAGAAATTTCCATGCGTTGAAAATCCCGTTGCTGGAAATTTCGCGCATTATAATTGTTATGCTAGAAAATTTCCAAGCCCAAGGATTTGCATGCGTTGAAATTTAAATGGAAATTTCAACGCCCGCGGGTATTGAGATTTTTCACACGAACGTATTTACGTAAAAAAAGAAAAGAAAGAAAAATCGCACAGAGACGGTCGGCATAATTAATTTGTTTTCGATAGACCACGTGAAATTCTCAGTGTATCTCTTTGCAGCATGCCCTGACGAGTTGTTCAAAGAATTGTGTCACTCGCTGGTAGCTAAACGCATAAAGACACTAAAAGAGATCAACATCGCTTTCATTCCGTACGAAGAGCAGGTAAAGCAAAGGAAATTCTAACAAGAACACATCGTCTAACAGTGTTACGTTCTTCGTGGTGACGGGCACATACACACGGACACAACCGATATTTCCTGTTATACACCGATTTATATCCACCCTTTCAGTAATACAGCCTCACGAGTCTCCTTTCGGGAACTGTTCGATCGGCGATCGCGATAATTTTTAACATAATCATTTAACTCTCCCCCACTGCTCCTTTCCTATTTTCTATATTGTTCACAAACGAGCACGTACTAACGAAACGGAATGCATTCATGCTTGCACGCAACCAGTGTGTCCGGAGGAGCTGTTCAATGAACTGTGCAAGTCTCTCGCCGCTAAAAAGATCAAAACCCTCAAAGAGATCAACATCGCTTTCTTGCCTTACGAATCGCAGGTGACGAATAAAACAAGCAAACATTGTAGACGCTAAATGTAGTTAGAAACCGTAATAGTTGTTTTGCGATAGCTCAGATATCGATTCGTCTGTCTTGTTCCTACGTTTATTTTTCTATATTTTTGCAGAAAATAGGCGAAAGACTTACTGCGAATGCCCTATGTGTACAAAGGGATATTTAAAAGGTTTGGCCAAAGTTTCGTAACGTTATACTGATTCAGGAATGTGAAACTTGTATATCAAGTTGATAAACTTCTCGAATTTTTAGAATTAATAAAGACAAAAAGTTTGGCTAAACCTTTTAAGAATGTCCGGTATATAATTTAGATTCCTACTTTTTCTTTCACGTTTATTAACTGACGCATGCACTCTTCTATTTTGTGATTTGCGTTGATCTTTTTCTATGAGCATTGTGTTTCTATGTAACGTTATTACTTACGCTGTTAAAAAAAAAACTAGAACTTGTGCCATTAAATGTAATTGTTGCAAAGATAATACAAAATTCAATCATTCGCCAGGTGTTCTCTTTGGATTCACGTGAAACGTTTGCCTGCTGTTACAATGCCTCGTTCTCCAATCTGAGAACAGCCAATATGGAACGTATTGCTGAACAAATAGCGACACTTTGTGCCACTCTTGGAGAGTATCCATCCGTTAGGTACCGAAGGTACGTGAGTTATATATCTTTTTTGCTGTAACACATTTTTTAAATATTTTTTTATAACGAATTAAATGATGTAATTCGAGCAGTGACTTCGACCGAAATGTAGAGTTGGCACAGATGGTTCAGCAAAAATTAGATGCCTATAAAGCGGATGAACCGACTATGGGAGAAGGACCTGAGAAAGCACGTTCTCAACTACTTATTATGGATAGAGGATTCGATTGTGTTTCCCCACTTTTACATGAATTAACACTGCAAGCTATGGCATACGATTTGCTGGATATCGAGAACGATGTCTATAGGTAAGAACAATATTGTAATTTTCCATTAAAGCGTTCAAAACAGACGAAAGTGACTAATATGAATTAATAGAAAATGTTCATTAGGTATTTACTTAACATCCATAATAAAGCAACAATCATTTTCTATTAATTCATATTAGTCACCTTCGTCTGTTTTGATCGTTCATAGCCAGTTAAGCTTTTCCGATTATATAATACGATAGTTAGACAGTAATTTAACGTGCAAACAATTTGTTCAGGTTCGAAGCTTCTGCAGGCGTACAAAAAGAAGTATTGTTAGATGAAAACGATGACTTATGGGTGGAGCTTAGACATCAGCATATTGCTGTAGTGTCACAGTAAGTTTCCATAGTATTTATTAAAATGCTATATAAATGGAATAGAAAGATTATCATTATATATGTGACTATGTTTCAGAAATGTTACAAAGAATCTGAAGAAGTTCACAGAATCCAAAAGAATGCCGCAGGGTGATAAACAAAGCATGAGGGACTTGTCCCAGATGATTAAAAAGATGCCTCAGTACCAAAAAGAATTGAGCAAGTACGCGACACATTTACAGTTAGCGGAGGATTGTATGAAACGTTATCAAGGAAACGTCGATAAACTCTGCAAAGTAGAACAAGTAAGCTGTATACATTTATTGTGACTAACGCGTAATTGGTACACTATCAAAATAAAACTAAATTTCATTATCAATACGTTTTCAGGACTTGGCGATGGGTACCGACGCTGAAGGTGAACGCATCAAAGATCACATGAGAAACATTACTCCGATTTTACTCGATCAAACTGTAAATCACCTCGACAAGCTAAGAATCATTGCACTGTACGTTATCAGTAAAAATGGTATCACGGATGAGAATCTTAACCGTTTGGTTCACCATGCGCAAGTATCTGTCGATGACAAGCAAACCATTGTAAACATCGCGAATCTTGGTATCAACGTTGTTGTAGATGTAAGTAAATTAATCAAAGTTTTATGGAATTTATGGTTCTTCGTAACACATTTGTTATATAATTATAGGGCGGCAATCGTAAAAAAATCTACACCGTGCAACGTAAAGAGAGAATTACTGAGCAGACATACCAAATGAGTCGTTGGACACCGATCATTAAAGATATTATGGAAGATTCAATCGAAGACAAGCTTGATTCCAAACATTTCCCATTTTTAGCGGGTCGTGCGGCTACTTCGGGATACCACGCTCCTACAAGGTATAATTAAATTTATAAATATGAAGAAATATTCGTATTTTTAGCATATTTAAGACATTTTAATTTTGCTTGCATTTTAGTGCGCGATATGGACACTGGCATAAAGATAAAGGTCAACAAACCATTAAGAACGTGCCACGCTTAATTGTTTTTATAGTCGGTGGCGTATGTTTCTCTGAAATACGGTGCGCTTATGAAGTTACGAACGCTTTAAAGAATTGGGAAGTGATAATCGGTAAGAATGTTTAAAACTATGTTCCATTACACACAGGATTGTTATAAATTTGTTTGAATAATCATATAAACCTTGGTTTCAGGTTCTTCGCACATAATCACGCCGAAATCGTTCATAGATGACCTGAGCAAACTTCACGTATAAAGAATTACTTAGAAAGGACAAAGACATTCCCGCATTCCTACTCTGCCATTAGCTTTGGCTCCATCAGTAATACCAGCTATGAAATTCCACGGATAATCTCGATCCTGGAATCAAAGTATTAAATAATAATGACACGGGAACACGCAGTCAATTCTTTAAGCGACAAGGGCAACTGGCGACTGATAAAAAAAATGAGACTGTCATATCATAAAGGATCAGCTAGCTTATTGTCAAAAGTAAAAAAAGAGGCGTCCGAACGAAAGGTCATCTGGTACCAAGTGCCTGCGCGAGACAAAACATATGCGAAAAAAACGAATGAAACATGTTGGCAATACTGATGTAGATCGCACGAATGTGCATTAATAGCAATTTAGGCTGGCGACCGATCTAGCACAGTTGTAGAATTATATTTACTCTATTGTCGAATCACCCTTTGTCGGTAATAAGGGAAAGGGTTGGCAAAGAAGCTCAGTGTCGTAGAGGAGAATCGTGATACTCGTGTAAATTTCTCGTTATTGGTATTCCGTTATCTCCCGCTCCAAAGTACATTATTGACTGTTATAGTAACTCGAAAGAGAACTGATTTCCTTCGGTACACATCACTCGCTGAACCTTTTAGCGCTTACTAAAAGCTCACACGAACAAGCATTATACGTAACGCAATACGATTACAGTCGCTTCATTTGCTGAAATTTTAGGAGAAATCATGATGTTGATATTGGTATTTATTAACTAGTATTATTCTCGATTTTACCACTTACATATATACAGACTGTATAATAAATTGATAGGTGTACCTTACGTTATTTATTCTATCTTTGTTATATTTTAGGCTTGTTAGCCCGTTCTATTCGTATGTGTAAAGTTATATACATGTATAGTACATATTGCCGCTTTATCGATTTACCACGAAGCGGTGCATTTACATCAGTCTGAAAAATAAGTCCAACTATTAAAGATTTATGCCTGTTTAGCTAGAAATAAAAATCTTGACAGTATCGATAAGTACTTACGTGTTGAGACTTCTACTGCGGTTAAAATTGCAATCGTACTTCGATTCTCTTAAATCGTTTCAAAGCAGTAGAAGTTAGTCTGTTAATTGATCGTAATAATTATTGATGTGTGTTAACAAACATTGCGATTATTTAGCGGCGAGATTATTACAAAGTTTACGGTATTAATAAATATATAATATATGAATCTATATATATATATATATATGTAGTGGTAGTTTGAAGAAAATGTTCTGCTTATAAAGGCCTACAATCACTCCACTTCTTGTCTATTATTTTCTATGCACATTCAATTATCTACACCTATTTTCACCGTTATAATTTCATTATTTTTCTCGCTAATTAATGTTTTATGCCTAATTTTTATCAAGATTGAAATTTGGTTTTAGTTGGCAAATTGTATAAGATAATATACGATTAGCCGATTAAATTGCCGCGTTAATTATTATACAATCTACACCATGGGAACAGATTACCATTTAAATTACAGTAAAAGAAAAGAATTAACGTATTTCAACACAACTCACCAAAGGTTATCGATGTCAGGTCAGATGAAAAATTCGTGTACATCATCAATGTTCTCTGGTGCTTTGAACAGTTCACATCATTTGCTTATATCTTTGAATATGTCAGTGGAAAAAAAGAAAGTCGTTTTGGCGTACAGTGGTGGTTTAGACACTTCCTGTATACTCCTGTGGCTAAAAGAAAAAGGATTCCAAGTTATCGCCTATGTGGTAAGACTCCCATAACGCAACGAATATTTTCCATCGATAGATTCTACATAAAGTTTGCAATTTAGGCAAATATCGGGCAAGATGAAGATTTCGACGCTGTTAGGGAAAAAGCATTGAAAGTGGGAGCTGTCAAGGTAATTAGCCCATAAAATACATAATCTTTTACATTATTACCTTAAATTAAAAAAATCTCAATAATAAAATTACCAAAATCATAATTTTAACATTGAAAAAAATCAATACCTAATAATCTGCAATTTTCTGATTATATAATTGCACTAAAAATATAAAGAGTAATATTTTCAAATCTGAATCACAGTTATAATTTTTAATTTCAATACAAAAGGTTGTGATAGAAGATTTAAGGGAAGATTTCGTGACCTCCTATGTTTGGCCCGCCGTTGCATGCGGATTGTTATACGAAGGTAGATACCTTCTAGGTACTTCGATCGCACGTCCCTGTATTAGCAAAGGTTTGATGCGAGTTGCAATGAAGGAAAATGCAACTGTGATTGCTCACGGAGCGACTGGGAAGGGCAACGACCAAGTTCGTTTCGAATTAAGCTGCTACAGCCTGTGTCCCGATATTCAGGTACCTGGTGTTACAATTTCAAATTAAATTAACACTAAACATCCGAGAATTTATATAAATTTTCTTATCGAATCGATAAAAATGATAACTTTTGCAATTAATTTCACGTAATAATTAATTTGGTATAAAGAACTGTATTTTCCTTATGTTGATTTTACTATTTTATTATTTTTTTTGTTCATTTACTTTATATTTAATTATTTAAAATTATTTAGAAATTAAGGTTGAAAGCTATAACGTTGCATGTAGGAATTTTAATAAAAAGTTAAGTCATAAACCACGTGAGTTAGCGTGTTACAAATATGATAATGGGTTAAAGATCCTCGCGCCTTGGAGAGAACGAGAATTTTATACGAGATTCCCGGGAAGACCAGACCTGCTGAAATATGCACAGGAAAATGGGATTCCTGTTTCTGCTACACCTAAAGAACCGTGGAGCACTGACGCTAATTTGTTACACATTAGGTATAGTGAAAAAAAGAATTTTGCAAATTTGTCTAAGGTCATTGGAATTTTTCTGCTGGAAAACTGTTTACTTGTAGAATTTAATACTTGAAAAAATGTAGAAAACTGTAGATTTGATGATTTTTAAAGAAATTTCTAAAATTTGAACTAAATAAACTTTTTCTAAAAGAAATTTTTAAAATTTCTGACTGGAAAAGTGTTATGTAAGAAATTTCGAAGACTAATGGATTAGAGAGCAAAAATTTCCGACTGTAAAAGTGTTATCTAAAAAATTTCAAAGTGTAATAGATTAGAGGGCTAACATTTCCGACTGTAAGTGTTATGTAAGAAATTTCAAAGTCTAATTGATTAGAGGGTTAAAATTTCCCACTGTAAAAGTATTACGTAATTTGATTAATGGAAGTAGTTCGTCAACTGCAATTTATAGAAACAATTACAATATATTTTTCATATAATATTCAATTTTATCCGGCTATAGAACGATCTTAATTAAACAATACTACTAAATTATGTTATTAGAAAAATATATACTACAAGAAAAACACTTACTTCTTTTTACTGTCACTTAATTGCAATATATTTCAGCTATGAATCAGGCATCCTCGAGAACCCTGCTACCTCGGCACCAAAAGGATTGTACAAGATGACCACAGACCCTCAAAATTCACCTTCGGAACCTTTACAAATTGAGATAAACTTCAAAGAAGGATGTCCAATATTAGTAAAAAATTTGAAGACTCAAGAAGTGTTCGATACACCTTTGAAAATAATCGAACATCTGAATATCATCGGTGGTCTCCATGGAATCGGGCGAATAGACATTGTCGAAAATCGTTACATCGGTTTAAAGGTACTCTTAAAACTTCTTTAACCCTTTAGGTACGGGTATATTTCGCAAAATCGCACTCGTAGAACGTAAAAAAAATTAGTTTTTCAAAATACAAAGATTTATGTGTTACAAATAATATATACATGTCAATATTTACATATTTGTAGCTGTAATAAACGTTATTCAGTTATTAAAACAAATAAATTCATAAGAAACCGTACCTAAAGGGTTAATCAGCAAATGGTTAAATTAATTTTGTATTTCAGTCGAGGGGAATCTACGAATCGCCCGGTGCAAAGATTCTTCACGAAGCTCACCAGGATTTGGAAGTCTTTATGCTTGATCGGGAAGTCTTGAGAGTAAAATCTTACTTAACTGATAAAATGTCCGATTACGTTTACAACGGTGAGAACAATGAATATCACATTCACCATTCAATTAAGTCTTAATCAATGAATATAATGTCTTATTGACAATTCTATTTATTGCAAAACATGATAGACTTTAACTTTTAATGTTTCCGAAGTAACGGTAATGTAATTGTTATTAATTTGTCGTTTTACGAAATTTTAAGTTTTGCGAAAGTATAGAAAATAGAAATATAGAAAATTGGTAATATAACTTATAAACTCATTTCAGGTTTTTGGTTTTCACCCGAATGCGATTTTGTACGCAACAGTATACAGTGTTCGCAAAAATTTGTAACTGGCACCGTAAAGTTGCAATTGTTTAAAGGAAGTGGTGAGTACCGAGTTCGACTCAACTTATTTTTCATACAATTTTTGAATTCTTCTCACAAATTCTAAGTAACACTTGCCTGCACAAATTTTTGGAGTTAGCTTCAACGAGTTTCTAGTAAACATTTTCATTCTACAGTGTCGATACTTGGTAGACACAGTAAAACCTCGTTGTACAACGAGAACCTTGTTTCAATGGACGTACAAGGTGATTTCGAGCCCGAGGACGCAGGTGGTTTTATCCGAACACAAGCGAACCGATTAAAAGAATTTCAGCGATTTAAAAAACAATGGGATAACTAAATATATCGAAATAAATCAAGAATGTACATTTACGACACGTAAAACTGGAACAATCGGTCGAAAATTCTGTGTAAACGATTATTAAAAATAATAAAATATTGCTACGCATACGTGTACTAGAAAATCTAACGGTGTGTGTGTATATATGTACTGTTAAATCGATATCCTGAAATATTCTGTATTGCGTGCGTTCGTAGGAAGTGCGTAAGGTCATAACGGAAAATTACGACACAGGTATTACTTTCAATTAGTTATTAATAATTAAACCTTAGCATAGTTAGCATACTCGTAAATATTATAATAACGCATAATATCCATTATATTATCCGTATTAATGGTATACACAATCATGTTCTGTATCTTTTCTAGTAAATTCGCAACATAAGACAAAAACGTCAACACATGAGACAGTAATATTTCAATTATTATCTCTGCTATGGATGACTGTTTATATAATATATCTCTCTCCTTCGCTCTATTATTCCACTCTCACTTTATTTATATATTTATATATATTATATATATAATATATATATATATAACATGCAAAATTACAAACTAGGTAAAGGTAATTCTTTTATGCACTTACAATTAATAACTTTTATATTCACATTTCCTTCGTAAAGTTAATCCAAATACGTAATAAACGTGTTTATTTGTTTATTTATTTATTTAATTTTTTTGTTGTAATTTTTGGTGATTAATAATAGTATAGACAAACGTAACTCGATTTGACATTGTTAAGTAAACTGAGAATTATATAGATCAATAAATATTCGATCGTTCTTCTCGCGAATGTTCTAGAAATCGTGATCACTCGATTGAAAATAAAAACATATTAATTCGGTGCAACTTTTCGCGAATTTTCGCGACAGTAGTTTCAAATCGAATTTGCTAAAGATAGACGTGGTGCTTACGTAGAAAAATAGTGCGAAATCGAATAACTCTTTTTTGTACGACACATTAAAAACATGGATCACACGAATAGAGGGTAAAAGTATAAGGTATTTCGTATTTTTTTTTGTTCATTTCGTTTCTTTTTCATTAACAATGATGGTGTAGTGGAAATTAAAGGGTAATCATGAAAACAGTTCGGCCCAGTAAACAAACGTTCTCTCTTACTTAACAACATCAAGCATTTCTTTATTTTAGCCATTTATTTTTCATTTCATTATTATTTATGTACAACCAGCTTAATGTTTCGCTATCATTAGTTGTAGTAAGTCTACTAAAACTCATGTGCCATTGGAGATGATGTGCGCCCGTGGGAACTTATATAAAAAATTACTTTTTGATACAGCGGAGTGATTTTGGTGTTACGAATTATGTATGTGTTTTTTTTTGTTTGTTAATCCTTTTCTTTACCTCCTAACTTACGCTGAGATCTAGTAGGTTATACAATCTGTCGGCCTCCCTTAAATATTACAAACCTTATCACATATATAGAGGTGTGTATTAGTACTTATTACTTTTTATACATAGATATCTGTATTCTGTTTAATTGCTGCCAATGATTCCTCCTTTTTGTATGTACAATTACAAACCACGTATTATACAATCATAATACCTAGCACATGCATACAAACAACCTTTCTCTCTCTCTCTCGCTCGCACACACTCACGTTCATTCCCCAAATTTTCCTTCACCGTTTCCCATTTTCTCTCTTTTGAACTCATTCTTCGTTAATTGTTATTTTTTTTCGTACATATTTTTTTGAATTTTTTTTCTCTGTTTAGAATCCGTGTCTCAGATTACCAACGCGATTCTATGTGGCGCAGTATTCCTCGCGAAACCAAACTTTTTAAGACATTTCGAAGGACATATTTTTTTTACTTTAAGATTGGTCAGGCTAATCATAGAATTATGGATAAAATAACGTAAGAATAATTATAGGCACGGAGTCGATTCCTCTGCGTAAGCGCTGCGTGTCCGATTTCCGTCGCGAATTTCGGCGAAATCGAATTCGATTCGAATACATATGTATACTCTTAGCAATATAGGAAATGATAATTGGTAAAAAAAAAGAAGAAGAAAGAAAAAACAGACAAATCAGATTAAGTGTCACTAATCGAAGGATCGTTATCGTTAAAGGTATTCGTTGAAAAATATATACGTGCGTGGATCCTACACGAGCATGTTAACACTCTAAATTAACGCTGGTAACATTTTCGTCGTGGAAAATCGCATGTGTTTCTTAAATTAACTAATTAAATTCTATCTCATTCTGCTTCTGTCGGTCTGTTTCCTGTCGTACACCGATAATCATCCGTTTATCACGTAGATAGAGACTATCGTAGCTGAACATCAACTCGCCTTTCGATTTTCAGTCATACGTCGGATATATTATAATTCACATGTTCCGATTTACTTATCTATATAAAAAAAGAACCACACTCTCGAATACCCGGGTGATTGATATTATAAAAACGAAAGGAGAATTCTTTTTTCGCATCTTGATTCAATCGACTCGACTAAATTTACTATTAAAGAGAGAAAAATAGTACTCTCTCTCTCTCGCTCGCTCTCTTTCGCTCTCTCTCTCTCTCTCTCTCTCTTTCTCTTTTCGCACGTTTATCGTTTATACCGGGGGGGAAAATAACACGACCTCTTTTTACCAAATACATACGACGAAAAGAATGATCTTTCGTAACATCGACGATACTCTCGCGCAGAAAAAACACATTCCTACCACGTTACAGTGCGTACAACAACAATTAACATACCGATGACTAAAAATCATTGTACATGCTAGGGACGCGAACATTCGTGTCGCAAATAAATTGCTACGATTCGCGGGACGCGAAAACTCATCCTGGTGAGTCTTCAATTTTGATTAGCGAACTTCCGGGTCACGCGTTCCCGATACATCGAAAAACGGAAAATTAATATAATTAAATAAAAAAAAAAAACAAGAGGATCGTAGGATAGCCTTAGTGTATTGCTAGAATTAGTTGATCGACGACGAGCGTTACACAACACACAGACGAACAAAGAGCATCTTCGTTTCAGCGAAAAAAAACAGGAAATTGCGAATTGCTCGTGGGTGCCGTGTCCTTTCGTTTCTACATTTTTCTTTATTTTTTTTTTTGCACAACGGCCGTATCGATTCTTTTACGATTCGAACTATCAATCGTCACCCTTGTCGAAGGGAGCGTTCACGTTGAACAGGGAGAAAAGGAAAACAAAGACTTGGACGAGACAACGAGTAATATATCTCGGTGGATATTCACAATATATATATATTTTTTTCTCTCTCTTTCTCTCTCTCTCTCCTTTGTTTAAACCACTTTTTTCCCTCAGGTTCGTTCGATCGACGGTTTACCAAGTAATCGATACACTTGCACTTAGAAATCGTGTTTCTTTCGTCGATCGCAGACGGTCTATACGCAAGTAGACTCATACACACGCACACACATAATAGCTTACTCTAAAAACAACGTGTAACTGCACGAACGTCCGTATTAATACTGAGAGGTGGAACGATGCTACCTGAATGGAAATGTTTCACGTAGTGTTTATAGTGTCTTTACATTTTTTTTGTGTCCCTTCCACTTGAAACGTTATATAGGCTATCCGCTGTTTTTTTTTTCCAGTGGCAAAAGTGTAAGTGACTACGAGACACTATAAAAAAAAAACATCGCTGAAACATTATTAACAGGTATTATCTTTCCAACTCCCCGATACATGCGTTTCATGGTTTTCTTCACGTTATCCTGACGTTTTTTCGCGAATTTCACTTTGCGATAAGTGTTTTTTTTTTGAGGAAACGTTTGAGAAAACTGAACGACTTGTATCCAACAAATGCGATGCGACGGAATCGGGTCTAAGCGCGAGTGTAACAGTAAACCCTCTGTACAAACACACCGAAATGACACGTTACAAACGATTTCAACGTTCGGCGAGTATTTTCCACGCGTATCGAATCTGTCGGCGGAAATTCATTCGCAATTATTGTATTGGTAAATTGGTATCAATTTTCTAATCGGTCGAACCACCGAGACACATTCACCGATTAGACACGCAGGTGAAATTACTACTACAATCTTTGTCGAATCGTTTCGATCGTTAAAGTAAGGCCGATAATTTTACTAAAACGTTCGCGAAAGTAAAGTGATACGATTTCTTACGATAGTTCGAGATGAAAAGTGAACACAGAAGAAACTATAATCGAAAGCTACGTAGGTATGCGTTGTGTTTCCTTCCTCTCTTCTTTTCTGATAGGCAGAAACGTCGATTATTTAATATTTAATTAAATTTCATCGCGGTACGAACAATCGTGTGTATATAAGTATATGTATATGTGTAACCAGGCTGAATGTGTAATCGAATGTTACGTTGCAAAGCATTTGATCTAGTACCACGTAGAAAGGAACATAGAATATTGTGAATCGTGAATTTTTTTTTTTTAGACGAGACAAGAATGAATAATACATCATTGCCAGGTTTAACGTTAAAAAAACGATTCACGTTAACGTAGCGTTCGTTCAATCCCGATAGATCGTCGGCCCGCATAACGCTATGACAAAGAAAGACATTGCAGGTTGAAAAAGGCTCCTTAAAAAAATAAAATTGCATTTAATGAAATAATTTAATAATATTAATAATAATATTAATAATAATAATAATTAATATACTTCACATAATAACTCTCGTTACCAGTAATTCTGCGTACCACTATATTTTACTATCGTTAGAACTTCTACAAATCCAAATACTTGTTTAAAAAAATGAATCCCATCGTAAGAATAGTAGTACGTAATTATTAATCAAAACTCATTTAATTAGTATTGAATATCATTTTTTGTACTTTTTTTTTGCCGATTGATTATTACTTTTTTTTCAATCAAGATGCACGTCACTCGCGCGTACACTGATCGATCGCGATATCTCCAGCACATATAGTATTAAACAATTTGATCTTTTTTTCTTTCATTCATTTAATATTGATTTTCCATCAGCTTGCTCGCGGTACGTCGAACGTAACACCTTGAAACTATTAACATTTTCTTTCAAATTTTTTCATAATGTCTTCTTAATGATTTTTTCCCCCTCTGTTATCTCGCTATATCAATCGAATAAATATAATTCTTTCCTAGTTAACGTGGCATGTACGGGCCAATACCGCGTCACGCACTATTATTATTTTTTTTTTCATTTCCACGATCCTAAAGCATACCAGGGATTAGGTACGTTACATCTGATCTAATGGTTGGTAGGATCGAAATACTACATCATTCTACAATCACCTTACCATTACTCGTAATAATTGACGACTTTGTTCTAAGGTGAGTTTTACGAATATCTCTCGAAATCAAACCGACTGGCCCTCCGTGACTTTTGAAAAGTCAGTCGAAATCGACCTAAGTTATTTTAACCGAAAGTCATTGCGGGCTATCGTTTAATGATCGCGATTAAATTCACCAATGTGTATGTTCGCATTAGGTATATTTTCTCTATATTATTGACTTAACAGCCTACCTATTTCGTGATTACAAATAGTATATATTCATAATCGAGAAAGAAATCTGCAATGAAATTATTAGTAATAGCTAATAATTAATATGTATTATTGGCAGAAACACTGTCTATTTAATCCTACCAACGATTAATGACTGAATGTGGAAAAATATAAAACTTAACTAAATGTACACAACTTTTGTTCTCCCCCACACACTCTTTCATCCTCGCCATGCATTCAATTAATCACACGCAATTTCTCGTTCGTTCATTTACACTCTATTTCTCTTTCTCTCTCTCTCTCTCACACGTTCTCTCACTTTCTTTCACTTATCTTCTGCGTAATATTTTTGTTTTGTTTCCAAATTTACATAAAGTACAAACTTATGAAAACCGGAAAAATGTAACACAATAGTCAGTGTAGCATTCTCGAAGTGTCGTGTAAGTATTTAACTAATTACATGGTCACACTTAGGTGTCCGTCGATTACACACAAGTAGTTATGCGTCATTTAATAAACTGTCTGTCTGCTGCCCGAACTCTCGGACAATGAAACAAGGGTTTCCCGTTGGAATGTCCCAACTGCACCACCGTTTTTCTTTTTTTTTATACTAATACACCGACTTGCTACTCGGTTTACCGTTTATTTTCTTTTTGTTTTTTTGTTTATTATCGTCATTATTATTTATCATTCTGTTATTGACTGACGTATATATTGATACGTGTTTTCTGCGGTACCGTCCAGCGCCAAACATTCATCCAAGTCCTGCCCGGTTTCAGTGGATTTATAATGAGCAGCAATTTGTAACATTATAAAGATTCCTCAAACGCAGCCATCAAATCACTTTGCATGTTCATGTCAATTTGCCCAGCCGCCTGAAACGATAAATATACCCAATTCTTCGCGTATTCGCCTTCGAGAAACTTTACGCGACTGATATATACAACTATATTCTTCTATATCTAACCGCGATCTACTATTTTTCATTTATTATCAATGAATCAAATTATATTTTACTATATCGTTACTTTGATTTTAGACATTTTCCTCAAATTATTTTTCCCCTATTTATACGAGTGAACGAGAAATATCTCTGATCCTAATTCAATATTTTTTTTAATAAATTGTTTTCGAAAAAAAAGAACAGTATATCATAAGTATATTATAACAAGTGTAACTACTACTTACCGCCTCGCGACGTCGACGTTCTTGTTCCCGTAGCCTCTGACGTTCCCTTTCGGCAGCGGTTTTATCTTGACTGGATGAATGACTCGGACTACTGCTATCGGTATCAACGATGGCTTTGACTTCCTCTGCCCTCGTCGTAGGCGTCATCACGTTCCCTTGCGGATCACCGACGGTTTTCCTCACTTTCTCCAACGCGTCCTCTTCTTCCCGTTCTCTTCTTCTTTCGTTCTCCTGCCGCAAACGTTCCCGTTCCGCCTGCTCCTTTTGTCTGCGCATTTCTTGTTGCTCTAACAACGCTCGTTGCTGTTCAATAAAAAGCAAACGTTAATCGTGTTCACTCAAAAGAGAAACAAAGTACAAGCAGATACAAGTTGAGGAACATTTTAGATATAGATATTAACACGTTGACTGCCGGGCGCATTTTACGTGATTACTTTGAGTATATATTTTATGTATAAATAGAAGTATTTTCAGATACTTTTATAACGCATTATTTTCTTCGCACTATTATAGTAACGATGGTAGTATCGAAAAATATCAAAGTATTGACATTTATGATAATTATGATTTTCTAGTGATCAATAGAAATTGCCCCGCCGGTCACCGGTGACCCCCATGGCAGTCAACGTGTTAACGTAGACTACGAAGCGACATTCGAGTGTTTGGTGGACTAACCCTGTCCTGCTTTTCTTTCGCCTGCTTTTTGAATGCCTGAAACGAATCACGGGCAGCACTTTTCATACTACTTCCGGCCGCAGATTGTGGACTCGACGCTTGTGCTAGGGACGACCACGACGAGGCGTTCTTCACGTTCTGCTCCACCGTCTATAGAAGTTTCAAACGCACAAGAATTTTAGTTATTATTTGCGAGAGAATTCATCGGGTCTCAAAGAAAAAATTCTAATTGGAATGAGAATTTCTAAATAATACTTGGAAATAAGAAATTTTAATTTTGCCTTTAAGCGTTCCAAAACCATAAACTAAACTAAATTATACGAAAGTATCACTCACCCATCCATAATGACGAACTGTTAGCAAATTGAAAAATGAAAATCCAATAGATACTTTCGTATAATTTAGTTTAGTTTCGGGTTTTGGATCGCTTAAAAGACCAAATTAAAATTCTTTATTTCGAAATATATATTTTAGCGATCGTTAAAATTACAATAATAAATTTCTAAATAATGACAGTACTTCCTCCCCAAGCACGATATACAGTCCAAAGTTTGTTTGAATGATTTAATACGGGATAATAGTTATTTGTACCTTGTTTTTAAAGGCTGATGCAAAGTTTGCTGCAGGATTTTTCGAATCAGGTGGGGTCATCTTCTTCTCGGGCATGAGCTGCGAACTCGAATGATTTCCCATCGGTGGCATTCCTAAAGCACTCATTTCTGCAAAAAGAGCTCCCGCTAGAGCAATGGTATTATATATCTGATTAGTAAGCAATTAATACGGTAGTCGGGGATAGTAAAATGTTATCTAGGACACACATACAGTTGAAAACGAAGCTGGTTACAAAGCTGTGACGAAAATGTTCAATGTTGTGCAATATTAGCAGTTAATTTACAGAAGAAAGTGATAATCTGTCTTCTCACTAATAGTACATTTATTCTTGAAATGATTTACTTAAAAAAAAGACATTAAAGCATTTTGCTGAACTTTCGAATTTTATCAGAAATATATAACAAACAAGCAATTAATTTGACAGCATCACACGAAGCAAAGTAGAGCTGCGTACTTTGAATAGAAGTCGACACATTGGACTTACCATCCATGGGCTTTTGTATCATTTGCGGTTGAGATATTGGCAATGGTTTCTCTTCCTTCTTTATAGGTAACTGGGCGATTTGCACCGGCATGGAGACAATAGGTAGAGGATCAAAAATCGAACCCATTCCTCCCATGTTTATACCCATGTTAAGCCCAGGGATGCCGTTATTGTTTAGCATATTAGGCGGAGAGGTCTCGCGCTTAATACTTGAAAATCCGTTGGAGTGCTGCTGGGACATCGCAGCGTTATGTGAATTTTGTATATTGGTCATTGGCGATGCAGTGTTCATCATGCTCTCCAATTGGTTGTGCATAGACATATGCGTTGCCATTCCTTGCTGTAAGTTCATGTTTAAATTCGCCATGTTTATGCTACCCAAGTTTAAGTTAGACGCCATGCTCGTCGGCATCATGTTCACTGGATTTTTTACGTCCGGCAGTAAGTTCAGATTAGTATTATTAGTTGTTGTATGAGGTGCTTGAATCATTGGTATGTGCGGTTCTTTCTTTATTGACAGTGTTTGTTCCAGCGACGTCTGCGTAGTAGGCACAGAAGCTGTACAAACAAATAATTAAGTATTATAAACTATAACAGATCTAACGTTGTTCAAAATGGTATGTTATAACTACACTGCAAATGTTTTTTTTGCAATTATTGCGTGTTCCGTAAGATCAATGGTGAACAGAACTTCTTAAATATTTATATAACACAATCCTGATGGTAAAATCTAACATAAGTGTCTAACGTAAGATATATACCTAGAGTATTATACGGTTGCAAAAGGTCTGACTGTTGAGTTAAACTCGTCCCATCTGTGGGTACAGGCGTGTTTGCATTTTGAAAGGAACTAGCGGATGTAGGTGGCTGCGGTGGCGGAGGCACAACCGGTGAAGCAACCATAGAGTTTGTGTTTGTAGGCGTAACACTTGGTGGTGGAGTTGGTACAGACACTGATGGGGTTGGTGGATTAGATGTAGTCGGTGGTGGTGGAGTAGGCTTTTTTACAGGAGCAGCCGTAGCCATAGCCGTAGGCCTGGATGGTTGAGCTGGCATAGATGCATGACTCGCTACAGGCATCCCTTGGCCAGCTGTAACTGCTGCTACTGCCACGGACTGTTGACTGTTGGCACCTAATAGAGTTATTAACATCAAAATTATTTTAACAACTTATTTTAACAGTTAATGTATACTATTGTTACAGTAATAGAGATGCTTGCGACTCTTTATACATATCTTCATTCGTTGCACTCTTATATTGGATGAAATTTAACTGAAATTGAGTTAATTTGAAACGTAGCATATTCGTAATACAAGTATTTGTACTTTTGGTAAAGTATAATAATGATAAGATAGAAATTTTAGATCAGAAAGACTGGAGTGTAATGCAAATATAATTTTCTTCATTTCTTTTTTTTTGTTCTTACTGCTGGTTGCAGATCTGAAACAGCTGTGGACTTTACACACCTTGTTCAGAAGGAATATTGCTAGGTTGAGTTACAGCTGGCTTTGCTATTGGTCCCGTAGAATTTGCTGGTGGTTGACTGTTCATTAAAAGACCTCCAGTATGATTCAGTGAAGGTGCCTAAAGAGTGTATCATTATTTAATACCTAGCACATGAAGAAAATTACACCATATACATCCGACAGTATGCTTGTGCCACTTTTAGACTAAATTGACAAATCGTTGTCACAGAAATGACAACGTATATACATAATTGATAGAATCTTATCATGTATCACATCAGTGAGCATAAGATAATCACAGTTACTACTGTGTAATATGTATATCATCCTGCAATGTTGCAGTAGTGCAGATTTTATTAAGTGGCTCTCCAAGAAAATATTGTCTTACCGGTGCAACAGTGGTTGTTGTTGTCGGTGGTCCAGTATTTGGTGCGCTCTTCTTTGTTTTCTTTCTTGGAGGACGATTGGTAGAGTTTCCTGTAAGTTAATGTAATGTGCATCTAAAAGTGACTATGTGCAATCAACCATTCTGTCTTTACAAGAGACAGTACGATGGAGATCTAGTGAAATGCAGTGTGCAGAGGATACCAGCCATAAGTGTTGTGTTCGCCAAGTAAAAAATGCAAAATAAACATTAAATACATTATAAACAAAATTAAAAAACTTCGAGCATATATTTTCTAATAGATTTTATTCATATGCTTATATTATAATTGTATCACTGTGTACAACAATGTTAATTTAAATATCTCAATTGTATGCTTTTTTTATGGACTTTCATCTTAATGATTTTTTTTATATTAAAAAATTTTAATGCGCAGAACAATTTTTCTTTTCTCTCATTCTACATAAAGTTAATTGTATTCAATTCATTTATGAATAATTGCGTAGGCATATATATATATCTATGTATACGTCTATATATGTATATATATATATATATATGTATACACATCATAAATACATACATACATAACACGCGCGCGCACACACGCACACACACTCACGCTCCACGCGCTGCGAAACTATAACACATACATATATAATCGACATATGTATGTATGTATGTATATATATATATGTATGTGAGAGCACGCGCCTATCCTCTCCGTTAGGATAATAATAATAATAATAATGATTATTACAATTAATAATCGTGACGGTGGCGAAGATGATGATTACAAAATGTTGACTACAAAAATCATCAAACTGCCATTTTGCTTCTCATAGTGTAATGTAATATAATATAATTAATGTAATATAATAATAGAATTAATGTAAATAAAAGAGTCACGTAAATGGTACAATATGGGCTCAACTTAAACATGAATGATACAGGAGTGACACACTCATACAAGTAGTTCTTTTTTTTCTTCTTTTAACATAAATCCAAGTCGCAGTTAGCACAACATTGAGATCGGTGGCAAGAGACTCCTGCTCGATGTTCTCGCGATACTGACCCACGTCAGTTACAAACAGTGATCGTAAAGTCTGATATTCGTCGTAGAGTTTTATCTAATAATGGTAGATTATTCATGCCCGTAAAGAAATGATATTCATCAAATGGAATGATTGGTAATCGAGTAAAATTGGTTAAACATATAAATACAAGACAAAGACAGTTGCACAGGGAAGTAGTAATGCAGAGCTTACAAAAAAAAAGAAAAGAATGAAACAACGAGTAGGAGTTCCAGCGTATCTTAATTTATATAATATAGTTAACTGGACCACCAAATGAGCCAACCCCGACTCCAAACGACCTCAAAGAATCAATTTTTTGTTGTTTACCTCATTTATTTGCCTTTGTGTATGCACTTAAAAATTATAGCTATTATTAATATTTTTATGATATATTAGTTTTCACTATGTACAAAACGCGTGTTACTGTTGCTATCAATTCGTGATACGCACAAGACAGATGGAACGTACATGCGACTTTGGAGAGAAAAGATAATCAGTGGTATTAAATAAAGGGGTGCCTCCAAGCAATAATAAAATTATCAAGTTCGTTAGATCTGCTTTTGCGTATAACGATCTATAAGGAAGAGTGAGTTCCAGTCTGGGTAAAATTGCGAAAAAATTTAGACGCGTGCTTGCATATGGAGTAAATGCTACAAAAATTTTGGAAGGCAATATATTAATATAATTACAAAATGCCCTATACCTCGTGTTACAAGCTAATGGTGATTGTATTTTAATAGATGCATAGTTTCTATCTAATTCAGCACACGCCGTCAATTTGATCTCACATATTCTAACTAATTATTCGGATTTCTCTATCCACTTTCAATATTTCGGGAAACATAAAATGATAGGATATTATTATTCTGTCCAACATTTTGTATCTACGTTAATACTTATAATTTTTTTTTCTTCTTAGAAATCGACGAACACTTTTTTTCTGACCAATCATCGTGGTTTGTTTCGATAAAGTTAATAATTAATAATTAGTAATTAATTTCTCTACTTTATTTTTGTTTTGCCGGAACAGTAAGTACGCTGCTGAGTGTACGATTAATGATACTATTTAATTGTACTCGAGTGCAAGTTCGATCACCCTTTTGTGTTCAGTTATGCAACATCTTGAATTGAAAGGTGCTCTCAGAAGCACCTTATAATCTTATATCGGTTACGTCCATAACTTCTTATGTATATACTTTGCTATATATAAGAACTAAATTTACATGATATTTCAACAAAAAACGCTATCATGGAGCAGACATTTACACATAGAAATATAAAAACAAAATATCACTAAAATTAACCCTCGTTCAAACTTGTATAAAAGGTTTTTCTAAAAATGTTTTAATAGGACGGGTTAAAAAATAATATTAATATTTCAGAAACTGTCACAACGCGAATACTTTAAATTGGTAGTATATACTACTATGCATATTTCCAGACTGTATTGCGATAGAAAATCAAATTCATTTTCGACACGAATAACTAGTATTTTGTATAGCAAGGTATGTAAAACCACACCAATCTTCATAATTAATTATTATCATTGACATAATGATATCAATTCTAACAAAATGAAAGTAGTAATGCTTCAAGCTTCTGTTCGGATAACTTCAGTTATGAAAAAAGTGACAATGGATACCGATGAAGAACTAGTGGTAAATAGAATAATGAAACGACGATTAGCAAAGCTTAGCGGAGTGCAAACAATGTGTTTGGAGGCTAGGGTGCCTTGTTCGTATCGTAGACCATTTCCTTAACCTGCTCCCGTTCCTGTGTTTTTCTACCGTTCCCTTATCTTTTCTTTCCTTTCCTTTCTTTACTACGATCAATGTTTGTCCTTTTCTGTCCGTGTCATTCGTACACTCCCCTTGCCTTTCTCTTTCACTGATATGTTAACATAAACCTTGTATGCTCAAAGTCACTAATCTTAGAAAAAATAAATGGAATTTGTTGACTGTATCACATACCATCTCCTCTCCGCATAGTTTAGTTCTGCTTTGTAACTAATTCACTTAAGTTCACACGCTTAGAGGAAGATTTCAGATTCTGGTTGAATTTTATCATCTCGTATAAACAATGTGGTACAATATCATACCAAATCTTGCTTATGAGACGATGGAGCTTAATAATTGACTTTTCAAAGGAAGCACCATTTCTTTGGCTTTATTAAAATAAACCTAATTTAGAAATGGAAACAACAATATGAGGTAATATCAGGTATGAGCTTCTTAAGAAGTATATTGTAATTCTGGAATTGTTTGCGGAGACGGTAATAACACGAGAGTGTATTTAATTAAACATTGATAATTTAACGCGAAAGCTGTGAATTGTATTAGCCATAGAATGCGCTGACTTGCAAATCCAGCCACCAATACACATTGTCTGCATTTGTTTCCCGTGTGTATCATAATATCACTGCCTAATTTGTTCCTCTCAAGTATCAATCGATAAGTCCACACAGTCTAGTCTGTGGAAACCGAATATAAAGTGTTCAGGAGCCTAAACACAGTTCTCACGTCACCCAGGTAATATAAGTGTGTAATACCCACTTTGTTTAATGACGCTTGTTAACATTATCATCACTGTACTATATTCTGAGAAATGATACGACATGAATGAATCAATGCGAGGAAACAAACTTAATGATTCAGAAAACACAGTGATACAAGTAATGCTCTGCTTATTGATTAATGTAAATAAATATTAAGTTTGTAAGAGTTAATATATATTGCATGATGTTGCTTGGGTTACGTAGGGCAATATAATCGTCAGGAAAAGCTACAATATGTATAATCCAAGGTACTAATATTTGACACTACAGTCCTTGTTATGTTGTATCTTTGTATACTGTGTACGTAGTATACTTTGTACACTATGTACATTTGTACAACTTCTCTACATTAGGTGCTGGTTTTACTATTTTTTGTTTTGTGCTTTCATATCTCTGATCAGTTTCAAAAGGAACGCTTCTTCCACAGATATGTGCAGAACCGAATAAGAGACTGCAGTGAAAAACTCAGTAGCCTTGAATAGCAAACTATATTTGACTTTCGAGCAACAGAATGTATTGTCAACACCGACAGGGCAAGAGAAAATATAAGTAATCATTTTTAATCAATAATATAATTCGTGAAACAAGCTGGCATGGCATATGGTATCCTCTAAACACAGTCTGCACTCCACTAGCTCACCTTTGTTCTTACCATTGCATATTGTCTTGTAAATTAAATAAAAATTCTTTAAATGTGTCAAGTTTCAACTTTCATACCCGATGACATTTTTAGAGATAACTTTGGTTAAAAAAGTATATATGGATTTACGTAGATCTATGACAGTTATTCTCCATCATTAATATGAATTTTCACAATGAAACTTGACACCACATTCGTACTTGCATTAATATAACGCAGCACTTAAGCTACACGAATAACGCCGTCCTAATAAATACAATAATTAATAAGCAAGATTTAGCAGCTTAAGAAGATATTTGCGATGCATTTGTGCAGTCAAAACCCCCATTTGAAATATGCCTTTTATATCTACTTTGTAACTTCGTCATTGCATATGTTGCATTAGTATTAATGCACCGGTATTTTCGATTGTTTCAATTGCCAATACAAAATTGGTTAGGCACAGAGTTCATTAACATTTTCCTTGAATTTAAAGTCATCACCAGATCATGAGGTATTTATCAACATTGTACAAACATACCTGCCTATAGTTAATGTTCCAATATGTTAATATCTTTTGATCATTTTCACAGTATATCAATATAATTTTTAAAAATAATATATAACTAAACAAATTTCTGCACATAGAATATAAATTATTAATATCTATGTGTAGAGAAAACTACATAGTAGCCAGAAACTAGTAAAAACTTTTAATAGTCTGACGACAAATATATTAATGATAATTTTGTAACAATCGTGAAAATACATAGGATAAAAATACATGCATGAAACAATTACATTCCTTCTACATGATGAAGATAAACTTAAAAATTTATCTTTTTTTCAATGTACAATAAACAGCAGCATGAAATGGTGAACAACTTCATTTCAAATAGCTAGAAGATTCACGTCTATGATTTTTTCATTATTTTGTTTAAAATGACAGCTTCCTGTCGTTTCAGAATCAATAATTGTACACAAAGAATCCATGAATATAGAATCGAATTCATATACTACTATAAATGTAGAAATGTCTACCTTATAGACTATGCTGTCACATTTCACAAAGGAAATGAACCTTTTTTTAAAAAATTGAATCGATGTTCAGTGCTTTGTCGAGTGTCTATAAATGTATTGTCTTGATAATGTTTTAGGGCATAAACGTGAATAGAAATCTGTGCTTTGTGAAATTACTAGGTAACGAATTTGACGAAAAATGCCGACTAAGAATGTTGATTCCCCAGAAAGATAAACAGTCGCAAATAACCCCATAATTTTAAATCTCACAGAAGAATTAGTTCATATTTTCATGAAAACTACTTATGTATAAGTAGTTCATTGTTCCCAAGTAAGGGTCTAATAATAGCAACAGTTACATGAGGTTCATATCTAACCTGCTTCACTGTCGCTTGAATCACTGGAGCTCGAAGAAAGTGAACTACTGCTGGAGTCACTATCACTGCTACTACTGCTTGATGCTGACAATCGTGAAGGCCCACTGGCTCCTCCAGTTCCGACTACATCGACAGATTTACTACTGTCTTCTGTAAACAGCAATCACAAACAATTTAATTACATTATACTCTCACTCTCTGTCTCTCTGAACTATATAGCGTTTTATTGAATTCTTTTTAATAAAATCCAAATGTTGGTATACTAACCTTTCTTAGCAGTTTTCTTGACATTGCCTAACTGCCCTGTGACATCCTGTAACCTCTTCTCGAGCTCCTGTTTCTTCTCTGCTATTTGTTCATCCTTTGATTTCCCACTAACCTTTTTATCTGTGAAACAAGGCAAAAACTATTTAGTACACGAACATGTATAACATGTAAACTGATTGAAAATTTGCAACAATTGTAAAAGAATAATTCGAACAATTTGCTCGTAATTCTCGATACTATAACATTAAAGAATCAGGGCAACTTGTAGTTAGTAGCTCGTATAAATTAGTGTCATGACGTACATACAGTATAATTCATAAGTTACCGGACACTTCATCATTCCAATCAAAACGATTATTTTTGTATATTTACCTCTTTTGCGAACATATTCAATTAATAAGTGCCAATTTAATATTATATTAATGACCCTGTAGATCATTTCGTACCCTCAAACTGTTAACGTTCTAAATTTCCTTAATGTAAGGTCATTTACGGCCTAAAGTGTGTATGTATGTCATGGTATTAAAAGCGTGTACATCCCCACTAATATTAAGCCCCCACATATACAGGTCATGGTCCACGCACGTGAGACTAGAAAGCATGGGTCACGCCCCGCGTGAACCACACAGGCGTGAAAGAAACTCGGAGCGTGAGTACACGCAAACGCAATAACGCTCCACGCGCCTAAAGCTGTGTTTAGACGGAATGTGGGCCACGCGCGTGTGGCGAGAAAGCGTGGGCCACACCCGGTATAAACAGCGGAGGTGTAAAAGAAGCTTGAACCGCGAACAGATGGGTATTAGTCACGCTTGGCGCGTGTTCGAATCGCACATTTGATTTTAAGTTAGACATCAGGATATTGTCTTAGAACGTTGTTACCTCTGCTGTGTGTTAGCGAGTTTTGCGAGTAGAATTGTTCACATGCTATGCAAACGAGTTTGCACTATGCATGAGAATCGTGAAACAATCGATAGTTATTTGACAATTAACTGACCCCATTTTTATAAATGAAACGAATATCGCGTAAAATGTTCTCATTTTTAGTCCGAATGGTATAAAATACTTTTTCAATAGTAAGTAGTGGAACTTGTATGTCCTAATTATTTGAAAAAATGAATTAAAATATAAAAACATGCTTATAAATATAAACTGTAACGAATTCCATTCACGAACGTGAATTCGGGACCATCTGCCCCACACGTTTTGATAATAGAGAGCAACACTTATTTAAATCACGAGAACAAGGTAGTGAACAATTCTATGTAATATGTACAGTTTGCGGCAGGTTCCTGACGTTAGAATGGAATTTACAGTGAAGCTTACGTGGTTTTTTTCTGAGGCATTGTCCAACGTAGTACTCTAATTCCCTCAGAGTGGATGGTTTTAATGTTTCAAAGTCAATCTCAATTTCATCCGGATTGGAATCCCTCAACGAAGGCTCTCGAGATTGTATTATGTGCACAACTCGACCTAACTTATCACCTGTAACATAAAAGCAGAAACAATGACGTTAATCAAATATAATGAAATACGAACACTGGTAATTCTCTTATATGGGATTTGAATCCTTCTACTATCGCATTAAATTACGTAACTTTTTTCACAGTGCAAGCTACGGATCGAATAATCAAACTCACCAGGTAGTTTGTTGATGTCCAAGCTAAGTTGTCTCTTCTCATCGTAAGACATGGGTTTCGCAGTATCCTCGTCCTCCGAATAATATGTGGGAGGAGGCGGTTGACTGCTGGCATTCTTCTTCTTGTTTCCAGTGGACCTGCTGTTTGCCTTGGGCCTCTTGTTCGCAGTACTTGCCGTCGCAGCTTTTCCAGGTCCCCTTCCTTTCCCCTTTGGCTTGGCGTTCGCCGCCGTCGGTAGGTGATGGCTCATACTTCCTGCTGTATGAGTTTTATTAGGTCCTACTGCTATAGCTGGGTGATGGAGATCACCGCCCATACCACCAGGCATCTTTAAATCACCTGCCCCCATTGCAACACTAGCTATACTAGCACCAACACTGTCAGAGACACTGGGGATTCCACCACTTGGTTTCATTAGTTCTTTCATGGCACCAGTGTGACTGGCAACAAGGCTACTACTCTTATTGCTCATTGGCTTTGATTTTGGCTTATCTGGTTTCTTCTTTTTACTCTTCTTCTTACCGCTCTCTTCCACTAATTTCCTCATCTGCTCCTGCATAGCTTTCAACTATAAACGAAGTCAATTATTATATTTTTTCACTAGTGAGAGACGAAGTAAATATAATAAAATGTGAATTTAATTATAATGTACCTCTTGTTGCAAAGCAACTAATTTTTGGGTACGTTCTTCCTCAGAATCGTCGCTCTCGGAAGAACTTTCAGATCCCGAGCTACTGGCACTACTACTGCTACCTTTCATGCCCACCATACCTCCCATTGGTTCATCCGGAATTTTTGCATACCTATTGGAGTAATGTAGCTTTCATATCGTGTAAAAACGAATAAAGCAAGGAATTATTTTCGTTTTAATATTCAAATATGCAAACCTCATTTCAAATACATCTTGAAGTTTCCTAGCCATTGCAACAACGTCGTGGTCAGGAGGATTATACTTGTAACAATTAGTAAATATAAGTCGCACGTCACTAGCAAACTCTTGTGCCGTTTTATATTCACGGTTGTCCATTTTCGTCTGAAATAAATGATAATCATATTGTGTATACGTACTAATAGACACATATCATACCGATTTGTCTTTTTAAGTGTCGTAATACGCAATATTATGATACACAATAAGTCATCATAAGTATATTTAAAACGTGAAAAAGTATATTACCTTCACGGTACCAAGATCCATCGGTTTCTTGATAATGTCGTGGTAATCATGAAGACCTAAGAGTTCTGCATCGACGGGCTTATAGAAGGGCCATGCATAACCCTATATATTTTCAAGAAAAAATGTATAGTAATAGGTTTGATAACAATTCTGCTACATTGACACAAAACGTGCAGCAATTACCGAATGTTTCTTTGAGAACAATTCCTTCAGGATCTCATTGCAGGATTTTAGAGCTTCTGACAGTTTCTCTTTCGACTTGCCAGTAGTGTGTTGAGGCTGCAAAATAATACACTTGTCAAAGAAGGAGATAAGAACGACAGACGTATGTTTTAATAAATTTCTCAAGTGTATTTCTGAACCCGTTGCCATCTAATCACTAGCCACACTTATGAATGACTCTTTACATAGTCAACATTGGAGCGCATAGCCGTTAAAAATATCGTAAAGCAACGGGTTAAGTACAAAAAAAAACTGGCATCTTTACAAAAGCATCTGATAGAAGTACTTTTTTTTGTGTTTTATTCTAATCTACACTGAAAGCTAGATAAAAAGAAGATATACAAAGAAAAGTATAAACATAAGAAGATTTATGTGATATGTTCTCCCATTAATGAGAAACTTAGGTCAAGAAAACAAAATAATTCGATTCGATAGAAATGATAAGACAACACAAATGAAAGGAAGGAGCATGAAGGAGTAGTAATAAATGTACCTGTTGGGCCATTGCCCCAATCAGGGGCATGTTGGCCTGGTGGAATGGCACTAAGCCGTCTTCCGCTTGCCTCGTTGGCTGAAACAGCCATGTTATGAACTCTTTGTTAATGCATTAATGGATGATACGATTATAACATGCAAGGCATAAGCGTATTTAAACATATATGATGATTTCGCTATTAAACAAAATCTTTCAAAATTCAGCACTTCACAAGTCACATTGAATGTTTAACATTATTAGAAATTTATTCTTATAGAACAAAGTGTTCAATATAACGTTGACTTAAAGCATTATGTTCCATCATGACGTTTTCATTATGTCGAATTTTTAGATTAGGTAAATTGGTTTATCGAAACGGCGCAAATGAGTGGTGATACACACTTGCACATTCAATATGATAACCGTACGAGAACACACATAGGAATGCCTTAATAATTCAGAAAAGACATGATGCACAGGTTATTTATCAGATAAGAGAGAATAATTTTTACCTTCTTAATTTGTCTGCCAGACTCTCGTCTTGTAGGTATTTTAGCATTTTTAGAATCCAATGGTGCATATAGAGGTTCAAACGAATTCGCGGTAGGAGTTGTAGTATCAGCCTTTCTCTTAACTCCCTTTTTAAGTTTCGCAGGCTGTGATGGGGGCATTACAGTGGGTGCGGTGGGAACTTGTGGAGGAGGGGGCATAGCCGAAGCTGCTTGTGGATCCATTGCTGGTTGTGCATGATACCCGGTAGTTGGAGGGACCACTTGTTGAGGCAGAGAGTTATGAGTAGCCATAGGTGTGACACCCATACTTGGTGGAGGAGCAATAGTAGTTGTATTCGTACTCCCAGGTACAGATGCAGGTGCTTGAGTGCCCAGAGGAGGCATAGGTATGACGCCTGTTGTACCAGCGGAAGTAGCTGAAGGTGTCAGACTATTTGGTACACTCGAAGTAACTGCAGCTGCACTCGAAGGTCGACCTCGACCAGTGCCACTTGCAGCCCCTGGTACTCCACCAACTGGCGGTCCAACTCTGCTAGCTTTTTTGCCTTTGGGTCCCTTTGGAACAGGCGGATCGAGTTCCACCTCTTCCTTTGGCATTTGTGCAACCTAATAAGATTGTTCAACATTGTTCATCTTGTCTAATCTTATCATTATAACATCCATGAATGTGTTTGGTAAAGGCAGTACCTTTGTAAGAAACAATTTTTCGAGAGCTTGCGCCATAACCACAACATCTTCCCCAGGTTTGTTGTAAACATAGCAATTGGTGAACATTGTATTGAAATCTTGAATACATTCTTTCCCACTCCAATAGTATGTATTTTCCAATCTCTTTTTGATTGTGCCCAGATCCATTGGTTGTTTGATAATTTTGTGGTAGTCCTATTAAAATAATTTATAAATTGAAAGTAAATGATACTGTACATAAAAGTTATCATGTCATCATGAAAATATGTAATTTTCTTAATATATTACATAATATGCCATTGCTGTTTAAATAGCTAAAGGAAGGACTATATAATATCTATCATTAACTAAAATAATGGACAAAAATCTGCTACTTTCTGACTTATGCAAATTTCATAACGTGAGTGAATTACACCAACAATATTTACATTTTTCAAGTATTAAGGTATTAACATACTGGCAAATTGAGCTTTTTGGCGTCGACAGGTTGCTGAAAGGGCCACGCAAATTGATGTTTCCATACTGGCTTAAGCACGCCTTTTTGCAGGAATTGTAGTTGATTGGTAACACGCCCTGGGCGATTTGGTGGTGGTACGACAGGTGGTTGAACTACACCATTCACCGGTTCCACGGGTGGTTCATCACGTGGTGGTGGTTCCTTTGCAGGAGTTGCAGGTGTAGCTGACGTCTTACCAGGCGCACTTGTCTGCATTGTACATTTTTAATTTGTACATTTTGTGTAAATATAATCTTGTTTTGTTAGTTAACCTATTGCTACAACTGTTACATAATAATAAATAAGATTAAATTTTTTGTTTGCAAAGCATAAAGTCAAATTACTTTCCTTTATATCAGATAGCAATGGAAATTACACATAATACAGTTATATAAATGACATGCTACAAATGTTACTACTTTATATTAGACAATTGATTTGTGAAAGCAAGAATAACCATTGATTATTTTAAAAGAATGCCTGAAAGGTTTAATTGCAGATAATTAAGAATAGGATTGAAAGAATGAATTTATTGGCATCAGGTTTGCCACACTTTATTACACAAGTACTATGTATAAAATTATACTACAATAGTACAACATAGACCATACCGTAATTAAATATCATGGAACTTTATACAATTAAAGGCAAAGACAGAATATGATTTTGTGAAGTCTTGCTCCACAAAGTACATGCATAATAAAACTGAAAAAAGAACCCATTCATGCAATGAGCGAATTAGGCTGCTAAATATTTAAATTCCATAACCACAGACAAGCAATTTAGAATTTTGTTTAACAAATTTCTAATAGAGAATGTAATAAAAGTACATATAGAAGTATTTCCAACTGAAACATAATGGCAATTGTAAGTCATTTCATATAAGTCATGCATTTAAAAAAAAGACAAATAAAATAAATGATATGTTCAAGGTAAAATATTTTTCATAATTCTTTGTTACTTGAGATTATGAAAGATAAATAACATATTTGTACCTTGTATGAAATGACTTTTAAACTTTTAAAAAAATTAACAGTCCAAATATTTTGCACCAAATATGTATCAAATACAAAACTGAGCAAAAAGTATCCTGCTTCATCAATATTTTTAATTGTGTTAGTTTACTGTTTTATGTAATACATCAAGCTGATATATATTCAATTTTTAATTTTTATGTCAAAGCTAAGTTACAAATTGCTCTGGGTGGCAACTGCCAATTTATATTTCAACAATGCATATCCTAGTTGAAACAATAATCAACAAGGATCCTCACCTTCGGTATATTACACAGCCTTTCTCGCTCCTCCACATCTAACTGTAATTCATACATACCATTCAATCAAACAGCGCTCAGTTTCAGTACATAAACAAAAAAATTGTGCTCAATGTAATACCAGGAGTAAGGACATTCACAATAGTAAAGTTTTGAGAATTGCTTGTTTTCAAACAGTGTCAATAGTATAGAGGTAGGTAATGAACACAGATAATATTACTCAGCATTGAGAGAAAAGTGTATAATGGAAACTATACAAGAGAATGTACATTTCACGTTTTTGTTCTTTTTTTCCCTAAATTAAAAATATATGTCTCTACATGCTGTATAATATATATTTTGTCTACATGGGACTCATACACAGGAAATATACATTGTGAAAACCTATACAGCTTTATATATAGCGTTAGTAGATTAAGAAGCAAGCTGCATCTGGGACTATGGTATTCTAAAGCTGAGTCTGATTTGTTACTTACCGAATTATTTTGCGAGATAGTGTCCACCTGCTGCATCTTGGCCTCGTTTCTGAAACAGAAAGAAACAAGAGTATGAGAAGATTTCATGGTGGAATACAAAGAACAATATGCGATTCCAGTCACTATAAATTTTTGTACCACGCTTTTTAGACATTCAAACATTTAATGTCGCAAACACTTCAGTTATGTGAACTCACTTACGCATAACCTATCTTATTTCAATAGTATGTAAACTCATATTGTATTCTACAATACTTTTTAGAGAACAGTATATTCACATCCTTCTTGTGTAATCGCAGATTAGTGTACATAAGAGACACCAAACTCCAAGTGATGTAATGAAAATTTGCTTATGCATTTCATTAAATAATTAGATATATTTTATAATATAAGGCTCATCGAGTCCACGATAATGAGCTTCACCTACCTTTCCGACATATATGGTACATAAATGCTATGCAGCAGGTAACTGCCTTACGTTGATGCTTGACGCTATGAGGCTTCATCAACAATTGAGATGGCAAGGATATATTCTGAATTGAGCATGGTAGCTCACTAATTGCTTGCCGAGATGATTGCGCTGCAACCAGGGAGATTGGTGCCGTGGAGGCATAACACTACTCAAGCCTACCGAATGGTAGTACTTTGAATGTCAGCCCTGTACACTGCTGTGAGACTCCGTACCTCCAGCCAAGACTCGCGACATTAGCAACATCTGGATAACATAACAACAGGACCCCGTATTGTAACAACCCCAAAATTGTTTTATCGCTTTAGAGCAAGTTAAACATTGATTTATTCTCAAATTACGGATATGTGTGTGTACATTATTTAACGTATCATGCAGAACTGAATCTATACGATACATGCTTGACAAACAAAAATTATTTCTTATTACTTTGCTTTTACACAAATTATGATGATTATTAATATTAAACCTAAATATACGTTCAAATTGCTCCTTTAAATTCTCTTTTTGGATAAACTTTTTATATAAATTTTATAAACAAGAACTACAATTTATAACATATCTATAGAGCATAAGGTATAATGCATGTATCAAAGGGAAGTATCTTTACCAATATTGAGGTACACATGAATAATGTTATTTTCTAAATCACAAAACGAACGAACCAAATCTTTGCACTGCCCATACAAAATACATCATAACAGAAGCAAATAAATTGTCATTTTTATAGCCCTTTATTCAGCATTGCATTTATTCATGTTAATGTATATAATGTAACATCATTATTGTGCGATAGCCTGAGAAAACTTCCAAAAAGTCAAAATATGCCTAAGTCTTAGTTCTATGTCCACAATTTGCTTTCTACAAAAAGAATGGTATATACCCATAAGGTATAAAATTACAAAGCTAGGAACGATCTATTAAAAACATATATATACAATCGTGTGGTGACCTACAACTTTCCAGCATTCTACTCATTTACTACACAGACATTGTGGTGTTATCAAACAAGAGATTTAAGGTCTAAAGTTAAGTAGCAAAAGAACAAAGAGTTTCATTTACAATGAAATCACGAAATGGCAAGAAGATGCATACAAATAATGTGTGCGAGTACGAAAAGTTTTAAGAAACAGGACGGATCAATCAATCGGGATCAATGCGTCTAAAGTGTAAGACTTTTGTCGCACAGGTACTGTTTGGAACTGGTACAAGAATCACTGTGCGTACCCTGTTCATCCAAGACCAGTGTAAGCCAAAATGGAAAGTTTGACAAAAGTAGCACAAATAACTGGTGCACTGGTATAGAAAGTGAGCTGACTATTAAAATACAAAATTGACAATACACAGGATAAAAACGATGCCGCGGATGAGCACAAGATTTCGGCCATGGGAAGCGAGAGCTTCTACCGTGGTGAAGAGGAGCATTGCCAGAACAATCCATGCCGCGAAGACGTTCTATTCGTGGAGGTCCGAGTATCAAGGGCAGAGATAAGAGATCGCGGGTCAAACAGGTGCTTGGTGGTTAAAGTGTAGGGAAAGGAGAAAGGTGAGATCCACGAGAGATGTGAGATGGGAGAGAAATAAACGCGGTAGATGCGGGAGTGGAAAGAGGAGGAGGACGACAAGTAGGAGAGGATGGCGAGGGGAAGGGTAGCAAACCCGCGCCCAGCCGATGCACCCAGCCGACGCACAACAAACACGAGCAAGCCGCCGTGTGAGAATCCAGCCGAGCGCTCGACTGCTACCGAATTCGCGATCTTTCTCACACCGGGCAATTCTGCCGCGCGCGAAATACCCCGGGCGCCTTTTCGCTCACTCAATTTGGCGTAGGTTTCAACATGGCGGTATGGCCGCTCGGGAAAGAAAGCTCCCAAGGGCCCGCCGCTACAGCCGCCACTTACGCATCACCACGGCACACACCACGCGCTATACTTATCACGAACCGAACCCATGAAGTTCAAGATTACTCGTAGTCACTTACCTGATCAATGGAAGTCCACTTTCCACAGGAATTCTATCGAAAAACACTACCACTACGTCTCGGACACTCGCACTACGCTTTCTCCCTGCTCGCTAGTTTGGTTGGTCGGTGTTATGGCCGCCGCCGAGTGTGCCCCACCGTATCACTCACTCACTCTCACTCGTGCGAGCGCGAGCGCTCGGTTCGCATACGCGACAAACGCGGACGCGGCCTGACCAACTAGTTACACACTTACGAAGAAGGACGTGGATCTCTTGCACTAATATCGTATCAGTGCCCCGTGCCGAGCTCCGCCGACATTTTCCTGGAGTCTCGTACAATCGGATGGCATTCCGTGCCCATGACGATCTCGGATCTAGAAACTAACGATCGCAGCACCAACAATGGCTACGCATTCTTCCGCGACGTACCGAATGGTCCTATTCCGTTGTTCCTCGAGCACGACCTGTCTCTCCATTCCCCTCGACACTCCGCCAACACGAACTTAAACGAATTAACCCGAACGATCTGCCGCCAATTTTCAAACGATTTATTTCAATCGTTCGACAATTTTTATTTTTCCAAATATTCTATAATAAATATCTTTCTCAAAGTCGAGCTATTTATTCGTGAAACTTTGCTTCTACGATTCTATAAAATAATCTAGTAAGACTAAGGTTTATCGAACGTTCTTAATGATTTTATGAAATTTACTTTCATAGTACGCCTTCTACGTGTCCGTTGTAGATATTGGACACTGCGAATTCACGTGAGACGCTACTTTGTCCTGCAAAGAATGATTTAACTAGAATCATACGTAATATTATATTATGAAGGATATAGGTAGTGGAGGACATATATAATAATTAAACATCTTTATTCATAGAATAAGATTACACTTTATTAACCAATCCAAAAATTAATGGTTAATTTCCATCGTTCCATGTTCACCCATAATGCATTTTTAGATTTTTCGAATTAATGATTTATTAATAAAAACGTTGATATTTATGTACTATTAAGAAACAAAATAACATTTGCAAATGTATACAGTTATTACATTTCTTATTTGAAATAAGATGTTAAGACGTATTAATCGCCGCGCAAGTATCGGTTCAATTCCACGATTCTACAACTACCTGCAATGCATTTCGGGATATAGGCGCAAAATCCATAATTATGTTATTCTTTCATCATACGCTCGGAAGTGGTTAAACAACCTTAGTAGAAATAAGATAATAATTTAGAGGATAGATAACACGTGGGGAACTTTACGCGTGGCTCAAGTGATATTCCATTATGACGTGTACGTAGTCATCGTCATAGCGAGTTCCGTTACACGTCAAAGATGGCGGTTGATACACGAACAATTGACCTTTGCATAACAAATCACGATATGTCTTTAACGAATAAAAAAACCTTTGCGAGACCGTAGAAATATAATTTTTTTAAATTCGACGATTTGCACATTCATAATAGGTTATGATAAATTAACACGAAATGCATCAATGCCACGACATACTTGCTGACGCATTGACAGATACGGTAAACTCGTGACATGGACTACGGTAGTCAATATGGCAAATTCATGAATTTATCACTGATATCACTATTAGTATAACCATTTAAAAAGGCACGATCTAAAACGAGTATTGATTCAATTGAATTCTGAATCCGTAAAGGACTATCTTCGCATACGCTGACGTAACAACAGTACGCTGCAGCACAAAATGGCGTCTATTCGATGAACATAGAATCACTTTTCAACAGCGTCTACCACGTTATTAACAACTCCCACTACAAAGTCAGGCATCGAACCACAGAGATTGTTACTTTCAGACTCGAAAAACTAACGGAACGTGCTCCTCTGCACAGCAGTTTTTACAGAGATTACAACGCTTTACGTATACTTGACATTAGCAACCATATCTGTTTGATGACGTAACGAAATACGAAAGTCAAAAAAGAAACTAGGCATTGACGACGCGGTGTCGCCCGCTACACGTAGCATCCTTCCGGCCGCCATAACCGTTATCGCGTTCTACGCAACGATTGGTGTACGTTTGTAGCGTCTACGTAGCGAACCAATAGTTTGAAAAGCGATATTGATGAGTCATCGTGTTTAGGATTCTCCACCACGAGGATTGCGCAAGAATCTTTTAATCTTTCTCATCTTTCTTCTCGTTCACGTAAATACGCGTATGGATAGATTTGGGGCAATACACATAATTTAATAACGGATTAAATGCAATTTAACGTTAATCTATGACTATATTAAAGCTAAAGAAAAATACAGTTTAGTTTTACCTTCACAGAACGGCTAATATGTAGGATTTGTTTATTCTTTCAAGGTATAACAAATATCATTAGAATTTCATACAAAAATAAATAGATAATTCGTTGTCAAGTAATTCGTAAGTCATACGTTTCGTCAGTAAAATTTATTAAACAATTCCCCAGACTTCTTCGAAAGCATTACATAATTTACTGCATGCCAAGGCTCCAGAAAGAGGATAATTACTGATAGAGATGGTGTCTTCTGTATAATCGGTGTTTATCTGAAATTTATTAATTAAATAGCAAGGAACGAAATTGGTTGTAGAAAAAATAACTTAATTCAGTAAACATTACATACTTGACCATGGGCCATTGCTCCTACAACTATAGCAATTGGGTCTTCAGCAGGAACCAATTCACGCGGATTTTGTACTTTAGAAGCACTAAAAGACATAGCAATTTTGCGACACCCCACTGGCAAGTGATTTGTTACAGGATTCTTAATTACTTTTAAAAGTTTCATTGGTCCATCTGATGCTCGTACACTGTATTTATGTAACAACTGAACTAGAAAGATATTACATGTATATTATATTTTGTTTGTGAAGAAATAATTGAAATAAATTGACATAACTATAATGTGATTGTACATCACTCTTATTTGCTATTATATTCATTACTGTAGGTTTTGATGTATTTCTACTTACCCATTAGCCCAGCAAAACGTTTGAATGTTCTGGGTATCCTCGTTTGTGGATTTACTTCTATTAGTACATTTTTTTCTGTATGAATATATACTTGTACTAGTCCAGCTCTATTTAAGGGACTATCCATTAACATGAGCAGACACTGATGAGTTATATCTGGTCTACATGAACCGGGGTCACGATTATTCTTCTTCAAAATATGTGCATGATCGTCACAATTCAATAATTCAAAACTATGACCAACCTAATAAAAATAATTCATTAAGATACCAATAAATGCTTCAGTATATGTCTTTCAATTGCATATTAATGAATAAAAGTAGACTTATTCAATCAGAACTCTAATTGTATGAAAATGCATATGTATAATTGAACTGAGTCAGAAACCTAAAGTAACAATGAAAATAATCGAATGAATTATTGTTACATCTTTCGAAATAAAATGCTTAAAATTTTAAACACATTTTGCAGTCAATTATTTCTATGTAAAACGAAGTATATACCATATAAGAGTAACCAGAGTAAATTAAATACTCAAATCACATAACCTTACCTTAACAGATTCTAACTGAGCATTTTCTAATATGATAATAAGACGTTTTTCTTGTTTTTTTATATGAGCAATCTGAAGATGCTTGGGCGCCGGGTCATATTCGAAATCATCTTTTTCATCCCGATCTTTCCTTTTATTGCCCATTTTCAACACTGTCGACTAATTAATATAAAATTGAGGTTATACTCCTATTGTGGTATATGTATACAAAATCGCACATGCTGGGTGGACCATGCTGCCGCAGCACTCAGAATGTTCCTCACTAGCCGCTAGATAGCAGTAGTACACAGTTTATCATTGGCGTAGCAGCGTTTCATTTTCAGAATCGGCCAAAGATGTCATAACAATGCTCAACAATCAAAAATACACAAATCTTCTCAATTATTTAAAATATTAGGTTGTTTTACAACAAACTATAGTAACAGTTATCATACCCTTCTGGATACGTTAGAACAAATCTCCAAAACTTTGGTGCTAGCATTTTAGGGAGGGAAACAACCAAAAAATCAATTTCATAACATTTATAATATTTTTGACAATCATTTTGTTCATTATTTTTCCTTGGCATCATCAAGAGTATATTACAATTGGGTTTCAACTTATTTCCGAAAAGTAAATCCTTTTCGACGACTTTTAGCGTCCACGAGTTGCTGGGCTTGCTTTTTCAAAATGTTTCTTGTTGGTACATCTTCTTCATCTTCAGAAGGTGCCGCTGCAGGGGTTGCTGATAATGGAAATTGCGGAAAAAGCGGTTTTCCGTTGGCACGTATCGTTTTACCCTCCGCTGAAGCAGTCGCGATGGATATTGTCTCCAACTAGATACATAGAGAATTTATTACGTTGTGCAACAATGTAAATTACACAAATACATTCAATATTAATAAAAATGCAAAGTATTCAAATGAAATCGAATTTAATAGTTTTTTATATCGATTGCAATTGTTTACTTATAAACTAACCTTATCAATTAATACTTCCTCCAGAAACTCGGAGTATTTTTCGGGGCCACCCAAACCATCAATCACCATTTTTAATTTCTCATTCATTAGTTCTATAAGCTGTAAGGGATCTTGCATCTCGCTAGGTTCCTCCAGCGTAACATCAAGTATGTCCTGCAAAATATGTATTCCACCTGTATATACATATATAAATAAAACATATGCAATTTGTATATACCTATACATATATTTATTATTTTATTTATATATATATATATATATATATATATTTATATATGTACATTTTGATTTATATGTATATATGAATATATTAATTTATATGTATACGTTTATAACAATAGCTTATACCAAAATAAAAACAAAACAAAATTTTAAGTTTTGCTGTACAAACGAACCATCTACAAAATTTAAACTTCATATTTTCATGGTGTGAGAAACTAAGATATTCAACCCTTTCCCTATGGGTTCTCAGCGGTGAAAAAGAACCGATAGATAGGGCAGGGAATTTCACTTCGAATTAACAAGTCACGGTTGTATGTACCTATTCCAGGGATCGATAGAATCAATAGTTGATTTTCACGCGGTTCGACGTGCTACCGATGTATTTACTTTCGATCAGGTTGAAAGGTGCTAATGCACAAAACATCGGCTGCCCAAGGTGAGAATTACAGGCAAAGATTGTTCAAAGGAATTCATTGGTGGATGATGGACGACAGAATGTATGACAGGGGTGTTAAACCTTCAAAGACAAGTATAGGCGGTTCGAAAACTCCAGGCGGATCCAGTACACCAAACGCCTCTGAAAGTGGTTTTACTAATTCAATTAGGGATTTACATGGCATTTCCATTGGCTATTTCATGCGAGCCGCGCGATAGGCATCGATTTTCGAGAAATGTTCCTTGGAACGTGTTAATTCGTTGCGATGCCTTTCGGTCCACGAAACAAGTGTATGCTAATTAATGTTTTGTTTTATAGTAGACTTTCATTAAGCATAATTGACACTGCACGTTTCATTTCAATTTTTGAATAACAATTAAATCAGAATAAATAGATAAACATGCGTGAATTCACTTACACGAAACTTATGACACAGTTGCCATAACGTTGCAGTTATTTCCAGTAAAAGATCTCGGACTTTCTGATGCTCGCTTTGTGCCCTTAATTGACGCGAGTGTTGTTCGTCGATTTGTCGATTAAGTTTTTCCACTTCTTCCGCGTTTCTGAGATACACAAATCATTCAAGTATTCCATGAAGTATACAGGGTGTAACAAAAATACTGGGACACTTTTTCAGTATCAATAGTATGCACCAAACGATTAAAAAAAAGTCTATAAAGTTTTGTCTAAAAACCACCCCCTATCGAGATACAATCCGTTTAGTAAAATTTAAAAATAAGAATCATATCTCCGAAATGGTACGTCGTGGAAGACCGATTTTGATTGTAACATAACCGGAAAAGATCACAGATAATAGAAAAAAAAATATAATTGCTGTTAAATAGCATTTATTCTTGTTTAATCCAAACAACGTCGATTACCTATATCGTAGCAGATTTGTAACGACTTGGGAAAAAATAAGGGCACTCACTAAATCTTCCTTTGCGTAGATAGTGATATTTTTTTTCGTAAACATTAGTCTCTCCCGGTCATATTGCAATCAAAATCGGCCCTCTACGACGTACCGTTTCGGAGATATGATTTTTTAAAAATTTTTTACAAAAAGGGTTGTATCTCTATAGAGGGTGGTTTCTAGACAAAACTTTATAGACCTTTTTTTCATCTTTTGGTGCGCATTATCTATACTGAAAAAGTGTCCCAGTATTTTTGTTACACCCTGTACACAGTATGCTATCCTTGATAAAGGTCACACATAGAAGTATACTCACTGTTCCGCGTTCTTCGTTTCAGAAAACTTTCTCGTTTCCATCTCTGTTAGAAGCTCCTGCCTCTTCTTTTCCAGAGTGATTTTCTCCTGCTCCGTGGCCACCCGCATTTTCTGCAGATTATCCTTGGTCGCCCGCTGACCCAGAAACCGGTTCAGGACGTCCTCGGACCTGGACACTCCCGTGGCGCTGCGAAGCTTGGCGAACGCCTCCTCCAGTCGTGTCACCTCGTCCTTGGTAATGTCCTCTGCGGCGAGTATACGACTTTTCCCACGTGTGTCGAAATCATCTCGTGGACGCGAATGGAATATCATCCTTTCTAATCGCTCGAGTTCCGTCTTTCGTTCTAATACACGTTGCCTAATTGTCATTGAACACGTTTCAGATAACGACGGTCTGCTTCATTTTCTTTGTAACAATATTTCTATCGATGGGAAAAACGACCGTTTCGTTACCTGTAATCTTCAAGTACGGCGTCACGTACTTTGCTTGAGTTTGCTACCTCTATTTCTTCTTTCACCAATGTGCCTTGTGTGTTGTTTCTCAACTCAATGGCTTCCTCTTTCACTCCCTGTGCAAAAGGATGTATCAGATTTATGTCGAGTATCTTGTACACACATACAATGTGTGTACATTGGTTTCGTTACGGTGTAACACGTGTAGAATATTTGCTGTTAAACTTCATAACCTTGCCTGTAAACGCTTCATTTCGTTTTCCTGCTCCCTTATCTCGTTCTCGAGATCTTTCAAGGAAGATGCATAAAATACTGTTTTCTCTTTTAAATTGGACCGGATTGATTTATACTTCATCTGCACGATGTTCGCTTTTATCTGCATCATTCGCATGTGCTCCAAGTGTACTTCTAATTTAACAATTTTCTATATAAATGTGAATACAAATAATATCAATCTGGTATGCGATCATTTTAGGACATGCAACGTGTAGACTTACATTTTTCAACGGATTCTCCAATTTCTTTTTGAATATCTTTTTCATCTTACCACTTTTTAACTGACTATACTCTTGTAGTAATGAGTTTAATTTACTTTTTCTCTATAAATTATATATACTTTTATACATTCGAATGAAAAGTAATTGGGCGAGGTTTATAATTTCTGTTTACCTTGTCGCGTTGATATTTAATTAGATCAAGTTTTTTTCTTATTCGCACATTGTCCTCCTGTACTGTAGCAATTGTCTCACCTAAATTACGTTTTCTCTCGTGAGCAGAAGATTCACGACTCGTTCCCTCGTTCTAGAACAGATCGTTTCACGAATTATTCATAAAAAAAAAATCTTTTTCATTAGCATTCGTTTCATTATAGAAAATTTATAACATACGAATTACATTTTTCGTTTTCCCGTATTCCCAATACAACTCTTTAACTTTCTGCTTGAGACACACGATTTTCTCGGAGTTCTCATGTTTCTTCGCCTCGTACTCCTCGAAGTTCGCCTTCCTTTGTCCCTCTGCGAATAAAAGATACGCCTTGTTATTAACACGTCTACTTTATGTATACATCCGATAATATCTATCTCCCGTCAGCGAAGAGTTATGAATAAAGCGTTCGTACCTATTCTCTACACGTACAGGATTTACGTAGGTAAGGAATGCCGTTTCACATCGGGATGCAACTCTATTTGTCAATATACGTTTATGAATAATGTTCACCGTGTATTCGCTGTACTTTCGACTCTAATACGAGATACGCATCCACTGTTCGTGATTTGTTGATCACGTCGAGAGTAAACTTGAGCGATCTTCCTATCGAGGGAATTTGTACGAAGATGGTTTCATTGAGGATCGTATTAAATAATGTACAATTATGTCCCGTTACTGTTTCTACGTTCCGTTGAATAAAAGACAAACTCCAAAGTCAATTGAGTTTTAATCGTCTTTACGTTATGCTAACTGTACATATAATCTACGGGGCGATAATTAAGTTAGAAGAAGTGCAGAAAGATTCTATAATAATAGCTCAAGGGTGCAATAAATGTGTGTCGTGATGGTACTCGTGATAAACGACCTATGTGTATACATATATGTTCACTATGTATGCATTTGTGTGCTTTATATGTTGCACGTTCTCATAAACTGAATTAGTTATGTTGTCCAACCTTATGCCATTAGGTATATTAATATTAGTATATGGTTCTTTTTAGGTAGTTTCAGAAACAGAATAATCAGTGTGATCCTAATAGCTATTCTCTAATTAAGGACTCTGGACGTCACGTTTAGGCGACATTTAAATGAGCTACGTGGTACATCGATTTCGTAGAAATCTAAAATTTAATTCATGGTATCCGTAAGACGGTTCAATTAACGATGACACTCATTTAAATATGACGGTGAATCAATTTTTCAAATTTCAATTGCTTTGTAAAGCAATTATGTTGATATATACATACATACACAAGATTGATGCGTTTATATTTATAAAACAAAAGTTATATAAACCATTTGAATTATAAAATATTTTAAACCGGAAATAGAACGATTGATAAGATAATCAAGTACAACTACACTTTATCTCGGATGCATCAAATAGAAACGCTTGGATTATCGATTCTCTAATTACCATTTTGATAGTAACACATGCATTGAAATTCGCAAAAACTTTTTGTTAGAGCGGCTTATATGACATGAACGTTTCTTTCGGAGCACTAGTCTTTCCGGTTAAACTTGTTCCTATGTATCTTCGTATATAATCAGGAACTCGCTTGGGAACTAAATGCTAGCGAATTGTTTTTTTCATACCACACCTTCTACAAATCGCTGTAGTGAATATATTGAATATTTAGCTATGATTAAGCAAACTGATTAGAATTTATCAATCTTCGATGCGACGTTTAATTTATAACTTTACCTGATAACTGTATCTTTTTCTTGATCTCGGCGATTTTCTTATTCAAGTCGTCCAACTTATTTTCTACAGACGGAGTTAATGGATCGGACATGTTCTCATAGCGCTAGTTAAAGCCACCACGTTTTCTTCATCGACTTAATAAGATCTTTTGTCGTCCTGACAACGCCGTTCCACGAGGTTCGATTTCAAAAGCCATGCGTGGAGATTTTAAATTTGTAAATTACAACAAACACTAGGCAAAGCTATATAGAAAACTTAAACCTTCAAACAAAACGAAGACATTGATATTAAAGAAAATTCCAAAGAAATTTATTTATCTAACTAAACAATATAAATTATTATCCGTCCTGAAAATAGCGAAAATCATTGTAGAAATTTGCAAAAACTTCTATCCAATAAAATTATATTTTCTAATACGATAATCCCTTGCCAATGGGTGTAGCACGATGATAATGTAAAATGATACTTGTGAATTACACTGTGATAAAAATTAATGATCAGCTTATGTTTACAGTTTCATTCGTGGATCTCGCGTGTCCGGTACACAAAGAGAGAAGCAATTCGTAAAGATTCGCATCCGAATGGACTTAGGAAGGGGGCACCGAATTATAATTCCGCATTTGTATTCGTTAAGGCATCAGCCGCTGCTGGCGGCGGCTATACTGGCGATGAATTTCGCGTTACACGCAATCAACTGCTGGAGGGTTAATTAATGATCAGACATGCTCCAGCCCTAGTCCATGGAACTCGTACACATTGGCGTCTTGGCACTTAATAACTAGCCGCCTTCGTTACACCGCGTTTTGCGTCTGCAGTTCAAATTCTCCTAGAGAAGCATCGGCGTTAAATTTCGATGTGCAAAGAAATCAGATATTCGACTTGCGTATTTTTGTGTATATTGGCAGAACGAGGTAAAAGGAAAACAAATATGCGAGACGGATAGTTCGTTGAAATTAATCAATGCGAAAATGTAATCAACGATAGGACAATTAGCGGCGTTGCATACGGGACAATTAGATCGCTATCAGTTTGTTATCCGTTCACACGCAGTCAGTGGGATGTAATGAAAAGGTAGAATATAATTTATTAATTAAAAGTGTCTATCACACAGTCCTAATAGGATCAGTCATTAAGGATGCACGGATAATGAGTAACATCAATTATCTGTATTCTCGCGGGCATTGATAATACTTCAATGAATGTTGTGAAATTCCTGCGTGGAAATTATGTCGATACGCACATGCATTCGCTTAACAAGAAGTTAATTCGTAACGTTCAACAGGTTATGAATGATATTTAATATCAGGGAATATATTTCTTTAGCATTCATACATATAACTTAGTAAGTAATATCGTTTGATAAAGTTCCTCAACAATAATTGTAAAATTGATGCATATAGTATTCGTAGGCAATAGCATATTTATTAAACCTAACCGTAAAGTGCCAAAATTTCAAATTGAAATAGCATCGTATTTTCCGTAAAATTTCAGAGATGCGTGCTGCGTTCGCGTTCCCTTATAGCCGCGCTCCCATTGGCTCGCGTGGTCGGCCATCCCGTAGCGGCGCAGTGATACACCCTTGGCAGGCAGGTGCGCGCGCATCGGGGAACTACTTTCAGCGCGTTAAGCGAACAATAGGGATCCCAGAAGTGTTTCGGACGCGGTCGTGTTCGTATACGGTTTGCCGCATGCTTTTTTCTCGTACTGCCTCGCGCGAACGTGTATATACACTGTTGCTGGACGTATCGGAAGGTGACATAGATTTCGGACGATGTGCGCGGTCAAGTGACGTTACGCGGATTTTATACTGAAGTGCACCGAAGTGTTGGTTCTCTAGTGTGTGCGCCCGAGCCCCGATGAGTGTGTGTCTATCCGATGTGTGTGGATAAAATTCACGGCACCATGTTGCTGCCACGGCGAAAATTGGATTACGCATCGATGGCGTGTCTTCTGTTGCTCCCGCTTGTACTGATCTGCCTGCCCGCCGTGTCCGGTAAGTGAAGGACCGCGTGTTCAAACGTTTTCCATTACGTTCTCTCTTCGTATTCAATTTATAATCGGTTCGTCGCCACATGTCGCTGCTAGGCAACAGGTCCGGCGATACGACGCCGAGCGCCGGCGCGTTGTACGACGTATCGTCAACGTGACGTTCGGCGTCCCTTTCAAAATTCCACACTGTTCGAATTTCCCTTGAACGTTTGGAGGTCAACGTGTCGACGGATTATTGAATGATCCCTCGCCCCTGCAATTGGTATTCCGTGTAGATGTCGGACATTGCTGTGTGCTCGCTTTCGTTTACTACCTGTCTCGAAAATATTGACCGTAAGAGTATTATTCTGCTCGAGGCTTCAGTTTTCGAATCGAATGTCTCTCCAATGTCGCTTTTCTAGTTGTCATAGATTCTGTCAGATGAGATCGACGATGTTTTGTTTAAACAATGTTAGATCGGTAGGTCTGTTTAGTCGGAGTTAGAAATTGTGTTTTGGTCGTTAATTTAACGATTCTTTCCATTGTCGACGATCATCGTGAACGAGAGATTTTTGGCCGTTATTTTTATTATATTTCTAACGTTTCCGCCATAGTTTCGCTGAACACACGTGGTGATGTTAGTATTGCAGTGGTGCTCAATACTGACATTGTCGGTATAGCTGTAGCTATGCACGTTAAAGTTGGTAGTCCCTGAGGGACAGGTGCCCAACCCCGCTTTCCAGGAAACTGGCCTTCCTTCCCTCGTGTGGACGTAAACATCCGAGCGGACATTTTGCTTCCCAATTTCTCGCAGACCTTTCCTGCAATTCGATCTCCACAATTTGTTTCCTATCCGAGATTTTTCTCTGCTTTCGGAGTCCTTTTTTCCCCTCAATCGTATAACGTAGAGACTTTTAGTTTTCATTCGAAAAAGTCATTTATATATGGGTAAAACCGTTGAAAAATATCAAATATTACGATCAATTTACCAAGTAATATTATTTCCCTGTTGTTTAAATTTCACGTGTGATACTACGTTTACTTTTTAACTACCTTTATCGTTGTTATTTACGATCATTAAGTGTTTACTATCAAACGAATGAATTTTCATTTTCACTTTTCTGCGAGACATAAATCTGCGAGTGTGACGTAACATCGACTCACAGACCAATGAGTACTTAGGCGGGAAGAACGTGCAGCCGGTGTAAAGCAGTCGTCTCGAGGAAAGTTGGTTAAATCGAGGCGATAAACCGAAATAACTAGAAACTCTGATGTCTCGTTGTTTCACGTTATTTCGTAACAAATACCACGGTAATTTTAGAACCTAGGTACGTCTAAGAAACTTGATTCCCTCTTTTATCGTCGTTAAATTTCTTTTTTACTTTCCTTTTAAAAACAGCAATAAAAATCAGAAGATTTTAATAAGATATTTAAAGGTTTCGTGGAATATTTTTAAAACTTGTGTACCTTCGTTTGAGTATATCGAGCTCGATATAGTACATTGTTCGATGTATCGAGATTGATAGCCACTTCCACGAGCAGATCCGAGGTTCTCGTCTCTGTTGCTTTACGTTGAGATACTCTGGATGTGGCATGGCGGCGGTTCTCCAGACGCTCGCCGTTCTTACGTTCTCAGGCTTTCTCTTCTCTCTCTCCTTAGAAAACGATTCGCCCGGACTTAACGTGCTTTCACACAAAACCGCGTATCGCTCGTACACCGATGCAAGCATTGCATTTATCTTCGCATGTCGCGGTGACTTTAAATCAAAACTTGCCCTATCGTTAGTCTGTTGGTTAAAAAAAATAACACGGGATAAAGTGTTCTTTTTAATACTGTGACAATCATTTAAATATCAAAACTCATGTTTGTTTTTTTACGTTAACGATCGAATTTATTAGCTACTGTGTTAATTACGGAACAAAGTAAATATATGTTAGATTATATTGATATCGTTTTTCCTTTGAGTGTATATGTATACAGGGTGTAACAAAAATACTGGGACACTTTTTCAGTATAGATAGTATGTACCAAAAGATGAAAAAAAGGTATATAAAGTTTTATTTAAATACTACCCCCTATCGGCATACAAACCTTTTTGTAAAAAATTTTAAAAAAATCATATCTCTAAAATGATACGTCGCAGAGGACCGATTTTAATTGCAATATAAAGTGGAGGGACTAAAGTTTACGAAAAAACATCACTATCTACGCCAAGGAAGATTTAGTGAGTGTCCTTAATTTTTCCCAAGTTGTTACAGACCTGCTACGATATAGGTAATCGACGTCGTTTGGATTAAACAAGAATAAATGCTATTTAACAGCAATAACCACAGCAATTATATTTTTTTCTGTTATCTTTGATCTTCTCCGGTTGTATTGCAATCAAAACCGCTCCTCTCCGACTTACCATTTCGGAGATATGATTTTTTAAAAACTTTTTACAAAAAGGGTTGTATCTCGATAGGGGGTGGTTTTCAGACAAAACTTTATAGACTTTTTTTTCTTATTTTTATGCGTTCTATCCATAAACCTAAAGTGTGCCAGAATTGTTGTTACACCCTGTATACTAGCTTAAAACGGTTATTTACCTATTTCTATTTTCATACGCAACACACATTAGTATGATTTCCATCGCGTGGGTAGAAATTGAGTATTTCTATGCAGCAGCACCTAGAGACACTCGAAACTCGCCTCGACTTAGAATCCGACGTGCGATCGACCTGCAACCGGTTCCTCGTTCCCTTTCATCGATTCAGGGGCCACACGAGCCCCCCGTGCACACGTGCAATCGAGTGTGCATATATATATACACATGTGCAACTTGAGAAACGCGTGCACGATGATACTAAAGTCTTACCCGAGTCCATCGTGTCTCTCTTTTGCCGTTCACTTAATGGCAACACCTTCACCGAGAAAGGTTACAATTCGACGACCATTCGCCTTGTATAAACACGGCAAATTTCACCCGCGAGAAATTTGAATCATTCATGCGCGGCAAACGTTTATATCCGTCGCCTCGCTAATAACGCGACAAATCCGTTGAAGAACGTTATTTTGATCATTCTCACAGTTCCACAGTGGTCTAGCCCGTGATCGTAGCGTGAATTAATTCCAAATATTAGGAAAAGTATCATAATCCGTTATAATTCTTTTTAAATTACAATAGCAAATTATTCTGCTAATAACAAAATAAAATTCAATAATTATTTACATCGTCCATTCATACTTTGTGATTATATCTCAAAATTAAACACATTCAACAATTAAGCAAGATTAAGACAGCACTTTGGAATTTTATTTGTATCTCGGTAGAGATTGGTCCAGATCCTTCAAAATGGTTTCTTGTTAGGCAGCTGGCAAATTTTCAATTTATACATCCAAATTAGCCCAAAACGATGTAAATCGCGTTCAGAAAATTTCAACTTCCTCGTCTCATATGCATATTAGTGTTAATTTAGAATTTGATATTTTTAATGATTGGACATTATGATTAATATATTTATTCAATTTTATTAAATTATTTAGGTTATTCTTGATATTTTTTAAAGTTTCCATTCAAAATATTTATATTTTATATTATATTTAACACAAAAATTTGTATCTCCCCTTTCGCTGAATACGGTAAACTGTCGGGTGTGATATCAATCACTATTTCTAATTCAAACAAAATTAGTATACTTGGCCTTTTTAAGCGATTAGAAACCACAAAACTAAAATCTAATTAAACTAAATTTTAAATCTACTCACCGAAACGTAGGACTATTAAATTTTCGATTTAGTACTGTTTTCCTCCTCGTGGATGGGTGAGTACATTTAAAATTTAGTTTAATTACATTTTAATTTCGTGGTTTCTGATCGCTTAAAAAGGCCAAGTAAGTATACTAATTTACTTTTAATATATATCTTGCGATCGTTAAAGTTCAACGGTTAAATATTTCTAATTATCAATAATATAAAGTGTTTCATTGAGAAAATCCCGTTCCCTCGATACTTCCATTTTCTCCGCGAACCTTATTTTCTACGATGGCGAGGAAAGACAGAGAGAAACAGTCGGTATCTCGCGGCATCTGCTAACTAAAAGGGCAAGATCTCTTCTTCTCTGTCGCGTCTAACCGACCTACGGTGTGCTCCTCGGACATTTGCATTCGTCTTAGCCATCTCCATCCTCTCTCTCCCTCCCCCCTTTCTGTTCGTTGATACGTAGCGTAAAACCGCATAATTAAGGACCCTCGCTACCGTACGTCCGTCCGCTCTTCCGTTCGTTTCTCCCTCTGCCAGTTACGTCGTCCCCGACGTAGAAAGATCTGCGTTTGCTCCGCGGTATCACGGAAGGATCGAGGATTGTGCCGTCAGTCAACGGCGGGACAGCCGTGGATCCTTATAAAGCACGAAAGGATCTATCCGTGCGTGGCAGTATGCAGATTCCAATAAGCACGAGACGTTCGTAGGAAGGGACACTCTTTTTTCCCCCCGCGGCGGTGAAAGAAAGGGCAGAAGGGTTGCCCGGAAGGTTTACGCACATCCCTTTTAACGTTAACTAGACGTTTCTACGTCGAATCGGTTCGATCGAGGAAATATTCACCGTTCACGGTTTTATCGGATCTACGATCATAATGTTTTTGAATTATTCATTAAATTTCGGAATCGTATTCCACGAACTTTACCGATTCGCCCGGTGTTTGAATGTGTGAGAAAATTATCGTACAATGTGCATCAGATTGTTTTTTTTATTTATCTTTTATCTGTTGGGGAATATGAGAGTGTCTTTTTTAAAAGGGAGATATTTAACGTTAATTTCCTATCTTATTCCGACGATCTTTTTTAGGTAACGAGAGAATGAAGGGCCGCGTTTGCGACGTAGGGCAAAAAGGGTGACGTTAAAGAGACGAGGCTCTTTTCGTGGTGAGAAGACCACCGTGAAGCTGTTTTCTCGCGGTAACACGTGGAAACGGTTTAACGCAGTCCGGATTCGAATCGGTTTAAAGCGATTACTTCCTACGGCACGGGCACAGACAAGGATTCTTGTTATTTCTCTGTCGATATGGCCGTTTTTCCCAAGAGAAGCAACGCCGGGGAATATGTGCGCCCCGTTCTGCCTTAGGTCAATGCGATCGTATCTATTAATCATTCGATTCTTTCTCTCTTTCTCCACGACCGTAGGATACCGTGTATGTATGTGTGTGTGTGTACATAGTCACTCTTTTACCTCATAAATGGCAATGAGCGCCACGGTAAAGCGAATGCTTTGCACGAGGCTAATCGTCGGCTGACTAATAACTTCTCTCCTGGTAAACGGTCATGGGAATCTCACTGTACAAACTTGCAGAATTTTCCTATTTTCGGAAATATCGTGTTCCCCTCGCCTCGGTCGCCCGGCAAATTTCACTTTCACTTGATTCGTAACGACAAGATGGGTTGCTTATAGGTTGTTTGTAGGAAGCAGGGGACTTTCAGTTTCTCTGGTGGCAAATCAGTATTATTAGAAATTTGGAAGAATCCCTTTAATTACTTTAATAAGTTTTGAAGTGTTTTTATACCCTTTTTTATTGTCATGAGGTATTTTTCAAATAATTTAGCAAACGATGATATGATTTAAACTTTCTGTTTTTAAAAAAGAATAACATAAAACCAGTTAAAAAATTTCACGTTGAAATAAATTATATTTTTATTTCGATACTTATAATTACACGCGTATTGGTAGTTTTCCACGGTCCGGCAATTCGACGTCGTTCGCGTTAACAAGCTTGCGGATAAGTGGAATATTTTACAATTAGCGTCGTGGAACGATGCCTTGATTAATTTTTCACGCGGTCAGCGGAGCTTGTGCTCTGAAAGCAGGGAGCCCCTTTGTAGACACGGCTTGTTGGTTCGTATTACATGCTCGCGCGATGGAACAATCGAAAGCCACATTTACAGGCCTAATATTCCATTGAACAAACGATTTCATTCCTATCATTGAATACGGCCTATCATTACTTCGTGAAACACTGTATAAACGTAACTTACTACCGTGACAAACGTATAAACACTCAAATCATTGCTGATTATCAATTATTATTACGCGAATATATACTAGAATTAAAATTGACTATTTTTTGTTGGATATAATTGCGATATTTTAATAATGATGAATAATTTTATATTTACAAGCATTTCGATCCTTTAGTGTAGCCTCTCCAAGGAATTTTCAAACTTAAGTGTAATGTAATACTGTTGGAATTAATTAGTAAGAATTCTACATATGTAACTGGTGCTAGAAACTTTGCATTATTTTTCTGCTAAATTTCTTATTTCTTCACCCTGAATGTTGTACGTAACAATTATTGGCTAAAAAACGAACAATATAGAAAAAGAAAAAAGAGACTAATATGAATTAATAGAAATTTTTTGTTAGTACTTACTTATCATTTAATTTCGTTTAATTGTTAGAAATAATGTAATAATGGTTTTTAGTTTAATATTATTACCCTATAATTTCTATATAAAATAACACATAATTTCTGTTTTCATTCTTTTATCAATGAATAATAATTTATTTTGTTTTATAAAGGGTAAATAATAGTTAATTTTTCCCTGAGGAGGGTCACCAATTGACCGAAACGTTGGAAAGTATTACAGTAAAAATATTATAGCCTTATTATGGGTGATAAGTAAGTATGTACTAACAAAAAATTTCTATTAATTCATATTAGTCTCTCTTTTCTTTTTCTATATTGATATTGACTTAAGGTTCATAATTCATGATTATATTCACGATCGTTAAAATTGATATTATTATACTACATCAAATTATTTGCATAATCGGAAAAAATAGATCGTTCAACTATTTCCTTATAGTATCGAATACACAATAACTCACACCTTACATCAACATTGATATTATTATATTACAACAAATTATTTGCATAATCGGAAAAAATAGATCGTTCAACTATTTCCTTATAGTATCGAATACACAATAACTCACACCTCACATCAACATTGATATTATTATATTACAACAAATTATTTGCATAATCGGAAAAAATAGATCGTTCAACTATTTCCTTATAGTATCGAATACACAATAACTCACACCTCACATCAACATTGAGTCATCCTCTTCCCCGAGGTGGGAATCAAACGATATATGTAGAATTCCCTGGATCTCGTTGGCGACTTCCGTGTCGCGATTTTCCGGAAGTTACGTCATAGGTCCCTCTTCCCAAGCCCCGTTCGAGTCCACCGTCGTCGTCAGTCTTTCTCTAAGTTCGCCCATATAACAAGGAAGAATCCATGCCTCGGTACCAGGGGTTTCGCAATTTGTAAGTGAGAAACGCCGTTCCTACCGAGTCCCATCGTGCAGTGCGAACCTCGCTTGAACTTCTTCACGGGTACACACATACACGTGTATGAAATTCATGGATGTGCCCGCGTGCACATATACAACTATAAATACGTTTGCGTGCGTGTCTGTCGAGTTAGCAGACGCCGTGCGCGGAGTTATCAACCACCTTCGCTCCCACAAACTGGTCGCTCGCGATCATTGCGGATGATAACGCATGCTTCGCACGTTGTCCCGCGCTTTCACGTTGATTGGCCGGTTGACTTTAATTGGCCGCCTCCAGCCTGCGAAAACAGTGATACTCTTCGGGCAACTTCGGGCCGGTCTCTGAATTTCGAACCGTCGTCGCTTTAGCGTCGTTTATTTTTACGTAAACACGTGTTAACCCCTTCCGACTTGAATTTTTCTTTTACTTACTGGTATCACGATCATTCAAATTTGAAACCATTGACTTAATCTTTGGAGCTCTAAGGACGCATGTTTGCGTCTGTCGATTTTTTGATTGCAGTTACTTTTGTGTAAAGTTAATTTATTGTAACTGTGTTACAGTTACTTTTGTGTAAAGTTAATTTATTGGAACTGTGTTACAGTTACTTTTGTGTAAAGTTAATTTATTGTAACTGTATTACAGTTACTTTTGTGTAAAATTAATACAGATGCGTTCCTTAGTAACGATTATTGTGTCGCATAGGCAACGCATAAATTAGAGGATTACTATAACTTATTACTATTTATTTGCACTTTGAATAGTTAATTAAAAGAGTGTAGTCTAGCGAAAAAGTATTTCGTCCACTGTAGACCTCTAAGGATTAAAAAGCAATGCAGTTCAACACAGAAAAAACGAGGAGTTGCCGACGTTATTTGTTCATATTAGATGATCACCGTTACGTACAATAGGTGTTGAAACCAAGTGTAAACCTATACATAATAAAATACAACACAAAAAGTATTATAATGTATACATTACAATGTGCACAGGGTACGAAAGGGTTATTATGCGAATGAAATTAAATGTGTGTCACAGGTTGTTAGATATTTTTGGTGGGGATGACATTCGTTTTGTGGAGATTTAATTAAGGTGAATAATTTGATAATGGGGTCATACTGAAATTTCCCGGAAAATATGACCCTCCTTCCTTTCTCCCCCGTAGACTTCCATCGTTCATGTAACCCAGACGCTCTACGAAAACGTGACTTTCTCGTATCCCATCCACGCTCATACATACAGTCCCATTGTGTAATGGTCCTTGAACCAACATCCACTAGCAGCTGGTCGACGGTCTCCCACGCCCTGCCACCAAACGGCACGAGTCCTTGCAGGATTCCCAGGATTTAAGACGCTCTCGTACCGCTTAAAGTAATTCGTTCGTCATTTTTTGTCCCGTTTGCTTCCATGATTTAGTAATTACCTCGGATAATTCCATGCTTATCTCGCATTCTCGTCGTTCTTTCATCTATCGTTCTCGTATTCAAAGTTAATTGCCATAGATAAAGTGAAATATTTGAGTCATCTAATTTAATTTGCACCTATATTTGTACTTATTTAGTATTGAGAAAGTTAAGTTGAAAGTTCACAAATGCTCACAAATTACAATATAGTATAATATTTTTTTTTAAATGGGTATACCATGTACAGGGTGGGCATTCCACTTAGATCCCTTTACCACTAAATGGAATGCTAAATTCAGAGTTTCATAGCACAGTTATCTCACTTCTTTTGAAAATATTATACCCCTTGTGTTCTAGGCCCCCCATTTATCCTTTTATTCGATAATCACGTATTTTATATACGAATGAGTATAATTATAATAATATCCATTTTAACGATCGTGAAATATAATCATAAATGATAAACCTTAACTGGCTAAAAAACGATCAAATTCGAAAAAGAGGCTAATATGAATTAATAGAAATTTGGGTACTTACTTATCATCCATAATGAAGCAATAATATTTTTATTGTAATACTCAGTATAGTTTTATTGTAATACTCAGTAAATATGTAACCGTTGTACCTAGTGTTTCCTTATAAGGGAATTATAAAAATTCTTTTCATCCCTAATAAGGTAAATAATAGTTAATTTTTCCCTGAGGAGGGTCACAAGTTTCTATTAATTCATATTAGTCTCTTTTTCTAATTTGATCGTTTTTTAGCCACTTAAGGTTTATCATTTATGAATGAGTATAATGTTCATAAAATTCCACAAAACATTTAAGAAATCCTTTCGTTCGCTAATAATCGCTCGCGACTGTCGTCAATCATCACGATCAACCGTGCATTTCCGTCAGGCTTCGGGGTTCCGGTGAATGATGCCAACGGGACCGTGTATTTCCGCGATTTATCCAGAATATTCATATACCTCGACGAGGAGAGAGACGATCCTCAGCCGCCTACGTTGGTCACGATGAACGATCGCGAACGTGGAACGGTGGGCGAAGAATGGGCTCGCATCGACAATCATAAGCGTAATTGCACCGATACGAGAGAATCGTTACACTGTTTGATCATCGCAGCCGTGCTCATCGGCGCGTCGAACCGTGTAAACTTGACGCGTTCTGCTGCACGCATGTTATGCAAGCCGTTGAACACGCCGAATGGAGATGTTAAAGTGCGAAATTAGCGGTTACGTTTGAAAAAACTCGAATCGGTTCGCGAACCACCGCCGAATTTCGTCCGATCGGTTCTCGCTAAATATTTTTTCTCGCCATGGTATACAGGGTGTGACATATCATCGGGAACCCTTTTTCAGGATCGATAGTACGCACCAAAAGGTGAAAAAAAGGACCAAGGAAGTTAGGTCCGAAAATCACCCCCTAACGAGTTACAACCCCATTTGTAAAGAATTTTTTAAAAATCATATCTCCGAAATGGTACGTCGTAGAGGACCGATTTTGATTGGAATATAACCGGAGAAGATCAAAGATAACAGAAAAAAATATAATTGCTGTGGTTATTGCTGTTAAATAGCATTTATTCTTGTTTAATCCAAACAACGTCGATTACCTATATCGTAGCAGGTTTGTAACAACTTGGGAAACATTAAGGGCATTCACTAAATCTTCCTTTGCGTAGATAGTGATATTTTTTTCGTAAACTTTGGTCTCTCTGGTATCTCTTATCTGTATAATAAAGGGAAACAACATATGTATATGTAATTATTCGAACGTGTTCTTCACAGAGTCTTCCGCGTTACGTTTCACCTGAGTCATTTCGAACGATTTCTTCTTTTTGTTTCTGGAATAATTTGCACCGAATTTCGCGATACCGGTTCGCATTTAGCGATACTCTGCAAATTAGATTATTTTGGGGTAAAAAGCCTGCGGATTGGTTGCCGAAGTTTCCGGGATAACGCGTTCATTTTTTAAACGTCCATCGAGTTCGGTGTTCGTTGTGTTTGTCAATTAGAGTTCCTCCAATCGCACGGAAAAGAACACTTCTCGTTGATTAGCACGTCGAAATTTCATTTGCGTCTCGGTAGAGATTGGTCCAGATCCTTCAAAATGGTTTCTCGGTAGGCAGTTGGCAAATTTTCAGTTTATAAATCCAAATTAGCCTAAAACGATGTAAATCGCGTTCGTAAAATTTCAATTTCCTCGTCTCATATGCATATTAGTATTAATTTAATATGTGATAGTATTCATTAATTTATTTATCCAATTTTATTAAATTATTTAGGTTATTAAATTGATATTTTTTAAAGTTTACATTCAAAATATTTATTTTTTATTCTTCATTTTATATTTGAAAGAAAAATTTTTATTTCCCCCTCGCTGAACACTGTAGTCTTTCAGGTGCGATTTAAATCAATATTTCTAATTATCAATAAAAAATGTTTCATTGAGAAAATCCTGTGAGATCGCTGGTGTAGTTGAGAATCTCTAAAGTGTCCCACGAGGGAGTGAGAGATACAGAGAAGAGAGAAGACAAGGGTCTTGATGGTATCAGCGATGCCAGAGTGTTTGTTGGTCCCCAAGCGCTGATTGGTCAAGCATTCAACGAGCCGTCGGTAGCAGACCGTCCCAATTAGCCACCAGATATTAAATGACTCATTGTCCCCTACCGATTGTCCGTTCTCTTTCGGCACAGCTCTCATCCGTTGTTCTACGATTTCGGTTTCTTCGTAGCTATAATACACTACAAATTCCCTTTGAAAACAGACACGCGTTCGAATACGGTTCCGTGAGGATCACTTTGAGAAAATTAACACGTCACACGAATACAATGCCGCAGAAAATCCTCGACCGTAATTGTGTCGTAGAACTTTGATATAAAAATAGATAATAAGAAATAGAAACGAACGCAGTTTTTTAAATAGATATTCATAGCGTTTTGTTAACAAATTCTAATCGTCGAGAAGGATAGAGTATTGATTTTGAAAATTCGAAAATAAATGATAAGAAATAGATATGCAAGCAATTTTTTAAATAGATATTCATAGCGTTTTGTTAACAAATTTTAAACGTCGAAAAGGATAGAGCGTCGATTTTGAAAATTCGAAAATAGGTGATAAGAAATAGAAATGCAAGCAATTTTTTAAATAAATATTCATAGCGTTTTGTTAACAAATTTTAAACGTCCATAGAGATAGAGCGTTGATTTTGAAAATTCGTGATCAGTGAAAAACACGTGGAAATGGTTAAAAGACCCGGGGATGGGATTCGTGCTACCTGGGGACAGTCGTACAACGTTTGTACAAGTTTCACCCTCCTCTAGGGTTGCCGTTCGCCCGTTTGGGTCGACGGGGACCTTTGTACAATTATCGATTGCCAGGTGCGTCTCCGATAGGTCCCCGAGCGTGACGGAACGCGCTGGAAAAGGGTGGTGTTCTGTTTTCAGGGTGGATAGTACGTTTACTAGCTTCGCAAATGCAACTGCATACCACTGTTCAACCATTACCTGATTCTCCTACGTTGAAAAGTAACCCAAAAAGACAGATATAATTTTCCAATGACAAAAAATACTCATTTTTCCGCATAAATATGAAATAAAAAAATTATTCGTCAACTTTGGGATTGAATGAAAGAATAGATTTTTTTGGGGGGAAAAGTATCGAGTGAATTTAATGTTTCGAAATATTTTGGTACATGGAACACAACGGATTTCGTTTTTTACCTGCGCGTTCCACTTTGCGGTACCTTATTACGCGTAAATCGCCGGTACACTCGGCCCGGCGTAATTACGAGCAGTTAGTGTGGGTAATTCGAGTTAAACCGCGTACATCGTTTCGAAACATGATCGGAAATTAATGCGTTTCGCGCGCGCGAATGCTCATATTCGTGCGAGGAACACAGTGTTCCATGCGATTTTTATTCCATACTTCGGAATATGTTCGTCGGGTTTTCATAGTACGGAATAAAATTAAAAATATCGGTAAATACTAATAATATTTAAAAACGATCGTGTATATGGGGTTCTTAGAGTCAGAAAAGCCTATCTGGCTAGAAACGATCTATATAAATTACCAACTTAATAAATTTTTAAATTAACTTACATCATCCACAATAAGGTAACAGACCATATTTGAAACCAATAATGTAAGTTAATTTAAAAATTTATTAAGTTGGTATCGGTAAATACTTTATTTCGGAAATACTTTCGAAGGAATCAGGTCATTACGTTGTTATAATATCGAAAGTGAAATTGTTAATTACACCCTGGATATTATTATCCTTGAAGAATGAGTCGTAGTATCATAGTTTAAGGAAGTTCGATAAATATTATAATTGTTCACCGTGTTTCGCAATAAACGCACTCGCGGAATTCCGCGCGCAGATTCCGCGAGTTCCCGGGAGAAATTTAAATAGTGCATTTTTTTTCATTACCGGATGCAGGATGCGGGCTGCGCCATTTTCATACGTCAGAAGTTCATTGCATACCTACGCGCTCGCATTGCATCCGCGAATTCCTGCGGTGCTTTTATTTCTGCCTGTTTTTCTTTCATTATCGAGCATCTGCATATACACATATACATATACATATATCTTAATACGAGTGTCGTTTTCTTTACGACCATCGCGCACGTGATTTGTCTCTTTATTTCAATACCCGTATCCGATCTTTTTATCAACAGAATATCTCGAATTCGCTGACAAAGAACAATGGAAATCGTAATCAACGCTGATCGATACGCGGGAATTACATTTCAACCGTCGCGGTTTCGTAACTTTCCGTCGAACAAACTGTTGTATTCCGGGTGGGAAACGACTCGGATTTAGAGAAATAAAATAATAATTTATTATCCAAAGAATTACGCGAAGTCGCTCTTGAAATACAATATATTTTGAAGTTTAACTCCGGCTCACTTAACGAGATTTGATTTTGCAATACTATCAAATTAGAGAACGATGTTGGAAATAACGGGTGTGTTCTAAATATGAACATATAATGATATTGGCAATAGGGAGGTGGTAGAAAACTGCCTTTTAGTCAGTAACTTCGAGGGTCTAAGGGTTCTCTGAATAACGCCCGAATGTACAAAACAAATGAGTAACTCTAAACAGGGAGTTACTCAATGACTCGCTGTTTGTTACCAAGTTTAGGCTGAGTATCCAACAAAACCTGTACGAGAATTATCGGATAATTAACCGCTTAATTTTTTTCGTCACTCGTCCATATATTCGCTATCGTAATAATAAGCCAATGGTGTCTTAGGAATCGCGAGTGGTCGTAACAGAGAGATCAGTATTTAGGGGCTCATTAATCGGACGATTTAAAAGCCAGCAGAGGTAGACCGCGTAATTTTTCTTTCGTTCTTGTTGTCATTATTTTGATAATTTGTCCCGCTCTCGTTATTCCCATCCGTTTCCGAGGCATACGCCTATATGGTCATGGACGAATTATTGCGACAAGAGCTGTCCAACGGTGAGTGGTGCACTCGATGGGCGCACCGGACGATGCTGGGCAAAAACCCAAGTCGGTTGGCATCGCCGGAGAATACCTGGCCGTTCTGGCAAACGGCAGGTGCGAGATACGAAAGGTAGTCGACGATGTTTTCACCGTGACTCGTTCCTCCAGATAACGTTTCTGTGCTTTGATATTCGAATCGAGAAACGTATACGCGCGACGTCCGAATTGAAATTCCCTGATCGCGTTTTTTTTTTTTTTAATTATTCAGGTAACGATTGGTGGGATAATTAAGCCTTTAGCTACGGGTTAATATCCGAATAACGCTTGCTGCAGCTGCAGTTTATGTAAATATAAACATCTATATATTATTTGTAACACATATAAGTCTTTTTTTGAAAAACTAATTTTTTTTAAAGGGTTAAAATTGAATATTCAATGGAAATAATTCGTTCACTACTGCGATTGGAAATTGTAGTTATTTAAATAGCAAGGGGATCGATGTATCTTTTTCTTCGATATTATATTACATATTAGCGCGATTGGTTGCCATGCTCATTCATGTTACAGGTATGTATATAGATATTTATATCGCACGCTACTCGGCATTCGCCAGTCACGAAAGAATCGTCGAGCGAATACTTAATCGTGCGTTGGTATTTGGGGTCAACGAGACTGGAGACAGACGAAGAAACAGAGTGGAATGGAAAAAGAGAGAACGGGAGATTCGATGCCTCGCAACATCGCTAACTTTACGTATACGTATACATATTGATCCTTGAACCATCTCTACCTCGGATAAACGTGTTCGCATCCAACACCTTTCTCCTGTACTTCATCCTTTTCCCCCCTTTTTCCTCGGTATCGATCTCTCTCTCTTTTTCTCTCCCTCTCTATCTCGAAGCGCCTCCCTTGCGATAATAATTATCCGTTCGAAGTACTTTTACCGGAGTCAAAGTCACGATACTTCTTCTTCTTGCCGCTTCCCCTTGTTCGCTTTTGCGTCCGAGGTTGAGTGTCGAGGAATTATTTCCTATCAATTATTTCTCCTTTCTCTTTTCTGCCCCGTCGCAATGAAAAAATCGTCGATTTTTATTCCTAATTCTTTTTAACGACGAATCTCGTCGAGAGTGCGATCTTTAACTTCGATTAATAATTCACTGGGTTTTAATATTTTGAATTGGTGATTTGTGTCCGTTTTCTTTTTTGCAATATGGTTTTTCACACTTTTCTCTTTTCTTCACACGATTTTAATACTTTGAATTAGTGATATTTGTCCTTTTTTTACGGGATGGTTTCTCACACTTTTCTCTTTTCTACGACTACGCAATTGAAAAAATCCTCGTTTTTTATTTCCAATTCTTTTAACGACGAATCTCGACGAGATTGTGATCTTTAACTTCGATTAATAATTGACACGATTTTAATACTTTGAATTGGTGAATCTTATTCGTTTTTTTCTTCTTTTGCGGGATGGTTTCTCACACCTTCTCGCAATAATTGCATCCCGGCTTCCCCCCCGGGCTTCGCCTAAGGAATAAACTAATTAACTTACGGGCCCGGTTCTTTTACATAATGGCCACGTTCGCGAGAATCTTCTGCTCCGTATGCATCCGAGGGTTGCCTCCTTACGTACGGTATATGTATTCTCTTACGTATTGTCGGGCCGTATACCCCGCGGCAGTGAGTATGAATATAGATACGTCGGTGCACATATGCCGGTGCGTTATGCGTACTTATTCATAACGTGTGCCGACTCGAAACCGGCATCGGCTTTATTATCGTGAAGCAAGAACACTGAGGGGATACTAAGTACAGTGGACAGAAAAAAAAAGTCTGCGCAGAAATACCCGTTGCCCTAAGAACACCGTGAAAAACGTGTTGAAAAATGAAAGATATCGCTTAATTTTCAGTAGAATGTAAAACACTATTAAATTGGGAGAAGTTTAATTAATATGTGAAAATTTACCGATAAATTATGAACAGGAAGTGTAGGCAAAGGTCGTGGTATATGCTACGAGTTATTTAAAAAATTTTGTTACCTCGGTCCTTCCGGTTTACCATCCCCATTGATTAATTATACTTTGTAGGAGCGATCAGCTTTATCGGCGAGTAAAAGTTGCGATAGTAGACGGAAATCTTGACGTCGATTGATTTTCTCTTAACGATCAATGAAAAAATGATCCCGCGAATATTTTTTTTATATTCTCACCCATTAATTTCTCTGCGATACTAATTTTAAAATGAATTCTTGATAGAAGCTAGTGACTTCATTGTCTCAGTGTTTAAAAAAAAATCGCGTATTTTCAATTGCGACATTGTTCGTCAAAGGTTATACCGTTGCAAATGTTAAGTCTCTGTGCGAGGTCGGTATCTCCCGGTTAACTTATCGCGATAATACGGATGAGGACGGGTTATCTTTATCAACTGGTAATTCAATACAAAGCGCGCTGGAACGTGCATACCAATACACATACGCAAGTTCCTGCTTTGATACGTCGGACGTACATAGAGTTAGTTTTCTCGGTGCACGAGAGGGTTCTAACCTTTCGCAGGTATTAGAGAAAGTATTAGATTGAGTCGCCAGGTAAACCTCGCAACCTTATCACCGACCATATTATTGTAATTTTTCATATTCTCTTCTACGCGTATATTCATTTTTTCCCCTTATAATAGAAGCTTAGTATGTGCGATGTAGTTCTAGAAAAAAAAAATACCTGTAAATATCAGAATTTACGTCCCATGGGAAATCGTGGAAAATTTATGGGCGACAATCCACGAAAATGATAAGTGGAAGGTATTATTTCAGCGAGTAAATTACATTGCAATGTTCACCGCGAAAGGACAGTACAATGGATGGACTGATTGTGAAGAAAATAAATAATTTGACGTGTACACGGCCACGAACACGGACGATACGAAATTGCCGCGCTCTATTTTAATTACGCCCCATAAATCAACTCTCTCGTGCAGAGCGCTGAGGATCTTCGTCAGAAATTAGCTTCGTAGCGGATTATTTAACCGCCTCTAGGTACGAAACTTTCTCTCGGTTTTCCAGACACGTATCGAACTAAAATCTATTGTTCGAAATTTTACGAGTTCGAAGATACACCTGGGTTAATCACACCTGCCCGTGTGTTTCGTCGATGTTAACGAACCCGATGAAAAGTACAATTGTGATGATAACTTAACGTTTTTGTATGCCAGGAATAGTTTTTTTCACTGTATTCAAGGTGATTAATTAATCAATTAATTGATATCGAGTCTATAAAATACATGTGTCGTTTCTTAGGAATTTATTTTATTAATTGTAAAGTTTAAACACGTTTAATACGGTACAAGTTTCTGTACCGCGAATATTCTTCGTTTCACCATATTCAAGGTGACTAATTAATCAATTAATTGATATCGAGTATATATAAAATATATGTGTCGTTTCTTCCGAATTTATTTTATTAATTGTAAAGTTTAAACACGTTTAATACGGTACAGGTTTCTGTACCGCGAATATTCTTCGTTTCACCATATTCAAAGCGACTAATTAATCAATTAATTGATATCGAGTCTATATAAAATATATGTGTCGTTTATTCTGAATTTATTTGATTAATTGTAAAGTTTTAAAATGAGTTTACGGTTGGTTGAGGGAAAACAGGAGGTTGAGAGCCACTGTTGAGCGTCGGTATTTAATAGGTAGGGCGGCATAGGGGCTGTTACGCAGCCAAGCTCCCCTAGTTTCCGGTGTCAGTGATGCACTCTAGGCTTCTATACTGCAGTTCCTTTCCAGCTCGACACATGTGCTTTAATACACTCACACGTATACGTATATGTATGTATGTATGTATGTATGTGCCCCTCTGTCTTCGTTTACTTTCTTCCGTATAGTCGAAAGGCGATGTCCTTTCCCGTCGTCATAGAGAAACGTGACAAAGATAAGCCGCGATGATATTTGACAATAGTGGTATTACGAATGTACCCACATATCGTCTTTTGTATTTGCACCGCGGAGTTCCCAAGAAATCCCTCCGGATGTGGGAGAGATCTGACGCGAAGCGCCGCAAAGCCAACGGACGTTTGTCTTTGGGAACGAAGAAAAAAAAAGAAAAGAAAAGAAATACGAAAGAAAAAGAAAGAAAGAAACACGGTTACAGTTCACCTGGACGACGAAACTCGCTTTCGCCCGTCGCCCCGAACGGGGAAATGATTTTCGGAATTCTATCGAATCGTTTTTTTTTCGGTAAAAATAAACACTCGTGGTGTTTTTTACGGAAATTTTTCTGCAATCACATAAAAATGGGTACCGGTAAGGGGAAGGGGGGGGGGGGGTGGGAGAGAAAAAATACGCGCGTTGGTCGTCGACTGACAGTCTCGAAAAATTCATGAACCTGATTCGAGTGTGGGAGGACGAGAATTGTGGTAAACGGACGGGTAGAAGAAGGTGGAGGAGGAGATGGAGGTTGGAGGATGCCTGCAACGAGAAGGGCCTCCATACGGAGGACAGTAGCACGATCTTATAGAGATAAGGTTCGCAGAGATGAAACCGGATAACCCACCTTCCCTTTTACAAAGATCTTCTCACCGAGAGAGCAAACGAATTTCAGACGAGGGCTGTACCTATTGTATTGCGGGGCATGCACTGGACATATCCTGGTTGAGATACATTACCCGACATTACTTGCTGCTACGATACGTTCGAAGTACGAGAATACAGTGATCTGGAACCGCATTTATACGAATCAGCTAAAATTATATATATTAGGTCGAGTCATAGGTATCTTCCGTTTTTTTTATCACACTTTTATTTCTCTCTCATTTAATACAGAAATTATATTAATTTATTAGACAGGGTGTATAAAAATGTGGGCATAAGTTTGGGTATTGATAGAAGGTACCAAAATAAGAAAAAAAGTATTTACAGCTTTTAAAAAGACCACCCTCTGTCGAGATACAACCCTTTTTGGAAAAAAAGGTTTAAATAATTATATCTTCGAAATGGAAAGTTGTGGAAGGCCGATTTTGATTGCAATGTAATCGGAAGAAGTCGAAGTTTATGAAAACAATATAGCAGCTGCGATTAGTACCGTTAAGTTGCTTTCTACGACGCAAAATCATCTTTCTACGACTTACCATTTCGTTTATTTTAATTTTGGAACTTTTTGTCGCGTAACAAGTTTCGTTACGAGGTGTCCATAGGAGCCAATTAAAAAATGTAATCTTATTATAAATGCATCGGGAGCGTCGGTATTTTTGAAACCATTTTTTCTCCACGCGATCCAATTAATGATCGAATTTATTGTTCTCTGGTACACAACATTACTCGTTCTGTAATTGGTTCGGAGGGAACGTATTTCTAAAAATATCACCGCGGTAGAATATTTATCAAAGACTTATACGCTCAAGTGTTTATTATTATTCGAATTAAAATTGTGAATTATATTAAGTAACGAAAATATGCGTAATACGTAATTAGTCGTAAGTATACGCGAGTGCATTGGTAAACGGCATCTCATTAAATTAGATCACGTAGATACCGATGTTTACAGGTAACTCACAGTTTGTTAAATCTAGTTAGCCATAGCTGACGTTAATAGCCTCTCTCGCGGTTCTACGTACGTACACTCTCGGTGCGTATGATTTTCCTTTTACGCAGCGGCGCGCTGTGTCATTTCATTACCATATCGTTTAATCTCAAGTGGCCAGTCACTTAATAACAACTCGAAAAAGACGCAACGGAGTTCCGCGCGGCGTCTCAATTCAGGAAGGTCAACATATCACGAACCATTCACTTTCGACGTACATGTATTTGCCGTTCTCATACGAGCATAATTATTATTCAAAACGTTCGCCGTAAATGTTATCTAAATACACACATACTTACATACGTACCTTCATGCTTAAAACTCGATCGTCATAAACATATATACAGGGTGTAAGAAAAATACTGGGACACTTTTTCAGTATCGATAGTACGCACCAAAAGATGAAAAAAAAGTCTATAAAGTTTTATCTAAAAACCACCCCCTATAGAGATATAATCCCTTTTGTAAAAAATTGTTTAAAAAATCATATCTCCGAAATAGTACTTCGCGGAGGACCGATTTTGATTACAATATCACCCGAGAAGATCAAAGTTAATAAAAAAATATAGTTGCTGCGATTATTGTTGTTAAATAGCATTTGTTCTTGTTTAATCCAAACAACTACGATTACCCATATCATATTAGGTGTTTAATAACTTGGGAAAAATTTATTTTAAATAGATTTTTTAAAAATTTTTTACAAAAAGGTTTGTATCTCGATAGGGGGTAGTATTTAAATAAAACTTTATAGACTTTTTTGTCATCTTCTTGCGCGTACTATCGATACTGAAAAAGTGTCCCAGTATTTTTCTTACACCCTGTATATGTACGTAATCTACCGCAGATCTCGGCTGTGGCAATCGGTTCGATAAATTATTAACCGTTCTTTATATCCGGGATCTCACGATGCTCCGGTTTAACGAAATTTATGCAGAACAACGTTCGCTTATCGGTGCCCGACACACGGTTTTCTAATACACACCGCGGAAGAATACATTCACCCGGCGTTACCTGGCCGATGAGTGCACGCCGTTTCGCTATCGTTCGCGCACGTAATCTCGCAGCAACGTCGTCGAAGTTCAGCTTACTCTTGCATAATAGCACGTCGGTGGAGATCGTTACCGACGAAATGGTCAGAGCCATGTCATCCTCTCTACGGTTCATGTCACTTCGCTACGTGACGAGAATCCGCAAGCTGGCCGACGACACTCGACGAAGTGAGAGAGACCAGTTCCCTCCGGGCTATCGGTCGTTTCAAAAGCCGGCTACGGGTTTTTTTTTGTCTTTTTTTATTTTAATTTTATTTTCGCCACGAAATCGCTCCGTTGTTTCGCTTGCTTTTCAACGGTGCTGCGAACGAATGCCAATTGTGTTGCAGGAGTTAAGAATCTGAGTGGACGATATGTAAATCGTTTGGAAATTATAAGGGCGGTGTGTAATAAATAAGGTTACTTTTTTCCTGGTTCTTGTTCGCGAGGGAATTTGTTATTTTTATTCGTTTGTTTTAGTTGTGGATAGAATATTAAGGGAGGTAGAGAAAATTATGTTTGATACGATTAGAGTCAAACGGGTTGCAAGATTTCTGGAATTTACTTTACAAGCGATGTATACGGCAGACTGTAACCTTTTCGTATAATCTTTTGTTTTTTATCTGTATTCATTATGACCACACCGCGGTATGGTCGGCGCAAGTTATTTTCTTGGACGAGTTTGAAATCGGTTTTCTTCTCTGTAATCGTCGAGATGAATGCACCTGGCGAGGCAGGGAACCTGTGTACACCGAGCCCCGTGTAACTGTACTTTCATTCTAAAGATCCTCGAAGATACTTTTAACGCTCGAACGATTCGCAATCGCGAATACTATTCTTGTAGTACAGGCCCATAGGTTACCGAGCGTTTATTAGATATCTAACCTCCTGGCAATCTGTGATTTATAAATGGGTATACCGTTTAAGTCCTGTTATTTATCTCGTATTAATTAACCGATATATGAACAACAAGAAAAAAAAATAAGAAAATCTACCATACGAAAGTGGGATTTGCATTAAAAGTTTTGCTTTATTTCGGATTAACTTGCTCATCGAACGATCGCTGTAAAATTGATTTTCAATCACTTTCGTAACGGTGCTTGTGTTATTAGAAGGCTTTAATTTCCGAAAGTAATTACGAAATCGTAAGTATAACCGCGGAATCGCGAACGTGATGAGAAAATCGAATTTTGCAGTTACATATTTTGTTTGCGAAATTACTAAAGTTTTACTGCCAACACTTTAATGGGATCCCGATGCGTTTCGTTCCGCTAGAATTTGCGCAAGTAAAAGCCAACGTACGGGCGATCGGTTTAGTTGGAATATGGGTTTACGACAATGCTATTCCGCGGCATTATTAATACCTCTTTTTCTCCGCTCGTCAACGGTATTTGCATACCCAGTTTGGCGTCATTAATCTTTCGCCACGACAGAAAATTACGCGGTTCGTAATTTTCAATTTCGAACGAACGCAATTGCGGCGTTACATCTGTGGATGATTGTGGTAATACTTCGTAGAGTTTGAGTTACTATTGTTAAGTGCTATTCGCATTTATAAACCCAAGTTTTTCGAGAAATCATTTGTCATCTCGTAATTTTCGTTTACACGTTTTTCCGTCGATTAATAATTTTATTTCTTTAAAAAAAAACTATAGCAATGATCACACGTTAATTATCGTACTATACAGTATACTTCATAAAGTGTTAACGACGATGATTATGTCTCAATCCGAGTGTTTATTCCGCACGATCGGTAACGACAAAGCGATTTCAAGAACGCCGGTAAAAACCCTGCCGGACGACCGGTAATAATCATTTTTTTCAACATTAATTTCTTCAACGTGTATACAGGTGACCTCTTTTCCCCGGCGATTTGAATGCCGGCACGTACGATAACTTTCCGTCGGTAAAGCCAGTTTATCGTCGACGGTTACGCACGTTCCATCGTGTGTGTTTTTTTCTTTAAAAAAACAATATATTCGATCCGTTAGAACGACGTAAGTAAAAACCAGCCCGATTTACATCGACAAGTAAAAAAGTATGTCGTTCCTGTTTCATTGCCCGCAGTTATTATATTTAAAAAAAAACGAACGACAAGGAAAATTGAACAAGGGAACATATTTTTCTTACGAGTCGATGTCGTCGACACAGTTAGTACGTACACATCGGGGTCCCTCGTGTAATGTAGTGCAAGGTGGTGGTGTTTGGAGAAGGGCCCTGACCGTCGGCAGATGTTCCGTTTGCCCTGCCGCCCGCTACGGAGGGCCCCTCGCAGGGCTATACAAAGTTACGGGTACATACGGCGTCGTCACATGCGAAGGAATCGATAGTATCGAAGAGAGCAGCTGCGTCCCTCTCTCGATCGTCCTTCAAGAATACTTTTTTTTCCCTTCTTAATACGACCAGCTGAGATTTCGTATAATAACCTTCGAAGGGGGCACGGGGACCCCGAAACATCGTTTTTTGAAAAAAATCCCCGGGGACAGTTAATTGAATTTATTAATATATAAATGATAGAAAAAATTCAAGGTCAATGTTAGGGGTATTTGATAAAGAAAGAAAGATCTCGTGTGAATGGTGTTTTGAAGATGCTTTTAGGCTGTGCCCAAATCATGGGACCCTTGGCCCTTAAAAACAATATGGCCGGTTAACGAACAGCCATAAATTGCGCAATAGGACCGAGGTACGAGGCACTTAGGCGAATCCCCGTAATGCCCATTACAATACAATAGGGCCCCTTTTTTCTCTCTCTCTTTTTCCGACTGGATCCACTCGATTCCCAAAAACAATGGCGGCGTGCTCTTCTTCGTTCTGCCAACGTGTTTCTCTGGATCGTTCGGGGCCCCTTCGGGGCTGCCGAAACAGAACCCAGGGGACCCCTAAGGCCCCAAAGAGAGGAGTCAAAACAAAAGCCGGATTACGACCTCGTGACTCGGTCCTGCATACCTGCGACGTGAACCTTCGACGGTATCGAGGGTGTTAACTTCTCGTTTTTGTAGCATTGGAATTGTGAACAATGAAAATTGGATAATTTTTATTTGACACATGGCCGCCACGTGTTTCTTTGCGACCGTCATTAATAGGAATGTATATTTTTAATCGTGTCTCAGTGATGAGTATCGTTAAAAAAATCTGGGTTTTCGAAAAATTTAATTTCAAATGTGAATCGCATGAAATACAGTTGACCACAAAGGTTGTTGCAATGTAAAATCAAATTTCACACTTTATTCGCACACTTTGCATCGTTAATAGTAATTTTCAATAGGGTCTCCAAATTTTCCATATATTATACAAATTCTGCACGTCAATATGTATATTATATACTATATTAATCCGTGCAAATTTGTCGTTTCAATACAATGACATTTCCACACTTCAAAATTTCTTCGCCAAAAAGACTTTCAAGTATCGAAACTTCCATAACGGAAAATTCTCGTCGTTGCAATACTCTCGACGATCAAAATTTCTACATTTTCCTAGAGATACCGTTAACCCTACCGAACCCTATTTTATTACGTATAGGTTTAAACTTAGTTTCAACACCAAATGACCCTACCAGTGGTCATCTAATATGAAAAAATAACGTTTGAAATAAATATTTTTGTAAAAAGTATATTTCTGCTTTCATTCACACTAATTAAGTTAATTTTAGTATAAAAGTAATTTTTAACGAAAAAAATCGGGTCTGAAGAGGTTAAACATAACCACCCACGTTTCCGTCTCTCGTATCAATGCACCACGACCAATGGAGGATACTTGGTTACGTATGTTAATGGACGTAATAGGATTAGCCGGACAGTTAGTGGATCTAGTAGGTGTATTTCTTTCTTTTCGACATCAGCTACGGGGATTATGTCTTTTCTAACGATAGCCACGCGGCTCCACGGTTGACGTATAGGTATTAGTATTACCTGTTTAATATAGTACCTCAAATAATTGATTCCAGTTTAATATAGCCTATCATTTTTTTTAAATACACAGCACCTTAAGATATATCTGGTAATCTTGACGGATGCTATTTAAATTTTCAAGTGTACCGCAGTGTCCTTTGTGTGTCCTTTGTCACTTATTTTTTCACGTAACATCGGATAATACCGCAATGTTAACTCGCCCTTTTTTATGACCACGGCAAACGGCGGAACAAGTAGTGTGCACGAACAAGCGTAGCAAGTGTTTACCTCTTGCTCGTCGGAAGGTAAACACACAAGCGTTGGAAAGTACTTTCCGGTGGGCCTGGCCGGATCGTAAAACGTAGGAATCGACATGCGACGTACGTTCATTACATTTGCGTAGCGTAGGAACATTTGTGGTGAATCAGTTTCGAGGTCTACTTAAAAATAAATCGTTCGAAAGTCAGAAATAATAAAGAAAACTATACAGAAATTAAAATTCACTTTGCTAGTAAAATAGAAAAATATATCTGTAATAGAATGATTTTTATTCCAACTGATTATACAAACGGTTAATCAAAAGTTTTCTAATTAATTTTGCTATTAATAGAACAAGTGTATTATATCATTCAGAAAATATTAATTATAATCATAGTACGTGGTGTACTCGATGTTCTTAGGCACGTAGATAGTGAACTACTATCACAGCACGGGGAACCGTGTACAGAGAATTCTGATTGGAATTTCTAATTGTAATAATACACCAAATGCGTTGGTCGCTATATGTTTCGAACTGTCGTAAGTATTTAGTCGCACGTGTTGCGCGTGCACGGAATAGAGTCGAGCCGGATACAAGTGTACACGCGTGTGCAGGAATGCCAGCAACAAGTAGTCGCATACGTCACTGTCGCAATTTCGCCAAACCAGCCCCGATGGCGTTTTCAGCGACCGTCTGGAACGTGATTCTATCTTAATCACCATAGAAATGTATTTTTACTATCATTAATTTTTTTAAAGTCAATTTTTTATTTTAATTTAAGCACATTTTTTCTCCGTAAAGCTGGACCATGTTTCTTACTTTTTCTTTTTTGCGATCAAACTCACCGTAGAAATATATTTTTTCTTTCATTAATTTTTATAAAGTCAACTTTTTATTTTAACCTCTTCACGCCTTTGGCCACATTTGTGGACATTTAGTAATTTCTTATAAAATAAAAACCCCATTACCAGTGCAGCCAAACAAAAAAAATTACTTCTATTGAGGCATTCTATAGTGAATAATCTGTAGTGATAACTATACAGTAACTATAATAATAAAAATACTAAACGTCCACATCTATCCATGGACGTGAAGAGGTTAATTTAAGCATATTTTTCTCCATGAAGCTGGACCGTATTTCTTTCTTATTTTTTTTTATTTCCTTTACTTTCTTCGCATTTTCCCTCTCTCTTTTTACGTGGCGTCGACCTGGGCGAGGCTCGTCGAGGGTGATGAGATAAGACAAGCGGTCGACAATGCCGTAGGAGAGAAGAAAGAGAAAAGTAGAGGAGCAACGAAGAAAAAAAAAATACGTTTCGTGGTCTTTGGACCCTGTACCGGAGGCAGACGTCCGGACCAGTTAGGTATTGAGTGTCGAAGCAGGTATCGAATATCGAGAAGATACGTCTACACGGCTTGCAACCAACATTCCTTGCGGACGTGTAACGTCAGCGAAAAAGAGAGAGAGAGAGAGAGAGAGATACTATCCTTATGGACGTTCGTAAGGACTTTCTTCGGCAATGCACACGCACTGCGGTTTCGAGTTTTTAAATCACGAGCAGGATACACCGTATTGCGTTGCAGGATTTTTAATCGGTGTCTCATTGAACGGCTTTTTTTCCCCACTTGGTAACGATACACCATGGAGAAACTGATTTTTTCGTTAGAACTCGCTCGCACAGATAATTCAGCACGCTGTCAAATGGAATTAATATTAAGGGGGCTCGGTAGGATAAAAATGAAAAAAAAAAATCATATTTTCAGTTTTACGTGGCATTCTATTCTCCTTTTTCTTATGAACATTTTAATACCAAGTAATGTGTACAGTTTAAAGCATAAATGGTAATTATAAGTATTTATATACTTTGGTGACTTCAAAAGATTAACTTCAATTGAGAAAAACAGGACACACTGGAAGTATTTTTTTGGTTTTTATATTTGCACAGTTTTCTCATTTTCTTCACCACAGTTCGAATATGATGTACACACTTTAACATCAGTTATTTAAAACATTACTGCATACAATAAAAATATTTATATGTATACCTATAATATATAAAAATAGTGAAAAATTAGGGTTTATGAACAAAATTCATATATGTATATAAAACTACATATTTTTTAATTTCTTCCTGTTAAACCTTACAAAACTATGATGGTAACATACTGTACAAATTTGGTAGTGATACCTTTAATAGGTATCCAAAAAAGTGTGCAAGAAACTGTATAATTTAACATGCCCCCTTAAAAGAGTCCCCTGAAAAACTGCGAACGCTCGATAAACAGGTGATTTCGTATTTAATACACGAATATAAATGATTCTTTCGAAAGTGAACGAGATTTTATACAGACTTTAACGTTATTAATACAGCTACTTGTAAACACCCCCGGGGCGTTCTGGCACTGTTTACGTAGTAAACACAGGTGACACGCGGACATTTTCCCGTCATATTGTACGGCCGCAATTATATGTATACGCGGCGCAACAAGTTTATTTTTCAATGAAGCCGCGCTTTCGATCCGTACCGACGTTCATAAAGGATCGCGTTATACGCGCACGGGCCGCATAAGCACGGGACTTTGTGGCCTCTCGACGGACAGGGGTATAATATATCGGAGTTATGCTAATTTTACGGCTGCTCACAGGCAAAAAGGATCAAAAGACCTCGCCCATATTCGTTTTTGCGTTGACGGGAGGCTAGGTCCAATGGAAAACGTTGGACCCCGGTCAGAGTTGCGAATATTAAGCACCGAACCTGGAATTCCCGAATAATGAGACACAACGGAGAGTTTCGAGATAGAACGGGGGAGAGAGAGAGAGAAAAAAACAAGAAAAGTACTTGCGGGAGGTAGAAACGGAATGCGAATCGTTTTATTGGCTATTGTCTGACGTTTTGGGGGTTTTGAAAAAAAAATAGGCGAAAAATAAGGCAACGGGAAAGTTGGACGTCGAAAGGGGAGTGTTGTTGGAAACATTTAAAATCGTTGATAATTATAAAGTATACGTTTTATGCCGTGCGACGGTGTTTGTTTAATTATAATATATACAACGGGTGATTTGCATAATATGTGTAGGTGTATTTGTGCATGCACGCAGGTATCGAGGGGGGATACGTCTGATTTTATTGGGAGTGTGATTTACGTTGTTAATTTAGTTTCATTCGCCGGTGTGTATGTATGTATATACATATATAGTAATTGAAACGTGCAGATGTGAATTCGTTAATTATACAATTGGAAAAGGCTGCGGCTGGGCAAGGTCGGGCCGAAGGCGAATGAACTAACGAACTGATAAAAAAAAAAAAAATATCTCGAGGCCGGTTCATAAATCGTAATCACGCCGGCTGCCAGTGGAATTTCACGATAATTTAACAAACGGTTCAAGGCGCAGCCAGTAATCGTGCCGAAAGGGCCGAACACACGTATCGACCTACCGATTCGTTAAAAAAATCCAGATATATCGATCTAAAAAATTGTGTAAATCAAATTTACACGAATAGAAGCGTAACAAATAAATATTTCCAGTCAACAACATAACAGCTTCGAAAAAAACTACTTTACACTATTAATTTTTACAAAAAAACTACTCTATATCCATTTTATCGCTTTCCTGGTATAATTAACTCTATAATTCCCTTGTACAACAATTCCCAGCGACGTTCCACCACGAATAAACGCTCCGAGTGACCTTGTAATCGACAAGTTACACGGTGATTACACCAGATCGCTAATAACAAGCGAGCGACAGAAAAATTCGTCGGTGGGGTTTTGCTGAGGTCGTGGCTCACCTGTACTTACGCGAAGGGCGTGTATTTTCTCGAAGGTTCGGCGAGTGAGTCAGGGTCACCTTGCAAGGGTGTCTGAGGATAGGAAAAAGGGAGACAAGGGCGGGAGGGGTAAGCGCAGAAGGAAAGAAAAGAAGTGTAATCGTCGGCGAACTTTACGACCACGCTCGTCAAAGTAAACAACACCGACTACCGCTCGGTATATAACGAACGAAGTGGTACGTTTGTACATATATAATAATACACACACACAGTAGGGATATGTACACAATAGAATGTTTCGCATTATATACCTTTCGTACTCTTTTTTTTATTTGGTTAGTCGAGAGACTCTCAGGTGGAATCTCGTGCGCCCGTAGTTTTGCTCGGCGATGCGCGGGGCACTTTCGCGGGGCCCTACGCTCCTGTTAGGGCCGTAAAAGTCCCTCGACAAGCAAATACCACTTCTGGCTCACCTTATACGATCTTCTTCCACCATTTTCTGCCCCTGTGTAGTTGAAACTACTACCACGGAGATGGGATGCACTTTATTGGAAATATATCGACATTGGGAGACTGTAATGGTGACAGAAGATCTATGGGAGGGTTTTTTTTTCCCAGCTGGCTAATCCACGGAGCTTGTCCGGCGTAACTATTTGTCAAACTACTTTTTACGAACGGAGATGAAATTTTCCATCAGTCAGATAAATAGAAAATCCACTCAAAGTATCATCGTTCGCAGTAGTTTTCTAATACCGTTGTTCCGTATGCCCTAAGGCAGAAACTTTGCACACTATTTCGCGAACCAGGTGTACGTATTCGTTTCAGCGAGTTAATTAACGACGCGTAATCACCTGTTTCCTTCCGCAGAAGCGGAACGCTGCCACGAGAAAGTGGTAGCCGATCAAAGTGATATATACGAATCGGTGGTACGTATGTACCCAGACAGGAAATTACCCGGCAATCCTCGGCCACTACGACACGACCGCCCTGTTGCATAAGAAGTCGTGCTCGTTTCCGCCATATTTGGCCGAGGGGACCGCGGTTTCTAACCCGTCTTGGATTATTGCGTCCACAATGAGCACGCACCGAGTAGACATCGTGTTAAAAGGAGAGAAACCCGCGGAGACCGGCAGATCCACGAAACTGCGGAGGAACAAGTTTTTCCTCGTCGACTTTGCAATAACTATCCACGCTGTTCGCGATTTCGAAACTGACGCGTGACGCTCGCGATACCGTGAGTTACAAGTATATGGACGTTAGGGTGGTCGTTAGAAATTAAATTTTTTGCGGAAAACACTGTGAATTTTTTTTTTAATTAAAAACAACACGTGCCTCAAGACGATCTCAGTTAATACGAAAGAAAGTTTACTTTTACCTTGGAGTGGGGAAATCTAGATATTAAAATTACGTTTGTACTAATTTAGTTTAAGAATATAAATATCAATTTGAATATCTTTCATTTTTTTATTTAATAGAGCGAATTAACTGGGAGGAATTTTGAATTTAAATTTGTGTCTACTGTTATTTTGATGAACTAGTGTTTTTTATTGATTTAGGTTCTATAATTGTTTATATTCCGAATAAAATTGTATTTTTCATAAAAAATTCCCCAAAACCATGATTATACCAAAAATTAACTTAAATCTTCTTGAGGCGCGTTGTTTTTAATATAAAAAAAAATTCCCAGTGTTTTTTCATCAAAAAGAAGCTTTTTAGGGGGTGTCGCAAAAAATTTAATTTTTAACAACCACCCTAATTCGTTCTTCTCGTTGTGCAAAGTGTTTTCCTCCTTGGAAAGCGTGTTCGCTATCGAAACCCGTGTTACTGGTATTGGCTGTATGTACGTTTAAGTAGTATTAACCGCCGCGGTCGGACTTGATGAATAGTACGTAAAAAGTCACGGATGCACGTGTAACCGGTGACCATTCGATTACATCCATCGCGCAATGGCGTTTATTGATAGTTACGTGTACGCCAATGCAACGCCGGGGTAACGTATATCTCATGCACCGGTGAATGTTGAACTCCTCATTCAGAGACTTTCATTCAGTCGGCAGATTCGCTCGTTCTCGAGTCACGTTAGCGTGTATTGTTGTACGACACGTATATATGTGGATAATGGCGATATCAACCTGGGTAGCTGATGATTCACCGGTGGATGACTGTTGTGCCGCTCGGTGGACAAATGAAATTAGTCACTATTCTTACGTGGAGATATAAACTAGGTGCTTATATCGAGATTTTAGAAATTTAGAAAGAAGGATATAGATTTTTTCACTTTAAAAGAATTTTCTTTTATTTATCTAGGAGGGTAATATGAAAAGTAAGGTCTCCAAAGTGCTGGCGATGATGAGAACTTGTTATTGCTGCTTTTGACAATATTTTCGTGATTGTTGCTTCTTTCACTACGTATGAACAGTCTCGTACTTCATTGGGTCTGTTAACCCATTCGCTGCCAAGACGAGTATACTCGTCCTACTTTCAATATGTTATGACATATAGGGTATTGAATTAGCAAATTTTTGGTGGCCACAAACATAATTATAAAGCTTGAAAAAATACTACAAATAAAATTTATTTGTTAACTTTGGTAAACAATACCACTCAAATTATAAAAGGCAATGAAATAATTTAAGCTTGGCAGTGAATGTGTTAATTTTGGCTTGGTAGTCGTTTGCAATGGAGTCAAATGGGAAGTTCGAGCATTTATTCGGTTTTTATGCACAAAAGGCGTTCGACCAATTAAAATTCATAGACAATGAATTGACGGAAGTGTATGGAGAATCATGTATTAATGTCAAAAACGGTTACGAGTGGTGTAGAGAGTTTACAGCCGGCCTAAAAAAAGTGTGGCAGTTTCTCCAGAAATGTATCGACCTAAATGGCGATTATGTAGAAAAATAGATGAATATCCAAGCTTTAAATATGCATATATCAAGCTATAAAAAAATTAGAGACCCTAATTTTCGGACATCCCTCGCATATTCACAGTTACGAAACAATCTAAGAAAATGAATAATTGTAATTTTAACGATCACTAAAATATACATTCACCGTAAGAAATATTAATTTCGCCTTTTAAGCGAACACGTTATGAAAATTAGTCCCTAAAGAGGGTCCCATACAGGACTGAAACGTTGGACTTTTAATTTTTTTAACTTACTAACGGTTCCTCATTATGGATGGGTGAGTGAAAAAGTTATACAATTTATTTTAGGGTTTGTGGATCGTTTAAAAGGCCAAATTAATATTTCTTACGTTGAACAATCTAAGAAAATCCATAAACTATCTTTTGAGGATTAAATATCCACCCCATCGATTTTCCTGGGTTGCTAACTTCACACCACAACTTCATAGCATCTATTCGATCGAATTCCTCAACTATTGTAGAATCTTGTTCCCGGGTAGAACCACGCGTTGCTCGCCGGGCATTCGGTTAATTTAACGAAACAGCCTGCTCGATAAAGCAGAAAAGCAACGCGGAGACGTTCCCGGAATGTGGGCAGCCACGAGGAGGGAAGCCCTGTGTGGCAGAACACGAACGTCCATGAGAATTATTTCGTTGACCCACGAGAAATTCCGTGAACGGTCCACATGGGCGAGCGAGGGAACTCTTCCTGTCCCATCGAAATTCCACGGTGGTCGGGGGGGATTATCCACCCGCTGCGAATTCGACGACAAGAGGGGTTTGTTGCCGGGCATTGGCCCAGTGGGCGGTATTTTTTACCACGGTGACTCGCGCGTTTCTACGTTGCATCCTCCTCCACGATACTCTTCGCACACGTACGCACTCATACACGTGAAAAAGAGAATCACACTCACGTATACACACGTCCGAGTGTGCACGCACATCTCGGCAGGACCTGAATTCACGTAATTGTGATTAATGGGCCCGCTAATGCGATCCAGCCGTCTCGAATCGTGCCGGGAATGACGTCGAACGATTTCTCGAAGTTGCGTAGACCGTGATTCCGAAATAATCGCGCAGAAGTAAGACAGAAAAGAAGCTAACAGAGTCCGTGGTCGAAGAAAATTCGAGGATGTATTATTACGAAACGATATATCATTCGAAATTCTGATTCGGTTTTTTTTTCACCGACGTTTCATAGAACGAAATTGTACAGGGTGTCCCATTAACTTGGACGCACCCGGAACAAGGTGATAGCTGAGGTAATTCTAATATAGGGATGTAACATTCTCAATGTCCTATCTCAATTCGTAGTTGAGTTATTAAATAAAAACGACAGCCAATCAGACAGACTTTGAAGTTTCTTAGCTGGAAATTTTTCCTCGTTGGAAATTGTTCCATTTGGAAATCCAAACTTCGAGACTCCTGCGTCCTGGAGAAGTCCTCGAAATTTCCACGCTTCAAAGTTTCTGGGCTTTAAGTCTCCAGGCTTAAGATATCTACCTGTTGAAATTTATGCGTCCCGAAGTTTCCACGTTTTCGAGTTTCCAAGTTTCCGTCGCCGTACTGCTGCTTCTGGCTTCATAATTCTTTTCATATCTCACGCTACTGCAAACTCTAATTGTTATTATGCGACCATAATTATGACAGTGGTCTAAGTCAATTTTTAAAAAATTTTCGATATCACGTTTTTTCAAGGTTTTGAAACATTTGTAACAGTAGAAGTTCTGCACCAGTGGGAACTGTCGCGCGGCCGGGCCTAACGGAGCCCTCTGATTGGCTGTCGTTTTTCTTTAATAACTCGGCCACAAATTAAGATACGACATTACGAATGTCACTTCCCTATATTAGAATTACCTCAGCTATCACCTGGTACCGGGTGCGTCCAAGTTAATGGGACACCCTTTATATTATGTGTCTCGAATTGTGATTCGTCGAAAAATTCGCGTGAGGTACTTTTGCTCCTGGTATCGTGCAAAACGTTCCGTTACCACATCCTCTTCCCCTCGCCGGCGATCGTTCTGTCAAGATCACGAAGACCTCGAGGAAAGGATCGTCTCCCACACACACACACACACACACCCAAAACGAAATTTACGGTGTCTGCCACCGTCGGCACGCCGATTGACGCGCGCGATAAGTGCGAAAGACGATTTGCTTGGGTGCTACATAGTGACGGGATCCGAAGCCACGTGGTAGGCGTTCGACTTGTCATACTGTACACCTTGAAGCTTTATTTTCGAAACGTTCGCCGGTCCCATTTCGTGATCTCTTTTACTCTCGTTTAAATTCCTGGCCGGTAGTGCGTAATTCGTGCGAATTAAGGGAGGGAAAAGGGTTTGTGTTATAAAGAAATTGATATTTTTTTGGTTTTTCTTATAGTTAGATATGTTGAGAATATTGTCGCAAAATTTGGAGATAATCGGAGCGAAACTCGCGAAGTTATGGACCAGTCGTTATGTTTTGTTTGATTTTATATTAGTGTGGGATACGAAAATCTGAAATTCGCGATTGAGAAGTGTATTGATATAAAAATGCAGGGGAAATACAGAGAAGCAAAGTACTCGGCGCCATAGGAATTTTTCTTCACTTTTGTAGAGTTTAAAGCTTTACAATTGTTCGGTTTTCTCGAAACCTCGTTTTCAAAGTCGGTGATCACTGCTATTTAAGAAATACTTCACCGATTCTTATCAAACTTGGTACATACCTTCTATGCATATAGAACATACCTACCCCCAACGTTGAGTATAATTTTTTTTACATTAAGGGTTTTTTTCAATTACAAAATAAAAAAAGCAACTTTTGCTTCAAACTACCACCAAAAATTTTAAAATGAAAAATATAACAATTAGAGAACGTTGGGGGAGGATTTATTCATTTTCTATCTAAATTGTATTGTGATTTTGATTTCTAATAATTTTCTGCTGAGATACAGTGATCACCTCAACACGACTTTTTCACCAGCTTCTTTGTTGAAATTTTGCAATCAAAAAATTACAAAATGTTGCTGAAATAATACTATACAATGTGTAAAATGTTTGAACAAATTTCCTTTATTCATACATCCGAAATAAAATCGCAAAAAAAGTGATTTTTCGCCTCGAAACCCTTACCCATCCATAAATAGAACATTTCCACGGTTTTCTTATTTTTTATTTATTTCCGCGTGGAACCATTTTCCATGGGAAACGTCGAGATAACTCGACGATGGAATCCCCGTTAGGCACATTCAATTTTCACGGAGAAAATTTTCCAATGATGATTTTCCTGTCAGCGACGCCGAGACGACGCTCATTTGCGTCGACCGGGAACAATTCCGTGGAAAAGTGTTGGGTTACACTCTCCGAGTACATTCCCCGGCATCGTATCTTCTAAATCCACGCCATACGATATCTCTCGCCGGAGAAACGTGTGGCAACGTGATTCCTATGGTCCGATAGCAATGATTTTACACGGTATAAACGGTCGATTAGAACGAGAGATAAAATCGAGGAAAAATCATATCTCAGGGTGAGGAAATTTATTAAACGCATGGTAATCGTATTCGTTTTGTCTTATCTATGCTGGCTGCGATGATAACGGTGGTAAACCAGTCGTAGTGTGCCACACCTTCGAACGAAATTGTGTGATAATCCGAGGTAGCAATATTTTGATGACTGTAAAATCGGTGAATTATCAGCAACACTGTATGGGATTAGCGTATCAAGAGTTAAGGTCTTGACTCGGGCCAAGTACAAGAGTTCCCGACTGGTAGACCTGAACTACTCTTTTCCGGAAGAATTAGATCGAGGTTTTCGGGGTATTCGAACGGCATTAAATCCGCATATTTCCCCCAAACTATGGTGATATTCTTGTAGGGAACGTCCACCCGAGTAATTTAAGCCTAACTACGAGAAGATCCATCAAGCCAATCGCGAGATATTTTGATCTAAAAAGTCGAGGTTTTTGTAAGAAACGTCGTCTTCTTCCTCTCCTCCTTCTCCATCTCCATCTCCATGTTCAGCCTGTCACGCAGCCCGGTGTCAAACCCTAACATATGTTTCATACCATGCGAGATAATTTTTCTGCCGTTAACGTAGATTTTATATATGTTAGTATATGAAATTTCCTCTCACACACATCCAGATTGTTAACATATTAAATTAGAAATGTTTGTTACGTTACGTTTTTGACATCAAGCTTCGTAAAATTAAGGGTCAGAATGCGTATTCGAAACATATTCGATCATTTTTATATCTTGAAAATTGCGCGAATGGCGAGCGATGTATGAAAATCGCGAAAAATCGTCAAATTATGACAGTTTTTTGGTCGGCATTCGCTCAATTTTTTAGATAGCGATCTGAAACTGGTACCATTGTTTTAGTTAGGAAATTCTACGCCAGAACAATGTATAATAGTTGTACTTTTCGAAAATTTAATTTTTCGCAAAAATCTGAAGGGGGTAGGTCAGGATTTTTTGCGATTTTCGTAAATCGCTTGCCATTTCCACAATTTTTGAGATATTAAAATGATTCTTTCACTGGCTTATTCGGCTTCGGATTCCGCGTCCAAAACGTCCCGGATCATTTTAATATCTCAAAAATTGCGGAAATGGCAAGCGATTTACGAAAATCGCAAAAAATCCTGACCTACCCCCTTCAGATTTTCACGAAAAATTAAATTTTCGAAAAGTACAACTATTATACGTTGATCTGCCGTAGAATTTCCTAACTAAAACAATGGTATAAGTTTCAGGTCGCTATCTGTAAAATTGAGCGAATGCCGTCCGAAAAACTGCATTAAATTGATGAATTTTCGCGATTTTCGTATTTCCATCGTCATTTCCCTAATTTTTGAGCTACTCCAATGATCCGACGCGTTTTCGACACGGAATCGGAAGCCGAATAACACAGTGAAAGATTCAGGTCGATATCTAAAAATTTGCGGAAATGACGAGGGAATTACGAATATCGCGAAAAATCGACAAATTTAAGCAGTTTTTCGTTTGGTACTCGCTCAATTTTTGAGATAGCGATCTGAAACTGGTACCATTGTTTTAGTTAGGAAATTCTACGCCAGAACAATGTATAATAGTTGTACTTTTCGAAAATTTAATTTTTCGCAAAAATCTGAAGGGGGTAGGTCAGGATTTTTCGCGATTTTCGTAAATCGTCTGCCATTTCCGTAATTTTTGAGCTATTAAAACGATCGGGGACGTTTTGGACGCGGAATCCGAAGCCGAATAAGACAGTGAAAGAATTATTTTGATATCTAAAAAATTGTAGAAATGGCGAGCGATTTACGAAAATCGCAAAAAATCCTGACCTACCCCCTTCAGATTTTTGCGAAAAATTAAATTTTCGAAAAGTACAACTATTATACATTGTCCTGGCGTAGAATTTCCCAACTAAAACAATGGTACAAGTTTCAGACGGCTATCTCAAAAATTGAGCGAATGCCGTTCAAAAAACCGCCTGAATTTGAGGATTTTTCACGATTTTCGTAATTTGCTCGCCATTTCCACAATGATTGAGATATTAAAACGATCCGGGACGTGTTGGACGCGGAATTCGAAGCCCAATAAGACAGTGAAAGATTCAGGTCGATATCTAAAAATTGCTCACATTTGATTGATTTCAAATCCTGTGTAAAATGCAGTTTATGTTAATGAGCAACCTATTCCAATGTAACATTCTCTTGTACTTGGCCCATAGCTTTGCATTTTCGATGCTTTTTGTGGATTCTCTAATATCGAAGTACGAAGTGTGCTTGTACTTGTCTGGTGTGCCCTGATTTGTTGGGAGCGATATCGAGTCTGTCGGTGTGCCTTAACGGGTTATCATTTATCGTGTTCCATATTTTGCATTGCTCAGCCGTCGAGCGATGGTCGCTAATTTATTGGTGGTAAAGTGATGGAGCACCTGTGCGCGTAGGTTAAACGTGCCTCGACTTTTAAAACATTGTCGGTTACATCGCCGGCCTATAAATAAAAGTAAATAACGTCTCGCCGGGGTGGATGTTTTAGTTTTTTATACGTCGATTAAATTTTCTTGTCCCATTAATGCAGCGGTATTCTCAGCGACGGCTTTAACGGTACAGGTACTATCGTGCAAAATTTTTCTCCCCCGACACTTTACTTAAAGGTCACGTTCAATGAATATTTTCAGCAAAAAGTGCCGACGACAGAGTTGAACGCTAATTAACCGCGTGCGGAATACTAGATGCGAGTGCAATTATCATAATTTCATTGAGCAATATTCCCGAGAGCCACGTTTCAATTAATGGATGCGTAATTAATACAACGATAAGTGAATTCGTTGTGTGCCAAGCAGCCAAGGGTGTTTCTTTACAGCTGTTGTGATATTTACATAGAGAAACACGAATCGCGTAACGAGCGATTGATTAATTACGTAATCGTTTTTTAAAGTTACCGGATAACGTATCGATATAATTTATCATCATTCGAATAATTAAACATTATCAACGGTGACTGGTCGAGTTTGCCAAGTGAACGATCGTAAATCAGTTAACGTCACTTTAGTCTAGTTCGTCATCTTTAACCGCGAGTCGCATGTCGTACTTACGTGTATTTTATTCGTCTTTATCAAAATGGCTTACGTAAGCGGAAGATGTTATAACAGTATTACGGTGTAACGAGCTACGCTGTAAATAATTGAATTTGTCATGCATTATGCAAATTTGTCCGTCGGACTTGTCCTACGGTCGATCGTATAAAAAGTTTGATTAAAAAAAAAATTAAAAAATCCCTTTTACACCTACACGCCGACACAACAAAGTGAATGAAGTTGCCGGCCTGTCGATCGTATCCGAAAATAACCTTGGCGGGTTTTTCTTGTCAGTTTCATTCATCTCCGCGACCTATGGAGAATCATCCATGACTGGGGAACGCCAATGGCGGAAAAGTTCAAATGCTCGTTCACCGCGAATAATAATGAACCGTGTCAAGCGAACCCGAGTACGCGAACCGTCCGCAGAGTTTCTTCTTTTTTTCGTATCACGTGTCCATTCTGCGAACGCTTACCACTCGCATGCGGAATTCGCAGTTTGCGGGACCGAAGGTGCGATAATTACACACACATCCCCGATTTAGGCAGATAAAATACACCTACATATTATTAAATATATAAAAATTAATATTATATAAATATATAATATTAACATATTATTAAAACTAAATATATCATTTTAATTTTAGTTTATTTTTACCAAGATTAATAGAGGAAATATAATAAAGCACCGTGCAAATACCGTGAAAATTAAATAATTTGTGTACATTATACAGATATTAATATCAACCGATGTTAAATGGGTAATGAAAGCGTTCCGGAATGAATATTAAATAATTAATACCACTTCTGACATTTCATTCGCGTAACGTTGGAAAATCCAGTGTTTCGAGTCTTCTACACCATGGAGAATTGAATAATTGCCTGAGTCCTATTATCATCGGACAGATCATTTTCCTAGCGTTCGAAAGGTGCAATTAGCGAAACGTGAAATTCTATTTAGACGTAAATAGAGCCTCGGTTATATTAGAACGGTAATACGTAACCTTCGACCACTTTCGAGCAACAACCGTCTGCAGGTCTTTGGTCACGAATGTAGTCCCAGTGGACGTTTCACTCGTCCAGGGTGAACGTCTCGAATCCCCCCGGGTAATTCATTAGCGAAAACGAGAAAGGGTTGTTCGGTGTGACGCAACACTCGCGGAGGTAGTGCTATGCAAATCGACGGAGTATATCGGTATCCCTGTGCTGATATGCGCACACCATGGCTGATTACGTAATCCGCGAGGTCGTGACTCGCACTACCCGCCTCCATTAACGCATTCACTCCACGGATATATATAACAATGCGCTACAAGTACATACATGTGTATAGTTAAGGTGGATTTATGAGAGCCAGCGCGCTCGGAACTTTCCTCCTTTGTCTCGCGAACGAGCTAACAAATGTTTCGTGCCATCCAAATTGAATTTTAGATCAGAATTTTTTTGGATTATCTATAGTATTTATAGTTTAGATTATTTATAGTATTAGTTTCTATAGTTTAGAATATTTAGAATATTAGTTTCTATAGTTTAGAGTATTTATAGTATTAGTTTCTATAGCTTAAAGTATTTATAGTATTAGTTTTTATAATTTAGAGTATTTATAGTATTACTTTCTAGAGTTTAGAATATTTATAGTATTAGTTTTTATAGTTTAGAGTATTTGTAGTATTAGTTTCTATAGCTTAGAGTATTTCTAGTATTAGTTTTTATAGTTTAGAGTATTTCTAGTATTAGTTTCTATAGTTTAGATTTTTTACAGTATTAGTTTCTATAATTTAGAGTATTTATAGTATTAGTTTCTATAGTTTAGATTTTTTACAGTATTAGTTTCTATAGTTTAGAATATTTATAGTATTAGTTTCTATAGTTTAGATTTTTTACAGTATTAGTTTCTATAGTTTAGATTATTTATAGCATTAGTTTCTATAGTTTAAAGTATTTATAGTATTAGTTTCTATAGTTTAGATAATTTACAGTATTAATTTCTATAGTTCAGACTATTTATAGTACTACACTATCGTGAAATTAAATTTAAACAGAAAGTTGTCAATCTAGATCATTGTAAATAATTTAATTTTTCATCTTTGAAGGACTCGCATTAGATAAATTTCTCAGATCTCATTTCCATTGTTAATTAAATCGAGGAATGGGGGTAAGGTTATTTGTTTAAACAGGTATTAATTGTTCGATTGTCATCGAAGCGGAGCTCGCGTCGGAATGGCGGGCAATCGGTGAGTTCTCGGAATAACGTTAGCATACACGCTTTGTAACGCTTCTGATTTATGCGTGGGCGGTGTAAGTTGAGTTCGCGAGGTATCGTAAGACTCGCCGCGTCGAGAAATCGTCGCCCACGCTGATTGAGGGTACATCCCCTTCGTCGAAGTTCATTCCCGACCGAGGAAAAGACTACACACGCACATACACACACACCGATCGAACATAAAAGACTCTTCGTGTTTTATTTCGACAGAACTTGAGATGCCGTACACATTCTCGCGGCATTGACACCACGGTGGGTTTCAATCGACCTCGTCCCATTGGTAAACGATATTTCTCAGACAGCGTCGTTTATTTTGTCGTCCCAACGCTATGGGAATATTTACATTTCGCCGAAATATCGAGGAGAATTATTTATTAGAGGAAAAAGATCTTTAATGGGACTCGCGGTTGAATAATTAGTACCCGTAAAGTGATCATGGTTAGCTGTTTGTATTATTCAAGTCCCAGGAACATATTTCCCTGTTACATTCACCGTTGGCAAATCGAAATGTCATATCGGTCACATACAAAATTCTATTCGCTCTGCAGAAACGCTGACTTATCAATTTTTTAATAATATATACAGTAATAATATGTACAGAATTCCTAATCAAATTATTGATACCACACATTATTTTCATTCTTAAACCATACCAAATTCTAAACACTTAACATACCTAATACATTAATTTAACTTAATAACAATTTTTCTAAACCACTTGCTGGACTTATCGCCCTTTAACCACTGTGTATTCATAGTCTCGGTAATTGAACCTTTTTCTTTTCAACACTGTTGAGTCATTCATCCGTACCGAGGCGTCGCGACGCGTCCCGCCGCGTAACATTTACGTAAGCGAACGAACGAACGAACGTTTTCGCACGTTCGAAACCGGCCGCGAAAATACCTTGCGGCGGTCTGCGAAATCCACACTGCATAACTACACGCAATTCCACCAGCACGCGTGAAGGCACGCACCCGCGTGCAGTCGATTCGAATCCCCGATTGCCCCGGCGTTCGTTCATTATCGCGTTATCGTGCCCAGGTAACCACGTTGTATGTCAAAGTCACGTGATCTTCCACCCGCACCGCTAGGATAATCGTAAACATTGAATAACACGTTGTCCCGCTGACATGTATGTTTTATAGTTGAGAATCTCTCGACTACGGTACGGCATACCGTACATACGAGGGTTGTTTGATAAGTTTGGTAGAAAAGCGGGGAAATATTTTTGTTTTAAAGTAACCTTTATTTTTCGACATGGTCTCCAAAGATTTTGATTTTTTTAGATTTTTTATTTCTCTACAAAGATTTAGATTTATTTAGGTTTGTTATTTCTCTCCAAAGCTTTAGATTTCTTTAGATTTCAACATAGTTTCATGGAGTTCAGGGGCGACACACTTAGCCCAGCGAGATTCCAATTTTTTCGTTTTGTGAAAAAAGTATAATTTGGCAAAGTCTGCAAATACGCATTCACGGTATCGATATCTCGTTCGTTCGGCGGGAAACTCTTCCCACCGAGCCATGTTTTCAAGTTGGGAAATAAAATATCTCAGGGGTTTATATCGGGAGAGAAAAGGGGGATGCGGAATCAATTCGAAGCCAAATTCGTGTATTTTTGATACTGTGATTGCGAAAATTGCTCATTAAAAACGTCTACCAAATCTAAACAAAGTGTCGTTTTTGGGAAAAAGTGATATAATATTTAGAAGCCAAATGAGTGCCACTTTCAGCTTAAATGAGGTGCCTAGAACACAAGGGGTATAAGTGACATTTATTTAGTTCTGAGAAAATTAAGCTCAACGTTCACAAATGCTCACAAATCACAATATAGTACAACATTTTTTTCCAAAAATGTGTATACTATGTTATTGGAAGTCTTTATGTTAGATTATAAAGAATTTCATCAAATTCAAAGTATCATGGCACAGTTATCTCAATTCTTTTGAGAATGTCACTTCTATCCCTTATATTCTAGACACTTTAAAGTTTTTTGCGATGTGATATCGTTCAACTTTTCCCAGATTTATCAAAACGACCCTCTTATAGCCTCTGGAAAAAAAGTTTCAATTTTAAAGAAACGGGAAGGGGGGGAAGGAAACTTGTGGAACGTTTGTTACTGTTTGTTGAAGCGTAATTCGTTGGTATGTTAGTGAAAGTCGGCGGGGTGAGTTCTATGCCCGCGAATGGTTATAATTTATGGATGACGTAAGACCGCCCATTCTCTCTTTGCTTTCGCGACAATTTGCACGGAGGTTCCATTATTAGCGCGGGCGCGAATTAATTTCGCGGACGAGCAGGAAGGAAGGCGTAATTCAACAGTGGCTTTCTACGGTCGTTGTAATTTACTCTGGAATTGAAACAATTAACGTCATTTTTTCATGCCCCGATGCAGATTATTGTGCGAGTGTACGCCAGGCCGCTTCGTTTTCAGCGCGAGGAGGAAACGTTTCACTGGGCAGAGCGCCCTAATGATTAAATTCTCTCCGTTTCACTGACACGTCTCTCCACTCCCATTACTCTCCTGAATTTTAGGACAATTTCTCATAATCATACGTCGTAAAAAATCTATTTATAGAAATTTTCATTGAAAGTTTCTGCAATTACTCCGGACTTATAAATCTTTATGGTAATAGATGTGACGTAATTTATCAATCGTAACAACGATATAAAACGATAGTTTTTCTTTATTATTGGGTTTATTATAGCTTAATAACTCAATTATTATAGACTACTATAAAGACACGAATTAAAATTAAAGAATCACATTCAATTTCATCCCTACACAAACAAGTGTCTTTCTTATTTACAATTTTTATTTAAAAATCCAATCGCTTCACCAATTTCGCAAAAACAAGTATTCTCACAAATTGTCGGTAACTTTACCACTGTAAATCATAGTAGCGCAGACCCTGTAATTTCCCAAATATCACGTTAAAGCGAAATTAAAGTTTCTCGTACCATTTCGTGTTCGTTTACCCACCCACGTAAAGGAGCACCGACAGATCTTCGGATTAACACTGCTTTGATACTAATCGCGTGGGTCCATCGGCGGAAATCCTGAGGAATCACATTGAAGCTGTTCGTCCTACATAGAAATTACGGTGTGTCAGCCCCGTGTATGTACACCCGCATACAAAAGTATCCGGACACTTACGCATTTGCCAAATTCGCCTAAATATTTCATAAATTTAGTTTCTTTAATAGATTTTTTATGTTGTCCTTTAATCTTGATTAATACTATCGATAAAGTTATTATAAAGCAAGTTACACAGTAGGTTACACAGTTTTAGACGATTTTAGCTCCAATTTTCGTTTCTCACATTCTATTTGATCTATTAAATAAAAGAATTAGAGATATTCAAATTGATATTTTTATTTTAAAACGAAATTAGTACAAACATAATTTTAATATCTAGATTTCTTCACTCCAAGGTTTAACTAATGTTTTTTTTATTGATTTGGGTTCTATAATTGTTTATATTTCGAATAAAATCATATTCTCATAAAAATTCCGAAAAACGTAATTACACCAAAAATTAATTTAAATCGTCTTGAGGCATGTGTTGTTTTTAATTTTAAAAAAAACCCAGTGTTTTTGCATCATAAGGAAGCTTTTCGGGGGGCGTCGCAAAAGATTTAATTTTTAACGATCACCCTAATAAATACAGTATTTACAGGAATTTCATAGGTGTTAAGGCGATAGGCTTTGACATCCCCTGTTTTATCTGGTGCTCTCATTATGTTTCAATATGTGTAACGAGTAGGACGTGTTTTGTAGTTGTCTCCAATTAATATAATTACATCCACAGTTGGTAAGTGAACTAAGTATGTTCCTAACAAAAGTTTCTTTCCTACATCAATTCAAATAATATGTAAGGTGATTCATATAATTTCAAAACATGATTCATTAATTACAACAAAATATGGTTGATATTCACAAATATTCAATTTTTTTTTAAATTTATTTTTCACTTATACTATGCTTCCGATATGATATTTTATTTTATGTTTTTTAAAAAAGGAGCATAGTTTTATGTAAAGTGTCCCTGAAGAGGGTCCTAAACAGGCTCGAAACGTCGGACCAATTTTTCAGTAACAATAAAATTGTTCCCCACTGTGGATGAGTGAATTTTTCATCTCATATATATTTTAATTATATATAAATCCAACTTATTTAACAAGTTTTTAGATCGTCACAGAGGCCAGTGTAAATTTGTTAATAATTATATTTAAGAACGATCGTTAAAATTAAAGAGTTCGATTTCATATGTGTCCGTATACTTTTGTACCGGGGTGTACGTGTGTGTGTAAGTGTACACGCAAAGTGCGTCAACGGCAGTGAAACGGAGTCGCGAAGCGACAGAGGAAGCGGAGGATTTGTCACGAAGGCAGTTTGGTTTAACTGATCTCATCCGTCTTGTCGCGGACGTTGCGATGCCCCGGCAGTTGTCTTCGTCGCCGTCGCGACGGCAACGGGACCGGGCCTCATTGTGTGCGTGGTTCGAATCACCACCTCGTCTTTTTCGAAGCAGATTGAATCGTCTCGGCGACGACCTCAACGGGCCAATGATCCCGGCCTGTAATATGTGAAAGTACGTGATCTGTACTTAACACGTTGAATACCGTGGGGGGCACCGGTGACCGGCGCTGGGATCGACGGTAGTGGTGCGAGGGTCACTGGAGATTGTGCTAATTTTTATTAATTAGAAAAAATTTATGATTATGGTAAAGGTTGATATGAAATTATAAATTGTTTGATATCGTCATTATTAAAATTCTGTGAAGTAATTAACACTAGAAATACCAAGGCAGTCAAAATGACGGGTCCTTAATTTCTTATTGAAATTGATTAGATTTCTAATAGTGCGTTTTCTGAAATTCGTCACAACTGTGTCTCTATATGTAAACGAATTAAATCGATCAATTTACTATCCACATTTGTTCCCTTTCTCCAAATATATTTATCTAACGTTTTTAGACATACCAAAATAGTGTTAATGCATTAACAAACATAGAAAAATAGTTTTATAAAACATGTTAAAATTTGCGTGTTTGCATCTTGGTTGTTTCACCTGAAAACGAATGATAGCGGTGTTCTTTTGATCTTTTACGTAGGAAACTTTAGAATCCTGAAATTTCTTGAAAATCTATATGACATACAGGGTGTTCCGGGTGTTCTTTTTACACTTTCCCACAGTTTGACGAGACAAATCCGAGATCCCTGTGTGACACGTGGGGAGTACAAATAATTCTCGGAAGTATTTTGCGGTACAATAAATCTTGTCTAAGCGCGAGTTTCATAATTAACTTGCAGTTCTTTGTTTCGCGTGATGTAACGCGTGGTCTTGCGAAAATTTGAAAGTGTAACTTCTATTCCCCCTTGTACTTCCTCTAGGCGGTAAAGCTTGTGAATTTCGAATGTATTAGAAGTGTTCAAAGGCAGAGGTCGAGTTGCGTGTGTCCAACCGACGAAATGTACGCCATTCAGATGACATTTGCAAACGCTAGACCGACTTTCAGCGTCCCACGTAACACCATAAAGAACACCGATCGTTACGTCACGTCCTTTATTCTATTTAACATCCCATTTTTTTTTCCTTCTGCGTGCCAATATTAATTAACAAGTATCACGCGTACTCGTCCAGCATTTTATAAGCCGTTGTATAAAATAAAACGTATTCACGAAGGACGTTTTAACAATGAGTCCAGATTATCTACTGGCAGAGTGTGGGTAACACAACGAGTGATTCCATCGTTTTTACATAGTCAGAAATATTTAATATGATAATGAAACACGAGATTCCTTTTGTCTTACGAGCGCCGACGGAAATATTTTTCACTGGTATTATTTTAACATAAGTGACAGTGAAATATATTTCCGATCGTATATATTATTCATATAATATTAAATTTATCTGGCCATAGAACGATCCTATTTAAATTATTTTATTCTAACATGATAATTAGGAAAAATATATAAACTGACTTTATCCACAATAAGGAAATGAACTTTTATTTGAAAATTATATCCAACGTTTAGGTCCTATTTTTGGACCCTCTTCAGGGGACTTATTTCATTTTCAATTACCTTATTGTGAACGAAATTTCATATTTCGCAAAAAAGAACAAAGGATGACGAAATTACAATTTTACTCGATGTAACACTGATACGCACGAATATGTATTATTTTAACAATCTTTTTAATTAGATTCACGGTAGGGCGGTGTTATTAAGTTATACGAAGTCGTCGAAAAAATTCCGCTACAAGGAAGATGAGATTTCTGTATTAGGATGTTGGGGTTCGAAGGTCACATAGACAACGTGAAATCCCGAGGGCTTTGGTGGCGGAGTACTCTGATAAACCATAAGTACACCGAGCTGGTCTTGTTCCTTCCCCCCCTTTCTTTCTATGCTAAGCAGTTATTTGCTGCGTTGATATTATACTCGCGCTGGCATGTGTGCATTAGTTGCCCGGTTGTACTTTATGCCGTACAGGGCACGTTAATCGAGCTTTACACACACGTTTTTCACGTGTTCGTGTGATTTATCATAAACGTTATCCATGGTCACTGAAACGGAAATGAGTATATCAAAACTCCTCGCAAAATCGAGATAAATTCGAAAATACCGTAGAAAATCGATTTTATCGACGTGATACACGAATATTTTGACTAACACTGAGATATTTCCCTGTGAAACTAATCAACTATGTGCCCAGAATTATGAAAGTGGTCTAAGTCATATGTATATTTCTTGTTTCGAGATATTTAATAAATTGCAACGTGAATAAGTTAAACAATATTTTTGCATTATGCGACATTTTAATTTATAATTATATTAGTCTTGATTAATGGAAATTTATTACGAATATGAAAGTTTGTGTGAATTTCATATGAAAATGTTGTTTTCAAAGTTTAAACTGACTTAAACCACAATCAATACTAAATGAATTCCATATAATATTGAAATTACAATCACTATCTAATGGTTCATTTTTGACAATATCCTAAAAATTACGTTGAATAAATTTAGTTTAATACTAGAACGACCAAGGCAGTCAAAATGACTGGTTCCGAAATTCTTCATACCCATATTTCTACATATATGTACATAATTAAACTGATCAATTTACTATCCCCTTTATTTCTTTGTTTCAAACATATTTATCCAATGTTTTTCAATTCATCCACTTTCTTAAATTTTTACTTAGGCCACTTTCATAATTATAATCACATATGTGTTCCCATCTGCATCCTAACAAACGTGTTTTCACCTAGATCAGCGAGAAAAGTTCGCGAATGTGCAGAAGTCAATTTTTTTCGATCACTTTTCAGCTCGTAAAGGTCTTCTGTTTATCCCGACTTGTTGCACGTGCAATTGACGCACGTGCAAGCGTTCCACTCGTGCGAAATTATTCGAGCCGAGGTTCCGGTAATGGTTAAGCAGGATGTGCGCGGGTGGTTTCGTTGATCCCCTTCTCTAGTTCGGATGCGTTTTACACCCGAAGTGGCGAGAGGCTGCGATATTCGCTCTCCCTTAAAGGTGTCTCCCTTTACTCTCCCCCGGTCTATCCTTATCTCTCCCGTATTCCTCGCGGGGGGATACACGAAACTTCACTTTGCACGGCGTGTCAAAGGTTCCCGAAGGAATCACCGTACAACCCCCTGTTCGGTGTTCTCGAACTGTACTTTAATTGCCACCGCGATAAACCAAGCTCGGCTGGACTTTCTTCGTCCTTTTTAGTTATTTTCCACGAATTCGATCGAATATTACTTATTTTAACTTTTACAGAATTTTTTTTATGATTTTTTGACAATACTAATGTTCAAAGTTTAACACTATTTCTTTCAGATTTTAACTTAAAATCATTCGTTAAGTTTAATCATTTCTCCATAATTAATTTGTTGACTTTTAATACAATAGTTGTTAAATTATCTACATTTAACTGGTAATTTAAAATCCCAACAGTTTTGGCAAATATTTGCGTTCAAACGAAAAGGTTTCAAAAGACACCTGTTGGTTGATATAGGTATACACACAATCCTGGTAGAGATAGTGTTAAGGAATATAGTTCATTTTTTTAAGCGTAGTAGATTCAGTATTACCTGCGTTCGATTGTGAAAGTTATAACTAAATACTTATTTAAATCATTCTGCTGCAAGTTTAGATTGGCTATAAATGGTCATTTGAGTTCGGAATTATTAGAAAGGATGAATGAAAAATGTATATAGTATAGAAAACATATTAATTATCAATTTTTACTATTAAAATGATATCACTAACTTAATATCATTTTATAAAACACCATGTTTTCTTTAAAATACAACGCTAAATTTACCTGATAGTTAATGAATTAAATACCTGTTCACCAAATTGATTTCAAATTATTCCCCACGATTTCCTCACGTATCCTGCAATTAATAAATCTTCTTATTTATCATTTCAGGTTTTGTGTCGTGCTCGCCAAGCCCCTGCAAGAACGGAGGAGTCTGCGTGTCGTCGCCACGCGGCGAGTCGCATTGCAAGTGAGTCCATATTCCATACATATACACATATAATACAAATTCCATCATTTTCTATTACAATAATTACACGACGTCGTTCTGACGTCGGCTTGACGATCGACGACCGCCGCGAGAAAGAGTTAAACGGAGGGGGGATGGCGTATTCGCGAGAAGGAGAAACGACAAATCAAGAAAAGTGAGATAGAGAGAGAGAAAAAGAATGAGAGAAAGAGAGAGAGAGAGAGAGAAGGAGAAGGCGAGAGAACCGGACGTTTCGCCGCCTCCCACGCGAAAAGGATGAGAAACAGAAGAAAATATGAGGAAAAGAGAGGTGGACTAAGAAAGACAGGGAAACAGAAAACCATGATACGCGGTCTCGCGAACCATGTTTCTCCCAGGTTCAGACAGTGAAATTAATGTCTCTTTACTCTTTCTTAATTTTCTTTTCTTCGTTCTTCAATTGTCATAATCACGGGGTCTCTTCGGTTCTTGACATTGACCCATATAACACGTGTTTCTTTTTTTAATTCTGTCCCCATGGTACTTTTATTCGGTCGAAAGTGTCTTTTTAACGTCCGTTTTTTTCTTTTTGTCGTTTTATTCTTTGTGTACGTTTTTCTGGGAGTTCTTGTGTCTCGGCGCACTTATGCCAGCGTGGTATCATAGTGATCGATACGTGAACGCCGAAGGGCTCGTGGATAATTGGAAAATTAGTCCGATACTTTTCCTCCTAGGTCGTTTGCTCGTAACGCAGGGTAATGAGCTGTAGCATTTGTTTTTCCTTTGATAATTTCCTTCGGGATTTTTCCAAGTTTCCCGTAGATTCGATCAATTTAACACTAGATCTATCGAGGATTAATTCTGTCTATCTAAAAACATTTGATAAATATATTTGGGAAAAGGGAATGGTAGAAGATAGAAGGGAATGGTAAATTGATCGATTTATTTCTTTATATAGAAGAATATAGTTGTGAAGAATTTCACAAAACGCACTGTTACAAATTCCAGTGAGTTTTATAAGAATTACATATATACAATACTTCCGATCGTATTATTATTATTTCAATAATTTTAATAGTAGAATATAGCCAGGTAAAGTTTTATAAGAATTTAGAAACCAGTCATTTTGACTGCCTTGGTAATTCTAGTGATAAAAAAAATAAATTTACACGGTGTAAGAAGATTGTTGTGACGCGTGTCCCCTTTTCGCAATTGTTTCGATGACTCGATCGCGCGAAACGACGATTAGATTTGCATCGATGGAATATGGAATACCGATGGAACGGCGTGGGACGGAATAAGATGGAACGAAATGCTCCGGGATCCGGTAATGGTGGTAATAGTCGTCGGTCGTGACCTGAAGTCGCATCTAAATTACCTCGGCTCTCGTAAATTTCACTTTTGAATCAGTTCGCAACCGGACGCCTTCGTCGCCCCCTTTTAATCTCCCCGAAAACGTGTGTTTTTGTTTTCTGTATGAAATATTCACGGGACAAATCGATTAACACCACTTTTTTAATTATCATCAAATTTAAGTGTGAAAATAATTGATTGGGAATCGTAAGATTTTATATTCAATATTTTAACACTAGAAATTCTTATAAGAACCGCTTACAGATTTAAAACACTGCGATTTCCAAAATTATTCATAACCATATTTCTATATGTGAATAATTAAACTGATCAATTTACTATCCCTCTTTATTTCTTTGTTTCAAACATATGTATTTAATATTTTTCAATTTATCCAATTAATTCTCGGTCGTTCTAGTGTTAATTTCTTTGAAATAATAGAATTCACTCAGTATTAGATAATTGATAGGCATATTTTATCAATTTTCTTCGTTATCAGTTTTATTCAATTAATCTATTTGGCAAGTATATGTATCCAATATTTTTCAATGTATCCAATTAATTCTCGGTCGTTCTAGTATTAATTTCTTTGAAATAATAGAATTCACTCAGTATTAGATAATCGATACCTAAGCACATTTTATCAATTTTCATATAATTTAATTAGATTCATATAATCGTAAAAAATCCGTTCCTTTTACCATCGATCCCGATCGTTTACACTGATCTAATATGATCCACGATCGCGTAATCTCTACACTATCATCCTTATTACGTTTTCGTTTATCGAATCACGTATGGCGGAATCAATCGGTGACGCTCCAGCGTCGCTTTTTCGCCGTCGCTTTTCGAACCCGGGGATCTATCAGAAGCGCGGGACTTTCTACGATCACCGTACGACGATCCTGTACGGTTCGTTCGGTGTAATTGAAACAATATGTCTCTTCGGATCGGAGCTTCGTCACGACGGCTGGCAGTAACAATAATTGAGATTTGCATTCCGTGCCCGGATGGTAGATATCTCCCTCTCTCTCTCTCTCTCCCTTTCTCTCTCTCCATCCCGCGGTGTCTTGTAATCTTATTCCGTGTCTTCCTCCGTTGTCAATCTCCGTTCTCGGAACACCGTTAAACCGACGGTCACGGTCCCTGATAACGTGCATTAGAAAATTTTTTCTTCGTGGGCAGTCGCAATACACCGCTGCGTCTATACGACCGTTGCTATGGTCGCGGGAAAAAAAAATCGACGAGTCTTGATTGATTCCAATGTCGTATGCCGCGAATCAAGCAATGAGGAAACCGAACAGCAATGCGATTTCAACGTAATTCTACGCGGGCTTCGGTAATTTCGTTCCATTACTTTTCCGCGTAAGATAGAGGCGGTGGATATTAAGTTTAATTGTAACCCTGAGACGACGGTGTTACGTGCCACGTGACCTCTGGGGGTCTAATCTTTAGCCACCTTTCCGGCTCTACGTCCACGGTTTGCGTTCTCTACTCTTATTTCACGTCCCCGCTTTGATTATCCTCTTATTCTGTTTGATCCTCGTATGGCGTCCTCCACGCCACCTACGAAGACCTACCGAGTTGGACCCTGATTCAGCCGCCGGTTGATGTAAGGTGTTCTAATTTCACGCTGGAATATTACATTTTGAAATTCATTCCGCGTGGGGAGTGTTATCTTTAATAAGCGAGGAAGTTATTATGGTAAACGTATGAACGTATGTAGGTAGGTACGTGCGTTCTTATGCGGGGAGAATGAATTTAGTTGGTACAGTGTCTGAGGTGAAAAAGTAAAAATATGCGAGAATGAGAAGAAAGTAGAGAAATGAATTTTAATACGATCCGCTATTTTCTGATACATCGGACTTTATCTCTGATTATCTGCCGCGAAGGGCCAATAAGAGAAAAATGTGTCGTCGTTTCGGTCCCTCGTAAAAAAGCAAAACATCTTAATTATTTAATTAGCAGGGTTTCCGTGAGAATTTACCGGCCGGCGGTTTGGATTTTTGGTTTAATGAATGCCCGGCGTATGGTTTCCAAATGATACAAATAAAACTGGAGGGGTTTTAGCATCGTTGAAATGCCAACGCGACGGTGTATTTTGTCGGGCGTTTATGCATCGAGTGATATGCGGTAACAGTGGAAGAAGAAATTCATACAATAATTAATTTTTAATCAGACGATGATTCCGGTGGAACAAACTCACAAAAAAACATAATAACGTAAATAATACCTTTCCATTGCAACATCAAATTTTTTAACACAAAATCAAAATATATCTAATCGTCACCGTTTAAAATCTACAAACATAGTTATCATTTTTTTTTACCATTAGATTTATCAAATTTGCATCAATAACGTTTAAAGTCTCCAAATAAAGTTATCATATTTTTTCACCAGTAACTTTTTAAAGTCTCCAAACATAGTTATCAATTTTTTCACCATTAGATTTATCAAATTTGCATCAATTGTTTCAAAGTTCCTCTCCACACATGGTATTCCCTTTCGTTGCATGTCCTGTTCCATTATTTCCCCGAAATCTCCCGCATAAAATGACCATAATCCAATACAATAACAAATTTGGCTAGTGCCACTTGACAATATGGTGAATTAAAGCTGCCGCCAACGGATGAAGGATCCTGCACAATGGGCCAGAAACCACCCTTCGGATGGACACGTTTCACATACGTACATTATCGTTTTTATTCGTCCCCCGAATGGCACCCTTAAACGCGTGGCTCCCTGCGGGCATCGTTCACCTATATAGATTTACTAGCGTACGGAATATGCACTTGCACAGTCACATGTTTACTTGGATGCGCTTACGCATGCACTCGTATGTATCATACGTGGACGGGTCACGTGCGCGGACACGTGACCCCCATAGATTTCGTATCAAAGCTGGACATCTCTCGGCGGAAGGGTTCGATCGTACAGAAAAACAATATTGTTTTTCCAGTTTCGTATTTTCCTCTGTAGTTACTCTCTCTGTTGAGTTTCAAGAAAATTCTATTATTTTTTTTCCTTCTTTTTTCAATATACTTAGACTCAATGGTCGTGAAGTTTAGAGCTGTGGATGAAAAGTAAATTAGATACATAAATTTGAAGATATTCCTTTTTTTCGTCAGTATCAAGAAAATTCTATTATTTCTATTTATTTCTATTAATTCTATTATCTGTATTCAATATACTTATAGTCGGTCCTGAAATTTAAAGCTGTGGGTATAAAGTAAATTTAACGGTTAAATTAAAAGATAGAAAAAAAGAAAATCGGGGTCGGAATTTAATAAAATGTTTACTTGAGAATCTTTTCAATGTTCAGCGGTATCTTGCACGGTAATTGTGCGTGCGTGGCTGCGACCGTTAAACCCGGAAATTTTTTCCTTCACACTTCGAAACCTGTATCGCACGGGGAAGGGTTCGGTGAATCGGGTAACATATGTACGATGATGGATAGCAACGTACATCCCTTCGACGTACGGGACACCATTGTACGGGCGTGCGCGTTTGTATCACGTACGGTCTGACGGTTCCGTTGAAAATGTACCTTAAATCCCAAACGGCCACATGGAGGGTCCCCCGATGTATGCAGGGTGGAGAAAAAAAAAAAGGAATTCATGTCGATCAGCAGCGCTGACGTCGCCAATTGCTGGACGTTCGCACGTGACAGAAAATCTTTTTTTTTCACCCTTCTTTTTGGATATAGAATTTATACGGGACATTCAATTTAAACGTTAGTATTTATTTGTGAAAAAATTAACACATATACCAGTCGCGTGATTTGTATATAGCAATTATAAAAGATTGGTATTATTTATTAATTTAATGTTCAAGTTAAGTTTGTATAGTGGAGTATCTTTGATCGGTAGCTCGACTGAGAGCTTTAAGGCGTATTTCTCACGTAACTACGTAATTACACTCGGAAGGGGGGAACAATAGGATGTACTCTTGATGTTTTCCACACATGTACAAAGAAACATGACGGTTACGCACCAATTACTCGGCGTCTTTTCACAGAAATCACAAAAGCCGAGGGTATTATGTATTTTAATTTGTCACTACAACATTTCCATCAACCGTAGTTTTCTTATCCGCGTTTCTTACAATGATTTCCGAAGATTCTCTCCGTGGGACACGTCGCGAATTGATGGGTGTCATTAGTGGCAATCATTGCCATCTGTTCCGTTCGATAAAACAGTTTGACAAACGCCGTAAGGAGTTATCGGTCGGAAACATGCTGCATTCAGTAATTTAGGTACAACGGCCCGACGGCCGGTTCTTATTCACTCGCTGACTAAAATTATACAAGTGAAACGTCATCTTAACCCGTCCACAATGCGGATAATCAGAACTCGTGGACATTCCGCGGCGAGGAATTACTAGATCCTTTGTTCTATGACTCAATGGCTCGTCGAAGACGCACAATCGATAGAAGATGACGAAGGTTCCGGTATGCTGTCAAAATACTTGTGTTCCTTTTTTCGTGAGCACCCTGCGGTGACTGTGCCGTCTCGTGCATTATTGTATATACAGGGTGTAACATATCATCGGGGACCCTTTTTCAGAATCGATAGTACGCACCAAAAGATGAAAAAAAAGCCTATAAAGTTTTGTCTAAAAACCACCCACTATCGATATACAACCCTTTTGTAAAAATTTAAAAAAAAATCATATCTCCGAAATGGTATTGCAATACAACCGGGAGAGACTAAAGTTTACGAAAAAAAATATCGCTATCTACGCAAAGGAAGATTTAGTGAATGCCCTTAATGTTTCCCAAGTTGTTACCAACCTGCTACGATATAGGTAATCGACGTTGTTTAAATTAAACAAAAATAAATGCTATTTAACAGCAATAACCGCAGCAATTATATTTTTTTCTATTATCTTTGATCTTCTCCGATTATATTGCAATCAAAACCGCTCCTCTCCGACTTACCATTTCGGAGATATGATTTTTTAAAAACTTTTTACAAATGGGGTTGTAACTCGTTAGGGGATGATTTTCGGACCTAACTTTCTCGATCCTTTTTTCACCTTTTGGTGAGTACTATCGATCCTGAAAAAGGGTCCCCGATGATATGTCACACCCTGTATACCCGGCAAGGTATCTCGCTCTATGACCCGTACGTGTGCACGTACACACACACACATACACACACACGCGTGTCTGTCCGGGGACGACAAAGCCACGCGTGTACGAGTACGATTTACTCGCGTGTATCGCGGTACAAACACGAGGTGCTTCGAATGATATATCAAGAATGCTCGGCCGGCTATTAGATACCTCATGCTCGTCGTGTAATTCACGGTAATTAAAAATTAAACAACATTGACGGTCGATGCTTGAGTTACCGTCGATTCTACAAGAGTTTGCGTTATTTTTAAACGTATATCAGAAATTTAGTCGTTGGAAATACGGTATAAATAAGTCCCAATAATTCTAATAACGAAACTATCAGGGAACACGTTATTCTTTCTCTAGAATTACAAAGACATTTTTTTCTCCATCGTATCATATCCTCTTTATTTGCATCGGCGATCACCCAGATATTGAGCACCCCTGTACGAATAACTCCGTGCCCCCGGGGCCTTGGATCGTGAGCGTTCGGCCGTGATCGGGGATCCTCGCCCAGACGCCTCTAGAGCGAAAAAGAGCCACGGATAGAGCACGGATACAGAACGAATGAGAGAGTGAGAGAGAGAGAGAGAGAAAGAGAGAGAGCAAATGGAGAAGGGCTGGGCGAACGGAGCGAATGGAGCGAAAGAGAAAGAGGGGACACTGTCTGAGCGTGAGCGCGCGTTCCCACGCCCGCCGCGCATGCGCCGAGTGTCCTGGCCCCTCGTGGACCCCTCGGGGACCCCTCGGCTCCCTCCGCGAGTAATCGGTTCTCTTGCACTTCCACTCCCTCTCTCTTTCCACCCTCTCTCTCTTCGTCTTTCCAACGGGTACACGTAGCCTCCTTCTCCACTGTGTGTGTCGGTTAACTCGCTCTATCGCGCGGTATTTTTTTTTTCTCTCCCTTTCCTCGTCCCTCCAGACATCCGCATAGATTCAAGTGCGGACGTCTGCCGCGTCGTTCTTTCTTTCTTTCTCCTCTCCTCACCGGCACGTTCTTTCTTTCTTTCTTTCTTTCTTTCTCCGTACACCTCGGTCCCGCGGACAATATTCGTTTCCAGCACTTGTTGTCTCATTGGTGGCCGTTCTCCGTCGGCCGCGCGACGTTCACCTTCTCTTTCCACTTCTTCCCGTCTAGCAATAAGCTGGTCTAATTATCTTCGACCTGTTTGTCAACGGATGCCGCCCCGATACGGGGCGACGTGGTGCGTCGGTCCCGATTGAACCGGCCGGATTTCATCTTGAGGTTCTAGGGCTTTTTTTTTTTTTTTTTAATTCTATTGTCCGCGGAGGTGAGCGTAATTAAACACCTATCGTGGCTGTTGGATTGTTTAGTCAATTACGGCGGGATTAGACGCAGGATGTTAGTACGGGTTTCGCTTGTTCGCGGGATGTTGAGTTTGATAGACGGCGGTGAGAACGTTGGATAAAGGGAATATGGTGATTTTAGTTCGCGGTTTTTAGGAACGCAAATTTGACAGAAATTTAATAGTTTAAAAATTTCCCATTTTTCTTTGATCCACTCAGGTGATTGTGATTAAAGACTATTTCATCGATTACATCAGATTTCGATACATGATATTCTCTTCTTGGGAATGTGATTTTGATAGACGTTAGAAACACAAATTTAAAAGAAATTCAAATTTTAAAATTTCCCATTTTTCTTTGGTCTACAGAAGTAATTATAATTAAATACTATTTCATCAATTACATCAGATTTCGACACAGGATGTTCTCTTCTTGGGAATCTGATTTTAAATTGAACTGTCTTAACGTTTATCACTTCTTTTTTGGTCCCCAGAAGTGATTGCAATTAAAGACTCTTTCACTAATTAAATAAAATTTCGGTATAGAATGTTCTTTTCCCGGGAATGTTGATTTTGATAGACGTCGGTGAGAACGTTCGAAAAAGGGAATATCAGGATTTTAGTCCGCGGTCTTTAGCATCGGAAATTTGAAAGAAATTCAAGACCGTGGAACAGGATAAGAGAGCGGCGCGCAAGATGTTTGCAGAACCTCCGGAACCCTTCGGAACGTATTATTTGCGAATACCTACGAGACGGTTTGACTCGTTCTCGTGAGAAGCCGAGCTTATGGCGCTCTGCAACTATTTCCACCGGACGGTAACAAGAGCTGAAGAGCTCAATAACCCGATAGACCAGTGAATTCTTCTGACTCTCGTTCGTGTCGAGTCGAAAAAAAATCTCGAGGCCTGTTTGTTCTAGCACCGTAGGCGATTAACTATCATGAAGCGTATTTCGCGGAAGTATTAGTTCCGCCGGAAGATAGCGAGTACTTTGCGAACAATCATCCGTCTGTTCATTGAGACAAGTTCCGCTTGTTCGTATCATTCCGTTCGATTCGTTTCACCGGGTGAAATCATGGTTTGTGTATTCTATTTCCAAATTTATTTGTAAATCATCAATTTTGTGGACCCTTCTCAATGGAACAGTTTAACCCATTCGCTGCCAGGACGAGTATACTCGTCCTACTTTCAATATGTGATGACATATGGGGTATTGAATTAGTAAATTTTGTGGGATCACAAACATAATTATACGAATATAGAAAACTTGAAAAAATACTACAAATAAAATTTATTTGTTAACTTTGGTAAACGATACCATTCAAATTATAAATGGCAATGGGAATGACTTCGTATAATTTAGGCTTGGCAGCGAATGGGATAAAATCTCATAAAATTATGATTTTCACAGATTTAAAGTAGTCTGATTAATAATTACTTCATTGACTAAAAAAGTAAGTGCGTAATATTTCATTAAATACACCAATCATTTTCGATGCCTTTAACGGTAGCGCTTCGAACCTCTGTAATAGACAGTAAATTTAAACAATCATTTTCATTCCACTTCCCTCTATCCCGAAGAAAGAACACGCCTCGCAATTCCCGAAGAAACTTGTCACTTCTTGCCACCGTACACGCAACACCGTTGAAGTTTCCTTTTGCTATTCGTTATTTACCTGCCTGTAACCTGGTGATGGTGTCAGGCATACAGTAGTGCCTGAAACATATCCCGTACACGTTACTGTCCCGGTCAGGAGAGAAGTCTCCTCCTCGTTAGTGCCCTACGAAGAAGACGACGTCGTCGTCGTCGTCGTCGTCGTCGTCGTCGTTGACGTCGAGCATAATGAAGCGCCCGCAAACGGAACCGTTGTCCACTCGCACCGACGTGCTGATTGCCAACGCGAATATTGTCGTACAGTAATGGGTTTGTTCGTAGAAACCCGTGGACAGAAGGATTGGCAGACTTGCCGGTGGAAAAAAAAAATCATTATTTAGCGCCAATTAGAAACGTACGCCTAACGATCCGGACGGCTCGCTGTATAATCCTCTCCTTTTGTTTTTTTTTTGTTTCTCTCCTCACTCCCCTATGACCGAACACGTTGTCGATACTCTCCTCCCTGTCTTCCTCTTATGGGACAAGTCACATAATTTCCATCGACTTAAACGAGTCGAACAGCAAAGTAAATAAATGCCAATGAGTATCAACCTCGTCTTCTCACCCGTACCGATTAGAATTCTATTCTGAAGTTCCATCTTAATCGTCAGGAAAACCAAGTGTGTATTTTCGAATCTGATATCGTTCGTGAATTTCTCGCTAATAAATTCAACGGTTAGATCTTTATTTAAGCACCGTGCCGGGTGTAATTCACGGTAGTAGCGGTCCGACCGCGTACATGGTTACTAGGTTAACAAGAAAGCCTCGCAATGCGGAGATAAACCTCTTCTGTATCTCGCAGCACCACCCGCTTTCTCTGTTGCTCGCCGGCAGCTCTAGTAGCCGCTCTCTCGTCTCGCGTTTTATAAATCTGCACGGCCCACATCTCGAAACGTCCGTTACACGGCTCCGTACACGCGGTCAGTATGTATCTACAACCTTTTTACCCCGGGCACATACCGTCCCCGCGAATGGACACGTATGTACGCTTTTCGAACGTTGCTCAGATATTGCACGCATCGTGGAAAAAAAAGGAGGGGAAGGAGGGATAGGGTGGGGAAAGGAGGGGAAAAAGGATCGCCGGTTAATTACGATTGGCGCGTGTGCAACCGACCCGAACGGTGGAAAAAAGGGGAAAATAAAAGGAGAAATAAAACCTGTGCCTCTCCTTTCTGCTGATCTCCGCGAATTTTATTCGTGTCGTTCTGCACACATGCGCACTATGTGTGTGTGTGGAAGACTTACGGGGGATTCTTGTGCACCCGACGAGCTTTGGAATTTTCCTAAATACATAGAAAGTTAGAAAACCAGGTGGGACGTGAAATTCTGTTTGAACGTACTTTGCGGATTTCACGTGTTAAGTATGCTGTTGTATTTGTAGTGTCTTGGTTGAATAAATTTATCGGGAAGGTGTGTAGCTGTGAATTAGAATTGAAAAATGTAACCGGGGTATGTGCGAAGTGGAACATGTGATTCGAATCGATGGCAGTTCAGGTTTCTTTGAATTATAGCCGGGGAAATTGATAATGAAAGGAAATTGCAACGCGAGAAAAGAGTTCGGTAAAGTGTCGATAGAGACAGGGGAGATAAATAAAAACAGACGTAATGAAAACAAAACTGGTCCGACAAGTTTACATATAGTCCCCGTGAATCCCGATAAAACACAAATGTCACCGCGGAATATTAAAATCTCCACTGAAGCCGAACAGGAAATTTGCAATATCATGGAATATATTTATCCCGTTTATTGCATCGCAACATACATTAAGATAAAGAATACATATCTCTGTTAAACGAACCTCGATCATTTAATTTTCAAATAAAGACGCTTAAATGAGAGATCTTAAAGGTGAACTGCTGTCCCGTAAATTTTCACATATTCGCGACGCACGATCCGAAATTGTCCCCATTGAATCATCGACGCTCGTTCGGCAGGACACAAATACATACATACGTACATACATATTATAAAGCGTGTAACTTTCTACTTTTCATCGAACCGACAAACCAGTTCGGAAGCCCGCAGAAACGACATCGAAAGCAATCAGGTGCGAGAGACGCTCGACGGGTAATAATTACCGGCAGTCGATAAAGAATACCGATTTCCTTTTCTCCTGGCGAAGACGTGCTAGCGAAACATCCGAGTCACGGCATGCTGCCCCTCCCGGTTACGTTAATCACCACGTGCTTCTCGATACTCCAGTTAGGTAGTCCGAAAGTCCTCTTGATCGGGGGGAAAAAGGGATATGGGAAGAGGGAGGGGAGGGGAATTCAGCCACCTGCGATGTAATTGCAGCCTCCCGCGGTTTCATCCTCCCGTTTGCTCTTCGTCTCCGTCGGTAATATCCCTAACACTGTAGGCAGAAGTAAGGTGCCCTTCACCCAGGTTGGGCGTGTGGATCCCATAGAGGGGCCCGAGTTTATACGGGATCATAGTCCCGGTTTCTTTAACGGGGGACCCACCACACGATTCGAATCACCGGTTCACGAATGTATGTATGTATCTATCTATGTATGTATCTATGTACGTATGTATCTATGTAGGTATGTATGTAGGTATGTATGTAGGTATGTATGTATCTATCAAGGTATGCATGAAGGGATCTATGAAGGCATGTATGTATCTATGTATGCCTGTATGTAGGTATCTATGTACATAATTAATTTATTTTCTAAACAACAAATAAATAAATACTATATCTCTAAAATTTAAATTATATATGTATGTAGGTATGTATGTAGGTATGTACATACAAGTGTGTGTGTCAAGGTATGAATGAAGGTATGTATGTATGTATCTATGTACATAATTAACTTATTTTCTAAAAAACAAATAAATAAATACTATATCTTAAAAATTCAAATTATATATGTATGTAAGTATGTATGTACGGTAACGTCGATCTGGACCACGTCGAAAAACCACCACCACGGGTTGCCCGTGTGTAGGGTGGTGTTCGTCGCGCATGGCACAAGAGGATCGTACACTACAGTGGTGTTTAAGAGCGAAGGAACGTTGATTATACGGCACTGACGCCTCGAGCTACGGACTGCATGTTAAGCGCCCACCTCCCGTGATTAGGGACGGTACCTGATCTTTTCATGGTCACTTTTTCGCTTTTTTCTTGCTCTGTCGTTTCGGCAGATACCTACGACACTGATCGTGTATCCTGTTGCTATTGTTCGTTCGGTATTCCATATTTGTCCTTGTTACCGGTTTACTATAAGGGATTTTTGGTGGTAAAGTTCACGGTGATTGTAATACTTTGATCGAAGGTAAAATAAGGGAGGTATGTTAACTCCACGTTGGTCTATTGTCGTATTCAAAACTGTAGAACGAAAGTTAATATTGCGTGTTCTATGAAAAAATCTAGATTACATATGCGAACGGCATAGTGTTAATATTTAATAGACAACAATGTGAGAGTCTTTGCTAATATTTGATCGACTACAGAATATCTGTTTCATTCGATTTAAATCAGATATGTACAATAATTTTTGAAGATCATTCCCCATTGGTCAGGCAAACGCTAAATTAACCTAATCAACGAACAACCTACTAGTAAATCCTAGCAAAAAATGAATTCCCCATCACCAGGAAATACCTCGGAAATTATTTCGAAAAAATCCAGATAGACTATTAGAATCCTCTCGGTCACAAAGCCTCTTTCGAGAGTCTCCCTGTGTGAATATCCTGTTACTCGATCAAACCTGTAATGACCGTAGGCCGAAACCCATCGCGTGCCACGTTTAGTTAGCCGAGCCGCACAAAGATCTTCGAAAATTCTCGATTGTACGAGTCACTAAGTAGATGCGCTCCTCCGGATACGGTGTGTGTCAGCATAAGTGGTGTATAGTCATGGACAAAATTCTTCAACCTAACGGGTGACCCATGTTAATAAATCTCCATTTATCATCAACAATTTACCACGATAAAATAATATAAAAATTAATATATCTACCTATTAATTTTGTCACGTGAGTAAAACGTAATGAAATCACTTTAAATTTTGTAGGATATGAAAAGTCACGTTGATTTTTATTTTTCGACCACCCCGTATGTGGTATCGGCAGTTCCAGCCCCTCGCGGTGTGTCCTTTCCCTCTTCTTTCTTTCTTCTCTCCTCTGTCCTTCATAAAACGATTAGTATGCCCCGTCCGAGCCGGTTCGAGCGTTACTTTCTTCGACTCTAAGAGAAGCATTGTAAAGGTGGTTCCGCGCAGTCCATTTGTTATTCCGCCCCTGGCAGGGACCAGATTTCCTCCGGCTGCATAGATAGATCCTGCCCTCTTACCGTTCTTTTTTTTTTCTTCCATCCATATGGCCCTAATTTTTCTTCTTTTTTTTTTACAATAACGTCCCGTCCAGTTTCGTAACGTCGTTGTCGTCGGTATGTAAACGAATGAAATTAACAAACCGGTGTGTTTTTTTATTGTTTTCTTTGCTCGCATTAAATCACCGATAGCCGACGTTAAACCGGTACGCGATATTCGCGTGATAATTACAGAAGGTTATCATTTCCTTAATCGAAGACATCGGTAGCACGGTGTAGCGAACACATCCGACGGCAAATTAATTTCCTCGCGGGCCGGTAACATCGGAAATAAAACTAGTCGCGTATCGTTCGCGCGGCAAATAAAACTAGGCGACATTACGACGAACCAGATAATCCATATCTACGATCAAATATTCTTCTACGATCGATAGATACGAACCTGCTTGTAATTGGTATCGAATTCCATCCGCGACGTTGTTTAACAAACAGCGAACGTCGGTAAACCGTCCCTTTTTATCGGACAGCGATTGTCGAACAGTTTCAAGGCTCCGTTGACATAATTAATCGATTCACTTTTCACGGGACAATACGATCTATGATACGAGATTAACACGCTCAGCACGACCGTCGAAGTTATGAGTTTCTAGGATAGCGCCAGGTACCTGTGAATGTTTCATTCACCTCTCGTGACTAACCCGGCCCATTTTCTTTTCTCCTTTTTTTCTAGCCTTCAACTCTGTGAGACACAGGATTTCAAATTAAAAATAGACTGATGTTGCACAGGAATTTTATCGGGTTTTAAATGAAACAAAATTGGGAGATTTTTATTAACACTTGAAATACCGCGAATTAATTTGGTATATGTAAAATCGTTGGATAAAGGTGTGCGATAGAAAGAAAATGAAGGGGATAGTAAATTGATCAATTTAATTATCTACATATAGAAAAATGATTATGAAGAATTATGGAAATCGCAGTTTTGGAAATTTAGGGGATTCTTATAAGAAATTTCGAACAAGTCATTTTGACTGTTTTGGTTGTTCTAGTGTTAATAAAGGTATAACATCATGTAACAACATGACACTAAGAAAAAAATGTTAGTGCAATAAACTTTCCGCTTATAACAAATTGGTCAACCGGTAATTGCGTGCTGAATGTTGCCAACGTAAAGAATACATTTGTAACATTGTTTGAAGATATTACCAACTGCTTTAAATAAATAAAACGAAATATAAACCTATGCACATGCAGCTACTGCAAGATTTCGAGGGAAATAGAAAATACATCAAAAAGGTGGGACCCCTAAATTTTCATTTAAATTTCCCACTAATTCTCGTGTCCCAATTTTTTCTATTCCACTTTGTACAAATTCGTTTTTAGACTTCCTTCGATTCTTTGCTAAGAATCACATGGTGGTGTAGGTGTCTGTCGTTACATAGATATGTTCGGGAATGTGTCTGTGTGTAGAAGGTTGAAAGGAATCGGCTAGAATGGATCGAGATCCATAATCTTATGGTATAGATCGTGATGGTTGGATCAGGTTTTCGAGACTCTATGCAGTGTGCTCGCCTCGGGCTCTGTCTCGCATACCTGAAGAAGAACCTGCGGCCCCGCCGTGTTATTAAAGAACCGGAGGGTCTCCTCTTCTTCCTCTTGCCTCTTCTCTTTTCCTACCGTGGCTTTCCGTGCCGTTGATACTCGCAGTTTGTGCGCCGAATGCCGAGCGTAGAACACCATATGCGAATTGTATTTTCGACTGTCCGTGGTTCGATTATTATTTTAGTTTCCTGGTTCTGTAATTGTGCCCATAATTACGAAAGTGGTCTAAGTCAATATTTGATACGTTTCTGTGAGAATCATTTTGAAAAAATTATCAATGCTGCGGAAGATCCTAGATCAAACTTGTGTCGTGGAATTTTGATATAAAAATATATGATAAGAAATAGAAACGGAGATAGTTTGTTAAATTGATATTCATAGCGTTTTGTTAACACTCAACGTACCGACAGTTTATGTACATATTCTTATCGAATCCGTAAGAATGATAATTGTGCCCATAATTATAAAAGTGGTCTAAGTCAATATTTAAAACAAAAGTGAAAGTCTTGATAATTTGTTAATAAATGTTTCGAAACCTTTAAAAAACGTAATATGCAAAATTTTTTAAAAAGTGACATAGACCACTTTCATAATTATCGGCATTTCACATTCACTCCCCCAACTGTTCTTTTTTTTTCTTTTTTTAGTTGGGTAATATTGAAATGATTATGAATCTGAGAATGAGAATGGAATCGGAATTGGTTTCGTGGAATTAGATCACGTCCGTTGCATTGCTTAGAAATTCGATTCTATCGGTAGTAGTTTTTATGGATCAGTTTTGCATCGAATCGATATAGATTTTTGAATAATTTCGGTGCTTCATCTGGGAAACTATGGTAAACGGTATTCGTGCCGCAACGGAGCCAACGATTTCCGATTCGCGAAGCGAAACATTCAAACGGAACGAGAGATGAAACTGTTTCTAAATTCGGAATGCCATATTTAAAATAATATTATTCATGGACAATTACTTTTGATTTTTCTCCAATATCCAGCAACATTTCTTCATCCAATCTTCCCTTGATATTTAAAATAACATTAGCTCGAAGTCGAAAAAAAAACATCCCGAACGAATCTGGCTCCTCGCATTACGAGCGTCGTCCACTCAAGCAATTTTATTGTTTTTGAAAAAAAAAAAAAACAGTTACCTACGGTAATTTTCCTTTCTCTATTATAATCACATCGTAGTCTTGCAACATCGATGTATTGGCAACGGTTGGTATTTGATAATCAGCCGATTCGTGCCAGGATGCAAAAGTATAAGCGATCGATCGATCGATGGATCGCTCGCTCGCTCGATCGGCAACGACTCCGATTCTCTCGTCTCGATTCGAGATGTTTTCCGTTTCTGCGGTCACGAGGCGATTCCGGGCCATTATCGCGATTAAGCCCCCTCGTAACTTTCCGTTCTTCCCCCCTTCCCCTTCCAACCCCCCCAACCCCTTCCCTACCATCTCCCATATGCCGTGCCGCTGATGATTATGGTAATGATACGTTTGCGCGTATCGCAACTTGCAACAATGATACAGATACGAACTCAGACTCCGGTGGCCTCTGCGATCCACCGAGGTCCTCTTTCATTGTCGTTGTGTCGAAGAAAGTTCGCAGGCGAACCGTAATCTGCCACTCTGTTCTGCGCTTCTTGAGCAATGGCCGCCGGGGCAGCGCAATCTGCGAATCGCTTTTTTATTTCTTTTTTTTTGTTTTTTTTTAAATCTTTATTATACGTGCTTAACGTGATGCAGGAATTCGCACGTGCATATTTCATTAGCCCCTCCGATACCCGTTCGCAAGGATCTTGTTAATGAAATCACGTCGGACGTGATGTATACATTTATGCAATCGAGGGTCGGTGATAGTGAATTTAGTGGAGGCAATGGTGATTCAAGCGATTTTTAAATATTGGGGAATTGATCTGTTGTTTGGTGATTAATGAGAATTATGGTGGAAGTGTTGATAGAGATGAAATATTTTTAACCGTTTTATTTTAACGATCGCAAATTATATATTAACACAAATTAAGTATACTTGGCGTTTTTAAGCGATGAAAAACCATAAAAACTAAAATTGTAATTAAACTAAATTTTAAATTTACTCATCACCCACGAGGAGGAAAACAGTAATAATTTGAAAAATTAACAGTCTTACTGTTATATTAAAGATTGGAGCCAGATAGCATGGCACTTCCTATCGGTCACACATCTTAACGTGCAATGATAATTATATAATAATGGATGGTGAGTAAATTTAAAATTTAGTTTAATTACAATTTTAGTTTTTGTGGTTTTTGATCGCTTAAAAAGGCCAAGTATACTTAATTTGTGTTAATATGAAATATTTTATCTAAATTTTTAGTTTCAGTCTCTATAGGGTTAACACATATTAATTGAAATTATTTTATTAGATAATTTAGAAAATACGATATTTCCACGTGCTATAGTGATCGTTATTGGTTATCGTTTACCAGAATTTATACGTTCGCTGAAACTTATCGTTCATTACGGTTAATTGATTTTACGAGGTACCACTACCTGTTATTTAGAATTTCAATCACGTACTCGCTCTAACTCGTGATCCTCATTGAAACTCATTTAAATAGATATATATAATATAAAGAAAATTTAGCGAATAGAGGACAAACATTCGAAAACAGAAATTTATTTAAACGTAAAGTCGCTTAGAAGTTTTCATTATAATTAAAAAAAAAGTACACGAAAACCGTCTGAATATTATAATGCCACGTGATTGGTAGTTTGTTATATACTCATCACTATTCATAGGACGAGCACGTTCGAAGCAGCAGGTTCGTTAGAGCTACCCACCCTGTCCCGCATAATGACGTAATTAGCGCGAGCCCTTAGTCGAAGGGCTACCTGTACCAACTCACCCTTCTCACGCTTTCGTAATGGCTCTCGCACGAAGTCATCTGAAAAACTAGCGTCGCGTGCACCATTAATCCTGGTGGCGATTAGAGTATCTATCCAGAAGTATCGGTACTCGAACCTTTGATCCTTGTTATGCGGCAGAATGTATTGGTAAAAGTATACATTAAGCTACTGTGCAATTTAATAGAATATACAATTTAATTATTCCACCGATCGTTTACACGTTAAACAGTGTTACAGGCTTGAACGATCTAAATTTAATGGAGAATCAAATTCCATGTGGTATATACAGGGTGTTACATAGACACCCCTTATCGAGATATAACCGCTTTTGTAAAAAATTTTTTAAAAATAATTTTTCCCAAGGTGTTAAACTCCTAATATAATATGGGTAATCGTAGTTGTTTGGATTAAACAAGAATAAATGCTATTTAACAGCAATAACCGCAGCAACTATATTTTTTTTATTAACCAAAATCGGTCCTCTACGACGTACCATTTCGGATATATGATTTTTTTTAAATTTTTTACAAAAGGTTTATATCTTAATAGGGGGTGGTTTTTAGACAAAACTTCAGAGACTTTTTTTCTATCTTTTCGTGCGTACTATCTATTCTGAAAAAGGGTCCCCTTATGTAATACCCTGTAGATTGAATAGAAATTTTTATAAAATTCCTTTAATACCTCCAATATGAAGAGCAAAAATCGTATATGTGTGTACATTCGTGGTATTTACATTGGATAGGGAGTAAAATTGATATCAGACATTTCTCGGTCGTGTGTTATCTGCGTTCGGTAATTTCCAAAGAAAAGCGGCGTGACCGTATCATTTCATCCATGCGATCGTGCCTTCATCTCATCTTTAGTTGGTCGATTCTCCGCATCAGTGGTTTACCGGCTAAGTGGGTTCATAGGTTGGAAGAAACAACCTCATGCTGGAGATAATTCCATTTATCGTCTTTTTCCAGACCTCATCATATCTAACCCAACATCTTTAAATGTACCTGGCATTCCTATTGCGGTACTTCCACAGGCTTCCTTGAAGTGACCTGTTTTTCTTTGATCGTCGGAGGCAAGATAATTAAAAGAGTTTCAGTAATTTATCGGACGCGCAATTTAATATCGTTGGAAGACTCACTACTGACTTAGACATTTTAAATACGATTAAATTAGATATTACTTTATATAATTAATTTCTGTGGAATTCAAAGAACTATATTAGAACTATATTAAAAGAAAATAAACTTATTCTATAGATTACTCCCTCTGTCCCATATTACTGGATATATTTCTTTAAGATTAGTTTATTTTTCAAAGAATATTAAACTCATAAGAAAAAAGATATTGAAATTGAGCCATATTTTATTGATAAGTGCCACGAACCGAAAACTATCAAGTATTATAGGACAGAGGGAGTACTACTTACTACGCCATTATTAATTCTACATTATATTAAATTCGCATCTTTCTAAATTTTCCTGCATCAATTAACAGATCCATTCAATAATAAATGTTAGGATCCGCATAATTTCGTAGAAATCGCAAACTTTCAAGACTAACGTTCGACATACCGATCCCCATCGCCCGGTTCGAGTTCCCGTGATAATCTTTTCCTTCCGGAAGTAAATGGTTCAACGAACCACCATTAATTTACACCGTTCTCTCTCTCTCGCTCTCTCTCTCTCTCGCCCTTTCTCGTTCGCCACGGTACACGTAATCGCGCGGAGAAACGCTGCATACGACTGTTCGATGTCACTTCGCGCATGGCTGGCTCGCAAAACCGTACTAGCAGCCGATATCTGTGCACGGAGTCACGATTTCCATGGCTGCGTGTTCTTATCGATAGTCGAGCCACTGGGCGAGCCGGTGAAAGTTTGAGAAACTTTAGCCGGACATTAGTTAGACGCCCGAACCGGCGGCTGTTAAGTCGAGAATATGTAGAGTGAACCGTCCGTCGGCTGGTACCGGGCTTTGTAGATCCGTTGGATTAATGATCTACGCGGGACACTTTATTAAAGGGGAACGCCACTCGATTCTCTTTTGAAACTTGTACCACTTACACCGTGGAAACCCACGCGGTTTCCACGCGGTGCATTCGCGAGCTGAATTCGCGGATTTTTGCGCTGGGAATGGGAAACGTGTGTATCGACACTGCTTTGCGAATGGATAACGAGAGTTATCTCGAGTTATACGTATTTTAGATGATTTATGAATGAATTTTTTTAAATTGATATCACCACTGGGACGTTGCAATTTATATATTAGCAATTTTTGCATTATCAGTCCCTCGTCAGTGTTTTAGATGTTTTATGGGGAAGTACAGTTTACGCAAGTTTTAATATGGAAATAGTTAAGATTTACGTAATTAATGGACCATATAATTTGATAAGTTTGGGAAAAATAATTACGCAATGGTGATATCGATATTTATCTATTAATAAATCATAATTAATACATATTTGATACGAGTACTGTCTTAGGTATTCGAGTAGCACATTTTAATCAAGTTTTAATATGGGAAACAATTAAGAGTTATGTACAATAAATAGTGGATCATGTAATTTGATAATTTCTGGTAAAAACGATTACGCAATACGACAAAGACATTTATCAATTAATAACTGATAAATAATAAAATATTCGATCCAGAGGGTGTCCACCATTATCAATTTTTGCATTATCAGTCCCTCGTCACTAAATTAGATGTTTCATGGAGTAGTACACTTTAATCAAGTTTTAATATGGAAAACAATTAAGATTTATATACAATAATTAGTGGATCTCGTAATTTGACAACTTTTTGGTAAAAATGATTACGTAATCCCGACGAAAATATTTATCCATTAACATTTGATCCGAGTAACTGATTTCTAGATAAAGTTATCAATAAAATATTCGATCCAGAGGGTGTCCACCATTATCAATTTTTGCATTATCAGTCCCTCGTCACTAAATTAGATGTTTCATGGAGTAGTACACTTTAATCAAGTTTTAATATGGAAAACAATTAAGATTTATATACAATAATTAGTGTTAAAATATTTATCTATTAACATTTGATACGAGTAACTGATTTCTAGATAAAGTTAGCAATAAAATATTCGTTCCAGAGTGTGTCCACCGTGCCAAAATAGGTTTTGCACGGTGTCTTTGACGGCATACTTTCCTGGCTGGCCATTCCGGGTGAACGATCGCCGATGTCTCTCGATCATCCGGAATCTGTGTACGTGTATTCGCGTCTAATCGATCGCACGTCACCACCGCGAACGTCTTACGACGTGAAAATGCGATCGACGAGCCCCTTACTTTCAGCCAATTAAATCGTGATCTATTTCATCGGGCCCCGCGAAAAAAATCCCTCGCTCGATCACCGCGCGACCAATCGTTTTACCTGCGCTCGTTCGCGAATCATGTTCGCGAATCATGTTTTATTTGCCGAATACCTTATACGAATATTTTTGCAACGTTCGACTTTCACGAACCGAGTACGTACACTTGTTCACCGCAAGAGCGTTTCAATTACGGGAAAACCCGGGTCGATTTGATTTACTTAACATTTTTCGCGGGAAACAATTAAACGATACAAAAAGGATCTCGTAATGGCGCTCCTTAAATGGCACAGGTAAGAAATCCGGAGATCGTTAAGTCTCTTCCAGGGACAACATGTATATAGTCGACGTAAGAAGCATGATGCTTCCATTAAAGTTTATTATGTTCGCGCCTGTGAATGAAGGTATTATTATGTCTAATTATACTAACCAGAAGAAAAAAAAACTAAGGGCATGTAGGTAACGCGGGGGAAGTGACTTTGAGATTTAAAAGTGGCAGGATGGAAAGCAAGTGGAGTGACTGGCAGTTTTAATTTTTTTTTGTTCCTCGAATTTTTTCTATTTTATAATTATTTTAATACCAGTTCTCCTAACACTGACGCGTCAGCATCATTTTCGATGATTCTATTTCATCTTTCGCACTAATTTACAATTTTTTATCATAAAATTCCGTTTGCTAGAATAATAATAATAATAATATTTCTCCATCATAATTTCTAATAAAAAACATTCTATAATCATAGGTACGATATTGCGTCTGTGGAATTCGCTATAAAACGTGTCACAATCAAGTAGCGGCTACGAAATCGATTAGTCTCGATCTTTCGCGATCGATCTACTTAGATCGCGGTCTCTCAAGGTTCGGATCTAGTGTGAAACACGCATACAACAAGTGAACCGTGCCGGAACTTCGCAAACTTACGGCGCAGCCGAGTTCGCCTGTTTACCGAGTCATCTAACGTGCGCAGTCAACGAGGTCAGAAAGACGATGGTGTCGCGATTCTTACGACCTCTAACCATCCTCGTACCTTTCCACCAGCTCCTGGAAAGCCGCCGTCACGTGCCGTTCTCATCTTCCTGGATTTTTTGCTCGCGATTCGAATCGTTATGCCCACTGTCACATTTGCCGCGTAAAGTGTCCGTCGGAACACACTTCAATCATTTGCATTAATTAACCATTCTACTATATTGATTTCCGTGATTCAAAAGATTTTAGGAGAATTTGAAATTATTGTACATTATTGAAAAATAATAATAAACACCTATTTGGTAATCGATTATAGGGGTAGTGTATTAAATAATACTGTGAAAAGCTTAAATTATTCCAAAAAATATGATCTTTAAGAATATTAATTCGTATAGAGTTAGGAACACCTGGACCTTTAATTGGAAATGATCAATTTTATAATTCTATTGTTGTACTAATTCAAATTATTTCAGGTGTATCTAACAAGCTTAAATTATTCCAAAAAATATGTTGATTTTTGAGAATATTAATTCGTATAGAATTAGGAACACCTGTATCTTTAATAGGAAACAATCAAATTTATAATTCTAATGTTTTACTAATTCAAATTATTTCAGGTTTATTTTTATCAATACATTACTGTACAGTTATTAATTAATTGAGACTCGTGAAAGAATCCATAGAATTTATCTAGACAATTTTTATCTAAATTTCTACATGGAATTTAACCTGAGAAATAACTTTGTAATTATTCGAGCTGTGTATATGTGGTTGTGCCGCGCATTTGTTTACGCATGGCATTTAGAGATCGATGATCGAGGCAATATCTATCGGGGGATTCGATCGATTTCCGCGATCGGCTTTGCTCCGCCCCATGGACCATGGATGGAAAAGGACAGCTGGATCTCCGACTTGCGTCCCATGCATTAATGCATGAAGATGGTGTATCGACACACCCCATGTCGTAAGGGCGATACATAAGCGTACAGTGCTTATTACGCTTGGGTTGTCACCTGTCCCGTTCGCGGTTGTGTTTTATCCTTTTGTCGGACACGCAGACAAAACACTCTCTTGTGTCGGTGCACTTCCCCGATTCGCGTTATCTTATTACAAGCATTGAGTAGTCGCCGAATAATTCATTTATTTTTAGAAACAACGCTTGATACTAAAAGGAATCGTTTTAACGGTTGTTAGTATGATGGAATTTAAGTTTATATTTTCTGGTTATTAGGAGGATCTAATTTGCAGTGCAGTAATAAGAAATATGAATTTATTAGAAATATAATTGAACGTTTGGGTTCTTTATTGGTACCTCTTCTAGGAATTTTCAAACTAAATTTATTTATATAGATGTGACATTGTACTAATTAGTTAGTAAAAATTTAATCCACATGCGTAATTAGTAGTGTCTTAATACGCACTTCTAAATAGCATTTGTTCTATATAAATTTCCTTTTTGCTAAGAAATATTGTACCTACGTCGCAAAAATATTAAATAATTTATACATATACACACAGAACTATATAGATATTATATATACTACATAATTATATAAGCAAACTTTTTAAAGTTAACTATATTTAAAAATCCTCCCAATCAAATAAATTTAATTATTTAAATATAAATAAAAATCTTAAATATATAATTACGTGTGATAATTTAAAAAAAAGGTGTTTTTGATGGCGTTGGATTTTTAGATAGAATTTAAACGATTCCGAAATGTTAGTATGCATACCGGGTGCTTCATTGGTCCAAGCGTGTTTCGGTCGTCGTTGGAGTGCAGTGTCCATATTTGACATGTTTCGGGTATAGTCTTTGTTGGTTATCATTGATATATTTGAGGATGTCGTATGGAGAAAAAAAAACGGGAGGGCAAACCAGGGGAATTCTTTTTCGCTCGTGCGCGTCTCAAATACGTGAGTAAACATTGTAATGGCGATCCAGCTCGGCTACCGACTGTGTTAATGTCCCTCGCGCATTTCTTTCACTTTACCAAGTAATTTCGCCGTCAGCCGACAGACATTACCTGCGTATAGCTGACAAACAGGTTGCGCATTCATACATCTTTATTAAAAGTCAGGAGCGTCCTCTCGCAGCATGTAGAATATTATTTTTTATTTATTTCTGGTAAAATAATTGAACTTATCTGGGTGGATACGATGAATATTAATTATCACAAACTTAATAGATTTTTAAATAGATAAGATAAGCCAGATAAGCTATTTTGATTCTAAGAATTTCTTATACACGATCGATAATCTTTAAATATTATTATTAATAATTGAACGTTCGAAATTAATTTTATAACGATTACTTATAAGTCTACTAATTTCTAATTTAGCTCTTTTAATTATGATTTTTTGCTAATGATAATTTTTTTCTGTTTCAGGTAAGTGAATAATACAAACACTGTGCGAATTCACGGAAGTTGGTTTGTTAATTAAGGTCAGATATAATACCCTAATTAATTCTGGATAAATCCCAAGACACTCTTTATATAAAATCCTTAGCTTTTTTCACTTTTGCTTCAAGTTTATCCCTAAAATCGCGCAACCCTTCGTCCCTTCGACGTCCCAGCGAAATTTTCTCGCGTTCCACGTGAGTTCCCTCGATTTACCATTCGAATCCCAGGGTGTTCCAGTTACACTTCGACCGTCAAGCGATGTTTAGCGCGGGTGGCATTTGCGGCACGAGCAATCCGTCGAACGGAGATGTCCGGCGAATCCGTAACGAGCCATTGTCTTTCGCCTATGTCGCCAATCGCGACGCCTTCCTGACGGCGTCGCCGTCTGGAAAAAAGTTTGCCCACCGACCGGCCGGTACATAATTAATTAAATGGGCGTACATTGACGACCGAACGGTAGCTGGCCTTTTAGCGGACTATTAATTAGAGTTACACACTGCTAGTCGACGCACGGCGTCCACTGGACGACGTTATTCTCTCGCGACGCGACTCCCTTCTACGGGGATAATCGTAATTTCTTTTAGTTGCGTGTCGGTTGCCCCTCGTTGAGATAGGAAATCTTTTTCTCCCACTGTGCTTTAGTGTTTGGTATTTGTTACATTTATTTATATATACATATATATATATGTTTATTTATACATATATACAACACTGTATATGTATATATAAATATAAATATAAATATAAATATAAATATAAATATAACAAATACCAAACATTTATATACATATATATATATATATATATAATATATAATTTAATCTTTTCTAATCCAAGAAAAGATTTAATTCTTTTTTAATCCAATTAATCTTTTGGTGCGTACTATAGATTCTGAAAAAAGGTCCCCAATTATATGTTACTCCCTGTATATGCATACTTAATTCCATAGAAAAAATTCAGCAGCTACTAATAGTAAATACTACTGATCATTTCCACAAATCTCCTCCCAAAATTCGAAATCTTAATTTCAATAAGCAATGGACCCTTCTCCAGCGTCCCATTAAATTCCAAATTAATCTTCTTTCAAAAAACTTCGACTCCATCTCTCGTCAATTGCAATTAACGATTCGTCATTAATTTCCACGTGACAGCCAACGTGCTTCTCCGTCGCGACGCTCCCCTTTTGGAGAACACTTTCCGTCGTCACTTCGACGGGCAAAGTATTCCAATGGTGAACTCTCGGCAGATGAGCTACGAACGGCATTGTTTATAGTCGTATCAACACCGACGCGTCTCCCACCACCGACTTTCCCACGCGTGCTCCGACTGCCGTAGCAGTGTTTTTCTACTTGTTCGGCTGTTCGCCAGCGACTTGCCGTCTGGTCCGGTTCGAAAGGCTTCGCAATTTCCCGAGAAACGCGGTTGTGCATAGTTCTTCGAGGCACTTCCAATGATTGATGACCCTTTTTACGGGCCGAGGATCATAGAAAATTATCGACGTGGATTAAACGTTACCTACGACGCGCAGGAGCGTAATAGTAATTCTTCGGGGGCATCTCTAGCGATCCACCGTCGGTTTTGCGAGACTAATGTTCCGGCAAAAATATATGGCAACTGTAGTTTTCAGCGACTAGAGTATGGTTGCTGCTTTGAGAATGATGTTAGTTATCCGTTTGCCAGGGATAGCTTGAGAATTCAATATTAGGGAATTCAATAATTTAATAATATCGTTATTTTAGGATATATACAGGGTATAACAAAACACCTGAGCATTATTTGGAAATCTATAGAACGCACCAAAATAAGATAAAAACGTGTTTACAGTTTTGTAAAAAGCCCACCCTCTATTGAAATACGATACCCTTTTAGTAAAAGAGTTTTAAAAAATCATATCTCAGAAATGGTAAGTCTTAGCAGACTGATTTTGATTGCAATATTTTTAGAAAATATCAAAGTTTATGAAAAAAATATAATAGCTGCGATTACTAAGTATGTATAGGTATATAAAAATCAGAGCAATAGAGCTAGAGATATAGCCACAGTGACAGAGCACACAGTTTATAGAATACTATCATGAACTATTGTATAATTTATTAATTAATAAATAATTATATTTTATTAAATAACTATAAATAAATAACTATAGTTATAGTTATTTATCAATTATTATGTTATATTAGTTACTTATAACTATAGTTATTTATTAATCAATAAATTACATTTCACTCAATATTTTCTGAACTTCAGTTAATTCAGTACAATTATTTTTAACTTTCAAACTTTTTCAACCTACAATAACAACACAATGTCCTATAATTCTTTCTTTTTTGACCATGTGCGTCTTTCGCAGCATCTTTGGTTCACGGTAGAAATTAATATACGTCTCTCCTCTTTGCTTTCTACCAAGATTCCAGCTGTTTCCGTCTCCCGGTTCGTCTAGACGGGAATCCGCCTCTGATCCGTCCTAGGAGATAGTCGGCACGCTCGCGTCGCGACGTCCCATAGAAACTCTGCTTTACTGTACAAAGATTACGGCACACCTTGTCTCTCTCTTTCAGGGTCACGGTTAGTCATGTTTTAATTTACATTCCTTCCTCCACCGTCGCTTTGTTTCCTCACACCCATTTTCTTATCCCAACGATTTTCTCATTCGATCCTGAACGAATAGATCTCGATCGTGGAAAAAGTGTGTCGATCGGGACGCTTCCGTCGATCTTCTTGTCTTCTCGTTTTTTCCGAGGAGAAACCGTCCGGTGGATGTCTCCCGTTAATTGCAATTAACGAGACGTCGTTAATTTCCGCGTGACAGCTAATACTTCGCCCGATTTGGAGAATACTCTCCGCCGTCGGTACGACGGGTAAATATTCGAGTCGTGAAAGCGATCGGCTATCGATCAGAGGGCGTTGCTGGAAAGGAAGGCTGCTCGATCATTAACGTTCCCGCTGTAAGACGTTGTTAATTACGAAATTACTGACACTGCGTGTCAACGCGGTTTAAAAGAATGTAATTCGATGAAAGTTTACCGATGCTACTAACAACCTATTTCTTAGTGTTAGTTGTCTGAGAGGTATTTCAGCTTCGGGAGAAAAAGAACGACGGTGAACGATTTATTCAAAGATCGTAGTGGAAAGTTAAGCAGCGTCAAAGGGACGCGTGCAGGTTGCCAAGTGGCTCGAGTGTTCCACGATTTTCCCTCTATAAACGGAGAAAATTTCTTTGATTCCGAGAAAACTGCGACGTATAAGTTGAAGAGATATATCAACCTTTTCCAATTCTAGCACAAGTGTCTTGTAGAATGATTATATAATAAATTAAGACACTAATTTAGTACAAATCCATGGGAAATGATGTGAAGCTATTTTTAACCAATTTTATTTATTTAATTTTATTACTGTTTCTCTCTACGGCAAAGTTCAAGTCTTCTATCATTATTTGAACGTACGTTATACGTTATAGTACCTTACGAAGTCTATACGAAAATTATGTCACCCTTTGCTATTTATACGGTAATATTGGTGAAAACCAAGATATATTCGTAAATTTTAATATATGGACCGTGTATTTTGAAAGTAGTTTAAGTCCAATTTAAAAAAAAAGAGATATCACGTGATTTCTACTAAATTTAGTGTCAACTTTTTATTTATAAAGATAAAGAAATATGGACATATACTACTTTCAAAATAAACGGTCCATATTTACAATGTTTAGAGGTCAATATAAATAATTTAAGATGCGATTCACGTATCCATAATTTCCTATTAATTAAGTATAGGTCACTCAATAATATCGAATGTCAGTAAATATAGTAGAATTATTATTTATAATTCTTTATTCTTTGGATCATGTGCGTCTTTCGCAGCATCTTTGGTCCATTTCTCCTCTTTCGTTTTCCACCAACGTTATCATTCGATTCTCGCGACACACAGCCGCACTTTCCGCAAAAAAGGCTCTCCAAACACAACCGGCCAAAAAAATTCTTCTTCCCCATGGAATCATCTCCCATGATAATTCCCATAAGATCCCTATCCAGCTATGAAAACTCTCCATGGACCGTAAAGTCCGCAACTTTGCGGAACTCACGGCGGCGAATTTTTCTCCATCGACTCGCCATTGTTGGCACTGAACTCTCGGCAGATCTGTAAAAGACAAAGAGAGAGAGAGAGAGAGAGAGAGAGAGAGAGAGAGAGAGAGAGAGAGAGAGAGAGAGGGCGAAACAGATCCGAGGGTTGGTAGTCCGAAACAAAAGGCGACCGTAAGACGACAGGAAACGATAAACTGGAACATCCTACCCGATAGTGTGCCCCCGGTAGAAAACCAGTAGCGTGCAACTCCCGGGGCCCCCGGTATGAGTCGACGGGGGAGAAGTCGCGCAAAAAGTGGAATCCTCTCGAGACGAAGCTAGTAGGCAGCCTTATGTAGTCTGACTCAGGAAGGTACCTGGAAAGCATGGCGCAAGAACACCGTATATACCTGTCCGCCGGTTTCAGTTGCCGCGGCGTTGCACTTTCGCAGCATCGACGCCACGACTGAACGACGTTAGACCTGTTCTTTGAAGGGACTTCGGGATGCGTTCGGTAGGAAAAAGTGGATGAAGTAACGAGGCAAAATTACGTCTTGTTATGTCCTCAAGATTCCGTAAGGACCTTTGTGATCGATCGAGCTTTTATAGCGGTCGCATGGGAAAAACGAAAAGGTCGATCGGGAGACCTTGATCTTAGAATATTTTCCTGAGGCGCTAGTCGCGAAGTAGATGATAGAGGAATTGAGTGTCTCACCTGGATTGGTCATTCTTATTGATTATTAATCCTTTCGGATCCGAATTTTTGTTTGTTTAAGAAAAAATTGGTTTTATAGTAAAATTAATTTAATTTCGATGAATGAAAGCAATAATATTCTTTTTACAAAATATTTGTTCATATTATCATAAACCTATACTTAGTGAAATACAGCACAAAAAGTATTATAAAAAAGGAAAAATGAAGATTTAGTGAATGCCCTTAATGTATCCCAAGTTGTCACAAACCTGCTACGATATAGGTAATCGACGTTCTTTGGATCAAACAAGAATAAATGCTATTTAACAGCAATAACCGCAGCAATTATATATTTTTCTGTTATCTTTGATCTTCTCCGGTTATATTGCAATCAAAACCGCTCCTCTCCGACTTACCATTTCGGGGATATGATTTTTAAAAAATTTTTTACTTCCTTGGTCCTTTTTTCACCTTTTGCTGCGTACTATCGAATTCTGAAAAAAGGTCCCCGATGATACGTTACACCCTGTATACCTTCAACGAACAGAAAGAAAGAGAGAGAGAGAAAGGGAGAAAAAGGGATACACGTTAACTTAGCCCTAAAGGCCACGGGGAAAAGACTTACACCCGTGTGTACGTGATTGAACGTGGCCTCGCGATTTACATCGCAATCGGAGTCGTAATCATCGCTAGCCGACCAACGCCGGTGTACACGGGCTAAAAGAGTGAGAGTGTAAAAGGGCCGTGCGTTCGTAAGGGATAGGCTTGATACGTGGCCACGTACGAGATCGTTAGGAAGGGTGGAACAACGACGACGACGATTTAGCGCGGCTTTGCATCTTCTCAGCCCGAGCCTTTCCGTTTTATCTTTCCGTTTCTCGCTTCTGTTCCCCCGGTGTTTCTAATACCTGCACGTCCTCGTTCGTTCGTGTTTATGCTCGCGTGGGATGGGATTCATTGGAACAAAGGAAAGGATTTTCTTGGAGCTGTAATTGAGCGTAATTAATAAATAAGGGAAAGAATGAGTTGTTTTTGGTTTAATTTGGCTTTTTGGGGTGTATTCTGTGGATTCAGTTCAAATTTTCCGCGTTAGAAAGTCGGATTTAGGAGATGTGTAGGGTGTAACGTAATTAGTGGGACCCTTTTTCAGGGCTGATAGTGGAAAAAAGCGATAAACTTATGTCCCTATTGAGGTACATTCGCTTTTGTAAATAAATTTTTGAAAAATTAGATCTCCGAAATGTTAAGTCGCAGGGTACCGATTTCGATTGGAATATTACTGGAAAAGATCAAAGTTTAGGAAAAAAATATCACTACAAGTCCTGGTAAATATCCTTAATTTTTCCCAAATTTTTAAAGATCCGTTATGACATAGGTAATCGAAGTTATTTATGCTGCATAACGACAATAATCGCAGCAATTATATATATTTATATAAACTTTGATCTTTCCCAGTTATATTGCAATAAAAATCGGTCCACTACGACTAACCATTTTGGAAATACGATTTTTTAAAAATTTGTTTACAAAACTGATTACAAGTATATCTTGCTAGAAGGTGTGTTTTAGACAAAACTTTAAAAACTTTTTTTTTATTTTCTTGTGATAAAATTTAACAATTTTTTTTATAATCTAATTTCATCTTAACAATCTCTATTCCCAGTCATTTTAATTATCTCGATCCGTCCTGATTTCCACGTACCCTCGATATATACACAGCCATACGCACTCTTTATTCCCCAGGTGCCGCATCTTCGTCGGTCGCCGGGGTGTTCGTCCGTGACCATTATTTTCGCGCTTGTTAGAGCATGAAAGTGCGCCGGGGACATACGTTTCTGTCAACGATATCGGCACCATGCATCACCGCTCCGAAACCCGTGTCCCGATAAATCGCGTCGCTTTAAGAAAGCCGCCGCGGTTTTCCCGCCGACGATTTTCCCAAAAGGGCGCATTAATTCACGCGCGAATCACAACCGGAAACGCAACGGTGCAGAATCACCTTTGCCGGGGTCCCTTTTGCGACGATAGCCAACCACTACCACTACCAATGCGTGTACTTTACTTACGCATGTACCAAATGGCCGTCGAAGAACCGTTCGAAACATTAACCACGGGTTTCTACCGCATGCCAGCTCGGATTCCGAGAATGTAGAATTCACTTCTGCCATTACTGGGGAACGTGTGTATATGTATATGTACGTGAGACCACGTGTAGGTGTATACGCGCATCTGAGAGCCAATCGTGCATTTTTGCCGCTCTAATGATATTAACTAAATTGCGGCTGTCCGCGGCTCGGCGACAGGACGCCGAGCGTCGGTTCTTATGTAAACATAGTTGAGTGATAAACGACGGAAGTTTTCTCGTTGGTAGGTTTTTTTTGTGGATTTTCTTTAATTTCTTTAGGCCCTTGTACACATATGTGTAGGTTTAGTAATTTTTTATCAAATAAAAATTGATAAGAGATTTATTTAGAGAAATTAATTTAGAGAAATTAATTTAGAAAATAAAAACTGATAAGAAATTACTATGTACTACTCATTACCAGTGCATCCAAACCAAAAAAATACTTCTCTTATTGAGGGATTCTAAAGTTGAAAATCTGTAGTGAAAATTTTGGTCCATTTAATATTGATAGTAACTATAATTATAAAAAAATTAAACGTCCACATCTGTCCAAGGGCGTAAAGAGATTAAATTTTCAAGTGAGATTATCACGCGATGTATGTGTGGAGATTTTGAACTTGGTAAAAATACGTGTGGAGGTTTGTAAATGTTTTGAATTGGTCGGAAAAAGTCTCGGTATTTTTTTTTCTTACGTTGAAAAATTGTGAATGGTTTACGTGACCTACGACAACGTGCAGCTTGTATCGAGCGAGTTCGTGTTTTTTTGGAGGGATTAGCGTCAGGGTTTTAATTGATCGTCACGCGAGATGGTTAGTCGATCGAATAAAGATGGTAATATTCGCGTAGATCGCGGATCGAGGGATCCATGATTATATCTAGGCACGCAGAGACACGTGATCGGGATAAATCAGTCAAACAAAGCTGATTTAATTTCATTATTGCAAGTTCTGAACAAAGTTTGTTCACGTATTGTTTAATCTTTGGGTTTGAATAAAAGTGAAAAGTGTTTATACATCATGTAAAAAATAACAGAGGGACTTCAGAAAATTTCGTGTTATCAGTATCGTTAAAAGTATTCATTTTAAAACATTTAGATTATTCTTTTCAGTAAAATTCATTGCAGGGTCTGGTTAGAATTTTTCCATAGTAAAAATCAGTTTTAATTGATATTAAAAGTGTTTAAATATCATTCAAAAAATAACACAAAGGCTTCAGAAAATTTCGTATTATCAGAATCATTAAAAATATCAATTTTAATACATTTAGATTATTCTTTTCGATAAAATTTATTCTTTAGGTCCGGTTAGAATTGTTCCATAGTAAAAATCAGTTTTAATTAAAATTAATCCAACGTTGAAAAATTCAAATGCACAGAATCCCGCCGACTTTTCCCCGTTTCCGAGCGCGCGAAGAATTTCTAATGAAATTACACGAGGGACTGAAAGCTTCGCACATTATTTCTTCCTCTGTCCTATTATCCTTTCCTTCCATATCCTATCTTCCTAAGTCTTTCTACTCCGCCGCCGTCGTGGAAACGTGGAACATAGCAGCGTGCCCTCATCTTCACGCATTTACATGAATTTACAATGAACACTCGTCCGAGATACCTTCTATCCCCCCCTCCCTCCCCCACCACCCCCTCAACCTTTCCGTGCGTTGCTTACATACCTTCGGTAATGATTTTCAAAACTATTCATTTTTTTTTTCTCCGTCCCTAAAAGCGCGACGAAATTTCGCAATTTCACGCGAAACGGAGTAATCGAAAACCCGAGATATCAGACGGGTTTTCAATTTACCACGGAATGCGGATGGGACAAGTATCGCTAATCCACCGGACGGAAGAACCGACCGTGAGATTAGTCGCGAGAATCGTGTTGAAAATTTAAATGTTCTCGATTCGCCCGAGTGACTCGTTTTCTTCTTTCTACCTGTCGATTTCTCGAATTTATTTCGAGTTATCGTAATCTTTCGTTTATACAGGGTGTAACAAAAATACTGCACAATTTTTTCAGTATCGATAGTACGCACCAAAGGATGAAAAAAATGTGTATAAAGTTTTGTCTAAAAACCACCCCTTATCGAGATAATTGGACCGTTAATTTTGAAAGTGCTGTAAGTCTAATTTTTTAAAAATATGAGATATCACGTTATTTCTATTGAATTTGTTCTTAACTTTTTATTTATATAGAGAAAAAATGAACTTACAGCAATTTCAAAATAAAGGGTACAATTATAACCCCATTTGTAACAAATTTTTGAAAAATCATAACTCCGAAATGGTACGTCGTAGAGGACCGATTTTGATTGCAATACAACCGGGAGAGATTAAAGTTTACGAAAAAAATATCACTATCTACGCAAAGGAAGATGTAGTGAGTGTCCTTAATTTTTCCCAAGTTGGTACAAATCTGCTACGATATAGGTAATCAACGTTGTTTGAATTAAACAAGAATAAATGCTATTTAACAGAAATTATATTTTTTTCTGTTATCTTTGATCTTCTCGGGTTATACTGCAATCAAAACAGGTCTTCTACAACGTACCATTCGGGAGATAAGATTTTTTAAAAACTTTTTACAAAATGGGTTGTATTTTGATAGGGGATGGTTTTTAGAGAAAACTTTATAGACTTTTTTTTCATCTTTCGGTGCGTACTATCGATACTGAAAAAAGTGTCCCAGTATTTTTGTTACACCCTGTATTGTTACATCGTATCGTTTCTTCGATCGTGGCACATGGTCAAACGATCATCGTCATTATCAGCCAACGGTGAGAAGGAATAACGAGGCCGTGTGGTGCGTTCGAGCAAAAAGGCCCCGCACTTTGGGCCCGCTTTCCATCAAGCTAGGTGCTCATTTGCCTCTCTCCCGTAACGTCGAATTTAATCCGACGGCATGATCAGTGTCTACCACTCGCTACCTCGTGTTGCAGGCACTTATACACACACACATAGGTATATACGTGTACGTGGAATGTGTCAGAGTGTCATTAGCTCATGGTCGGGGCAATTACCAATCTCCGTGTGTACACGCGGCGTCGTCGGCAACGTTCAAACGAAACATGACAGGCGAATTTGTAAATTCCGAGGAAATCGCGTGCTCAATAAACACGTCGTACTTTGATCGCGTATCTCCTTGGTTAACTATCGCATTTCCCGACAGAAGCCACGGGCTGTCGAACGAGAAGCACGAATTTGCGATTGGATGTGGAACGTTATTGTGTGTTGAAACGTGTGGGTGAAATTTGATAGTAAGTCTCGTGAGGATTGGAGGAATTTTATTGTCTACTTTTGTGGGAAATGGTAGGGGAAAATGAATGCTAATTTAGATGTTAGGGGAGACTTTAGATTACCTAGAAAACTGTTTTGGTTGGTATTAATTGTACTTTCTATGAGATTAAGAATAACGAGCCTTAGTGCTCTATAATTCTTAGTTTTCGAGATATACTTATTTAAAGACTAATAAGTAGTAGTCCTACGAATCAATGTTTAAATAATAGATAATAATTGGCTAGAGTATTCCTGCCTTCGAATGTCTAGTTACCTTATAAAATATATAAATTTATAAGTATAAATACTACTTTATAAAGTAGTTTAAATAAATAATACTTTATAAGTATTATTAAGTATATAATATAATATACAATTTATATATAATTATATATATATATATATATATAAATTAAATAAATTAAATACATATATATGATTATATATAAATATATATTATATTATACACTTAAATTAAATTTATACATATATTCGTATTTCACACAAATGAGTAGCCAATACATTTTATTGTCTTGATATTATTTTCCAAACTTTCCACATCTTTTCATCCAAAATCCACACTTCCCAACTTCAAACGCCCATATCTCCCAAACTATTAATCACAGACACTTCCAATCAACCACATTATTTTCCTACTAAAAAACACAATACAAAACAACCGTTAAATCATGGAGACCCAGGGGGACACTAAAATCCTGTCGGGGGAAATTAAATTGAATCTTTACGAAGATGGGTTCGAAGTTACGCCGGGAGTCCCGGACGAGTACCGCCCTCGGTGATTACTCAGCCGGGTAGGAGGGTTCCTAGAGTACCACGACGAGGGTTATCTTTCGGCGAGAAACGGCTCCGCTAACTGAAACCGCAAAGACAAAGCACGATCCACGTCGACCGAACAGGAGGATGAGACGAAAGAATATTAGCGGACAGCTCTGAGCGGTGCCATCTTCTTCCTCTTTTTCTTTTTTTTTTTCTCCCGGCTTTCTTTTCTTCAGCCACTCATCCCTGGGGCTCTCCTTCAGCATCGTCATCTTATACTTTTAGTAGGAGAAGAAAGACGGTCGCTAATAGAATCCGCGGTCCTTTATTTACTCGGTGCCCCGCAAAACCCTTTTGCCTGCTCCACACCAATTTTTTTCGTCGATCTTTTTTTTTCTCTCGTTGGATTCCTCTCACTGTCTCTCGTCTTATCAAGACAATCCTCCCGCCCGTCGAAAATTCACCCGGGAGTACCTGTATTTGCAGCTCGCGACAGTCTGCCAGGTGGTTTTCTCAGGAAATCACTGTTTTTTTTTGCGAGTTTTTGAATTATTGTTATTAGGTGTCATTTGCAGGAACATAAAATTTGTTACCGAGTGTATACAGTCGAGTATAATTCGTAGAATATAATATCCACAAAAAGCATCGAAAATGCAAAGCTATGGGCCAAGTACAAGAGAATGTTACATTGGAATAGTTTGCTCATTAACATAAACTGCATTTTACACAGGATTTGAAATCAATCAAAGTTGCTCACATTTGATTGATTTCAAATCCTGTGTAAAATGCAGTTTATGTTAATGAGCAACCTATTCCAATGTAACATTCTCTTGTACTTGGCCCATAGCTTTGCATTTTCGATGCTTTTTGTGGATTCTTTCGTCATTTCCGCAAATTTTTAGATATCAACCTGAATCTTTCACTGTCTTATTGGGCTTCGAATTCCGCGTCCAACACGTCCCGGATCGTTTTAATATCTCAATCATTGTGGAAATGGCGAGCAAATTACGAAAATCGTGAAAAATCCTCAAATTCAGGCGGTTTTTTGAACGGCATTTGCTCAATTTTTGAGATAGCCGTCTGAAACTTGTACCATTGTTTTAGTTGGGAAATTCTACGTCAGATCAATATATAATAGTCGTACTTTTCGAAAATTTCATTTTTCGCAAAAATATGAAGGGGGTAGGTCAGGATTTTTTGCGATTTTCGTAAATCCATCGCCATTTCTACAATTTTTTAGATATCAAAATAATTCTTTCACTGTCTTATTTGGCTTCGGATTCCGCGTCCAAAACGCCCCGGATCGTTTTAATAGCTCAAAAATTGTGGAAATACCAGGCGAATTACGAAAATCGCGAAAAATCCTGACCTACCCCCTTCAGATTTTTGCGAAAAATTAAATTTTCGAAAAGTACAACTATTATACATTGATCTGGCGTAGAATTTCCCAACTAAAACAATGGTACCAGTCTCAGGTCGCTATCTCAAAAATTGAGCGAGTACCAAACGAAAAACTGCTTAAATTTGTCGATTTTTCGCGATATTCGTAATTCCCTCGTCATTTCCGCAAATTTTTAGATATCGACCTGAATCTTTCACTGTGTTATTCGGCTTCCGATTCCGTGTCGAAAACGCGTCGGATCATTGGAGTAGCTCAAAAATTAGGGAAATGACGATGGAAATACGAAAATCGCGAAAATTCATCAATTTAATGCAGTTTTTCGGACGGCATTCGCTCAATTTTACAGATAGCGACCTGAAACTTATACCATTGTTTTAGTTAGGAAATTCTACGGCAGATCAACGTATAATAGTTGTACTTTTCGAAAATTTAATTTTTCGCGAAAATCTGAAGGGGGTAGGTCAGGATTTTTTGCGATTTTCGTAAATCGCTTGCCATTTCCGTAATTTTTTAGCGATTAACATGATTCTGGGCGTTTTGGACGCGGAATCCGAAGCCGAATAAGACAGCGAAAGAATCATTATGATATCTAAAGAATTGTGGAAATGTCAGGCAAATTACGAAAATCGCAAAAAATCCTGACCTACCCCCTTCAGATTTTTGCGAAAAATTAAATTTTCGAAAAGTACAACTATTATACATTGATCTGGCGTAGAATTTCCCAACTAAAACAATGGTACCAGTTTCAGATCGCTATCACAAAAAGTGAGCGAATGCCGACTAAAAAACTGGTTGAATTTGACGATTTTTCGCGATTTTCATACATCGCTCGCCATTCGCGCAATTTTCAAGATATAAAAATGATCGAATATGTTTCGAATGCGCATTCTGAACCTTAATTTTACGAAGCTTGATGTCAAAAACGTAACGTAACAAACATTTCTAATTTAATATGTTAACAGTCTGGATGTGTGTGAGAGGAAATTTCATATACTAACATATATAAAATCTACGTTGTCGGCAGAAAAATTATCTCGCATGGTATGAAACATATGTTAGGGTTTGACACCGGGCTGCGTGACAGGCTGAACATGGAGATGGAGATGGAGATGGAGATGGAGATGGAGATGGAGATGGAGATGGAGATGGTGAAGGAGGAGAGGAAGAAGACGACGTTTCTTACAAAAACCTCGACTTTTTAGATCAAAATATCTCGCGATTGGTTTGATGGATCTTCTCGTAGTTAGGCTTAAATTACTCGGGTGGACGTCCCCTACAAGAATGTCACCATAGTTTGGGGGAAATATGCGGATTTAATGCCGTTTGAATACCCCGAAAACCTCGATCTAATTCTTCCGGAAAAGAGTAGTTCAGGTCTACCAGTCGGGAACTCTTGTACTTGGCCCGAGTCAAGACCTTAACTCTTGATAAGAAAATAATTATTTATTTACGAATAGAAGTGTCTATTTTTCTCATTTTACCGTATTTTCGGACTATAAAACGCAATTTTTTACATAGAAAAATATAACATTAAAATATTTGTTTCAATAAATCGTTTCCAAATTTAAATTGCGTCTCATAATCCGAAAAATACTGTATATAAAAAAGTGAAATATCGTCAGAATCTTTCAGCGAAAGTTAGAAAAATATCAATTCGACCTCCACAGTAGATTTAACGTTAAACGTTTCATCCATCTTAATGATCGATATAATCGAGATCAAGATACTTTTTGCGGGCGGAAAGAAAGAAGCTCCGTTTGTTCTACGAGCGATCTCTAGAAAAAAAAAAAAAAAAAAGAAACGAACGAGAGGCATGAAGCTCGGTTCGAGCAAGGAGTTAAGCTCGTTGACATCGCACTCGTGAGGTCAACCAACCAGAGTTCGATTCCCACCGATCTTACTTTCGTACTTAGGCACTCACTTACTCACTTACTCACGGCTGGCTGGCGAGTAAGTATCGAGAGTATGCACCGCTGTGCATCGCTACTACGGGGTCACGTGTCGGGGTCGTCTGGTAGTTTCGCCGGTATTACGATACGTTATTTCCATATTGTATTAGTGCCTTTCAACGCAAACATTCGGTACTCACCTCTGTCTCGCCGCGGGAATCCAGGTTTTTTTGGGAATTTTTTTTTCGCCACTTTTCGAGAACTTGGAGAACTTTGAGAATGATGTAAAAGTCTCTACTGACCATGTAAATTCGAATAGCGAAAGGTAAAATATGGAAACTTATGAGAGAATGAAAATTGGGTCGATGGAAAGTAGTTTTTTTAAATGAAATGGAAATTTTGTTTTATATATACCTATGTTAGAATTAATTATTTAATGAGTTTCTTATACTAACACTTAGCTTTTGAGTTAATATGTTTTTTGGATGCAAGTACTTTTTAGATACTGAATGTTTCTCGACCTAATTCAATTTTGATAAAAGAATATCAATTAATTAAAAAATATTAATTGGATATAAATACTTTCTTTTTGTTTACAAATTAGTCTTAAATTCTTTGTGTTCACTATTGGAGTAATACTACTTAAAAAAACAATGACTAATATCTGTACTACCATGCAAAGTCAATTACGTGTAACTATTTTCGAAAATAACACACATAGCGGCAAGTAGAAACGAATCCCCCCGAGTTGTCGTTCCGACAAAGGAATGTCGCTCGCGCGATTATTGCGAACGCAATAACGGAATCTCGCGATGAATCATCGTTACGATTAAGATCGTGATATCGATGCAAAACGGACCTTTCATGAATGCGCGATCGGTTATGAATATTTAAATCGCGCTCGCTAATGACACAGAAATGTTGGGAAAAAGCGGCGACACGGCCGTCGGAATAATTAATATTCAACCGTATCTATTTCTCTCACGTCAATGTGTGTCAGCCTGGATATTTATTATATCGCGTCTGGGATATGCAAAATCGCTAAGAAATTGTACAGTTACACGGTCACAGTGGCGTAACACCTACAACGCTCGCACACTCGTTCGCCGCGAAGAATCCGAGGTATTCCTGCCCAGCCATTCGCGACATTAAAAACACATTTAATACACGAAATGATCGCCGAACAGCAGAACTATCCCACGCCGCGGAAATTTCGTAATGTCAAGTGTGCCCCGTTATATTCGATATTAATATCACCAACGGTGCAGTAGATTCTCTAGTATGTAATTTTAATTATAAGTGCGTGACGGTCGAGTTACGCTGTTCCCGGAGATATTCCGAAATATTTAACTATCGCAGATTACCGTCGAATTGAAACTTTGTTAACGCGGATGGAAAGGGGAAAGTGAAAGTCTGCTATAATGTGGGTAAAGTTTTATTATTGTATTAAAAGTATATAGGATATTTTGTGTCGTATACAATTGATATAAGTTATAGTTAAAATAGAACAAAAATGATCTATAATTCACAGAATCACTTAGCTTCTATTTAATAATTAAAAACCGCGTGTAGGTAAAGTTTTATTTATATATTAAAAGTGTATAGGATATTTCGTGTCGAATACAATCGATGTAAGTAAGTTATAGCCAAAATAGAACAAAAATGATCTATAAATCACAGAATCCCTTAATTTCTATTTAATTATTCAAAAACCGCGAGATCATATAATTTCACTTATAAAATAATACAGACTGCTCAGAATTTTATTTTTCGCCAAATCATTATCTTCCCTACAAAATGTCTATCGTTCCTCGCAAAAAAATTTGTTTTCCACTTCCTGAATTAGTATTTCAAAAACGGGGAGACAGGAAATCCATAAAATTTCGATTTCAACCACTCGGGATGATTTTTTTCCCCAAGATGCATAACAGTAGTTCGATTCAGGCGAGCGTGTCCGGCAGAGGAGGTTCGTGGAAAATGTTTCTGGGAACGCGGAGCGAATGGAAGTCCCACCTTGATCCACATCGACGGGACAAAATCCTCGGGATCTGTCCGCGGTCGACCCCGGGGGAATCCAACGTCGGTGTAAACGCGAATAAGCGGCCTCGCCGCGTAATCTTCTCGCTGCGGTTTCGCGTTGCGCGTCATTTTCCGTTAAAGCGTGACCGAACCACTGGTAACGGGTGTTTGTATTCAATTTTCAAATAAAACCCGTACTTAGGCGAGAAAAATTAAGCAGGCAAGTAACAGTCCCCTTTGTTCACCGCTGCGTTACTTTCTAATGGTCACTGCATCACGTTTCGGCAATCTTGGATATGGAATATGAAAAGACTTTTTTTTTATTTGCTTTTAGTATCATTTTTATTAATATTGTGATAATATAGGGAATAGGTGTTGCTTCAGTTTCTTATTACATGGATATTTTAGTAGAGTTATCTTTGATTTTTTAAAGTTTAGTAATAATTACGTTGTAACTTTCTCTATTTTCCTAATTTCAAGTAATATTTATTGTCTTTAGTATAACAAATTACGTTAAAGTGTCAAAATCAAGCGTTCCTATCACAAAACAAATTTGTTCGTCAATAGTATTAAAATATACTACCAAAACGATTAACACCAAGTGTTTTCCAATGGTTTTCTAAATTACAGTTAAGAACTATTGTCTTTACTATCACAAACTACGTAAAAGTATCAAAAACAAGTGTTTCTATTGCAAAACAAGCTTTTCGCTAACAATACTAATTGTAAAATATACTACTTACCAAAACGAATAACACCAAGTGTTTCCCAATGGTTTTTCAAATTATAATTAACAACTATACTCTTCACTATCACCAAATACATAAAAGTGTCAAAATCAAGTGTTCTTATCACAAAACAATTTTTTCGCCAAAAATACTGAAATGTACTACCAAAATGTCTAACACCAAGTGTTTCCCAATGATTTTCCAAATTACAATTAACAACTATACTCTTCACTATCACAAAATACATAAAAGTGTCAAAATCAAGTCTTCCTATCGCAAAACAATTTTCAATAACCAACAATTCTAAAATATACTACAAAGACGACTAACACCAACTGTTTCCCAATGATCGACGATCGATCTTGACAGGGATATATTATTTCCCGAGCGATCCAGGCGAACGGGATCGTAAAATAATCCACGTAGATTCGCTGCGGTCGCACGTCTCCACATCGCCACGGTAAATTTCCATCATTTTCCACGGATACACTTCCACGACCTTGGCGGCGTCACCGATTGATGATTAGGGTGTAAGATCGTGCACTTATTGCGCGTACGTTACGATCTAAATCGTGGATCCTTTGCCCAGGGGCACGCACGTACACTACTAAGTGGCCAACGAATCGTGGATTCAGGACTGAGATAGTTCCTTTGCGATCATTCACCCAGATGATTATTGTGGATGCGAGGAATCTAGATACGTGTATGTGTGTGTGTGTGTGTGTGTGTGGGTAGGTGAATCTGCGATTACGTTGGGGCAGGTCGTCGACGACGTGCTCCTGATTCTCTCGACTGGATTACAAATTAAAAAGAAAATGTTTTCATGATTATTGCAACAGACTAAGAAATTCGAAAATTGAGAAAAATATGTTAATGATATTTAAAAATGTAGGTTGTTATTCTAGAAATAATTAAAAGACAAATATTTAATTTGTTATTTATTAATGTTAAATTTAATTTAATTAGTAGGTAAACACCTGCTGTTACTAAAGTAGATGAATGAAGTTAGTTTGTCGGCTGGCTATTTTAAGTCAAAACTACTGTGCGCTGTCGTTTATTGTTTCCTAATTGAACGCAAAATGAATATGAATTTTTAGTTTTATTCTAAACTGAGACTACATAGATATCACTGTCAACTTTTCTAAACTAACACTTGCTTGACACCGCATGGCTACCATGGTGGTTGAGAATCCCCATAATATTAATTAGTTTTGACAACCAGGCCAAAATTACAAATATCATTTTTTTTAGTTAAACTATTACTTTAGGAGCATTATGTCATAAGGATTTTTTGTTCCTTATATGCAATCCTATGATCTAAAAAAATAGGGCTCGAGTCATCCACATGGGAGTGTCAACTTTAGGTCGGTTTCTTATGAAAATGAATCAGCAGATATTTGTATCTGTCTCTATTTCCCTATTTCACCCAGTTTCATCCAAAAATCCCTATAATAAGTCATAGCCTTCCCTTCTAAGGGCAAACACTTTGACTCTTAAAACACAGCTAAACATGAAAACGAAGATCATTCCCATAAATCAGGAACCACCTACATATGTATATTTTCGTGTAGGTTCCCTCAACAAAAAAAAACATTCATAGAAGAAAAAAAAATGAACCCCAAGTTCTCTATGCTATACGTATGAATGACAGAAACAAGGATGGGGGGGGTGAGGAGGCGAAGGTTGAAAAAGGGTGGAAGAAAAACACTTGGGCGATCTGTTTGTCGCTGAGGCTGGAACGGAGTAGACGGAAATGTCATTGCCACGCTCCAGCAAAAAATCGGGTGAGAGAAGAATTTTTTCTCTCCTTTCCGACGAGAGAGAGAGAGAGAGAGAGTAGTCGACGATGAAAAAAAAAAGAACGACGGCCACATGGCGCTATGCAAACGCCACCGCCGTAAACTGTCAGCGATACGGCTTGTGTCCTGTTAGCGAACGAGCCTTCCTCTTCTTCTTCCTTCTTTGTGCTCTTTTTTTTTCATCTTCCTCTTCTTCTTCTTCTTCTTCACCCGCCTTTGCTTTTTAAACGCCGAACCCTTCTTCCCGTACGGGACGAGTAAGGTGGTACCATCTGTGCGCCAAACAGTGTCTCGACGTTACGACGTAATACGCCGACGTCTCGGTGGTGTTTTTTAAAGCGTCGAATGCCACGGGGGTCACCGGTGACCGGCGGTGAAGTTGGTGGTAGCGTCGCTGGGGACACTGGTGACCTCAGTTAATTTAGAATTGCAATAAATGGGATTGGTATAGTTTTTTTTTTCGGTGGTAGTATGGTTAGTAGAAAGGTGTGAATATATTAATGCATTATAGAAGATATATTAAACAAATAGTTTATAATATTATAGAGTCTAATATTATTAATATATAGTATAATATTATAGAGTTAAAGTGTGTAAGATAGAGTCCTATTTTTTCGCCCCTAATTAAATCTAACACTCCTTTTAATCATAATCCAACAATATCACCAGTAATTAATAATCAATTAATACAATGGACGTCGACAGATTTAATTATTTACACGAAATATACTTTAATCGAGACTCCCATAGCGAAATATTGTTCCTTTGAAAACAAAATTTTTAAATTTTTACACTTCTCTCTCGTTATTATATCCCTAATTAAATCCATCGCTCATTTCAATCGCACCCTAACGATCCGCCCTAAAGTAATCGCGTATTTCAAAGTAATTCCCTTCCGTCTTAAATACGAAAAAAAAGGTGTCCGTAAAGGGACACCCGGGAGTCGGAACGATTTTCGCGAAATCCTTGATGTTCCACCGCCCCGCCGGAAAAAGGATCGTGTTCCTCATCCTGAGGGATCCTATCAGTGTCGGCACTTCTTATGGGTGAATGCCCACACGTGGTCGACAGACGTGGCCCCGGTCTCGTTGCCGACGAACCGGCCAGTCCCCGGTCTAATTGGCCTCTCGAAACCGCCGCTTCGGCAGCGTTTTCGTCGATCGACCCAGATCCCCCGACGATCTTTCGATAATTATCCCCGTCGAGCCTCGATCCGATCGAATCGTTCCCCTTTGTCGCTCCGACACCTCGGTCCACCCTGATCCTTCAATCTGCATTCTGGAGAAAAAAAAGAGTCCCCGCCTTTTCGACAAAAAAAAAATCGCATGAAGTTGACGTTAAGTGCCGGTGATTTTCAATGTAAATCAGTTTTTAGTTTGACTTGGTTTATTTTATTTTGTGATTTTTGGTAGGATTTTTAGGGATAGTTTTTTTAGATTTTAAAGTTGGTGAGTGTTAAAGTTAAGTTTTTCCGTTTCTAATACTGAAAGTTGGTTAACGTAAATTTGTATTGTTAAAGCAAGGCTAAGAGTTATAAAGTTTGTAAAATTACACAAATTACGTATGTGTTATTTAAAATAAAAAGATTTTTATAATTTCTATACTTGCTTTATAGGTAATAGACTACTTGTTATTATTGCGCTGAATTTATTTAGCATTAAGTTACAGGTATTTTGGATAAGCCGAGTAAAAACAAAATATAATATTTTTGATTAGTGCGATAAATCTAAAAACGACGACTTTTGCATAAAGGAACTATACATAATTGTTTATCGTTAACTATCCTGCTGCAAACATAAGTCCAAAGTTCAACAAAGTGTGATATTTCCAAACCGATTTTCTCAAAAACTAAAACTGATAGGAAAAACAATTTGCATAGGATTCAAAATGACGTAAATTCACGTCTACGACAACCAGGAATAGAACTCGAAAAGACGTAAATTCAAAAATATACAAAGTTTCGTCAGAATTTGAGACAGACACTCGAAAAACTGAGAGATAAAAGTGTGTGACACGTTTACAATACCGTTAATAATAGAGTTTGCGTGCGACGATGTGTCCATTAACAGTCGCAACGCGTTCTCAGGATGTTAAACTTAACGACGTATCATGGGCCCATTAGCTTATCAATGAGCAACCCCCTTAAGTACGAGGGAGTACGAAAATAAACCGTTGGACCCCCGTGAGAACTCATCCACCTTTCTCTGCTCTCTTTCTCCCGGTGTTATACATACCTTCTCACACTTTTGCCGCGTTAAAAGCAGGCTTGCGATACACATGGCAGCGATCGTCGTTACGTCGACGGCGACCACTGACGACAAAAACGACGCCCTCGTACCATAGATACATATTCTCGTCGGCGACGTGGTTTATGGAAGCGTCTTACCACGGACGGGCGTCCGATGTTTGTTATTTAAATAAACAGCCGACTACTTAAATTATCGCGTGAGAATTTCTTTCACGCTTTTCGGGGCCACGAGCAACTCGGGGATTTTATTTTAAAGTATAGCGTGTGTAATATGGGTGATCTTTTATGTGAACGGTATGGAAGTTTGAGAATTGGGACGGAATTAGTAATGTAGTGTTAGTTAGTTTGTAATTTTTGCTGGAAATGGATTTTATTATTGTTAAAGCTGGCACGATTGGTAGAAAGACAGTTTTCGAATTTTTTACGATAAATTGTGCACTCTATGGTGTTGTTATTAATTTAAATGAAGATTATTGTCTTTCCCTAGTACTGTGTAGTACTGTGTACAAATTTTGCTTATTAGTGTTACTAAATTTTAAACAAATTTAACAGAAAATAGAAATAGAGAAATATGAATTGTGGATAAAATTAATTCTAAATCCAATAATTTGGCACTTTCTTTTTCAACAACTTTCTTTAGTACTATGTAAAAGGTATTCTGCTTATTACTGTTCCTACTAAATTCTAAATAAATTGAACAGAAAATGGAAATAGGGAAATATGAATTATGGATAAAATTAATTCTAAATCCAATAATTCGACACTTTCTTTTTCAACAAATTTCTTTAGTACTATGTAAAAGGTATTCCCCTTATTACTGTTCCTACTAAATTCTAAACAAATTAAACAGAAAATAGAAATTACTTAATATCAATTGTCTATAAAATTAATACTAAATCCACTAATTCCCCACACTCTATTTAAAGTTAAATAAACCATTTCTTCAAAAAAAGTTCAACACATTAAATCTCGTTAGTCCATACGTGTTCGTAGCCAGCAATTAATAGTCTTACGGTATCTTTCGTCGATTCCGTGCGACCTCCATTGTTAAATTTTCCAATTTTACGAGGATGCACGTGCGTGCAGCGTCCCCGTTGCAGCTGCACCAGGAGGCACTATCGAGTCGTCGTGACCGCGGCGTCACCGCAGGTCGCGTGTTTCAAAAAAAAAAAAAAAAATTAAAAAAATTATACGATAGCCCTTCGAAAGAAAGGACGATCGTTGCTGCAATCGTCAGCAGCTCGCATTTACGATCGTCGACCGCACGGGCGAGCGAGTGTTACGTTTCAAAAGCCGCAGAGCACACCGACACGTCGTTCCACACTCATGGGAACACCTTTCGTTCGTCATTTCCCCCTGTTTGGATTCCATTCGATCCGCTATCCCGTCGCTGAGGAAAGAAAAAATACGTCGTCGAGTTTGTCATGCTTGTATTATGCGAAATTTGCGGACATTTTGCTGAAAGCATCTTTATCTCAGGGGAATCAGAAGTTTGTAGGTTTGTTTGTGAGTTAGATAGCCATGATAGGTGTTTTATTGAAAAAAAAAGAGAATGGAAAATGAATTATGGGGTTTAGAAAAAAATTAGCAAGATTCAAAGATTTTATGTTTATTTAAAATATAAATATCTGGCATTTTGCAATTACATTTCTGGTTCGAATTAATTGTTGACGTTTATCAATTTATTATAAACCTAACAATTGTGCCTTAGTTTTCATAAGATTAGAATTGGAATGAAGTATGAAATAATCTAAAAAACTATTAATATAAATTAATGGACCTACTGAAAGGAAATGTGTTGTGTGAAACTAGACGTTGGACTGCAAAGAGTTAAACATTATTTAATTGTACCGTGTAAAAAAAATAGAAAATTGGTTATCTAAAATTGGTATCGGTAAATTAGTACAACGAGGAAATTTTCATTTCATCCCAGTGTTTCGATTATCATATTACCGTGGTAAAAGGAATTGATTTATTTCCCGATTAGCGAATTCGATTCTATTTTGGAAACGGACAGTCGGACCAGGTGGCCTGGCCTAATTAGAAGCTAATGAGGGGGTTCACCGACCATCCAGGTAATTCGATATCCAGGCAAACAAGGGTTTTCCTCCGGCTCCACGTGTTTGTGGACCACAGCCTCCCCCGTTGAAGAGAACAGCCCCTGGAACCCGCAGTTATATTATCCACGTGGGAAGCTTTACTCGTTCTTACCACCTTCCTTTTCATAGAGACTCTTCACTCAATTATCCGCATTCCTTCCGCCACACTCTCCACCCGTATCATCAGTTTCTCTTAATTACCTAACGAGAGGAGAAAAATGAAAATTATTTATTTTCTTGATATTTTAAAAAATTACTATAGAAAAGTGTTCCAACTTTTTGCAGTCTAATGAATTTTCCTACAGATCGATCGACATTAAATTATTTTTCTGACAAATTTAACACATATTTACACTAAAGCTAAAGGTAAAATTCCTGCATGCAACTTTATAGCTTTCAACATTAATTTCTTTAATCAAAACATATAAAGAAAATACAGTTCTTCATTCCAAATTAATTATTACATAAAATCAATTCTAAAAGTTATCATTTTTACGTTTTACTGTCGATACGTTTAGTGTTAAGATACTTAATTAAACCCAAAAAAAATGTCCAAAGATTAGATTTTAGTACAATGAGTTTAAGATTAAGAAATTTAAATACAAATCCTATGTACGACGTAATTCAAAAGACTACGAAAGGTGATGTTTCAAGGTTCCAAGAATTTCCACGTATCATTAATCCCAAATGATTCAATTAACACGCAACACCGATTGCTTAATCATGACCGATCCTCGGATTACACGGGCCCAATCCTTTACACGTCGGCGAACGAGCGGTCACGATCGAATCGCGACATCTTTCGACTCCTCTCGGATTCTTATCTCGTCCCTTAATTGATCGCGTCCGTTGACCCTTAATTATTCGACGATCTGACCCTCCGACTCTCCCTCGGTTTCCACTACCATTCCGCTAGTTCTGTATCCCCCTGTAGCCTATATACACATATATACAGGGTGTAAAGAAAATACTGGGACACTTTTTCAGTAAAATCCACCCCCTATCGAGCTACAACCCCTTTTGTAAAAAATAAAAAAAAATCAAATCTCCGAAATGGTACGTCGTAGAAGATCGGTTTTAATTGCAATATAACCGGAGAAGATCAAAGATAATAGAAAAATATATAATTGCTGTTAAATAGCATTTATTCTTGTTTAATCCAAACAACGTCGATTATTTATATCGTAGCAAGATAAATCTTCCTTTGCGTAGATAGTGATATTTTTTTTCGTAAACTTTAGTCTCTCCCGATTATATTGCAATCAAAATCGGTCCTCTACGACGTACCATTTTGGAGATATGATTTTTCCAAAATTTGTTACAAATGGGGTTATAACATATACCACATTTATAATTATAACACATTTTTTCTCTTTATAAATAAAAAGTTACCAAAAAATTTAATAGAAATAACGTGATATCTCATATTTTTAAAAAAATCGACTTAAGCACTTTCAAAATTAACGATCTAATTATCTCGATAGGTAGATGATTTTTAAAACATTTTTTACAAAAAGGCTTGTATCTCGATAAGGGGTGATTATTAGACAAAACTTTATATACATTTTTTTCATCTTTCGATGCGTACTATCGACACTAAAAAAATTATTCCAGTATTTTTGTTACACCCTGTACATATACATATGTATATCTGACTCCTCCTACACCTTGCCAGTCGGACGGCGAAAACGTTTTCTGTCGCTGACGCTCTTAATGGATGCTAATTCGACGACCGTATTACGGTGCCGTTTCTTAATTAGCGGTCCTCACGAGCGCCGGCTGTGATCAGTGTCCCGGGCTAATTACACGCTTCTAGATCTTCGAGTGGCAACGTTGATCGGCGAGCGTCTCTTTGCCACAACGATTTTCTCTCTCTTTCTCTCTGCGAGTGTTTCATTTTTTTTTATTTTAATTTTTCTTTTTTTTTTTTTACGTCAACGGTCCACAATACTTTTCTACCGGTCGCGTTTCCCTGGCAACAACGTCGTCGTCGACGGACAGAGGGAAACGAAGTTTTCGAGACGATCCCGAAACAAGCCGGAGAGTCCATTAACATTCGGCGCGGCAAATTACAAGCCGAGACACTAATGGACCCAGCACGGGTGGCTGGGCGGTCCATTGATGGTGGGTGGTGTGGTGGTGGTTGTGATGTTGGTATCTCTCTTTCTCTCTTTCTCTCTTTCTCTCTTTCTCTCTTTCTCTCTTTCTCTCTTTCTCTTTCTTTCTGTCTCCCTTTCTCTCTTTCTTTCATCTCGCTGGACCGAACTCGAGATGAGCTTTTGCGATACGACGGGAGAAGTCTTCCTCGAATCCGCCCATTCGCCGTGACACCCGTTGCTTCGAAGCTGTCTCTCTTTTTTTTGTGTATGTTCTTTTTTTGAAAGTGTCTTTTACGGCTGTTTTTTAGTCATCCGGAATTGTCATTTGCTTTTCGACCGTTTCGGGACTCGACTCCCAGACGTTCAGAGTGTGTATCTGTTGGATACTCACAATTAACTAAATTATTGCTCTAGGAACAAAATTTGATAAGTATTTTTTGTTCTTTACATGAAGCACTATGGCCAAAATAACGATTTGCAAGTTTAAGTAAATTTTTTCTAAAAATGGCTGGCCGTATACTGCTAATGTTTTGTAGGGTCTTTATACTCCTCACCCCCTACCACCCTTAGACCTTCGAAGTCAGTGAGTAAAGGGCAGTTTTCCACCATCTCCCTACTGCCAATAACGTTATAAGTATATAAAATCAGTTTATGCAGAATGTACAGATTCAGAATACACCCGTTACCAATAATATCGTTCTCTTATTTCACAGTACTATAAAGGCACAATTTACACATTTTTTATAAAAGATTCAATTTAAAAAATTTTAAAAAAGTACTTTTAAATCCACCTTCAAAAAATTATTAAAAATTTGTATTCATAAATAAATTAAATTTATTGTAGTCTCGTTGAGTGAGCCAGAGTCAGACTTTAAATTATATAATTGTTAATATAATTAGAAAATAAATTATAATTTAATTTTTCTAATCTGAATCGTTTCCCACCCGGAATACAACATATCTTTCGTTCGATGTGTCTCCTGGAGTTTTAAGTAGCCGTTGTCGATGTGGAAATCGAAGCTGCGGATTCTAATGAATAAATATCACTTAAAAAACAAATTAAAATTAAAACAAAAAATTCAAATTTTTCTTCACCATCGCGATGATTTAGCGAACGAACGCTCGTAATCTTATCTCGCGGTGCAACGCGGGACTTAATCTGAATTTATCTGCAGCCACGATCTCGTAAATAGCCGGCGACTTGGCGGACTTCTAATTACGCGGTAAACGGAGAAACTCCGCCGGGAAACCGGATAAATACGTTCTCGATGCGAATTAAAACACCGCCTAATTGCGACACTCCGCGGGAGTGGTTGTAAGTACGTATTGAAATTGTAACTGGTCGGCACGCAACTCCTCCGCGAATTTTTCCGATCGGATTCACCTGGTTCGGCACGCAATCATGAAAGTGTAAGTGCAGGGAGACATACACATACACACACACATGTATGAAGCTTGACGGTTGTGACTTAAGGATGCTGTGAAAAAAAAATACTGATTTTTGTATTATTATTGAAGTTCTCATTAGGAATACTGTGGGTGTTTTATATTTTAATTTATTGAGCGGAGGAGACTTTAAATTAATTTATAATGACACTTTTTTTTTATAAACATACGAAATATAGGAGCTGTGTAAAATCTAGTGTAATGTAATGATTGTTATGTAAGTAGATAAGAATTGTTTCGGTTGTTGAGACTTTTGAGACTTTAAATTAATTTAAAAAAGATTCTTTGTTTGGGAAATAGGGGAAATATAGGGTCTCATAAAATCTAGTACAATGTAGCGATTGTTATATGTATAAATAGATAACAAGTGTTTCGGTTTTTGAGACTTTAATTTAAATTAATTTAAAGAAAACACTTTTTTTAGTAAGCAGGGAAATATAGTGTCTCATAAAATAAAGTGCAATGTAACGATTGTTACAATTGTTTCGGTTGTTGAGACTTTAAATCTATTTCAAAAAGATTCTTTGTTTTTAATAAACAACCGAACCTAACGTAAAGATTGTGATATAAAATAATACATAACAATTGTTCCTGTTCTTCAGTTCAGTCTTATAAAAATATTCACAAAACGAAAACATTTCTTTCCTCAGCCAGTCCCTTTAAATAAATTCTAAAAATGACTCTAACCACCCATTTCCACTACCAATAACCCTTTTAACTCCACAATAAAAGAAAAACACCGCAAATATAGGTCGGAAGACCACGTCCTCCGATATTTCCATCCGTTACCAAACTTTTTTCTGTGTCACCAGTTTTTTTTTCTCCCTCGGTTCGATTACCCATCGACGACATTGAGTGATCGATCAGATCGCGCCGAAAAATCGGCGTCATCATACCAAAAGAGATCGACACAGAGAGAAAGAGAGAGAGAGAGAAAGGAAGAGACATGTTTCGCGAAGTGCAATTGCTCGTGTTCTCGCGGCGGGCGGAAAAACTCGACGGTGGTCGTCGGGTTGGCAAAAAACAAGGCGATATCGAGAACTGGACGAGTCTTTAATGCGAGCGACGAAGCGTGTTGCTGGACTAAGAGCCACCAATAACAGCTGGCCCGGCTACCTCTTTCTTTCGCCCTTCGCTCTTTTCTCCCCTTTTACCCTTTTAATGTCCCTCTTTCTCCCGATTTCTCCTACCCGCGAATCGACGTTCCTTTTTCTCTCTGTCTATCTCTCTCTCAGTTTCTCTCTCTTTGCCTTACTCTCTCCCTAAGGTACTTTAGTTTCAGTTGTGGCCCTCACCTGTTCTCTGGTCGTTCTTTAGTGTTAAGGTAGTTCTTAGGTTTTGCTTGTGTATATTCCTTCTAATAATAATTTAGTCCACTTTTATTTTCTATCGTATTTATATTTTATTTATACTTACTTTTACATACTTATCCTATGCTTATTTTTACAGCTTTGCTAGTTTGTAAGTTCTCAATCCTTCGCTTTAGTCTTGTATCATATTTCTTTCTCATTCTGGCTGCTTTGTGTATTTCTTTCTATCTTTATTATTATTTTTTATGAATTTTAGTTTGTATCTTTCTTATTTTTACTCTGTATATGTGTCTTTAGAAGGGATGCCCTCTAGGATGTAATAAAACTATTCTATTCTATTCTCTTTCTCTCTATCTTTCTCTTTATCTTTTTCTCTATCTTTTTCTCTATCTTTTTCTCTATCTTTTTCTCTATCTTTTTCTCTATCTTTTTCTCTATTTTCTCTATCTTTCTCTCTGTCACTCTCTCTCTATCTCTCTTTTTATCTTTCTCTCTGTCTCTCTCCGTCTCTCTTTGGTCGATGTTCCATTCGGCGAAGTAATTCGTGCTCGTGCCAAAAGAAGTCGGTGGAATTCGCCGCGGTTGACTGGGCTCGCTCCCGAATTTGATGGTTCCGCTCCCAAATCCGATGATCACCGACGCATCCGACAGAGGCGTCGTCGTTACCTTTATTTGTTCTCTTTCACTTCTTATTATCCTCGTTTTCTCTCCTCCGGTTTTTTGCCCGGTTCTTCTTCGGCCGTTCGCGCGTCATTCCGCTCCGTTTTCGGGATTCGGAATTCATCGATCATTGCACGCGTGTTTCCGTCGGGAGGTAGAGAAATCGGATCGATTATTATTATTGTAATGATGATTATTATAGATATATATATATTGGTTTATTTCAATTGTTTCAAAAATTGGATGATTAAATTTATTTTGTTGTTATCTTTACCAGTTTTAACACTAAATTTAGTAGAAGTAACGAGATATCTAATTTTTTACAAATTGGTCTCACCACTTTAAAAATAAACGGTCCATATACATGTATAGATCAATGTATTGCATCAAATTGGGAGTAGGAAGTAATTAATCGGCTTTTAACCCTAGAACTACCGAGGCTTAATTCGGTCTATCTAAAAACATTAGATAAATATATTTGGGAAAAGGGAATAGGAGAAGATAGTAAATTGATCGATTTAATTCTTTACCTAGAGGAATATATGTATAGTTGTGAAGATTTCCATAAAACGCACCTTTATAAATGCCAGTGACTTTTATATTATAAAAAATTAGGAACCAGTCATTTTGATTGCATTTGTAATTTTAGTGTTAATTAAAAATAGCAATGAATTCTATATTATAAAAAATTAGGAACCAGTCATTTTGACTGCATTGGTAATTCTATTGTTAATTAAAAATACCAATGAATTCTATATTATAAAAAATTAGGAACCAGTCATTTTGACTGCATTAGTAATTCTATTGTTAATTAAAAATACCAATGAGATCTATAAGAAATTAGGAACCAGTAATTTTAACCGCATTACTAACTCTACTATTAATTCCCATATTTACACTCTGAAAAAACGTGCCAAACATAATTTCAAAGTAATCTCCGTTTCCGCTAGCAAAACAGTCATCTCTAATTAACTAATTAATTTCACGATTCAAAACCTTTTCGCGTGCGATCGGATTAATTATCGTTCAATTCTACCGAAACTTAAGACAACATTCAACCGGTGGTGAACGGGCAGGGTACGTTTTCGTGGCTGTTCGAGAACGATTTCGGAAATTGTCGTGAAATCGTCGATACACGATGCTTCACGACGAGACCCTCAATTTGCGATGCCGGGGTCTCTCGTTTTGCTCGCGCTTCGTTTTCCGTTCGTCTGGGACTGCGATGTTATTACTGGCTAAGTGGACGATTCGTAATGACACCGGAGGCTGCCATTTTAGTGCTAAGTGCCGCGCATTATCGGCGGGGGATGACGGTAGTCCATTTTATTTTTTCTTCCCTCCCTTGTACCGTCTCTCCCTCTCTCTCTTTCTCTTTCTTTCTCTCTTAAATGTCGGTGAGATTCTCTGTCCAGTGGTACGTGATTCGAAGGGAGACTCCACACTTAATCTTTATACCGAGAAATCATTGATGACATTCCGGATAAGTCTGTGAGAGCTCACTAAAGTGGCTTGTCATTCTTTCGGCCTGTCCGAATTGACGGAAATTGTGACCGGGCTGGTTTATTTGGTCTATGTGTTGTATTAATATCATTTATAACGATCAAAATGAAATGATTTTCATGCTTTTGCTTTTGATTGTGAGAAATCATTCGCGAAGTAGTCGAGCAAAGTGCGGCAGAGATATTGAGATAATTATTGCATATATATGTTAGGGTGAAAGTTCGAAATTGGGGAATGTCGATATTCACCGGTGAATATCCACATTTACCAAATATTTCGATGAATATTCAAATATTCAACATAATATATGTCATAATATATGTTAGTAATACAGTATGGTTTACAACGTTGCACTTTTCCCTTAAATTAGCGATATTTTCATTCAATATTTACCAATACCATACATTTATGTATTTACTTACATATGTATAGAAGTTTGATTTATCAAATTATTAAAAAAATTAATTATATCATATCTCACATTATTTGTAGGGCATTCAAACGTTGATATTCCCCGGTGAATGTCGACATTCGTCAAATTTCCCTCTTTCACAGTGAAACACCACAATATTATCATTTTCCCCCTCACGATCGGAAATAACGACTGATAATTGCCGTTCTAATCACATTAATTACCCAGAAACACAATGAACCGTCTCTAATATCTAATATCTCCCCTTTTCTTTACAACATTCGTGTTCCCGAATTTTTTGTTCTCACCCCTCGGGATCCAAACGCGCGAGTTTTTTTGAAAAATATACCGAATTTTTGAAATTTAAAGATATTTTTCTGAATATTTTAGTTACTTTTTTCATTTTTTTTTGAATTTTTCGTCGCTCGCCGCGATTTCCCCGCGGCGTCCAATTAAACGACGATCGGTAAGGCCCCTGAAGTCGAACGGTTTTGCGCGAATCGCAATTTCAGATGCTCGTTTAGATAGCCGCGGCGAAAGGAACGCGCGCCATTCGTCATGTCCTGCAAGAAGAAAGAGACAGTAGGAAGGCGGGAAGGGTGCCCCCGCGGATTTACGAGGCAATTTCGGCGAGCGATCCGTTAATTTCCGGGCGATACCGCGCGATAACTTCGCGGAAATCACGGCTATCGATCTTTTTCGCCGGGGTCCGCGTAATATCTTGCGCGCAGCCTCCGCGGAGATTTAAGGACGACCTTACCTGGTGCAAACGCCGTCGGTATGTCGTTTTTTATTTTTTTTTTAATTTTTACTTGTCGAATTTCCACCTGCAAACGAAGGTATTCGCCAAATGTAATTACATCGTTTTCGCGTACGATTTTTGCACATTTTAACGACGGTGAAATTGGGAGGAATAGGGTGAAAAGCTTAAATATAGAAGAATTTTGAATAATACATCATTTGGGGAATAATTAGAATGATTTATAGTGTTCTAATATATGGTCAGATTTTTATATCGATATTTAGCTCAATATCACACTGTACAATAATTAAAAAGTACCATCAATATTATTAACGGATCATTAACTGTTAATAATAATTTTCAAAAAGTTTCCAGAAACTCTAAATTCTTTATTTATTTTTTCTATTTGTCAAATTTCCACTTGCAAACGAAGATACTCACTCGCGAAGTATAATTATTACATTGTTTCCGCGTGCGGTGATTTTCTGTAGCCGCGTTGCACGGTGACGAGGAATATTAGTATTTCTAATTAGTGCGACTGTTAATTAATCGTGCGAACCTACCAGGAAGAAAGGCGGCCCGGAAATTGACATGGAAACGACAGAAAGTTTGCACTCCCACGAAGTTGAACGTATGACTCGTCAACATCTTAATTGTCCTATTTCGCAGAATGACTGTTTGCAAGTGTTGTATATATATATATATATATTTATTATTAGATGTGTCAAACTTTGCGTCACAATGTTTATTAATATCCTGTTGTCTTTCATTCGAATAGAAATATCAGAGAGCGACGCACAGTAGTTCTGTGTTTACTTACGAGATTTTCGGTGGTTTCTGTTTCGCTTTCCATTTAGCGCTTCCATATTAGATATCATAAGTAATTAGAGTCGAGGGATATACTTTCGGTAGCAGTGACTTCTAAAAGATTGTTTGACTTATTAGTTAGCAGTTTGAGAATCGACAGCTGGTGCTTTCGGCGAGAATACGATGCCATGTCATTGAATGATTATTAATTAATTACAAATGACACCAGGTACATATTATTAATTTTATTAATTTTTCAGTATATTATTTTTTATTATTCTTTTTTCATTCTACGACGATCTATGCGATAATCGTAATTAATTCGTAACACAACAACGACGTTGTTAGGTTTAATAACGCCCAGCAGGACCCTAAACTGGCGTTTAAACGGTAAATAACTTGATAATTGATGACCGCGGCAATTAACTGGCGCCACGCTAAGTTGCTTCGTAAAACGATACACTTTCTACATATGTTCGCAAGACTTTTCGCTCCCGTCTCATTTGAATTAATCCACCGGACGGATCTAATCCGTTCGCAGTCGTCAAGTCACAGTTCCATCGCGGTTGTAATAATTTACCACCCAATAGAAAAAACACAATAAAAGAAACGAGGATTCTAAACTTACAGCTGTCCATCGCACATTTTACTTTTATTAAGTCTTTATCACTTTTAGATTTTTTGGGGATTATATAAAAATCCTCTGAAGAGGATCCATTTGAAAAATCAAAGTAGATTACAAATTTACGAATTACAAATTTAATTTTTTTTTAAACAATCGTTCCATTTCTAACGATCATTCTCAAACGCGGAAAATTCTTTAATTATTAGGGTGACCAAATAGTATTCAAAATTTTGTTTACTCGCGAAAAACATTTATTTACTAAAGAACTTTTACTGAAGTGTACTTTACTAATATACTAATATAATTTACTATGTGTAAATTAGCATTTACATATGTTTCATTAATTAACTAAAAACCAACGTATGTATTTCGAAAATGATATTAAAGTTTTATATACATATACTAATCAAATTTTGAATGAGTCAAATTGGCTCGGTCCGTAAATCTAGTATTAAATGCTGATCAACAAAATAATTTCCATCATTTAAAATTTACAAACCAAGCTTCAACGGACTGTCTGGAATCAAAGAAATTTTCATTACTTTTCGGTGGCCCTAATAAAAGATATTTTCCAAATTCCTTTCTCGTCTATTTTCACACTCTCAGAGTTCACTTTTACCTGCCCGTCGAATCTAACAAACTTACGTTTTCCACGCAGTATGTAATATTGTTGCGAGCCGCGTTACACGGCCGCTGCGTCGAATCTAATTCCGCGAAAAAAAGGCTAAATGACCGGCGAGATGAGCGCAGATGAGCCTCTCGCGAGGATATCTCGAAAGCCGAAAGGCCTACGGCGCTACGCTATCTCGCACCGGAATTAGTTGCAGGCAATTTGCATTGAAATGTGAATTGATACACGAGGGTCTTCTCCGCGCACCGTCGAGAATGCACCTCGTTGGATCTGCAAACACACATACACATACGTACATAGATATATCTATACAGGGTGTAACAAAAATACTGGGACACTTTTTCAGTATCGATAGTACGCACCAAAAGATGAAGAAAAAGTTTAGAAAGATTTGTCTAAAAACTACCCCCTATCGAGATACAACCCTTTTTGTAAAAAAGATAATTGGACCGTTAATTTTGAAAGTGCTGTAAGTTAAATTTTTTAAAAATATGAGATACCACGTTATTTCTATTAAATTTGTTGGTAACTTTTTATTTATAAAGAGAAAAAATGAACTTACAGCAATTTCAAAATAAATTGTCCAATTATAACCCCATTTGTAACAAATTTTTGAAAAATCATATCTCCGAAATGGTACGTCGTAGAGGACCGATTTTGATTGCAATACAACCGGGAGAGATTAAAGTTTGCGAAAAAAATATCACTATCTATGCAAAGGAAGATTTAGTGAGTGCCCTTAATTTTTCCCATAGGTAATCGACATTGTTTGGATTAAACAAGAATAAATGCTATTTAACAGCAATAATCGCAGCAATTATATATTTTTTCTATTATCTTTGATCTTCTCCGGTTATATTGCAATCAAAACGGGTCTTCTACGACGTACCATTTCGGAGATAAGATTTTTTAACAAAACTTTATAGACTTTGCTTTTCATCGTTTGATGCGTACTATCGATACTGAAGAAGTGTCCCAGTATTTTTGTTACACCCTGTATATATAAATATCCATCCAACGTCGAGGGAGTGCTGCCTCCGGTTTGTGTCTCGTTGTATCGTTGATTCGAGATCTCGATCTCGTGCGTACCGATCGATTTATCAGGCTTTGAGCCGTGAGAGACGGGAGTGTGTATAACTGACAATAATAAACGATGATTGAAATCGCGCAACGCGCCCGCCACCATGGGATGGGATCCATTCCGATGTAACCGCGTGCTGGCGAATTGGTCATGGATTTTCCGGTCTATCCGCGATTACTATCTCACGATGATTCGCGAACTCGCATATGAGTCTCGTGTGGAATTGGCGAGTCGAGAGAAAAAGTGTGTGTGGTTAATTAAGACTTTCTTTTGGAAAATAATCGATTTAGAATTTAAATTTAAATAACTTTATCAAATTAGGACATTAATTTATGAATTTTATCAATTAATTGATTTTATTTATTAGATTAAATTGCTTTGTTTTATTGGTGTCTTATTTGTGTGATATTCATTGGTATTTAAATTAAGGAATTTTAATTTGGCCTTTTAAACGATCCAAAACCCTAAACTAAACTAAACTAAATTATACGAAAAGGCCAAATTAAAATTTGTTACTTTGAAATCTATATTTTAGCGATTGTTAAAATTACAACAATAATATTCATTGTTACTTTGGTTTATTGAGAGTGCAGCTGATTTATTTTGGGATTATTTGAAACATAATAATTACAAATTGCAATAATATCTATACTTAATAGCACACATATTGTACAGAAAATAAACTTCCACACTTTCTCACATTTTCCAAAAAGAAATGAAGAAATATTCTTTTCCTCAACTAATCTTTTTCATATAGAATCATCGTTCAGCTTACTCCACGGTATTTCTTTAGAGCCTACATGTATTTCAATCGTTTCATCCAATTCCCTCAACAGACGTTTCCAAAAATGAAAATTCCACTTCCTAGTGGAATTCTTTTTTTCCCATTCGCCGTCGAGGTAGACGATCAATATGCCCGAGACACCGGCTGACTATTGTCGACCATTCACCGTGTCTACGGTATAATTCAGCACACTTGCGGAGCTCGTCTACGAGCGACAGCCAGCACATCCGATCACGACATTCCGAGCGAGTGTTTACAGGCTGATCGAGGGTTCGTCGGCGATCCTGCAGCCGGACAAATACAGGTCGTCCTTCCGTTCTTCCCGCGGAGGGATCTTCTTGCTCGCGCCGTGCAATCGATCCTTATAGACTGAGCCGCGTCTGGCCTTATAGAGGAACCCGAACAAGGGAATCCGGGAGCCGCATCGCGAAGCGGCTACGGAGAACCCTGGTATCGACGTGTAAAACTGTCCGCGGAGAGTTTCGTTTATTTGGAAAGAGGAGAGTGCTGTTTGGCGAAATATTTGTGTGGTTTTGTGGGCTTAATTGATTATAATAGACTTTTGGAATTATTTGAAATTTTAGTGTCAATGCAATTGATGGAGGTTGATTTTTATAATTTTGTATATTTCAAATTCAATTGATGATAAGGAAATATATTTCAGCGTTGAGTTTCGTTTATTTGGAAAGAGGAGAGTGCCGATTTAAGTGTCAATGCAATTAATTGAGATTTATTTTAATAATTTTGTATATTTCAAATTCAATTGATGATAAGGAAATATATTTCAGCGTTGAGTTTCGTTTATTTGGAAAGAGGAGAGTGCCGTTTGATGAAATATTTTTGTGGTTTTGTGGGCTTAATTGATTATAATAGACTTTTGGAATTATTTGAAATTTAAGTATGAATGTACTTAATTGTGATTTATTTTAATAATTTTGTATATTTCAAATTAAATTGATAAGGAAATATATTTCAGCGTTGAGTTTCGTTTATTTGGAAAGAGGAGAGTGCTGTTTGGTGAAATATTTTTGTGGTTTTGTGGGCTTAATTGATTATAATAGACTTTTGGAATTATTTGAAATTTAAGTATCAATGCAATTGATGGAGGTTTACTTTAATAACTTTGTATATTTATAATTAAATTGATGATAAGGAAATACATTTCAGATTTTATATGTATATAATTCAATAGAATACTGAACTTTGATCGTTCTATAGCAGGATAAGTTTAGAATTCTATAAAATTAAAGTGTTTAGTAATTAGGCTTCAGAGCATCAAATGATAGCAGTTCATTATTGATTAATTTAAAAACTTATGTGATTAATTCCACTGTTTATAGCACGTGATTGTATTAATTAAATAATTTATCCATTTCCTCAATTTATAATTTATGGAGTTAATAGATTTGGCAATAAAGTGTCTCAATTTCAGTCTTCGAACAATTTAATATGTGTAAATGAGAGAACAAAGAAGTGGTGATTAATTTGTGAGTTTATTAGTTGGAATATCGGCGGTAGTCATCGCCGCGGAATTTATTTAGCGATTCTTCGTAGCGCGAAGAATTTCCGGTCGCTAGGGAAACAAAGGATTACGTGTATTATGGACGGAATTGCTCTTTGTTGGTGAATTTTGATTGATATGCATTCTAAGTGCATCGATGCGGTCGAACAGCCGTATTTGTATGCAGCCGTGGTGCCGCACTTTCATAGACTACGTTATGGAGGATCTACCTGAGTGGTCTTGATAAAAATATTACCTGGGAGATTGCTTTTGGTAATTTTTTGTTATTTCTCTAGGCAAAAATAATACCTGGTAAATTGCATTCGTAATATTTTCGTAATTTGTCTAATTAACGATAAAACTTGGTATATTGGATTACTAATACTTTCGTTATTTCTCTAATTAATAATAATACCTAACAAATTGGATTATTAATACTTTCGTAATTTCTGTAATTAATATTAATACCTGACAAATCACACTGGTAATATTTTCGTAATTTCTATAATTAATAATAATACCTAACAACTTGGACTACTAATACTTTCATTATTTCTTTCATTAATAATAATAGTACCTGGAAAATTGGATTACTAATACTTTCATAATCTTTCAAATTAATAATAATACTATCTGAGAAATCCCATTAGTAACATTTTCCTCATTTCTCTAGTAAATAATAATACCTGGCAAATTGCAATGGTAATTCATTTCTTATCGAGCCTAATAGCGAATCAATTTCGAATTAAAGTTGTCGATCGAAGAATGTAAAAAAAAACCACGGAACTTTGCTTGTTGACTTCGATTGATACACGTTGTACACAGGCACGTCGAGTGAAATAAATCTTACGGAGTGTCGCGGGGCCGCCTCGAGCCAGACCCATTATCAGAGGGAATGGTCAACCGTAAAGTGCTTTCGTATCTGGCGTTTTTAAACAAAGTCTGCCCTGCGAGGGGCAACAAAGCGGAACGATGATGCCACTGGACAGAACTTTACTGCCGCGAGGTCCCTGATTGATACATGCTACGCGTATACACTACTTGAACACAGTTATATTCGTATACACAAATACATACGTTGAAACAGGGCCGTAGGTAGTAGAAAAGCGCATCGATATCGTGGAAATTTAATATATTAAAAGTATACTAAATAATTTAGTATAAAATAAATAATAGGTCATTAAATAACTTGGTGTATTTAAAAGGATAGAATCATTTTCAATGTTTAATCGTACAAAAACTATTCGAATTGAAAACTAAAAATCCAAGCAGCATTTTCAGTATAATTTCTACAATATTTTACAGTATCATTCCGATAATATTTTGTAGTGCTTACAGTATTAGTATTTTATAGTATTTATAGTATAATTTCTACAATATTTTTCAGTATTTACAGTATAATTTCTATAATATTTTGCAGTACTTACAGTATTAGTATTTTATAGCATTTACAGTATAATTTATACAGTATTTACAGTATAATTTCTATAATATTTTTCAGTACTTACAGTATTAGTATTTTATAGCATTTACAGTATAATTTATACAGTATTTACAGTATTAGTATTTTATAGTATTTACAGTATAATTTCTACAATATTTTTCAGTATTTACAGTATTAGTATTTTACAGTATTTACAGTATAATTTCTATAATATTATGCAGTACTTACAGTATTAGTATTTTATAGTATTTACAGTATAATTTCTACAATATTTTTCAGTATTTACAGTATTAGTATTTTACAGTATTTACAGTATAATTTCTATAATATTTTGCAGTACTTACAGTATTAGTATTTTATAGCATTTACAGTATAATTTATACAGTATTTACAGTATTAGTATTTTATAGTATTTACAGTATAATTTCTGCAATATTTTTCAGTATTTACAGTAGTAGTATTTTACAGTATTTACAGTATAATTTCTATAATATTTTGCAGTACTTACAGTATTAGTATTTTATAGCATTTACAGTATTGACAGTACAATTAGTATTTTATAGAATTTACAATATAATTTCTTTGAATTATCAGATCATCAGTTACATAACAATAAAAAGAAACATTCCATACTACTTCATAGCACAAGATTCACACTTACCTACACTCCAGCCTATAGTTACACATAAACATTCCATATAACACACATAAAGACAAAATATCTACACAAAAATCCCCAGTCGACGGAAACTCAAACGCTTATTTCTTTCAAAAATTCCACATGTACCATGGGACAGTGGCACCCCATTGCCACGTCACGTCCCTGGCGCACTTAGAAGGGAATATTCGCAGATAGAAGTCAATAAATCCCGGCGATGGTGCTCAACGTGCTCCAGGGGCGAACCGGTAGTCGAGAAGAAAATTTCGCTGCCGGCAAGTAATGGCCGTGGAATCGTCGCTTCCGTTTACAGAGATACCGGCTGCAGCTTTCTAAGCACACCCATACATACACACACGCGATATTCGCCGGCGGCGACGAAGAAGTACCGCGGGGAAGCTGTGCGAACTAACGCAGAAACCAGCTGCGTCCTGGACAATGGACGCCGATACGTTCTTGTCTCTTCGTCGGTCTTCGCGCGACCGGGATCGTCGTTTACTAGAAATTTTTCTCGCTGCCGTTAAGGCGAGGATATCGCCTCGTATGTAGAGCCCTAGACTTTTTTTTCATTGATTTATTCAATCGGTCGAAATATTTTTTTTAAATGTCTCGATCCATTTAGGGTGAATTTATTAAATGAGAATATTTAGGGAGGAAAATGGAAAATATGGATAATAATTAAATGAAAGAGTGTTGTCTAGGGATATTTAATTGTTACTTATTACGGTTTTTAATTAGTGGAATGTAATATTTAATTTGATCACTCTGAAGAGTGTCGAGTTACTAGAGGTGTAGAAATTGACAGTCATTTTATTTTTAAATTGAATGTGATATTCGAAAGTTGATTAAACATATTTTATAAGGGTAGTCAGTATCATATTCTAATCGTTATATATGTATAGTACAATGAATACTATAGCATCCACAACATATTTGTAAAAACACAGAGAAAGTATAACAATTGCAAATACTTAAGGTTATATAAAATTAAATTCAAAATAATTGCCTTTAAAATTTCAGTGCTATAGCATTCACGTCCACGAACAATTTAATCGAAACATTATTGTCTAGTGATATCTAGTTATCACACATTATGGTTTTTAATTAACGAAATCTAATATTTAATTGTCGAGTTACTCATGAATTCTCTAAATGAATTAAAAGGACAATTAACTATTAATTAACGTATACAGTAAAAATTGTATAAATTTCATTTCCCCATGATTCCAGTCACTTAAACAGATCCCGTTGAAATAATTTCAATCTTTCCACGGAACGGTTGTCAACTTCCTAGAGGGATTAACTGCCCCCGTCGTAGGTAACGTGTCGTTACCGTTGCGTCGCTCCGGCGACAAGAAATCGCAATTCCGACGCATTCTAAAGTCGAGGTAAACAAGTCGTTCCACTTGGCCGATGTAGTCCAATTTGTCGGCTGTCATAAGAAAATATCGAGGGAATATTCGAATAAGATAAGACCGGCCGGGCAGGAATCGCCATAGGGGAGATATACGACGAAGAAAAATTCTTCATGGTCGTGCGGCTTAAGGAAACATAGGTTACCCTTAAGGAGACTGGTCGCCCGTTTCTTTTGAGCCGTCGATGGACTTCTCGGGAAACACAGGGAGATCGATCAGCGACTACAATAAGAGTCCTCGAACCCCGACGATCATTAGGATCCGTTAGAAGCCACCTTTTCTTTGGAAAGTTCCGACAGAAACGTATTCCACCTTTACCTTTTCAAGGGAACAGTCAGTGACCTCGTCCTTAGGGCTGTCGTTAGGTGTTTTATATTTTTTTTTATTATCTTTCAATTATGGAAGGTTTTAACAGAATTTTGACGCGTAGAAATTTTTAAGTTACAGAATTTCCAGGCGTAGAAATTTCTAGGCTACAGAATTTCGAGGCGTAGAAATTTCTAAACTACAGAATTTCCAGGCGTAGAAATTTCTAAGCTAGAGAATTTCCAGGCGTAGAAATTTATAAGCTAGAGAATTTCCAGGCATAGAAATTTATAAGCTAAAGAATTTCTAGGCGTAGAAATTTCTAAACTACAGAATTTCCAGGCGTAGAAATTTCTAAGCTAGAGAATTTCCAGGCGTAGAAATTTCTAAGCTAGAGAATTTCCAGGCGTAGAAATTTCAAACCTTCAGAATTTCGAGGCGTAGGAATTTCTAGGCTAGAGAATTTCCAGGCGTGGAAATTTCTAAATTACATAATTTCGAGGCGTAGAAATTTCCAAACTACAGAATTTAGAGGCGTAGAAATTTCTAAGCTTTTCGTTGGAAAGTCCCGACAGAAACGTATTCCACCTTTACCTTTTCAAGGGAACAGTCACTGACCTCGTCCTTAAGGGCTCTCTTAGGCGTCTTATATTTTTTCTATTATCTATTTAATTACGAAAGATTTTAATCGTCCAGATTATATACTAACATATTAAATAAAAGTGATATATAGTAACAAAGACAATTAATCATTTTCAATTTCATTATCGAAAGAAAGGTTGCACACAGAATTTTTCAAGAAATAATTAAAAAAAGGTTGATTGATTAAACTAGGTTTAGTGTCGAAGTTCTTGACGAGCGGAAGTGAACGTTTAATGAAAATAGGGAAAAAGAAAATTAATTATATATCAGCGAACACTATGGTTGTGTATAATTCGCAAAAAAGTTTCTTTGGAAGAATAGTTCGGAAGATTTACGACGACTCGGAATGGGTTTTCTGCCGAAATGTTGCTCGCCGATGTTTCGCACACTCCGTAGCGATTCGCATGGGCTACAATTGGAATTTTAGATACACACTCGGAGGTTGTAATAACACGTGTTGGCACTCGGCCGCAGAAGGATCGAGGTCTTCCGCTTTCTGGACCTTTCGCGGAAACCTTGACCGCAACGCCACGATTCATTCCCTTTCGCGAGAACGCATTAAAGTTCCCCTCGAAAACGCCCGTTCCGAATGACGGTGACGTGCGGAGATGTTATTTCGTTGCTACGTCATCCACCTCTATGAATCACGAAACGTAACAGTGTCATTTTAGCGAGGAAAATATCGTATTTATCAATTTCACCGATTTTTCGCGAGAATTTTCTGGGATTTATTGTTGAAAATTGAAAGGGACTCAGTGATAATGTTATCAGAGGGTGATCCTCCCTTTATAGTAATTATTATCATCGTTTACATTGCAAAATTTGGCAAAGATCATTAATTGGATATTTTTATTTGTTTAATCAACCCTTGACTGTGTGTATTAAGAAATAAATCGACTACAAATTCAATTATGTCACGAATTAAAAATAATAGAAACTTCCTTATTATTTAATTTTTTAAAAATGTGTTCTACTAAAATGATTAATTATTCTAAAACCATTACTCATGGATTAATGGGTCCAGAAATTTAAGTGAAATTAATTAGGCAAAAAATCCGACATCAGAGATTTTAATTAATAAATCCTTTATTTACTATTATCCATATTAACAATGGTATTTTTCTGTTGCAGCTGCACATCCAAATACGTGGGCGAGTACTGCCAACATTTGAATCCCTGTCACACTGGACCTCGTTGTCAAAACGGTGGCTCCTGCAGGGTACGAGAGAGCATCGGGGGTGGAACACCCTCGTTCGCGTGTTCCTGTCCCGTTGGATTCACAGCAAGTCTTTGCGAAATTCCTATCGAGAACGCGTGCGATTCCTCGCCATGTTTAAACGGTGCCACTTGCAATCTGAAATCGTTACGCGAATACGTTTGCACCTGTGCCACGGGATACACCGGTAAGTGCTTTTACAATTAGCGATATTTCAATTAAATTGGAAATTAGAGTTGCTTCTTCGTGGAAAATTTGAATATTAATAAAATATTTCAATTTAATATTTTAAATATTAGTTAATATTTGAAGTATTTACTTATTCTATATTTTAGAGTTTCTGGAAACTTTTTGAGAATGGTAAATAATATTGATGATTGTTTTAAGTATTGTAAAATAAATACTATATCTTGAAAATTTAAAAATAACAAGTTTCAACTTTAAAATACAAGAAAATACATAATTTTTGAATCAATTTCTCATTAATTTTAATATATATTTTAATTTAGTATATGAATTTGAGCTTGATATTGATATGAGAATTTGAGTGTATATTATAAAGGTTTTAAAATCATTCCAATCATTCCTCAAATGATGTATTATTAAAAATCCTATTCCCCCAATTTCACCATCATTAAAATATCCAAGTGTCTTCAATAACAAACGGAATTTATCCTTTTCGCAAATTGCACAAACAATACCGAATCTGCCCTTGACCAAACCTGGAAATTCGTTCCGTCCGTTTCCATCAATTGAATAGCAAGGTTGCCAGATACGTGAAATGATAACACACCGTGTCGTAATCAAGCCATCCGCATTGTTTCCCTCATTACCGGAACAACGATGCGAATGGCGAAAAATGTTCGCGTGACTGCGAATTATCGCGAACGTTCGATACAATCGAGGCAAAAAAAAATAAAAAAAAAAATAAAACACCTTCCACGGCACACCTGGAAACATTTGTTCGAATTTGTCCGGATCGCGGAAGTGACGTGCGACTACTAGGCGAGTATTTTTTATGCGCGGCTGTTACACGTGGGCACGTGGCCCTTTGACAAATAAATCTAGGGTCAGTAGGAATTCGGAGGGGGAAAAGGGAGAAAGAGGAAGCGAAGGAAACGGAAAGGCGACGGAAAGAGAGAAGTGTGTGTGCCTGTTGGATAATTGGCGGAGAGCAATGCGGCATTTCGTTGTGGCGGTACCTTTGCCCCAGTGGTTCTCAAATTTTCATAGTTTCTTACTTGAATCAACACCTTTAAAAAAATACACTGATTTTTTCCTGTACTATAATTCACTTCATCTCTTAGTGCTCGAAATTACTTTTAGTGGAGTAAATAATTTCTTGTTATTATTAATATATAATTAACGAATCTAAATATGGATTAATTAGAGGGAAAATTGTTCTCACGGTGAAACACGCGGACGAATCGGTAAATCTACGATAACGAATCTAAGAACCACTGGTAGAGGCAGAGACATCTTCAAAGGAGCGAGCTAGCGACTGCCGGTAATTAGCGAAGCTAATCAGTGACCGAAAAGAAAAAGTGGATAGAACTTTAGGTAGAGACACCGTAGCTATGTTACAGCCATCTTCGGCGATATCTTTCACCGCGAACTGGCCACGAAATACTCGGTTAATTTATTCTCGTCTTCGGTTCGATACACATCGGACGGAGATGCGAAAAAAATCGCGCGACATTCGCGACGGTTCCGTGGAAGATCCAGAGAACAAGATTCCGTGAATGATGAAATGAACCGTTCACAGGTTAAATCGATTGATTTTACTTTTTGAATTAGTTGGAATTTAAATTAATTTCTTTAATAATCAAATTTAAATTTTTCTGCGTGATGAATAATAAAAGATTTTCTTCGAAAGTTCATGAAATTTAAGTGTCGAAGCACTGCATTGTGCCATAACTATTTATATTCGAAACTAATTGTTTAATAATTATATTTAAATTTTTCTGCTCTCTGAATTTCGTTCGCGAAATTAATTTTACCGTTTAAAGTAAATAATAAAAATAATTATAGTGCTATTTGAACGTCTATTCGTACTTACAATTAAATAATTCATATTCCATGCAACAATGTATTTTAATAATTATTAACTCCAAAAATCTTTATCAACTTTCTCCATTTTATATTATACAAAATTCTATCGATTTTGCAAGTGAGCGGTTAAAATAAAGGCGTTTTAAAAATTGCGAATTTTTCCCCTACATTTTTCCAATAAGATCCATCGCCTTCGAGATCCAGGATCGATAGGATCTACCGTTCTCGGCGTTGAAGTTATAAGACACCTGAGTGAGACTCGTTTATTTGTATTTGTGTTTTTTTTCTTCAGGTGAACACTGCGAACGACAAGACCACTGTGCCTCGTCGCCTTGTCGAAACGGGGCCGAGTGTCGGTCGCTGGAGGACAGCTACAAGTGCACATGTGCACCCGGCTTTACGGGTCCGAATTGCGCGGAGGACATCGACGAGTGTGACAGAAACCCGTGCAGACATGGCTCCTGTAAGAATATCCACGGATCTTACAAGTAAGTCGAACGACTTCGTTAACGATGTCTCTTTCTCTCTTTGTGTATGTGATTTGTTTATATCTGTGTGTTTCGACGAGAAATCGCGTCAGCATCCCGATTTTGAAGTCTAAGAGAAATTTTTGATGCATTTTTTTTTAATAATGAGGTGTCTATTTTTGGGAGGGATAACGAATTGGTGGAAATACGATGCTTTTGCGAATTTTCATAAGAAAATTCTTGAAAGTTTAAAAAGATAGAATTATCTTTTTAATTGTTTACAGAATGTCGAGGCGTAGAAATTTCTAAGCTACAGAATTTCGAGGCGTAGAAATTTCTAAGCTACAGAATTTCAAGGCGTAGAAATTTATAAGCCAGAGAATTTCAAGGCGTAGACATTTCCAAACTACAGAATTTCGAGGCGTAGCAATTTCCATACCACGGAATTTCAAGGCGTAGAAATTTTTAAGCCAGAGAATTTCAAGGCGTAGAAATTTCCAAGCTACAGAATTTCGAGGCGTAGAAATTTCCAAGCTACAGAATTTCGAGGCGTAGGAATCTCCAAGCTATAAAAATTCGAGGCGTAGAAATTTCCAAGCTACAGAATTTTGTGGCGTAGAAATTTCTAAGCTACAAAATTTCTAATCTACAGAATTTCGAGGCGTAGAAATTTCTAAGCTACAAAATTTCTAAGCTACAGAATTTCGAGGCGTAGAAATTTCTAAGCTACAAAATTTCTAAACTACAGAATTTCGAGGCGTAGAAATTTCCAAACCACAGAATTTCGAGGCGTAGAAATTTCCAAGCTACAAAATTTCGAGGCGTAGAAATTTCCAAACTAAAGAATTTCAAGGCGTAGAAATTTCCAAACTACAAAATTTAAATGCCTAAAATTCAAAGTTAATCATCGACCTATGCCCCATCCTATTCTGTGACTTTTCACTATACCTCCGATAAATTAATTACATCGGATAAAAACCCTAATTTCTACACCCAATAAAATCAACTATAATTCCCTAATAATTTCTTACAATCAACACATATTAATTTCTAATTAAAATACAAAGCTCCACCATAAATTCACGCGATTTCTCGATCATTCCGTTTAATAGATCCCGCGGGCAGATGGGATCCGCGCGTAGGTCGTGGAATTCAAACGATGATGAGCACGATGTAAAACGGAATAGTCCGGCCACGGTACATACTTCGATCTCTCGAAATATCATAGCGGACGTGGCTATGGGGAGCCGCGGTAGTGTCGTCCGTCTTTTGCCGCAATTACCGATTGAGCACGGACGCCGGAACGTGGAGTGCATAACGACGTTCAACAACGAGGATTCATCGACTCGATCCCACGGCCCATTACGAATTTCCTTGTAATTCGACGTTACGTTGCCTGAAAAGTTCCCTTTGTCCCGCCCTGAAACATTTACTTCTCAAAACGCACAGTGATTTTTCAAAGAAAAAGAAATTGAGATGAAAAAACGCTGGGGAATCACCCCTTTTTATGAAAACTATTAAAAAAAATATATTAATTATAATGTATATGACTAAAGGGATTTAATTTAAGGATCTTTAATATCAAGATTTTTTTACACATCCACAGTGGATATTTCGTAATTTCGTTTAGTAATTTCTTATAAAATAAAAAACCCATCACCAGTGCAGCCAAACCAAAAAAAAATTACTTCCCTTATTGAGGGATTCTATAGTGAATAATCTGTAGTGCTAATTTTAGACTATTTATAATTGACACTAACTATAATAATAAAAAAAAACTAAACGTCGACATCTGCCCATGGGTATGAAAAGGTTAAACTTTCAAAAATTTGGTATCAAAATTTGCAAAAACATCGTAATACAGGGGACGAAGAATCTTCGGGGCCAGTTTGGTGCGATAGGGCCCCCTTCCAAGGGGGTAACGTTGTACCGTCTCTAAGAATAAAAAGAAGGGCGAGTCTACGAGGTTGACGACGGGGGTTATTTAAAAAGGGTGAACAAAAATTCGCGATGGGTATTGCGGAAAAGAAACGAGCTCGCCAAAAACTGGTTTCAGCGGGGGACTTAAGGCCCAGGCGGCGCGGAGAACATAAATCCGCGCTTTGTTGAGATCGAGTCGAGATTAATCGGGCCCCGAGTCGAGCTGACTGCACGAGAGCAGATAATGTCGCTGGGCCCTACATTATATTGAATTATATCGGCTCGACGCCGGTGGCTGTATATGTATACGTGTATGTATGTATGAACATACTTACATATATATATGTATGTATGTGCGCTGCACCGTTTTTCAACTCTTTTTGTTTCCATCGTCAGGAGCCGCGAGAAAGCTTTGTCGGTCGGACGAAATCGTCCCTTCGACTGCTGGACATCTTCATTTTTGTACCTTTTGCGTTCGAGAGCCATGCGTAATAAATTTCGATCCGTACTCGTGCTCGTTTTTCAAACTGTATCGGCATCACTTTGAAAATCGAACTTCAAACGGACGATCGATACCTTTTTGTTTGGAATTCTGTTGCGATGGCCTTCTGGTCTATCTTGAAAATTAATTGAATTTCCATCTGGATTCGGATCATTTCTATTGAAAACTGAAACGTTTTGAATTAGTCTCTTAGTTTAGGGTGATTCCTATAGAAATATTTTTCTAGTACAGTATTTTTAATATAGTGGACACTCTATTGGAATGACAATTGTTAATTCCTTTATTTTGTTAACACTAGTACTACCAAGGCAGTCAAAGTGCCTAGTTTCGAAATTCTTTGAAGAATCGCTTAAATTTATAACGCTGCGATTTCCAAAATTCTTCCAATTTCCAAAAGTTACTATCCTCCTTTAGTTATTTATTTCAATCTTATTTATACAATGTTTATAAATATATCAAATTAACTCTCGGTAGTTCTAGTATTAAATAATCGTGTATACCTTGTATTATACATATCTCAAATTTTATTTAATAATAAATCCAGGATTAATTAATATTCCCCAAAAATCTAATTCCATGCAAAACCATCGCCCCATATAAAAACAATATTTCCCAAAGTATTTTTTGCACTCCATACATTCACCAACACGTTTTTTCAGCGATTCGCAAAATTTCTTTTACGATCCGCGTTTCAGTCCACTGATAAATACCGATCAGGGGTCAATCATACTCTATTGCGGTGTTAATCTGCCACCACCTATAAACCTGGTAACCTTTCTCTGCATAGTTATCATACGTATCCACCTCGGTATCCACGATCCATTCGGGTCCACCATTAACCATCGTACTTAGAAGCGCATGCCTTCTTTCACCTGTCCCGATACCTGCGCGTGTAACTACGCCAGGTAGGACAAGACTTTCTCGACGTATCTTTCTTGTCTCTCCCTCACCTCATCCCTCTCTCTCTTTCTCTCTATCTTGCAACGGCCCGAGCAATAATGTTCAATTGGGTCTAATAAAGACTTTGATGTGGCATGCCTGACCGCCAGGTGGTGCTGTCGGGATCTACTATGTTATTAAATAGTTACGGTGAATCGGTACCCGGGTATCGTGGTACAGCGAGGACAGACACTCCGTCGTGCAACTTCGTAATAGTAAGGCGATTACACCGGTATTTAATACGCTATTGGTCCAGGAGACTTCTGGAAATAGTGCGGATGTGGATCATGCGTGGTTTTTGGATTATTGTTTGAATTATTCAAGGCAGGGGCCGAGTAAGGCTATTTTTGGAATTGTTTGAAATTTTTGGTGTCAAGGATTTATTGAATTGTAACTTTTTATATTTAATACTGCCTCTGTTCTATATTACTGGTTATGTTTCTATAAAGTTATTTTTTTTTACAATAAAAGTAATATATTTTTATTTAGGAGTGTCCTATTTTTCAAAAAATAGTAAACTTATGAAAAGAAATATTTAAATTGAGATATATATTTTGATAAGTTGCAGACAAGAAATAAAAACTATCAAGTATTAGGACAGAGGGAATATTAATTATTTTAAGAATGAGTTTTACCACGAAATTAGAGACACTTTCATGTCTACTAAACAATAAATAAGTTTCTAGGAAACATTTCGCAGTGACATTCTAACAAAACACATTTCTAATTGTGTCCACTAGAATCTTCCTACAAAAAATGATTTACGACGATCCCATAGATTTTTTCCAAAACCCCCGATAAATTCCCCAAGCAAAGTGCATCCTTTACCAAAGTAATTTCTAAAGTCACGAGGGACGATTTACTCGTATAGCTTTTATCGAATTTGTTTGTCACGTAGCCTTATATTCCGTGGTAAACATGTGATGGCTAATACTTAGTCCACGTGCAAAAAAATTTAAAAAAAAAGAGGAATGAACGTACATACACAGAGAGTAGGTACAAGAAGCGCATATTGCAAGGCGTGTGGGCGCCTCGTCGTAGCTCCAATCTGTAAAGGGTAATTCTCCTCCTCGGCACCCTGCTCCTCACCTCCTCCACGTGTTCACCTTTCTTCTGAAACACTTGGTCGGTTGTTTTGCTCGTTCTCATTTTCTTCAGCGCTACCCGCTTTCGACTCGGATGAAACTCATTGTGCTTTTACAGGCAAAAAGAGGATTTCCATAAATATCTTCGGCAAAGGGTCAATGGCAATTCGCGTACTTTAATCATACGAGGCGTGTATACATTCCCGCTGGGAATTTCTACGCCGTTGTTTCATCTCCGCGCGATTATGGTTTTAGCAGAAGTTTGAGAAAAATCTTTTAGTGGTATCGGATTGATGTTTATTGATGTAGTGGACGTGATTGGAATTGGATAGTAATTCTTGTGTGAGGGTTTGTGTTTAAAGTCATAGAAATCCAGTTTTGGAAAGGAGTAATATTAAATGTAATTTGAAAAGGTATCATCTACATATATCTAATTATATCTAACAATGACTAATTGTCTTTCGTAATTGTACTAGACCGACAAATATTAACATAGTTAATTGCAATCAAATTTGTTCAAATGTTTTCGAATTACTGGAGTCTGGGAATTATATTGTTTGGAATTTCCATGCTTTAAAGTTTCTACGTTTTGAAATTTCAATGCTTCGAAATTTCTACGTTTTCAAATTTCTATGCTTTGAAGTTTCTACGTTTTCAAATTTCTATGCTTTAAAATTTCTATGCTTTGAAATTTCTATACTTCAAATTTCTATGCTTTGAAATTTCTATACTTCAAATTCCTATGCTTTGAAGTTGCTACGTTTTCAAATTTCTATGCTTTGAAGTTGCTACGTTTTCAAATTTCTATGCTTTAAAATTTCTATGCTTTAAAATTTCTATGCTTTGAAATTTCTATGCTTTAAAATTTCTATGCTTTAAAATTTCTATGCTTTGAAATGTCTATACTTTCAAATTTCTGTGCTTTGAAGTTTCTACGTTTTCAAATTTCTAGGCTTTGAAATTTCTATGCTTGGAAGTTTCTACGTTTTGAAATTTCTTTGCTTTCAAATTTTTATGCTTTGAAGTTTCTATGTTTTGAAATTTCCATGCTTTGAAGTTTCTATGTTTTCAAATATCTAGTGTGTGAGAATTGTACACTTTTAGTCACCAAACTTCAAACTTCCAACATTTTGAAATGTTAATTACAGTATTAATAATTCTCTTCGAATTTCAAAACGTAAAATCAATCATTACCCATTAGTTCTATGTTATATCTAATTACATTTAACAATAACTAATTATCTTTCATAATTGCACTAGACTGACAAATATTAACATAGTTAATCGCCATCAAATTTGAAGTTTCATTTTTAAAAACTTTCGGTATGACCTGATTTTGAGAATCTCTCAAAGGGACAATATTTAGCCCTTAGCTTGGTATTATAAAATACCATAATGCACATCGGAAATAAATGTTTCCCCGTGTATGTTAGCACGTGTTCAGGTCGGGTTTGTGATTTATGAAATAATCTGTCCGAAGTAGAATTTAATTGAGCGAAAGCGAGGCAAAAGGAAGAACCCTCGGGTGTACCTTTAACCCTTCGTTGAATCCGCGGTGGATCTTGATAAAATGTGTGGCCTCCCCGGCAATTTTGGATCCTCGCTGCAGTTTGACCCTCGTGGGTTAAATTCTTTCGGGCTTCTAGTTGAAACTCGCACCTGGTTTATCCGGCAGAAATTCCGGAATGCGTCCACACCTGTTCTTTCACCTCGTTCTCATTAGCCATGGGACTTCGATCTTTCGGCCGGAGCATAATTCACGTGTAGGGATTCCTCGCATATTTCGATTCCACCCTCCTTGACAGTGATTTTTTTTTAATCGAATGATTTGGGTGAAACGTAACAAAAAATGCGCCAAGTAGTTTCTAATTAACGTGAAATTCTTTATTAAGTAGTTGCAATCGAACAAATTTGGACATATAGATATTATTGCACAATTTCGGTAATAGTGTTAATAAATAAATGATATTTGATTAACTAAATTCCCAACACTATTACCAAATATATTTAGTAATTTTAGTATTACTAATTTTAGTATTAATTAGTATTTAGTATTAATTTAGTATTAATACTAAAATTACTAAATATATTTAGTAATAGTGTTGGGAGTTTAATATATATTAGTAAATATATTTAGTAACATTAGAACTACCAAAAATTAATTCGGTATATCCAAAAACATATTACTGACAATGAGATAAGTATATTTTTCAAAAAAGTGAATCAAGCGGGAAATTGATCGATATAATTATTCACATAAAACTTTCAGAAAACGCCTCGTCATAAATTTAAAAAAATAGGAACAAGTCCATCGACTGTCCTTAATACTTTTAGTGTTAAGCATAAACTACATCACAATTTTTATGCACTTTTTGCACAATCATTTCATATCCACCTTAGTTATTATCACTGCTAATAATTACGTTCCGCGATCGCCAGGGAGTTAAAGGCGCGTTCTACGATCAAGATCCGTCGTCGTTTGTTGGCAACCTTGAAACCGAAGTCGGGGAAAGTAATCTAACGAAGTACATCAGTGTTCTCACAGCCTTGCTCCGACGTTTCTCGATGCGTACGTCTCTCGTCCGACGTCGTTACGCGTATCTCACAATATTATACATATGTATTCATATATAGTACATACATACATACGTCAAGGTGTGTGCGTGTGTACAGGGTGTAACATAAATGCGAGGACCCTTTTTCAGAATCGATAGTTCGCACCAGAAGATGAAAAAAAAGTCTTTAAAGTTTTGTCTAAAAACCACCCCCTAATGAGATATAACCCTTCTATGATTTTTTAAAAATTTGTTTACAAAACGGACCGTTAATTGGTCCGTTAATTTTGAAAATGGTGTAAGTCTATTTTTTCTTTATAAATAAAAAATTAACACTAAATTTAGCAGAAATAACAAATAATATTTGTTTAAAAAATTGAACTTAGACCACTTTTAAAATTAACGGTCCAATTATCTCTATAGGGGGTGGTTTTTCGACAAAACTTTACACACTTTTTTTTTCATCTTTCAACGTGTACTATCGATTCTGAAAAAGGGTGACCGCATTTATGTGACACCCTGTATGTGTGCGACGATTCGTCGCGCTCGAGTTTGAAGTTGGTTTCCACGCAATAAACGAGGCCTAGACGAGGTCACCGGGGTCACCGAGTGGTCGTGAAGTCGGAACCGTTTCTTCCGTGGAACAAACCAGTGGGAGGGGAGGAAAATAATAATAATAAAAAAGAAAAAAAAAATAGAGATCCCGAGCGATTCCGGGGAACCCGTTCCAGCGGCACCGGGTAAACCGATAACTACGTGCCGGGAATGCCGAGGTGGCAGGATTTTCGAATTTCGCCGGAATAGAGGACAGACGTCTAACGACGCCGGCGTCGGTTTTCGTGGCCATTATAACCGCTTTCGTCCGCGTGCGTCGAGAATCTCTAAACACCGCGACGATTATCCCGGTTACCTGCGAGTGACGTAAGTACAGAGATCTCGATTGTCGGAGAAGAGATTTATTTTGAAAAGTGTTGGTATACCGCTTACGAACGTGGAATACTTGAGCGTGAAATCTGGGAGGAAGGGTTCTTTATATTCAAATTTTATGGAGTGTTTTTTTTTGAGGAAAATAACGTAACTTACGTGACTACTTTGCTGTCAAAAGTGTGATTAATAATTTGCGCGATTGTTTATATTTTACTTATATTTCACATTTTAGTCTCGACAAAACTACAATTAACAATCTTTTCCGAAATTCAATTAATAATTGTCTTTATCGAATTTATTTCATTTCACATTTTTGTCTTCACAATTTTTAACAAATTTCTATGCAGTTCTATGCTTTGAAGTTTCTACGTTTTCAAATTTCTATGCTTGGAAGTTTCTACGTTTTCAAATTTCTATGCTTTGAAGTTTCCACGTATTCAAATTTCTATGCTTTGAAATTTCTATAGTTTCAAATTTCTATGCTTGGAAGTTTCTACGTTTTCAAATTTCTATGCTTTGAAGTTTCCACGTATTCAAATTTCTATGCTTGAAATTTCTACGTTTTCAAATTCCTATGCTTTGAAATTTCTATACTTTCAAATTTCTATGCTCTGAAGTTGCTACGTGTTCAAATTGCTATGCTTTGAAATTTCTATGCTTTGAAGTTTCCACGTATTCAAATTTCTATGCTTTAAAGTTTCCACGTTTTCAAATTTCTATGCTTTGGAATTTCCACGCTTTGCAATTTCTATAATTCGAAATTTGTACGCTTTAAAATTCCTATGCACTGAGATCTCTGCGTTTTGAAATTCCTGTGCTTTGAAGTTTCTACGCTTTGAAATTTCTATGCTTTGAAATTTCTATACTTTCAAATTTCTACGTTTCCAAATTCCTATGCTTTGAGTTTCTATGCTTTAAAATTTGTATGCTTTCAAATTTTCGTCACCAGACTTCGAAATTTCTACATTTTGAAACGTTAATTACAGTTTTAATAATCCCCTCTGGATTTCAAAGTAGAAAATAAATTATTTCCCCAATTTTTCTTTTAACGTACGAAAGAAACTCTACTTAATGTTTTATCAATGAAAAATATATTCCACATGGATTTAAAAATTCATTCGACCAGACAACCTGCCACTCTCGCAAGTTTCTTTTCAGAAAAACTCTGTACCCTAGAGTGTCGGATTAATTTCCGCGAAAGTTTCACGCTGCCACGGAACGATCTCGAATACAAGAAATTCAAATCAGGGGGCCCGACGAAAGTCAGTAATATCACGTGACACCACGGCCGCGCATTTCTACGACGAGATTTCGCCGGGATTAAGATCGAGATCGATCGTCACGTGACTGCGGCCGCCTAGTTCGGTCCGGGATCTGTCACGTGGATGACGTCGAAATGGATTATACGCGGTGGTACGCACACCTGTACACTTTTGCACCTGCGTACACGGTTTCCTCGGTTTACGCGCGAATACAGTCGCGCGAACGGGTGAAAGAATCTCGTAGATCCGGTCGATGACCGATCTAGATAACGTCACCGTATGGAGCCACTGGAATCTTTAGTATTCCATTGAAAAAAATAAATAAATAAAAAGAAAGATGATATATATAAATATATACATGTATATGTATGTATAAGACCGAATCGTGACAAACCTGATCGTCCGGATGTTACGACTAATTAATTGGATATCTCCAGCCGTTCCGGAGGGTTCAGATAAATGAGCAGATTGCAAGTATCGGCATTGATATCGACATATTTATTATTACCCACGTTAGAAATGTGAAGCCCGACACGTTGCGAGTTAATGGCGATTTAATTATGTGGAATAAACGATCGGGATCACGCTGGGCAAGGTTAAATTCCGTATATCCTTTTATTAGAATCTATTATGTTGATCTACGGGTACCGCCCTATACCGTGTTCCAGATTTTCATGGACAACATGGAAAATCTCGTTAATTTTCCCTCAAGTGGATGGTGAAAATCTTGTGTGAAAATTTGTAAGCGATTAAGGGTAATAACTTTCGACACTGTCGCTGTTAAATCGATTATCGATGATCGTTCTGAGAATGTTCGCCGGCGGCTATTTAATTATTATAGTTGCGGTATGTCGGTCGCGCGTCGACTATTTATAATCGTGCAAAAATATCGTAGGCGGTCACGAAGGATAATCGCTCAATCTATCGAACCGCCGGCAAGGTCTCCCAGCTTTTTCAAACGTCTTTCGATCGACGAACGAACGATTTATTCGCGCTCCGACGGATACGCGATAACGGAAGTATCGGGGAAAGTTTATCTGCGGTTTGCGAAAAAATTTACTATGTGCATCGCCAGATAGAATGTTCCGCGGTGGATACTTGTAGTGTCTGGAAATTGTAGGCTTTGAAGTTTATGGCATATGAGAATTTTATGTGGTGAAATTTCTGGTGCATAGAAATTTTATGGGTTGAAATTTTTGACGCACGGAAATTTAGTGATTTAAATGTCTATGTTTTGATATTACTGGAGCCTAGGAATTATATTGTTGGAAATTTCTATGCTTTTAAATTTCTGTGCTTTGAAGTTTCTACGTTTCCAAATTTCTATGCTTGGGAGTTTCTATGTTTTCAAATTTCTATGCTTTGAAATTTCTATATTTTGAAATTTCTATGCTCTCAAATTTCTATGCTTTGAAGTTTCTACGTTTTCAAATTTCTATGTTTTAAAATTTCTATGCTCTGAAGTTTCTACGTTTTGAAATTTCTATGCTTTGAATTTTCTACGTTTTCAAATTTCTATGGTTTGAAGTTTCCACGTTATCAAATTTCTATGCTTTGAAATTTCTACGTTTTCAAATTTCTATGCTTTGAATTTTCTTCATTTTCAAATTACTATGCCTTGACATTCCTATGCTTTGAAGTTTCTACGTTTTCAAATTTCTATGCTTTGAAATTTCTATACTTTAAAATTTCTATGCTCTGAAGTTTCTACGTTTTGAAATTTCTATGTTTTGAAATTTCTACGTTTTCAAATTTCTATGCTTTGAATTTTCTACGGTTTCAAATTACTATGTCTAGACATTCCTATGCTTTGAAGTTTCTACGTTTTCAAATTTCTATGCTTTGAAGTTTCTATGTTCTCAAATGTCTATGCCTTGAAATTTCTGTAATTTGAAATTTCTATGCTTTCAAATTTCTACGTTTTCAAATTCCCATGCTTATGAACTTTCTACGTTTTCAAATATCTAGGCTCTAAAAATTGTACAATTTTCATCACCAAACTACGAAATTTCTACATTTTGAGATGCTAATTACAATTTTAATAATTCCCATCGAATTTCAACACGTAAAATAAATCATTACCCATTAGTTCCCGCGATTATTATACGTTCCGATTTTACGCGAGCATGTTCGCATTCGTATTTTGTAAGAACTGTTTTCGAGGCACCGGATGATCGAACGAAATATGCAAATTTCTCCGGGATACCGTAGCCGCGAGATGAAAGCAAGGCAGGAAGGCAGAGAAGAAAACCTCTTGTTACAAAAACGTTCACTCGAGAACACGATGCAGTGTTCTGTATGTAACTGCATATTAATGTCGCACCTTGAGGCGATCATTGTGGAGATAATACGATGCTGACTGACCGCAAGCATAGGCGTGGTATCGTCGAGAGTCTGTTATGACGATCAAATGCAACGTTGAAGTAGATACCATTTTTTTTATATCCATTTAATAACAGAGAGATTAAATTTCCGTATAATCAACTAGAAATTGATGTTATTCTAATCGTCGATGTGATCATATTGATTTCTTCTACACATCTCGAAAATACTTTCTAGAATATGCGAATATACATCGAACTGTTTTTTCTTGACCGTAGATAAACTTTCCCTGACGTTTCCATTATCATCTATCCATCAAAACGTTCATCGATCATAACGTGAAATTTCCCAAGCATCAGAAATTTTAAAAAGTAGAAATTTCAAAGCGTACAAATTTCCAGATGCCATAAATTTTTAATCGTTTAAATTTCTAGGGGTAAAACATATTAAACATTTCTCCCTTAATCACTAAAATGGTATTAAAGATAAATTTATTTGTTTCGATTAGATTATTTAGAATTAAAATTGTTAAATATCACAAACCTTGTATTTCGATTGACGACAGCTTCCGCGTAGTTGTTTGCAAGAAGATTTCGCAAATAGTAAAATGTTCAACGGGGAAGTTGATCGTCGAGGATGATCTGACGTAACGATTATCGAGACCAACCAATTCAGGCAATTACGACGGTGGGAAAGCGCCCCGTTGTGGCGTTCCATTAGCCGCGTTAATCCGGCGTTATGCTCCTTACTTTACGCACAGTGCATCCGTTTACGTCATCCTCCCGGACACACAATACCCGCACGCGGAATTAATTGTTGCTCAAGTTGTACGATTAATCGAGTAAATGAAGAATTCTCCCGCGAATTCTGTCGCTAACGAACAACCTCGCCGACCTTTCACGAAATTTCGATTCTCGTTGCTGTTGGAATTTATTAAATATCTATTAATAATAAATTATTCATTTTTAACTTTTTATTGGGACTTTTTATTAGGTTATTTTCGGTAATAAATATACAAAGGAATTGAAATTTAACGTAATTGACGGAACGCTATTTTTGTTTATTTTGGAATTTATTAAATATCTATTAGCAATTAACTATTCATTTTAAACTTTTTATTATAACTTTTTCATTAACGGTGGTTATTTATGTTTATTATTATATAATATTTAGTAAAATCGCTGTAAATAGTATTTAGTTGCAGAGAATATTAGTTTACATAGTCCTGAGAGAGAGATAAATAAATTTGCGTTAATATATCGAGAGACATTGCGTGATCGGAATGAATAACAGACACGTTATGCAGAATATTCTGGCGGAAAAAAAAATATAAGCGCGTAATGTGAACACTAATGTATAATCAATGAGATGATCTGAATCTACGGTTAGAACAATATGTGTAGCTCCATGCGAAACCAGATCGAGAATGCGCGGGAACCAGAATATCCTTGCGACATCCGCTTTCATGCCTATCGCGAAATTATTTTCCCGCGATTTCCATCGACGTTCATAATTACTTTATGTAACGCACACATAAAATGAACACTGGTGTCCCATATATCCTGCGAAACACGTGACACTATGTTTCGCAGGTGAATTAGATCGACAGGTAGGGCAATGATGGTATTTTCGACGAATTCCAATCGTTTGCGATGTTCATTCGTTGTGACGTAATCTGAGGATGTTTGATTTGTATTTTATTGGAAAAGTTGCGGGAAAGTCATTGAAAGTCTTCCATATACTAAAATTTCCATGCTTAAAAATTTCCATGCACTCAAATTTCCATGCTTAGAAACTTCCACGCACTAAAATTTCCATGCTTTAAAAATTTCCATGCTTAAAAACTCCCATGCATTAAGATTTCCACATTTTTTAATTTCTATAAAACTTGAGACGCGCTTACATTTTTTAATACAATTTTAATTTTCTAATATTTTCTTTCCTCACCATAAATATAAGTCTAGAAATCCCTAAAATTTAGTTAATTAACACAAATACATCGATACACAGGTGCGAAACTTCAAAGTTTTTATATTTTGAAGTTTCTACGTTTTGAAATTTCTATGCTTTGAAGTTTCTACGTTTTGAAATTTCTATGCTTTCAAATTTCTACTCTTTGAAATTTCTACGTTTCCAAATTTCTATGCTTTGAAGTTTCTACTTTTTGAAATTTCTTTGCTTTGAAGTTTCTACGTTTTGAAATTTCTATGCTTTGACGTCTCTACGTTTTCAAATTTCTATGCTTTGAAATTTCTATGCTTTCAACTTTCTACGCTTTGAAATTTCTACGTTTCCAAATTTCTATGCTTTGAAGTTTCTACGTTTTGAAATTTCTATGCTTTGAAGTTTCTACGTTTTGAAATTTCTGTGCTTTGAAATTTCTACGCTTTGAAATTTCTATGCTTTGAAATTTCTACGCTTTGAAATTTCTACGTTTCCAAATTTCTATGCTTTGAAGTTTCTACGTTTACAAATTTCTATGCTTTGAAATTGCTATGCTTTCAACTTTCTACGCTTTGAAATTTCTACGTTTTCAAATTTCTATGCTTTGAAGTTTCTACGTTTTGAAATATTTATGCTTTGAAGTTTCTACGTTTTGAAATTTCTATGCTTTGACGATTCTACGTTTTCAAATTTCTACGCTTTCAACTTTCTATGTTTTGAAGTTTCTACGTTTTAAATCTAGAAATCCCTGAAACTCCGTTAATTAACACAAATACATCGATACACGTGTACGTAACTTCAAAGTTACGCGACAGACACGAATCATCCAGATTTGCATAAACTTTTAAATACGCGCTCGACCGTACCACACTGCGAAAATACGACTTTCGTAACTTTTAACGAAGCTCGTCAATTTTTCGTCGATTAACCCGAAATTCCGGCGTGTAATACCCATCTACCGCGCGTTATATGAAGCCGTGATCGGCCGGCGCGTATCAATGGAGAAAAAACCGCCACGTTATTATTAAACCGGGAGTGTACTTAATATTCCACGCGAGAATGTTTTCATCGCGGTTCTTTGATAGGCTCGTAAAGATGATCAGGAACAAGCACGTACGGGCTTGTCCACTCCCTTGTCGATCGGACGCGATCGTCCCGCGGATTCAATCTTCCCGCCGCGGTCCAATTTGGCGTCAATTAAATCGGGGAACCGTGGTATCTCGTAAAAAAAAAATGAAAAAAATAAATCACAACGAAAAGATGGAAGCTCGTATCAATTTTCTCTACCGCTAATGACAAAACGGGTCTACCTCCCCCCTCCCCCCTCTCGATCGTGGCCGGTTCTCGATTTTCGGAGCTGCGCTGTCGATTAATCCCTCGCACCCTTTTTTTTTTTTTTTAAAAAAGATCTCTCCCCCTTCTCGGAGGCCAGAACGCATTAAGGCTCGACGAAAAAGTGACTTTTTCTCGTACGCGTCCTTTTCTGTCGTTTCTGGAGGTCCCCTTGAAAAATGGACGTGAATTGTTCTTTTCTCCCTCGGCATTTCTTCGTCCCTTTTCCATCTTCCTTTCGACGAAGGGCGATCTCTCCCTTTCCCGGTGGCTACCGGGCCCTACCTACCTTTACCCCCCTCCCCCTTTTATATCCCATCCGACCCGGTGCACGACGAAATAACTGGACATCGAAACGAATGGTGAAATTATGCTATGGTCGATCCGTGGCAACCCGGTTTCTGTAAAAAAAACGATCGAGCTAGATCCGTACGGGGAGAGCAACACGTGTGTGTCGATCGTTTTGCCGGCGATTCTCCTTTTCTCCAGAGAGAAATAAAACGGAGGCTGGAGGAGGGGGGGACGATGATAACGAGGGCCAGTGGATCGATGATCGTGACAAACTGCGCTCGATTCTTCTCTCGCGAACCGTCTCGTCTCGTCCCGTCTTCTCGTCCCATTAGTTTCGCGGCGGCGCATCTTTTTGCATTTGTCGTGCGCCTCTTTTCTTACGCGCGGTTTTGCTAGCGCGCTTACGCGTTGTTCGGAAACCGAAATGACTTCATTTCGCGACGTTATCGCGAGATGTTCACCTGAATAGAATTATCGATCATTCGATCTCGATCGATCGATGAGACACAATTTTTCTAAAACAACAGATCCTGGAATTAGAATTTTTTTTATGGAATCTGATTACATTAGTTTTGATTAATTGGTGTGAAATGTGCAGGTGAATAATTTAAATTATGATTAGGTTGTGTTTTTTGGTTGATTAATTTATATTGAAAAGATGATTAGATATTAATTGGTGTGAAATGTGGGGGTGAATAAATTATGATTAGGTTGTGTTTTTTGGTTGATTAATTTTTGTTGAAAAGGTGATTAGGTATTGGGTTAATATATGTATGTTTGTTTTAATGGTAATAAGGATAAGTTTTAAGGGTGTCGTTTGTTCATTCATTTATTCCTGTCCACTCAAGTTGGTGTTTCGACGTTTTTACAGTCGTTTATTCGCGAGTTGGTCGTAGCATGAAAATTCTGATGCTTAAAACACATCGTTGCTCGTCGGTGTTAGGATTGACGGCGGATACTGAGGTCCTAATTGCCACGGGGATCTTAAATGCCCATCGCGTGCCTAATTAATTAGTTGACCGAACAATAATTAACGTTAAAAAGACGAACGCATGACACGATCTCCCTCGATTTTTCCCTTTTTTAGTTTTATTTATTGAACAATGTAATACACGATGTAACAGTACAGAATTCGTTTGGATTGATCGTGTTTTTCATTAAAATTTATTAATTACATTCGTGGTGAAATATAATTTGTATATAAAAAAATTCTCCACTTGGAAATTCCAGTGACAAAGTTTTTGACATCGATTTGTTCGATACAAAATAATATGATCGAAGTAGATGATCTATGGGTTCTGTTTTGGGACTTTTTTTTCAAAATCCACGGGGAACCGCGTGTCCGATAGTCGAAACAGGGCCCAACTGGCCCCCGGATCACTTCTGACATATTTTCTCCCGTTGACTGCCGCAGACCCATGCTGAAACTTCCTTCTGTCATGTCCCGCCGGCAAAGGTATCCAATATGAATCATATAGCGGAGACACATAAACATCAGCATGCCTAACCCTTTTCCCTTGCTCGGCCAAGGCAGCGATGGAATGGCTTTAGAATTGTACGGTTTATACGGGATACGTGTCTTTTCGATACCCGGAGAGTCGCTCGACAACCTCGAAGAACAATGCTCGGAGCTGAAACGTACCTACCGTGATATGAAAATTATATGTATATGTATACAGGGTGTCACGAAACACCGTAGACATTTTCTCAGGAATGATCGATCGAAAAAAGATCAATAAAACATTTGGAAATTTATATTTTCGAAGTGGTAAGTTATAGAGGACTGATTTTTATTTTTTATATTACTTGCGAAGGAGGATAATTAATTAATATCGATTTTTTATATATAAAAATATACAACTTCTGCGATTAATGTCGATAAATTATATGTATACATGTATATAAACTGTATATAAATTATATATGTATATATATATTAATCGCAGTTGTATATTTTTTTTACAAACTTTGATGTCTCCCGGTAATATAAAAATAAAAATCGATCCTCCACGTCCTTCCAGTTTCGAGTAAGAATTTTTTAAGAAGTTTTCTCCACCCCGTAGATACATTTTCATCGGGTCTGTTCGCCATGGAAATTCAGATAAGCGAAATAAATAATTTCACCTTCCAACCAACGTTACGACACCGACATTTCTCAACGGGGTCTCAATTTAAATATCCTAAAGGAAGTGGAGCCGGCGTACCTTTCGAATACGGTACTACAATCTATCCGGCGGTTCATGCGCATTGTTCGCCTCTAGTGGTCTTGTTTTCCATAATGCAAGTGGAGCGAATTTCACATTCCCGCTGGACCCATTGAGCCACGCCGCGCCGGTCGAAATCACGATAATCTACGTGCGATCGAACGCTCTCGAAAATCGAATGTATCGAAGATCATTCGTGCTCGGTCGGGCGTAATAATGGATTAGACGGGGGAGATTTGTAACGTGGGTTGGGTCAGGACATTTTTAGGGTTGTTGCCTTTCCCGGTCGGCAAGCACCCCGCGGGGAAGGGGAAACCCGGATGATCCCCTCGCACATGGAAACCCCATGGTAGACCCGACGATACCCGCAGGCCTTTCCGTTCGTCGGTTCACACAACACGAGTAAACAAGTGAAAATTAAATTTTAAAATTCCCCCCACTGATGTCCTCCACCGTTTCGACGAGCCTAAGTAGTGGAGTCAATACGCTTTAATCGGGATTTTTCTCGTTCTCGCACGCTTCACACCCCCCGGGCATGTTTGCCCGGATATGTAAATAAGAACATCCGAAGATTACCCGGATTTCGTTGGTGTCATCAGAGATTTCAAAATTTTTGCCCTGGTGTAATAGAAATTAATCGGTGCTTGAAACTCTTATGAGGCTTAAATTTAAAACATTGCGATTTTCTAAATTCTTCAGAACCATATTTGTAAATGTAAATAATTAAACTGTACCTATATACTGTTTATATAATATATCTGTAACTCTATAATAATTTACTATCCCTCTTTATTTCTTTGTTTCAAACATTCTAGTGTTAAGTAGCAATAAGGTTAATTCTGTTAATAGTTTAATTAATTATACAGAACGAATTTTATTGAATTAAACACTAGAATGTTTGAAACAAAGAAATAAAGAGGGTTTATTAAGTAAATTATTATAGAATTACAGATATATTATATAAACAGTATATAGGTACAGTTTAATTATTTACATATAGAAATATGGTTCTGAAGAATTTAGAAAATCACAGTGTTTTAAATTTAAGCCTCATAAGAATTTCAGAACCAATCATTTTGACTGCCTTGGTCGTTCTAGTATTAAAAATAGCGTCAACAATTCAAGTTCCATTTTAATTTCCATTTCAAACTATTTCCAACAACCTCAATCGAATCATCATTCTTTCATCGTCGCGACGCACCCGGGTGTCCCAAAATTACCAAAATTCCCGCAAACGTATCTGCGAAAGGTGGAAAAGGATAAGGGCAGGGACCCGGGATGCACGCAACGAGGTCCTTCATCGCTTCCCTGGGATCTAGAGCCCCTAGGTGGCAGGCGAAAAGGGACGATCTTACCCCGACGGGACACGTGTGAGTAAGACAACGAGTGGTACAGTCGAAGACTAACGAACGGTAACGGAACGACCCGAGGGGACTTTGGTTAACGAGCACGAGAAAGAGAGAGAGAGAGAGAGAGAGAGAGAGAGAGAGAGAGAGAGAGAGAGAGAGAGAGAGAGAAAGAACGATAGAATATTCCCCCCAGCGAGATAGAAAGAGAGGGGGAAACGTAGTCACGACGAAACGGGTGTAAAAGGTGGTGGGGGAATTGATTGTGACGCCCGACAGAGAGGGTCAGTGGTTGATGCTGGCGCCCCCTGAACGGCCCAATCCAGAAAGTAAGGTTAGTTTGTTGCTAGCCGCCCGAGAACGATACACGTTCCGCGCGTGTCTCTTGCCGAGTTCACCCTTTTCGTTCGCTGGTGTTTAGAGAAAACGCGCGAAAACCTGTGGGCAGGCCGTAGTGACTTATTAACACGGTGTTGAACAGTGCTGTAGTAAACGTGGTTTATATCGGTGCTTTTTTCCTCGGTTTTCTTCGAACGTGAGAATCTCGGGTGCAACGCGCTCTATTGAAAAGGGGGCTAACGACGGGCGTCGGGGAACACGGAATTTCAGCGGGCGAATTTCGGGAACGCTGGAATCGTGCGGTGCCGGTGGTGGAATTGTGGAAAGTTGTTCGCGTCGTTGTTGAAACCGTGGAACGAAATATATCGTTAGTAATTACGGTGGAGAAAGTGTGGATATTCGTATACGTTGACAGGAGGTCCGATGGTGAGGTTAGCGAGATTTGGCAACGCCTCGTACCCCTTCGGGCGACCGTCATGGACAGCTCGTCGACGTTCCGACGTAACACAGGATAGAGGCAATTTGAACGAATTTAAGGGAGTTTAAAGCACGCTGCGAGCATTGTCACGCGAAGCGGACCGACGTGGGACGATCGTGCACGGATTATAAGGCCAACGTACGTCGTCTTCTCGTGGAGAAAGAAAAACGTGTGGTGTTGAGGGAAAAGAAACAGCCGTACGCGGAAAAGCGTGAGAATCGTAATCCCAGGGAGTCTCCATGGTTTTATCGAGGAAAAAACGAGAGGAATAACGTTGGAATCGAACCGCGTACCATGCCATCCGGTGTTTCTGTGAACTGTGATTGTTTGTTTTCCGTTTTTTTTCGCCACTTTAACGTGTTGACCCATAGTTTATTTTGTTACGCGCTTCATATAGTTTATTCGACGATCTCCGACCGGGACGCGTGATATTCTCTCCAGGAGTTACGAGACATTATTCCCGTGACATTTAGACGAACAAGGAATTCTGGACTTGTTTAACTCTCGGTCCGTTCCACGGAATTCCGCGAATTTATTACTTCGACAGTTCGCGTGGTTTTCACGTTACCGGTCACTTCTCCCGGTTTTCGTTCCCGCCGTCGGATGATAGAGCAACGTTTTCTCCGCACAAGGCAACGATCGTAAAGCAAGAAACAAGCTTCCAGAGAATGGAGATTTCGGAGACGTGTTGTTACGTGTCTGGAAAAGAAATGGCAAGCCCGTACGTCGGAGTCGAATCGGTGATTTTCCGTTGATCGAGAGGACCCGGATCATAAGGAACAGATCCGGACCGAGATTTCGTAGGATTTGAAAATTCCCGCGGAACTTTGCCCCCAACGGATTCCGTCGCCATTGGATAAATTACTCAACGACTCTTTTCGTCGTTCGTTTGTTTTTTTAGTGTAATTCGAAACTAGTGCAATTACTATCGTGTGAACTGTGAATTCACTTAACCGTGCGAGGATCAGTGTGACGTGTGCGTGGATGTGTTATTGTATTATTATTGTCTCTCTCGTGATTAGAAAAGTATATCATTCGTTATCCGGATATGGTGATTGTTGGGAATGGAGTTAATTACTCGACGGTCTCTCGTTAAAATATGAGGATTAGTGCACCTTGTGACTCGAGGGAATCGATTTCGAGTGAAAATGTATCTCGCCCGTGTGTTCTTGGTACTTCTGCTAGCTGTGAGCTCGAGGTGCGTTGAATTCATTCATGCGTAATATATAATTTGTAATTATTACACCATCTTACCCGGGGTAACTTTCCCCCGGACGAAATTGACTCGCGTGTAATGGAAATATGGATAATTACACACAAATACACAGGAAAACCGGGATAAATTCACGGTTACTTAACTATCGACATTTTTTAAATAATACTATAATCAACGTAGCTTTCAGATTTGTACAATTGTTTCTAATATTTGAGAATTTATTTAAAAAGAGTCTTTAATATTTTCACCGTGAATTTATTAGGGTGAATTGAGATATTATTGAAAGTATAACTCATTGCATAATTACAATCGGCATTTCTTTGCTGATTTGTATTCCGCTCGCTTATCTGATTGATCTTTTAAATCGCGTCGAATGATATGCAAAAGTATGCGTGTAAGAAATGACATATCAATCGGAAAAATGTATCGGGCAGCTTTTTTCGCTCATAATCGTATGAAATTGATGCTATCCGAGAAACCGGTATCATAAATATTGATTATCCCAGCGGTTAATACAGTTCACCAGCCTCGCGTTTCGTCGGCGATAGTGAACCGTCACAAGAAATTGTGAGAAACCGATTGAAATGTTTCAAGTTTCCATTGTTCGACTTGTCATACCCTTAGTTCTCTCTAATTTCACAAACGCTATATCAGAAAAATTTAAATAAATCCCCTGCAAACGTATTACATAATTTTCTTATATAAAATATGATTAATTAAATTAATACAGAAATATTTATTCATAAAAATGATCATATACGGATATTAGTAAAGTATTTCTACAATTTTGTTTTAATTATATCTGAATTGAATATATTATAAATATTAGAAATTATTCTAAGTTTCATAAATGGAGTTTTATACAAACTTTACAAGGTAATTTAACGAATTTCGAAATCTCAGGTCTTTGAATCCGTTCTGTCGACGTTTCATTTAAACGACGCGTTTAATTACGCCGGGCAATAAAATTCGTGTTACTTAATTCAGCGTGTTACGTCGCGCTCGCGGTGTAAAGCCTGGTATTTACACTTTTCCGCCCTGCGACCCGGGATTTCGAAGGTGATCGCACACCTGTATCGCACATTTCCAAACGAACTCGTAAACGTCTAACGTCTACGATAATTACCAACCGAAACTAGTACTTTATCGCATAATATACTCGTATATTAACCCCTGTCGCTACAATTGACGAGCTACACTCGTCACGAGCTATTAACACTAGAATTGCCGAGGATTAATTCGATAAATTTGAAAACATTGGATAAATATGTTTGAAAGAAAGAAATAAAGGGAAGATTTATTCTAAAAAAATATTATTTTAAATTCTGGGAAATTAATTGAGTATTTAATTTGAATATTACATTGTTTACCTTTAGTAAATTTATCAGTTTTAATTATTTATATATAGAAACATGGTTATGAAGAGTTTTGGAAATCGCAGAGTTCTAAATTTAAGCAATTCTTAAAAGAATTTCGAAACTAGGCACTTTGACTGCCTTGGTAGTTCTAGTGTTAATCAAAATTAAAGAATTAGAGCTTCAGCGAGAATTGTCACTCCAATATAGTGTCTACTATATTAAAAATACTGTATTAGAAAATTATTTCTATAGAATCACCCCGTTGTTAAGTCATTTTGACTGTTTTGGTAATTCTAGTATTAACAAGCTATAACAACAAACTATACTGTCTAACTCAATTTAAATTCATCATCAAATTTTTCCCTAATTAAATCTTCCACTCATCCTGATGTCATCGGATCGAATTTAAATCTGTATCATCACTGATTCGTTTTTATTTTTTTTTTGCAGATGCATGTGCTCGAGCGGATACACTGGGCAGAATTGCGAGAACGAATACATTCCCTGCGACCCATCGCCGTGTAAAAATGGAGGCACGTGTCGTCAGATCAACGAATTGGACTACGAGTGCGAGTGTCCCGAGGGTGAGTCTCTCAAACAATTCATTTATTCCTGGTCCAAGCTCGCTATCTTTCCCCCCGAATCTTACCGTACGCCGGTTGGATTTGGAAAGATGAAACTTTCCGTTATCTGGACAGAAAATCTCGCTTATATTTCGCGATCTTTACGTCGTCGACCTTTTCACCCTGGTCGTCTCGTCTCCGTTGTCCAGGTGGAAATATTTCTGAATCAAAATCTCGATCGCTCTAAGTATTAGGTTGTTGGGAAAGTTCGTTTGAAAATTTGTAAATAAATTATGGAGGCAATATTTTATAGAAGAAAGAACTTTATTGAACCAAATAAGTGTAGCATTTTGTTTAGCAATTGCGAAACCACGTGAAGTTTGAAACGAAGTTTCCTCACAATTTTATAGAATCATATATAAAGATATTTCTTTTATTAAAATTGTTTACTTGACAAATATTATTTTTACAAGATTCAAATTCTCCAAATTCTGATTATTTATATATATATTTCATAATTTAGTATGTATGGTTGATATCCATGTACGCGATATGTTTATTTATCTCGAGGACTATATTCCACGATCCAACGAGGATCCTTTCACAATTACGAGACTCGATTAGCGTCCCGTCGCCCGTGGAATCCAAACATCGAACTTCCCAATTAACGTCCACGATTACCCTCCCTTTTTATTATCCTTTGAAATTCCACCGTCTCTCGTCCGGAAAACCTGTTTCTCACGACTCCGATGGAACGATTTTTCGCAACGTACACCACCGCGACCTGGTAACGGGGGTAACGACGAACCTTGGGGGGACTTTCCACCACGTAGTCTTTTCGGGACCAGTGTCGTCGTCGTCGTCGGTGTTGTCCCCCATCGGGGAAGTCGCGTTCCGCGTTCCACTCTGTTTAACGCGACAAGAAAGTCTCCACGGTTGCCCATTGCGCAACCTTGTCCCAGGAATGGACGTAGAAAAAGAGAAGGAGAGAGAGAGAAAGAGAAAGAGAGAGAGGAAGACAAAAGAGCGTCCGCGGGGCAATGATTACCCGGTGCAACAGGTACAACTTAAGCCAAGGGGGTGGTGGGCATTTATGTGCGTGTGTACACGGTGGATGGTTAATGTAAAGCCTAGGGTCAGCCTAGCGTGGCCTCCTCGCTCCTTGGATCACAATACGTGGTCCTGTCGTTCCCAGGCGGACCACAACCATGGCGACCCCACCTTCTTCGTTTTCTTTCCGCGGCCGCCCCTTCGTCTTTACGCTACTTCGCCTCGAATCGTGTGTCTTTTCCCGTTAAAGAAACGCTAGGGAGTTCTGTCTGTATGTGTGTGTGTGTGTGTGTGTGTGTGTGTCTGTTTGTCGATGAATTTGCTTCCTCGGTTCGATGACGTTCACCGGACACGTTGTTATTTACCTGGAGTGTCTGGTTATCTCGATTAAAAGTAGAGTGGTGGAAATAGAGGGGTAAGGTGGTTGTAATATACAGGGAGCGATGAATTTTATTAGAGTCTTTTTTATTGGTTTCTATTGTAGAATAATTAAGACTAAAGATACGGGTTTCAAAGTATTTATTAAAATGCCTGCATGCAAGGTTATTGTTTTGAGCCTGAATTTCTTTAATCAACATAAGGAATATACAGTTGCTTATGCCAAATTAACTGTTACGAGAAATTAATTGTTTTTTAATTCTTTTCCATTGTGTAATAATTAATACTAAAGCTACCGGTTTCAAAGTGTTTATTAAAATGCCTGGATGCAATGTTATAGGTTTCAACCTCAATTTCTTTAACACTAGAACGACCGAGGATTAATTGGATAAATTGAAAAACATTGAATTAATATGTTTGAAAGAAAGAAATAAAGGGGGATAGTAAAGTGATCAGTTTAATTATTGTATTTACATATAGAAATATGGGTATAAAGTATTTTGGAAATCACAATCTTTTAAATTTAAGCGGTTCTTATAAGAATTTCGGAACCAGCCTACTGTTAATCAACATAAAGAAAATACAGTTTTTTATGCCAAATTAACTGTTACGTGAAATTAATTGTAAAAGTAATCATTTTTACGGATTCGATAAGAATATCTACATAAACTGTCCGTACGTTTAGTGTTAAAGGGAATCCGTGGTGTGTTTTTTAGTAAATTCTCAGTGGAAAAAGGAAATCAGGATTATTTTCTGCTGCCTCCTAGTGCACCCGGTTATGCCGTGGCATTTTACGACGTTGTTCTCGTAGGAATTACCATTGAACCATCTGTTCGAGGAGCGCTCGTTCGAAGCTGTAAATGAAGAAACACGGAATACTTGCATCCCAGATTTTAGTTCGATTTTCTTCGAGGTGATTTTCATTTTAACGAGAATAAAGTTCGATCACCCGTCATTATCTGGATTTTTTTCTCATCTGGGCACGCTTCCTCCATATTTTCGTTTCTCTTTTTTTTAAGCACGTTATTTCTGTTGCCCGTGACAGTCCAATAAGTCGGTGGAAATCAAATACTCGTAAAAGGCGTGTCCCGATCACGTGCTCGTAATGGCTAGAGAAACCGGTGGTCTAGAGCTCGTTTCAGTTCGTTCCTTATAGAGATACGCGGGGACGAGACCATAACTATGTATTCCGGAATCCAGGCAACCGCTCCGAGGAATCCTTGGACTTCCTTGACTCGTCTTTCAAATTTTATCCAGCCTCCCTGGAATGTTCGCTGTCCCGCTTTTTATCAAAAGTTTTACCGTGACTTTTTTTATTAGCGTGTTATTATTTCTATTACGTTGAAATAGTGGGGTGTATAAAAATCAGAGTACACTTTGTTAATGTTTCTTAACGTCTAATTGGAAACTATGGTACAAATATCTTGGAAATCTCGTCGCAGATCCAGTGTAATTATGTTACAAATTGCAAGGTATTTTTTGTATAAATAGAACCGCGAAGATATTTTGTTTTTCATTTGGAAAGATATTATAGTTAAGTGTGCAATTTAATGTTTTTTAAAATTATATAATTTAAGATTTTAAGTTAAAAACTATTAACTTTCAAAGTTAAAATTTAAATGGAGGCAAGGTATTTCCAAAGCAGTTTTATTGATATTTCTCTAAATTCTAATTCTTCAATTTTTATCGCTCTACTTCTACTCTTCCATTCTTTTCCTCGATTTTCTTCCTTTCCCAAGGTATTTCCGTCGACGTTCTCTTTCCGATACATCAGTAGAAACATTTTTGCCCGTTTACTTTCCGCGAAAGGAAAACTCCCATGGTTATTGTTAAGACGAGGTCGTAACTATCTCTGGCAAACCCGACAGGACTAACCTGGCGGTTCGATTCGGTCGCGTAGGTAGTTCGTAATGGTTCAATTTGCAGGATCCCGGTCTCTTAACTCCCTTATCCTCCAGTTTCTCTTCTCTTTCGTGCCGAGCACGAGCCACTTTACCTTCACCGGCGATCCCTTCGTCGTCCCTTTTACCCGAGGACGACCTCCTCGACCGGCCAAGAGATTTCCCTCGTCGACGATCCGATCACGCCTCCTCCATTCCATTCCGCTAATTAGAAACTGCTCTATCGAGCGCCGGTTAAACGATTAACCGCACGCCCATAGATTAATCGCTCGTGGAAGCGAGATAGTGGATTAGAAGAAGGAAAGGAAACGGTTTCATCGGACTTACTTTGCTCTAAGTTTCGTCCTTTTGCTACTGAATCTCTGTTTTATAATTGAACTCTCTATAACTTTCCACTATGCCGCTGTGAACATGGTAGAAATTTATCGATATCAATTTTAGCATTTTATTTTAATCTTTAGTTTTTTCGCTAGACTCTCTTGATTCAAGGCGAAAATAAATAGTACTAAATCATGAAATATATATAAATAATCAGAATTTGGAGAATTCGAATATTGTAAAAATAATATTTGTCAAGTAAATAATTTTAACAAAAGAAATATCTTTATATATGAATCTTAAATTCATTGGGAGTAATAAGTATAGTAATCCTTTCGTGTATACGTTGCCTATGCGACACAATAATCGTTACTAAGGAACGCATCTGTATTAATTAATTAATTTTACACAAAAGTAACTGCAATACTTCTATATAGATGATCCAAAAACTAAACAGACACAAATATGTGTCTTTAGAGCTCAATACCTTAATTTTAGTTTCACACTCAATAAGCTTCTATTTTCCGATTTTTTTCCTAAAATTCATATTATTCTTCCTCTATGGGAAATTCCACGGGGTTCCATAGGGAATCCTAACTGCCCACGAAATCGAGGAGTGTTTTAACTGCACTAAAATACCGTTCCTATCGCCTCGACTCAATTTACCAACCAGAGTCTCGCTAAGTCTATACCGCGGGACTCGTTTTAATTAAAATCGGGACGATTCCTCCGGTAGTTAAACCCGATTGGCGAAGATCGATTTTACTGCGATCATGTCGGAAGATCGCGAACCACTCGGTACAAGCCATCGCAACAATTTCCACCGCGTAATCGACGTAACACGCACACCTATTCCCGTCGCAAGTATGCTAACGTACGTCGGTGTGTGTGTGTGTGTTTGCGAGTGTGTTGGTTAGAACGTCCGAGCGAAGGAATACGTTGAGGAAGAGCAAGCCGGACTGTTATACCAGCTCGTGCTGATTTATGCTATTGCAGGGACATAAAGTGCGTAGCTCGGGATACGGCGACGGAGATGAACAAAGTTAGGAGGGACATTTCGCCGTACAGCTTTTCCCCCCGTCTCTCTTTCTCTCTTTCTCTCTCTTTCTGTCCCCCTCGGTTTATTACGCAAGCTAGGTTTACACGTGCGATGTTTTATATGGGGTGGGTTCACGGTTTGGAGGAAATTAATCTTTGGACGGGATTTTGTTTATTTTTTTATATTTATGTGAATTATTTGGGAAAGAGGGATTGTGTTGAGGGAAATTGAAAGGTTGAGAGATTTTTAAGATTTTTAACCCTTGCACTGCGATGTGCTCTCGAAAAATAGAATATTTCACTATATTTGTATATTGGTCAGTATGACTGGTGGTCCAGGAAACAGTAGTTGAAGATTGATACCATTTTATAGGCATTAATGAACTATATAAATGTTAATAAATGACAAATATACAGTTTTTGATCTATTTTGACTAGTTTTGACTAGTCTTCCGTGTTTTCAAGGGAAAAGGGGGTTGGGAAAACAGTAGAGGTGTTGTAAGAAAAATGTAGTGGGCGTATATTTGCGCTTTTAGTAGTGAAAGGATTAATTTTTTATATTTATGTGAATTATTTGGGAAAGAGGGAAATAGGAAGATTGAGAGATTTTTAAGATTTTTAGGTGTCAATTGTAAAATATAGGAATTCTAAGATTTTGTTCAGATTGAAATTAAGGGTAAACTTACAGTAATTGATGAAATGATCGTTTTAGAATTTTAGATTGAAAATTTTACGTTAAACGTTTTACTATTCGAAGGTATTTTCATTGATTTTATGAAAATGTTTAACAATTACTACAGTGTTGTACGAAGTACACTCCCACGTTCTGGCATCGTCTATGCAACGGTACGCGAAATTTTATTATTGAAATACATTAGCCTCCATGCGTACGACATCGCGACCCACGCATTCGATAATAATTTGCATCCTCTTCGTGGCCCGAAGGGCCCGCACAGAAATTTATCGACTTTTCTGACAGATCGTCTCTCATTTTTCACCATTACCACAACCCTAAATTTACTAATTTCTATCCCCTCAACTATAAAAGAAAACGAACAAATAACCTCATTAATAGTTCAAACACTTTATTTTAAATAATCCACCTTTTTACACACTCAACATCACCAAATTAATTTTAAATTAAATGAATAGTTCTTTATCCATCAATTTAACACTAGATTTACGGACCGAGCCAATTTGACTCATTCCAAATTTGATTACTATATATATATGTATATAAAACTTTAATATTATTTTCGAAATACATACGTTGGTTTTTAGTTAAGTAATTTTATTAGTAAAGTACACTTCAGTAAAAGTAGGTATATAATCAACATCCCTAAATCTAGTGTTAACGACTACCCGTAACAATAGATACCCAACAAATATCCCTAAACCTAATACTACCTCTGTCCCATAATACTTGATAGTTTTCGTTTCCTGGCCGCAACTTATCAAAGTATATGGCTCAATTTCAATATTTTTTTTCCTATGTAAAAAATAAACTACTCTTAAATAAAAATATACTATCTTTTTTGTCAAAAAATTACTTTTAAAGAATCATATCCAGTAATATAAGACAACTAAAAAGGAGAACACTATCAAGTATTATAGATATAGAGAGAGTATTAATTAAATTCCATATACCCTAGCTTCTCGTCCCAATAGACACTCTTTGGTCACACACTTTTCAACCATTTTCACGCTTGAAGTCCCTCCGAAATCTTCTAATCTCGCCACAGCCTCGTCTTTTGGTCAGCGCGTATAATTAATAGCCAGAAAGCACGTCTAACAAAGGAAGCGCGCCCGACGACAAGTAACAAGTGTCCTCGTCGACGACGTTCCTCTGTTCTCCGTTATTGTCAACGGTCTCTCGTCTCCGACTCTATTCCGACGTGTACCACGGCATGTCGTTCCCTTCGTTCGCGACACTTTACGTGCCGCTCGTTTATTCTTCCTGTTCAGCGAGCTGCTTCGTAGGTGGCTGACGCGTTGGTCGGTGTCCACGGGACCCGGGTGGGAAGGCTACAAGGTAGACACACACCGGTGTCGTAATCCACTTTTCCATTGGGAAGAAAAAGCGACGGTTTCGTTTCTGAAACGATTCTTTCACGGCTCGAGAGGAATGATATTAATGGACGGCCGCAGGTGTTTGAATGAAATTGAAATCTTGCGTGGTCGATGGCACTTTGTTACTTCGCCGGCGAAATGTCAGCTCGTTGCATTGTCTCGTCGGTGTCGTTCCAGTGTTAGAATTTTGTTTGTGTTAATTGAGAACTTTATACGGGTAGGATTGAGCGTAAGATTTCGTTTCTGTTGAAAAGATCGCTTTTTATATATGGACCATTTATTTTGAAAGTAGTATATGTTTCTTTTTTATTTATAAATAAAAAGGTAACACTAAATTTAGTTGAAATAACGGGATATCTCATTTTTTTTAACGTTTAAGTTTATTTGGGGTGTTTGATATTTTTTTGGAATATACTATAATGTATTTAATAGTAGAGTAATTAATATCAGATGAATTTTATTGTTTAAATATATTCTCTATAGTGATTATGGATTGAGTTACAATTTTAGTTGTTCTTCACCGCGCGTAAGAATGCCGTGGGCAGTTTTAATTTTCTGTCAAAAATAAATCAAGCCGTCAAGCTGCCGAAAAAAAGGGTCGCAGGGCTTCTGAGAGACAACTATCTTCGCTTTGCTCGCTGCGGCTTCGGACAGTGACAGATACCGGTCGTTGTTGTCCGTTTGCTGCCCGTGGCAGAGGGATATCGGTATACTGGTGGCATTTCGTTCTCATAAAAGCCGGCGTGGGCACGATAAATGAGTGCGAGCCCGTAGAAACTAGGCAAGACGTGGCTTCCAGTTGGAAGTCTGTCTATTATTCAGCCCTGTGAAACCAGCTTAGGTGGGACAATGCAGCTATTGGAGAAAAAAACACGAATTTCTATCGTTAATGAATAATTAAAACACTTGGCAATCAGATTGATTAATTTCATAGTATAATAAATTATTAATCGTTTGATTCTTTAATAATAGAACATTAAGTGGTGTATTTGGGCATTAAAATGCAGAAATTGATCTATTTTATCTTCCAAATGGCTAGATTGATAGTAATTCAAATTCGGTGGTAGGTTTTTAAATAAAAATTATACTTTTCCCTATCGAATACTTGTGAGTGGTAATCAGAACCATAGTATTCCACTTTATTCATAAAATCTCTTAATCAATTGTTAACACGTTCCGTGCCGAGTCCTTTTTTAAATTATTACTATTGTATATATAACAATTAAACAAACTTATCTGCTTTGTTCTATACTACATTTTGTATAGTGCCTCAATCTGTTAGTAGAAATATTTTTTATAGAATTAAATTTGTCATAAATATATATTTTCAGCGCATTAAATAAATATGTCTGCGTGTACCACCGGTGGTACACGTGGCACGCTACGTGTTAATAGTAACTCAAATTCAGGTTTTTAATTAAAAATTATACTTTTCTCACGTAGTAATCTAACACGTAGTAATCACTTGTGAGTAGTAATCAGAACCATAGTGTTCCACTTTATTTATAAAAAATAACGTTCGATGCTGTAAAGTCGATCGCAAAGACTCTTAATCAATTGTTAATAGTAACTTAAATTCAGTGGCAGGTTTTTAAATAAATTAATTATACTTCTCTCCATCAAATGCTTGCAATTATCAATTTCGTACGAGCTATATTATCAATTTTGATAACACGTAGAAATCACTTGTGAGTAGTAATAGTCTTCCACGGAACCATAGTGTTCCACTGTATTCATAAAAAAATAACGTTCGATGCTGTAAAGTCGATCGCAAAGACTTTTAATCAATTCTTAAAAAGCCTAATTTCCGATTTCCTAAATTAATCAACAAAGTCTTCACATCCAATGGTCCTATTGGATCGCGATCGGGCGAGAGAAACCAACTTTCCCACGATACAGATAAACCGCGCCAGATGCACCTACGAACCCTTTTCCAAACGCGTTTCGGCGTGCAGATATTGGGGTCGCGGTATTACAAGGCGCGAAACGGCACTCCGGGGAATTCGCCGAAAATCGGGGCGAGCGATGCATAATGCAGAAGTGCGGGCTCCTCGTAAAGCATAAGCGGCTCCATTATGTCGAGGAAGGTGAATATCGTGACAGGGCCGTATCGAGTGTTACCGGGGCCCGCGAGTGGTAGTGGTACTTTGCCATCGAAATCCGAAAAGGGTGTCCCTTCGCTCTACCGAAGGGAAAATAACATAGAAATCTCGCGTGTCCCTTTCCCTTCGGATCCATGGAGAAATGATAAATCCACGCCCACGTGACTTAAACACCCGGACAACGTTGAATACACGGGATACGTTGGTGTATAGATCGCCGTATAAATCTGGATTAATTTAAGACGTCCTCCGCTAGATCCCGATGACGATCAACGACGTGCATGATGTATTTGCATGGATATTGGAACGTCGCGGGGACATCCGATCGCGATGTAGGGACACGATAGGATCGGTATGCCCGGGGTTCGAGCAAAGAGACAATTTGATCTATATATACAGAATAATACTCGTAGATCTACCGTCTAACAATAAGAACATTTATTTAACTTCTTCAAAAGATATCTGGTGGAAGAAAAAACTCTATATCTCTATATATCTATAGAAATATTATTTTGACATTCCCCATTCTAAAAATAGAATTAAAAATAATAATAAAATCAAGGCTTTAACATTTTTTTAACTCCTTATTTTTTTAACGACTTTATTTAACTCCTTCAAAAGATATCCAGTGAAAAAGAAACTCTATATCTCTATAAATCTACAGAAATATAATTTTTACATCCCTCGTTCAAAAAATAGAATTATAAATAATACTAAATTCAAGGCTTTATCATTTTTTTTAACGACTTTATTTAACTCCTTCAAAAGATATCCATTGGAAAAGACTCTATACCTCTATATATCTACAGAAATATCATTTTTACATCCCTCGTTCTAAAAATAGAATTAAAAATAATAATAAAATCAAGACTTTAACATTTTTTTCCCCAAACTATGCTTTTCCATTGGACTCTACATTCGGTCCCCACTGTCAGTAATGAAACATTCGGCCTATAAAGCAGATGCAAAGGATTCCGTTCGCGAAACAATGGGGGCCCCCGATCGATACAATGGGGGTGCAGCGGGGAGATGATCTCCATAGAAAGGGGACCACACCCCGTAGAAGGAGACTGCGTTCACTTTTGCGGCGTAGTGGAAGTCGTTCCACAGGTCCCACAAAGACCCGTAGAGAGTCATTGACTTGATCGTAAAGCCGCAGTGCGGTGTGCCAGTACCTTATTCTTCTTCTTCTTCTTGTTTTTCGTCGTCCTCCTCCTCCTTCTCTTCTTCTTCTTCTTCTTCTTCTTCAGTTCCCTCCTTTTTCTTCGTCTGCTCTTTTTCCATCGGTTCTTATTCCCTGCTTTCGATACCATCTACGAACTCGGCAACCCTCTCGTACTCTTCATATTTTACCATTACCATATCAGGTTCTCCTCGATTCTCTTTTATACCTATCTCTCCCTCTCTCTCTCCCTATTTCTTTCTTTCTTTCTTTCTTTCTTTCGTTTATAGTCTATCTGCTCTCTTATTAAATATAGTTACGTAGATGCGCTCACGTACGCGGGAACGCAGCTTTTGATGATCTTCGGCGCCGTGATGATTTCTATATATGCTCGGCCGTTCCCTTTATGTCGTTCGATACGATGACTCGGAGGAGCTCGAAGTTTTATTATTAACCAGCGATCTTCCGCGTTTTCATCGTGATTCAATGCGGCCGTTATCCCGTGGCTCTCGGTTAACGTGATTTCAGTTCGGATGGCTTAGTTGATTAGAATAAAAATAAAAATGATGATGAAAAGAAAGAAAGAAAGGTGAAGGTAGAATTCTTTATTAATGAGCGATGAAAAATAAAAAAAACTGGCAATGTATACACACGGTTTTCCTGGTCGTTGACATCATCGATGATGAAGAACCAGTTCCACCGGCACGAAACTGTTTTTAATTATTTTTTACAAGATACGCGTGTTCTCTATTGCCTTTGAAACGAGTCTCGGGTTCCTGTTCGGAATCTCTATTCGCCGAACGAGTTCCCGTTTCGGTTTCCTTCCGCGTGCGAGATATGTAAATCGGCGTTGTTTATCTGGTGTCTTGGAATAGAAATGAAATACGTGCCATGTCCCCGGAATTCTTTGAGATACCATGATTCGCGATTTGTCGTTGTCTATTCGATAATCCATAGCTGGAAAAAATATAAAAAAAAGAACATTTTAATTATTCTGATATATCAGACATTGCTTAAAGTGTCTTTGGAAAATTGTACTAATTTAAAAGTTGTACTAATTTAAAAATTGTACTAATTCTATTTTAGTTTCTTTTTTTCCATTTTTATTTGTATTCAGTGTTTCGCAAAATTTCCACTAAATAACCAAACAGAATTCTATTACCCGGCACATTGGTAGACCTAATATCTCGCCGCTGTTTCCCTTCTGGCTCTCGTATTCTCGCTCGAAGCGGGAACCAAGTTTATCTTCCTGTTTCACGGTGACACGCACGCACCGCGCGCGGATCCATTAAAAAGAAGATACACAGGACGGGAATAAGAAACTCGCAGGCGTGCACACACGCCACGGTGAGGGAATATCACGGTAGTTCCCCCCAGGTCGCTCTTGAATTCTCACCGGAGAGAGAGAAAGAAAGAGAGAAGAGAACTAACCCTCTCGTAAAAGCCGCAAAACTCACGCCGCTTCCATTGCGCACGTTGTCCGCGTTTATGTGTGTTGTTGCAGGAATATGCATACGCAATAAGGCTGTGGGAACACATGTGTGTGTGTGTGTGTGTATGTGTGCCAACTCGATTGTGTAAAAGTTTAGTAAACCCGTGGTGGTGTACAGGGGTACCCGGCGTTGTTTCCCCGAGGTCATCCCGGTAGAAGTCGCTTGACCTTTGACTTCGGCGCCTCCGTGTTCCCATAAACGTGGCCACAGGGTTACTTTATGCCCTGCTTGCGTGTATGCTCACCCTGGACGTATCGCGTATGCGTGTTCCGTTGCGAAAGCATCGCGAGAATAACGTTTGAGTTTTCTGAGGATTTTACCGTCGATGGTCAGCAAGTAGTTTTCTGGGTCTAACGCGAATCATTTCGCAGAGTGTTTTGCAATTGGGATTTTTGTACGTTTGATTTAATTTTGGGAGAGCTTTTTTTGGAAAATCAACATTTTCTTCACAGCAATGCTCTAATGCGAATCATTTCGCGAAATGTTTTGCAATTGAGATTTTTGTACGTTTGATTTAATTTTGGGAGAGTTTTTTAGAAAATAAAAATTTGCCTCACAGCGATGTTCTAATGCGAATCATTTCGCAGAGTGTTTTGCAATCGAGATTTTTTACGTTTGATTTAATTTTGGGAGTGTTTTTTTAGAAAATTAAAATTAGCTTCACAGTGATACTTTGGACTTTCTTTGAACTATATTTCAAATTTTGTTTTAAAGTAGTATAAGTCCACTTTTAAAGAAAGTAATTTAATACTAATTTATATAGAGATATTTGGTACGATTAAAATATTAATTTCAATTTCATTTCTATGTATATGAATTTGAAAGAAATTAATAACACTTACCTGGCAAAACCGATCAATATAACTAAAAGAGTTACATATTAATAAAGTTATATCGATCGGTTTTGCCAGATAAATGTTATTAATTTCTTACATTATTATACAAGATCGATAAAACTCTAGTTACTTATCATATGAATTTGATTTATAATTTAAATTAGAATTTAAATAGAGACATTTTGTACAATTAAAATCCTAATTTAAATTTCACTTCCATATAGTACGAAAATTTAATTTATAATTTAAATTAGAATTTCCTAAATCCCTTAAAAATAGGGCTTGCACAATTTTGAGAAATCTAATTCGCGTAACGTCGATTGAAATCTGCCGGAGTCCCGGGGCCCCGGAGACGCTACGAATGGAATTCCGTCGACGGTGAAACGAGTGAAAAAGAGTTAAAACGGGGGAAGCGGAGGAGGTAGAAGCAAAGTAGAGGACGTCGGTGCACCTGCGGCCATAAACTTGTCGAAGTGGCATGGGCATAGCGTAATGGCAAGAACGAAGTCTTGCCTTACCTTTCGCGCGTTGCCCTTGATTGCAGCGATAAAACCTTTCCCCCGTGCCCTTCGTTTCTCGATCGCTCGCCCTTGCATCACCGCCCTTCTCCCTCGAAGTCGAACACCCCCGATATATTGCGATTTTATGCACACACACACACACACGTGAAAATTCACACAATTGCGTTTGAATAAATGATCGTAAAACATCGGGTGGGTTGGAATTTCAGGAAGGTGAGATTTTTCAGTTTTAAGAACACGTTGTTATTAACGTGGAATGTCGTAAGGGAGTTTTTTTTTTTTATTAAAATTAAAATATTCAAGCTTAATCGACAATTGGCGAGACAATTATTCGTTCAATAAACGTTTAAATGGGTTACTAAAAATTATCACCGTATTAAGTTTTATTAGAGACGATAAAACGATATAAAGACATTTCCTCAGAAGTATCCCGAACTCTATCTGTTTTTTTTTTTTATAACCCGCGAAGTTTCGTATTTAACGGTAAATGATTCGCGATACCAGGAGAGTTCCGTTTTGATTACACACACAGGAGTGACTTTTTGTCCGATTTGGTCGTAAAAAATTAACGCAAGTTTAATGAATCTGTCTACCGGTTCCCGGGAGATTTACGACAGACGTTATCTGCAAGTATTGCCTCTAATTAGCGAACATTCGAGTGGTCTTCCATTTCGAAGAAAGATCGCGGCGAGCCCGGAATGAGGGATCATTTCCGTTGGCGCATGGCCTGCCGGTTGTATTAATCGTAAAAAGATCATAAAGCCCTTACAAAGGGTTTTCACCGCGCAGCATCCGACCGAGCCATATTCGTGTGCCACGTTGAAAAGACTCGGTACACCATTAAGTCCCGTATCGCACCGAGGCCGATCTTTCTTCTTCTCGTTCTCCCGGTGCTTCCAGAAATTATGCTTGAAACAGGAACTCGTCGGCCGGTCTCGCGACTATCGTTCCCGTGATCGCGGGATATGCGATAATAATTCGAAATTCCGACGACAGTTCGTTCTTTTCAACGACGGGGAAAGGGAAGATGATCCACCGTGTGGTTCAAGTGTCCGGCAATCTGGTTTTATTATTTTCTCCGTAGGGACGAGGAATTGTTTTATTTTCATCGTGTTTTACATTGTGAGTTAGGTAACAAGATTGGTTTAGATTTTAGATTTAGATCTTTTGTGGATATTGGCAATTTTAATTATAATGAATACTTGGTACGTACACCGTATTATTTAAAAGAATGGGAGGCAAAATAAATGTACGTTTTATAGAATTTGATATTTAAATTTTCAAAACACACTGTATGGTTCAAGTGTCTGGCAATCTGGATTTATTATTTTCTCTCTAGGGACAAGGAATTGTTTTATTTTCATTGCGTTTTACATTGTGAGTTAGGTAACAAGATCGTTTTACATTTTAGATCGTTGGCACTTATAATGTTGTTAGAAATGGAAGTTTTGGACATTGTGTGAATTGAGTCATTTTTTGGTGGATATTGGAAGGATTTGATGTGATATAAGAAATTTTAATTATAATGAATAATTCTTATTTGTACTGTACTATTTTAAATAGGGAGAGGCAAAATAAATGTACGTTTTATAGAATATGGTATTTATTGAAAACCGGGTTAAAATACACAGTGTGGAATTGACTATTTTTTCTTCTGAATATTAGGAGGATGTGATGTAATATAGGAAATTTTAATTATAATGAATAATTGTCACTCAGGAGGCAAGATAAATATACTTTTTATAGAATTTGATATTTAAACTTTGAAAACACACCGTGTAGCTTAAGTGTCTGGCAATCTGACTTTATTATTTTCTCAGTTAACAAGATCGTTTTACATTTTACATCGTTATCATTTATAACGTCGTTAGAAATTGAAGTTTTTCGATATTTTATCGTGAGAAGTTTCCAGTGGATTATTTGTAAAAATTGATATTTTTTCACGTAAACTGGATTTTCATTCGTGCGACCGTAGTTTCGCTCGTGCCGGCTCCATTTCCATGGACACGGCGTCGTTACCATCCGTGTATCTATGTATATATGTATGTATGTATGTATCCGCAAAAAGCTCGACCGTGGCCCGATGTAACTTGGCGTCCCTTTTTCGCGTAATTTCATTATTTCGCGATGCACGAGATAGGGGTCGTTAGCTGGCCAGTGAGTATAAGCAGGAAAAGGAAGAGGAGGAAGAGGAATCCCGACCCTACGGTGTACACGGGAGAGAAAGGGGGAGAGGGGGAGGGGGAAGTCGCAAAAGATTAGAGAAGAACATGTGCACGAGCGCATCTCGAACGATCCGGCATTTCGATACTGCTTCCCAAACGTGATCCCCTTTCATCCGTTCCTGTTTTTTTTTAGGATTTTTTCGGATAAGTGTGACACAATAGTTATTGGCAGATTTTCGGTCTTTGGGATACTGTTAGTAATATGAATTTATTTGTAATGTAAATGCTTTTGGTAATGTTAATATTTTGGATTGAATTTTTTTGGTGCTAGGAATTTCAAAGAGTAGGAAATTTCAACACTTTAAATTCTCAGGCACCAGAATTTCCAACGTATAAAATTTCTGGCCGTCAGAAATTTCGGGCCATAGAAAATTTCAAGGCATTCAATTTTCAGGTTCGAAAATTTCCAAAGCGTTAAATTCGTAGACGTAACAAATTTCGATGCGTAGAAATTTCAACGCGTTAAATTCTTAGGTTTCAAAATTTCTAAAGCATAAAATTCCTAGGAGTCAGAAATTTCAACGCGTTAAATTTTCAGGTTCCAAAATTTTCAAAGCCTAAAATTCCTCTACTTACTTCAGAAATTTCAAACCATAGAATTCTATAGCAAATCAATAAATCATAATTAGACTATCCGCGCCAAATAAACAATAGCAATCTCCCGAAACTCTTCCGAAAGAACTAATCTCTATTAATAATCCCACCAGTACGTCATTTAAATCAATGTTTCACTGATTACGCAACAAATTCTTCGATCACACTTTCGGGGATGCATGATACATTGTGAGAAAATTGAAACGACACTTCATAATGTCTCGCTGGACCATTAAACACTCTCGACTATCCCCGTATGAAAGTTTCCCGATAGGGAAATCGTGCATCAGTCGGTTAATCCCCTTATCTCCGCTATTATCAGCGTGTCTCCCAGGCGAGGAATTTCCTGAGAATCCGTAAAATCGCTAACCGCAACTAAACCGAACAGCAGCGATCACACATTATACACGGGCGATGGTTAATCACCTAAGTTCCCCGGCAGTAGAAGACGCGATTCTACGAGGGGTTTAACAAATCGTCGTGGTGGAAACGCGTGATTCATCCGCGCGTGTGTCTGCCGGAATGGCGAGAGGAATCGTAACTCTCTTTAATTGCGACAATGTACGAGCTCGTCCGCGTGCATCGCTCGGCTCGTTACGAATTCATCTTATCGCGTTTCGTTTCAACGTTACACGTACATACATAAACCGATCGACGAGAATCCGAGACACTCTCGCGATCGCGTTTGACCGTTCGAACACTCGATAACGTTTATCGGTGTCACCTTCGACCCTTGCGAATTTTTCGCGCTAGAAAATCATTGATACTTGAGACACTTCCGTGTTTACCCCGGGGTATTTAATTATTATTGTGATAATTGGGATAATTAGTCGACGAAGTGGAATTTGGAAATGTTAGATATTTCATTTAATTTTTAAGAATTTAATAACCTTTGTCTGGCTTTTACCGATGAATGTAATTAAGAATTTATATATTGATAAATTAACAAAATATTTAAAATAAAAAGAAATACCTATATCAAATATTTTCCAAAATTTCTGGGTTATTATTTTCTTAAATTATAATACGATCGATAACATTTTAATTAATCATTAATTTTTAAGAATCTCTGATACGTTTAATCCCTTTGGGGAAAAAGTACCTCTATTAATTTTGCTTCTCTATGAAATTTCTATGAAATCCACTTTTTTTTCTTACGCATCCAGCGCGACACACATACACGTAATTACGCGTCCCTAATGTATCCAATTACAGGGTTCGGTATAGATGATAATCGCCGGTTGATGCATCGCGACACTTTATCGCGGCTGAAAATCTCATGCATGCTATCATTCTTTGCGGAACGTATAAGCTAAATGCATTCCGGCGGCGATACTTCCTGATCGTAAATATCATCTCCACGTGCAGAGAGATATCTATATGTATACACCGCCGTAACGTTCGTTTAAATATCCCGCCACGAAAAGTTCGCGGTGCCACTTTTCACGTAACTTTTACACCTAAACCGTGTTTCACGTTAATGTTAATCATCATCGACATCGGATTAGATCGCGACAACGAGCGATTTCCCGTCGACCAGAGAAACCCTCGTCTAATCACCTAATGGTCACGGTCGACGACTCGTTAAGGACGGCCGCGAGGAGTCGGGGAAAAGCGTGAATGGGAATACCGAATGAGATTCTCGCGTGATTGACGTCTCCTTTTCTTTATTGTTATTCAAATTACTGGATATATCTTCACAGATGAGTTCACGGTACGCTCAGCCGTGCGACGTCTTAAATAATAATTGGGGAGAGTGTTCGTTAATTAGTGCCACAACGCGGCTGATTTTGTTTGTTCCGTAATTGAGTGAACGTTGCCGGGAATATTATTGCGAAATTTGAATATGTAGAAAATTTATATATGTATATAAAATTCGCTTTGAAAATTCTGGCGCCTGGAAATTTAATCCGTTGAAATTTTACGCTTCAGAAATTTTGGAACCTGGAAATTTAACGCTTTGAAATTTTTAACACCTAGGAATTTTATGCTTTGACAATTCTGGCGCCTGGAAATTTAACGTGTTGAAATTTCTACGCTTTGAAATTTTTAACACCTAGGAATTTTGCGCTTTGAAAATTCTGACGCCTGGAAATTTAACGCATTGAAATTCTGACGTTTAGGAATTTTACGCCTTAGAAATTTGGAACATTGGAAATTTAACGTGTTGAAATTTCTACGCTTTGAAATTCCTAGCACCCGAAAAATTATTTCATTATTAATCATACACATATAATTATGTGTGTTGACACGTGAGGTATTTCACACGCGTAACAAATGAGGGAGTTAATTAATCTCCCAATTCTATTTACAATCTATCTAATCGTGCGTGTGGACAGACGGATTATCCCCTGGGGTTTTCTTTTTCCCGCGAGTTTCCCCGCGGTACCTGTATTTTCTCTCGTTGGATCGCAACAGTGTTCGATAATTAGTAATCGCGGCTCGTGTGAATGGAGCGTCCGAGGGAAAACTCCGCGTCGCCTCTATCGCAATCGCCCACGTGTGGGAAGAGGCTTCCTGTAATTGGCGAGCCGGATCGCGGGTATGAGAAAAAGTTCGATGTCAGCGCTAATTGGCGGATCGTGAACGGCGAAAATTGCTCGCGATAATTACCCGGAGAAGAAAAAAAAAAATCGGGCTAAGACACAATCGTAATTCGTCCCGGTGAACAGTCTAGATCACGATCGTTCGCTATAGATCTCTGCAATAGAATCGCAGCCTCGGAAAACTCGGCAAATCATCAAGGTTGTGCAAACGAAATTTATGGAATTCGAAATGATTCATATTTTTTTAATAAAAATAAAAAAAGAGTAGTAAACACTATTGTTTGTTGGATGAAATCAGGAGTTTGATATTAATCAACCAGTTCCTAGATGAAAGGGGGTACTTTACCATAATTTCACCGTCACCGGTAAAGTTTCCGTGATTAGCGCAATTAACGGAGATAATGACGAGTGCGGAAAGCACAGTGAAACAATTTCAACGCACCTTTTACTCGCGAAACGGGGAATAACAGAAGAAAAGAGTCCGAGAAGAGTTTCCTTCGTTCCACAAACTTCGAGTACTTACGATTCCTTTAATTAGCGATATCATTAAAGCAATGAAACATATAAAAAAAAGAGAACCTCTATTATTAATTACACTATTTCGCACGGTTCCACGGTGTTTCAATCTCACAACCGAAGACACTTCGTAACAATGTTTTAATTAAACATTCTCAACAACGTTCGACGATACAAACTAGTCGAATTAACCAAAAAACAATCGCTGGCTCCCATTATCATTCTAATTATGTACACGTTCCCGGATTGCGTCACAGGTGTTGACCCTCTCCCCCCACGTTCACCAGGAGATGGTCCTAATGATCCTTTGGCTACCGGTAAAATCCATTATATAACCTCCTCGCGATATATCTCGTTTTATAAGTCCGCACGTTTCGCGGGCCCTTATTAGAAGCAGAACTTAGGGGGAATACCGTCGAAGGTGGAGAAGGTAAAAGAGGGGTTGGGGGTGGGAGGGGGTGAAAGGACCATCGGAGGTGAAAAATGCAAGGAGTCTCGCCGTGGCATCTAATTGGAACACGATTCTGACCCTGAAACCCAAGATAGGGGAATATTCCAGCTTCTCTCCCTTCACCTCCCTTCTCCCCCCCCCCCACCTTCACCTTTTCTTCTCTACGAAAGTCCCGTGGAAAAATAAGGTAACAAGAATTGTGGTCCCCAAGCCGGGGCCCGGCCATGTGTATACAACCCGCGGTTTGAATCTCGTTAAGGGTCCCCTCTATGGGGACCGCGTGAAATACGTTCCCCCTAAAGGGATTCGCGTTAACACACACCGTGGCCCTTCGCCGTAATTGACGCGTCACCTTGCATAGGTGTCCACCTCTCCCACCCTTGTTCCTCCTTCTCCTCCCTTTTCTCTCTTCTTCTCCTCGTCTTCTTCTTCTTCTTCTTCTTTTTTCTCTTCGTCGACGACATTGAGCGCCGATTTTATCCGCAAAGAAATCTCGTGGCGCGCCTTTTCTGCCCTTAACGTTGCTGCCGTTTGTCGCTGTGGCGATCGTTTCGCGGGGGACGCTGGATACCGTCGTGCAATCCGATAGAATCTCACGTGGTTGATAGTTTCCCGGTGGATTCTGAAACCGGGAAGAAACGGGAGTGATGTCACCGTAGATAGGAAACTTAGAGAATGCACACCGTGACCATAGTATTTTTCTTTTTTCGTATAGATAATCGTATTAAATTTCCCTGTATATCTTGGATAGGATTGTTAGATTATTAATATTAGATTAATATTAGACGGTTAATTAATTTTTTTTCGTATCGACAATCGTATAAAATTTCCCTAGGTGTTTTGGATAGGATTATTTGATTATAAATATTAGACGGATTAGATTATTAATATTAGACGGTTAATTAATTTTTGTTCGTATCGATAATCGTATTAAATTTCCCTGTATATCTTGGATAGGATTGTTAGATTATTAATATTAGATTAATATTAGACGGTTAATTAATTTTTGTTCGTATCGATAATCGTATTAAATTTCCCTAGGTATGTATCTTAAATAGGATTATTATATTACAAATATTAGATTAATATTACAGTGTTAATTAATTCCGTCGATTATTACCAGTCTTTGCGAAATCCCGGGTGACGACTTCCTCCATGAAATTCGCGAAATCCGCGGACCGTTAAAACCGCGGGAAAAATTGATGAACACCACGAAGAAGAATGGTGCTCGTTAGCACCCGGCTGCTGTCGGTCGATCATCAAGGCAGTTCCGCGGGATAGAATCGCGCTTATTAAATTTTAATCGAGTTCATCGCGGAACACGAGAGGAAAGAGGACCTGGTGGTAATGGTGGTGGTGCAACGGGGAAATGGAAAGGCTCGAACGTGAAAGCTTCGAATTTCCAGGCGACTCGCCGACGACGGGACAGATGGAATTTCTCGGTTGCAGTAACGGTGCTTTCTAACCCACGCACATTAGATACCAGGATGCGAGTAAGGCGTAGCATCCGCGTGCACGCGTAATAGAAAATACGTGTGACCGTATATGTACCCGATTCTCCTTGAGCGCGGCTCGTACGGTGTCGGTCGTCGTAATGGGAGAGTTTCAAAGGTTTTTAAATACGGTGGGATTGAGTAATATATTTTTTTTTGGATATTGGAAGGATCTGATGTGATTTAGGTAATTTTAATTATAGAAATTTTAACTGTAATGAATAATTGGTACTTACAACGTATTATTTAGAATAATGTGAGACAAAATACATATACGTTTTATAGAATTTGGTATTTAAATTTTGAAAACCGCGTTAAGGTACACAGTGTAGAATAGAGTTTTTTTCTGGATATTGGAAGGATCTGATGTGATTTAGGAAATTTTAATTATAATGAAGAATTATTACTTATACCATATTATTGAGGATAGTGGGAGGCAAAATTAATCTATGTTTTAGAGAATTTGGTATTTAAATTTTGAAAACCGCTTTAAAGTATACATTTCTTTCATAATTAATTAAATTAGTACAAAAAATAAGATTAATATCCTTCCAGAACAGTAGAAAAATCGATATTGATATATAAAATATATTTAAATACGTCAGATTTCATTTTTTTCGTTTCTACGTCGATTTTTTTCTGAATAAAAAATGTACTGGTCGATTCCGCGACGATCTGATTTATTTCCCCGGGGCAGCCGGGGGTCAGGGGAGAGTTAACCACTTCCGAGATGCAGATATCTCTACCTTCTACGTGAGTAACCTCCGTTGGCAAAGTACAAGAAGAGAGGTAGTTATCCATGGAGGTTACCCACGGCGAAGGTGGATTCTGTTCGCCCGCTGTAGCGGCGGTTAAGAGCGATTCAAGACGCGATTCCTATCTTCCTTAATTACCGTAACTTTTTTCACAGTCTTACCGTTCCGCGGGAAGAGAGATAGATCGGGCAAAAGACTGTCCGATGTTTTATCCCTCGTATCAGGTCTCCTTTACGCGTTCCTTTCTGTTTCGCGATCCGCGGTCAGATTCACAAGTTCTGGGAACGAAAGAGAATTTTCAGACGAGAAATTTTCCCGCGGGAAATTTTCAACATTTCCCTATCATCGCTTTTGTGTGAGAAAATTATTTTTTTAAGTGTCTTTTAGACTGGGTTTAGAATTGTTTATATATCGATAGGAATTTATCAATCGTTAATATATCACTTTGAAGATTTATTATAGGCTTGGGATAATTAAAGTAATATTAATTAAGGGTGTAGATAAGTATTTTTTAATATAGAAAATTAGAATATTATTAGTATAATTTTAACAATCGCTAAAAAATGATATAATATTCAAAAGACAACACTTATTTGGCTTTTTAAGCGATCATAAACTTAAAGGGCTAAATAAGTGTTTTCTTTTGAATATTATATCATATTTCAGTGATTCTTAAAATTATACTAATAATATTTTTAAAAAACCCTTATTTGGCCCTTTAAATTTATAATCGCTTAAAGATCCAAACAAGTGTTTTCTTTTGAAAATTAGAAAAATCATAAAACACAGTTTTTAACAATCCCACGAACACAGGTGGCAAAGTTTCATCCCGTTGCCATACTTTCCCGGGTTCGCCACTCGCGTGGGCATTCAAGGTTAATTTAACAATGTGACAATGCAAATGGGCTTTCAAGCATCTTACCCACACGTCCACGTACGACGTATCGATGTCTCGTGTGCAAGCAGCAGGGATCTCTAAATATTGACGATGACGAGAGCGATCGGGCCTCCTCGGGGGCTCCTTGAGAATGCAAAGGGATTCGAAGGGTTGCGGTTCGAAAGAAAGAACACAACGAGAACGAGAAAGAGAGATGAAAAAAAAAGAAAGAAAGAAAGAAAGAGGGTCGTCATTCGTGTTTGCCTTTTACTCGAAGCCCTCTCGAGGATACCGACGCGGTCGGCATTATGGAAATTTCTAGCCGGTTCGCCTTTATTATTTCCCTCTGCTACCGAATTATCTTCGTTGGACTAGCCATGAAGAAAAAAAAGAATAGAAAAGAAATCTATACGTAAGCCCACACGGATGTCTAGCAATAAACGTCCGTATATATCTATATGCGAATAGTTCCTCGGTCGTTCTAGTATCTATTTATTCGCTTTGACGCCGCTCGCCTTCGTACGTACATAATATCCGACGGTTTCTTAGTCGTCTCATTAGCATATCCAACTTGATGAGTCGTAGGAAGACGGGCTTTTATGCTAATCGGCCCGGCTCGGTGCATCCGATCTGATTGTATCCCATTCCTTGCGAATATTCTCGCTTCGTATTTGCCTGTGATTGCGAAAAATGGATTTTAAATAGGATAGAATCTGCAATAGTGTGTGTGTATGTGTTTTATTTATTGTTGTTCACGATTATTGGCAGTAGACTGCGTTCAATTTTCCATCTTTCAACGTTACTTTCGTTAAATTAATAATACAAAATTAATTTTCATACTATTACAAGTATATTTCAATTATTATTGAGTTATATATACTGTGACCTACATTCAGTTGTAAAAATTGTATTTTTTAACATTAGAACTACCAATACAGTCAAAATGACTGGTTCCGAAATTCTACATAATTATGTTTCTATATATAAATCAATAAATTGATCAATTTACTATTCTTCTTCAATTCCTTGATTCAAACATATATATCTAGTGTTTTAGTTATGATAGTTCTGGTGTTAAAGACCATTATGGGTTGCTTCCTCCTGACATAATTAATCCAAAATTAATTCACAGTTAATTCAGTATTTTCGTATATTCCCAGCTTGATTATTTAGCTCCAAAAATTTGTCCAGTTTTCCGAATAAATTAAAACAAAATCTTTCCTTGTACATTTAAAAAGAATCGCTCCAAGTATCTTAGGGACACGCGTTGTACGAACGCCTCTGGCACTGTACCACGAGCCGGCATTAATCACGGGGACCTGACAGCGGAAACCACGGCGTATAATGCGTTGCATAGATTTATTTATCATGCGCGAACGCGTAAGTCACTCGTAAATGCCCGCGGGCGGCGCCATTACGTCCCTTTGTGGGTGGAACCACCACCGGTACACCACCCATTACACCGGGTCGTATAGTTTAACGTTATACATTTTTCCCTCTCCTCTCTCTTTGTCTCTCTCCTCTCTCTTTCGTTCGATCCTGCGACCAACGAGCTAAAAGTTCGTTAAATGTCTGTCGTGTTGGCGAAACGACGAATAGAGGAACACCGATGACAAGAGAGTCGAGGATTTTACGATCACCCGTTAGTGTTTCACGAAACCCGATGGTCGTTGAACGAATTTTTGCCCCTCGCGTAACACAGTTTAAACGGTGGTTGTAAAATATGATTATCCGCCCTTGCGGGCTGCGATCGTTAATAATAATTCTGGGGAAAAAATAATCGCCCATTGTAGTCGAGTTCGATGGCTGGAATTTGTTCGGTTTGGTTCGATAATCGAGTGATATGTTCGTTTTAGTATCATTATCGAGGTTAATTTAGTGAACTTTATAAATAGTATTTTTATAAAGAGGTGTTGAAAGATAGTTATCAAGTTTTGACTTATAATTGTTTTCTAAGTTTAATTATTTATCCAGAATTAATTTTATGACACTTCCTATAATAGTTGTTAAACGAATTCAGCTCATCTTGGATTTAAAAATCTGCATTTCATAGCAATTTTGCTAATTCGCTCTAATTTTTAATTATAAACATATACAACACAATCAGTGCAAATTTTGAAAAATACTTCACTGTACCTACCATTACATATAACGTAACTACTAAAGCAGTTTCTAATCTCCTAATAAATTATTCCATTAAATCAAAATACATTTATACAAAATCTTATTAGAAATATCTTCAACACTATAATTACCAAGGCAGACAAAATTACTGCTTATAAAACTCACTATAATTTATAACAGTGCATTTCAGAAATTCTTCACAACTATATTCCTCTATACATATAAACAATTCCCTATTCCCAAATATTGTTATCTAACGTTATCTACTATTAAAAGCAAGATCCTCGGACTTCTACCATTAAAAGCAAAATCCTCCGTCGCACCACGTGGTGCGAAAAATCCCCAACGAGAAAACCTATCGGTGTTTCCCGTCCAGGTCACTCGCTTTACCGCGTCGTTCTCGTTCCTCTCCATTCGCAATGTATCCGTGTGTATATACCTACATACATATATGTGTTGACCATCTCACGTGTAGTGTGCGAAGGGGCGCGGCGGTTCTATGCAAATTTATGCGGGTCGAAGTCTCTGCATCTCTTCAAGAGAGAACCCACAGACGGCGACAACCCACTCGGATATTGGGTTATCGGATACACGAGTGTCCTCGGTTTGCTCCCTACAGTAAATCCTTGGATGTTCGTGTGCGCGCGTTGGATTCTGAAACTGGAACTCCGTGGCATGCGTGTTGTTCGCCGTGTACGTATAACAGGGCATTGTTGAAATTCAAATGACGACCGGCCGCGGAGGGAATAGACCGGTCGGTTTTCAAGCGGCTTGTTCGAATCCCTGTATCTGGCTGTATCTAGCCCGTTTCGGTTACACGTACACTCGTATCTGATGATATTCGTGAAATATCTATCGCCCGTAATGGATTCGCAACGGCGAAAACCATCGATCCTGGGTGGAAATGGATCGATGGTTATAATCGTGGAAGTGTGAGATATTAAAAGATTATATTGTGTATATTGGGACGGTGTGATATTTTATTGATTCATTTCTTCTCTATGTAGGGTATATACATTTTTATATTGTGTTGACTGTGGAATTTTGCTCACTAGGGTAGAAATGTGAACTATAAAACAATTTGTGATTAATAATCGTGAATATAACACTACATTAATTAATTATATACTGTATATAAAGCTTTATTATATATTTAGGTTTCTAAATTAATTAATTAATCAAGTACATTGATCAATGTAGTGTTAACTCATAGATTTGAACGAAAAACAATTAATTAAATAACACTATACTGATTAATAAATGTAGTGATTAATGTAGTGTTATTTAATTAATTGTTTTTCATTCAAATCTATGAGGTAACACTACATTAATCAATGTAGTTGATTAATAGATTAATTTAGAAACCTAAATATATAATAAAACTTTATATATAGTTGATTAATTAATTAATATAGTATTATATTCACGATTATCAATCACTACATTAATTAAATCAACGTAGCGTTATTCAATTAATTGTTATTCGTCCCATCTATGAATTCACCCTTACTCAGGACACTTATTCAAGTCCCAAGCTTTCGATTTCTCCACAAAATTAATCAAATCCCAAATTAAAGTGCCAAGAACTCAGTTTCCGCGATTATTTCGTCAACTCTCGGCAATTCCGTTTTTGCTCAGGCGGCGTTCATCCTTTCGTACGATTTACGCAGCGTAAATACGTTGCACGGTTTAACGGTGCATATCGAAAACAGGCGAGAAGAAGAACAAGAAGGAGAAGCTGTGGGGGGGAGGGGGAGAGAGGCTGAAAAATCGGCGTAGACAATTTCCGGCTGATTCGACGCGCTTTTTCCCGCATCGCCGAGGGTGGTGCGGTGAACTTCGACGTCGGGATTTCTCGTGGCCTCAAAGAAACACACATACGGCTCGGTTTACCTTAGAACAAAGTGCTTTTTGTTCGGTCCCCCGGGCGAGTTGTGCAAGTCACCGGCGCGTTTTGTTGCCGTCTTCGGCGGAGGAGAGAAGAACGGCCAACAAGAGCAAAGACGAGCCACGCGTTGCTGGCGAACCGACCGCTCGTTTCTCCTCCGCAATTTACCTTCTGCACTTTTCTTCATTCTCCGTGTAGACCCTGGAACTGTTGCGTGTGCGAATTTCGTCGGGGAATTGAGAAAATTCTATTTTAATTGCGATTTAGTCGCGAAAGACTTTTTCCAATTATTGTTAATCTTAAATTTGTGGAATTTTCGTAAGGTTGTTAACAGGTGTTTATTTGAATAGTAATGAAATTTTGTGTATAGAGTCGCCAAAGACTTTCCAATTATTGTTAACCTCAAATTTTTGGAATTTTCGTAAGGTTGTTAACAGGTGTTTATTTGAATAGTAATGAAATTTTGTGTATAGAGTCGCCAAAGACTTTCCAATTATTGTTAATCTCAAATTTTTGGAATTTTCGTAAGGTTGTTAACAGGTGTTTATTTGAATACTAATGTAATTTTGTATAGAGTCACGAAAGCCCTTCGATTATGGTCAATCTTAAATTTTCCGAATTTCCGTAATATCCTTAACAGGTGTTTATTTGAATACTAATGAAATTTTGTGTATAGAAATAGTATATAAATAATTTCAATTTTGCAATTTGATTGACTTCGCAAGTATTTCATTAAGGGATGACTTATATGTTTCAAAATGATTTTTTTAATCTAAATCTTTATTTTTCACGGTTTCTCAAAAATGTCCAGGTAACATTCCTTCGATTACATTATTCTCCTGGTGAAATATCGTTCGAGAGAAACGCGTACTTTTTAAATTTCTCGGGTTTCACCACCCCTGGCATGTCGGATTCCATTATCTGCCGTCGAGAATCTCGTGTAATTGCTCCTCTTGTACATCTCTTAGGGGCCCCGTTTCTTGCTCGTTCCCGAACAGTCCGAGTAACATGCAAATCGGTAAGAAACAGATCGGGATCAATAGCCATCTATAAGTGTCGATCCTTTCTCAGATATGAACGGCCTTCTCCTATCTTCCCGGTGGAATCTTCGAAATCTCGGTACCCCGGCACGAGTTTCTGCTTGTTTTCAAAGATCCTTATCCGCCGGTCTCGGTGAACGTGGAAAAGGGACGAGTACCTCGCGAAAGGACCCCGGCTTACGGATGTTTTAATTGAGTATCGCCAAGCGGAAATACGAAGCCTGATAGTATACTGATCGACGGAATTAGATCGCGTATTAATCCGGAAAGAATTTAATTACATGGTGTACTTTATTTCAAAATCGACAGGTGAAATGTTAACACTGAACCGTACCACTCGGGTTAAATGACTGCTTTTAAAAATTTACTATTTGATTTTTAGAAAGTAATTAATTTGGGTTTGTAATAAAATAATTAATTAATTACATTTTATATATATAAATATATATAAACAGAAATATATATGTGTAGAATTTATATAAAAAGTCGTATTAGAAATAGTTTTAATAGTTTTAAAAATATAGATATAAATATATTTTGTGTCTAATACGCTTTTTATATAAATTCTACACATATATATTTCCGTTTATATATATTTATATATATAAAATGTAATTAATTACTTATTTTATTCGAAACGAAAATTAATTTCTTTCTAAAAATCACCTTTAATTTCATAAATTACCAAATGATCCTTTTACGGTACGAATAGACAAGAATAAATCTGTTATCCTTCCCTTCTTTTCCCTTTCACCGTCAACCCTTTTCTCGTCACTTTTCCGGTAAAAAGGGCGCGCGCGAAATGTTGCAAGGATGATCGAATCTCAGCCACGGCTAAGCTGTCGTTGGGAACGAACGAGGGGGGTGGGGAGCAGGAAGGTAGATAGAAGGGACGAGGTTGAAGGTGGAGGAGAAGGAGGAGAAGGTAGAGGCACGAAGTGGAGGGTCCCACCCACTAGTGGCCCTCCACTTGGAGTCCTGGACTCGTGACCACCTCGGGCTGATATGTCGAACCGAAACCCTACGTTTCTTCTTGGCTCACATCCCTCTCTCTCTTTCTCTCTCTCTCTCTCTCTCTGTCTCTCGTTCTCTCGGAACCACCGATCATCCGCGAGAACCGTGCCTGTTTCGTCGTTCTCTTCCCCCACGTCTCTCTCTCTCTCTTTCTCTCTCTTTCTCTCTCTCTTGCTTTCCTTCTTGGACTTCCACCATCTCGTGCGGCTCTCACGAATACTCTTCCCATGATTTACTCGCGCGTCTCGAAAGAGAGAACTATCTTTTTCTGCCTAACCACCCCCGCCTTTTCTTCTTTATCACGTTGGCAGAATCTTCGGCGGTTCGCCGGGCATCCTGGAAATAGGCGACGAGACTTTGGTTGTGATTTTAAAAATTTATTACTTGTTCAATGTGTCGTTAGAGAAAGATAGATTTAATGCTAAACCTATCGAGGTGGGTCAAATGAATTTTTTTTTAAGTTTTTATTAAAGTACCTGTAATACGTACAACGTTATAGCTTTCAATTTTATTTTTTTTTAATCAACATAAGGAAAATACAGTATTTCATAGTAAATTAACTGCTACGTGAAATCAATCGCAAAAGTAATCATTTTTACGGATTTGATAAGAATATGTATATAACACTAGAATTACCAAGGCAGTTTTTTCTAATAAAAATCCCTTAGGGTAGTCTAGGGTGATTCCTATAGAAATATTTTTTTAATAAAGTAATTTTAATATAGTGGACACTCTATTGGAATGACAATTGTTAATTCCTTAATTTTGCTTAATACTAAAGCTACCAAGGCAGTGAAAGTGACTAGTTTCGAAATTCTTTGAACAATCGCTTAAATTTATAACACTGCGACTTCCAAAATACTAAATAACGATGTTTCTATATGTAGAAAATTAAATTGATCCATTTACTATCCTCCTTTATTTCTTTCTTTTAAACGCAGTTTTCTAGTGTTTTAAAATATAACGAATTAATCCTCGGTAGCTCTAGTGATAAACTATCGGTAGGTTTAGTGTTAATTACGATTTCATCGCGATTGTCTACAGTCTCATTGTTTTATGTGTGTATCCGTGTGTTTATGTATAATAAGACGGTTGATTCGCGGGTATTAATTATCGCTCGCGTCGGTCATGCTTTCAATTAAGTGTCCAATGGACTTGACGTACGTGTAATCGAGTATGTGTGTGTATAACAAGAAATATACATCACGGTACAGTCGGGCAGATGTGTATGTCAAAGGTGAAACAAAAAACCAAAAAAACGAACGAACGAACGTCGTAGTTTTCGACAGCCTTTGTCTTTCCTCTGAAAACACCCGACGGGCCCAACGGCGGTAGACAGTTACGACAATTAACCTGCGGCACACGTGATTATCGTGTATGATGCGTGGATGTAGGTTGGAAGTTTAGTCTCTCTCTCTCTCTCACAAAAAAAAAACAAGGGAAAAAAAATCTGACAGACGTCAATTATCTCGCAATCATTTTTTAAACCGTCCTCTCCGAGTTTCTCTCCTTTTAGGTCCCACGTACGGACCCATACAAGTCCCAACAGTTTCGACCATTAGTAGCTTAATGCGTTTCTTTATTTTCCAATTAAACCATGAACCGCGAACAAATCGACGTACTATACATAGTTTCCATCTTTAAAATCCGAAAATCGCCAAGAGCCTATAAGTGCGTTTGAAAAAATTCAAATTTCCCGCCGAGGGGACATTAATCAAATCGTCATGCGGTATATCCATTCCCAGCGGAACATCGGTCCAGCTGCAATTAAGAGGTTAAGGTTATCTTCGTACGTGTAATATTTACGGTAACGACGTCGACGGCAGCGGCTCCGGGCTAAATAGACGAGGAAACGTATCTCTCGCTCTCTGTCGCTCTCTTTTGTTTTTCTCTCTTCCCCCTCCCCCCTCTCTCTCTCTCATGGTCTCTCTACCATACGACCCACACGCGAGGAGATAAAGTGGAGGATGATCGACGCAGTAAATAAGGTATAGAATACGCATATGTAAATTACGAAGGGCGCACCCACGCCCCCTTACTCAGCGAGCTTCTTTCTGTTTTCTTATTTTTTTTCTTTTTTCGTTCTCCTCTCTGTCCCTCCTTTCTCTTACCGTACCACCCTGTGTTCCGTGTCTGGTTTCTTTCCCCTCTCTCTCTCTTTACCTTTCTTCTTTCCCTTCACCCCCTTCCCCGTTTCCATTCTCCATAAACTTCTCGCGTGGAACAGGGTTAGGTTAGGTAGAAGGGAGAAGGGAGAAGAAGGGTGGGTCGGTGGGTGATGAAGAAGAAGAAGAAGAAGAAGGAGAAGAAAAACAAGGTGCGTGTATGGAGGTGGCTCTGTTCCATACACAATACCTGTACATTGGCGTTCGTGCACGTCGGAGTGCACTTCACCTTCTTCTTTGCAACCTCCTCGGCATCGAGATAAAGCAACCGTGATATCGCACTCCCCCTCCCCCCCTCTTCCCCCGTTCTCCTCTCCTCTCGTGGTCCACCTCCACCCTCGTCACTCGAGCGTTTTCTTTGTACGCTTCTCTTCGAGTTTTGTTTCTCCTCTCCTCTCCTCTCCTCTTGTTTTTGCGACCCACGTCTTTTTCCGAACGAGGATATCATCTTCGGTTGCTAGATTCGCGAGGGATGATGATGATCTTCGTGGTGAATGATGACCCTGGTGTATGAATGTCGAAGAGCGTCTGGTGGTTGTGAAATAGTAGTTTTCGTTTGGAAAGATTTGGGGAATTTGTGATTTTTTTTATTTAGATTGGTTGGTTTGGTTAGTAAGTTTGAAAAATAGTTTTTCTGGGTGATAAGATGGATTAATTAATTGGAGTTTGAGGATTTGGGGATTATTGACACTCTATTGTTGAAAATTTATAGATTATGTTGTAATTAAGTACTTGGCTTTTGGATTAATTAATGCAGTTTGAGGATTTGGTGATTATCGACACTCTATTGTTAAATATTCTTAGCTTATGTTGTAATTAAGTACTTAGCTTTTGGATTAATTAATACAGTTTGAGGATTTGGTGATTATTCACACTCTATTGTTAAAAATTCTTAGTTATGTTTTAATTAGGTACTTACCTTTTGGATTAATAATACAATTTAAGGATTTGGTGATTATTGACACTCTATTATTAATAATTGTTAGTCTATATTGCAATTAATTAGATACTTAACTTTGGGATTAATTATTTAAATAACTCGTGATATAATACATATGTAAATTAATTAAAGAAATCTCTGTGATTAAAAATACATAATTTAATGTGGGAAGGATAAAGACTATAGATTCATACGTTATTTTTATTTATTTCTTCTGCTGACTTTTGCGAGTAGTTCTCTCATAGTTTTCTCATTCCCCGTGATCGCCTTTAAGAGCTCGAACGCTATCGGGCGGTCATAATTTAAAGGGAAACAATCACGCTCCCTACGGAGAGCTTGATTTGCGTTCTCTCGATTACGATCGAGAAATACGTCTCCTTTCGTAAGTTGCAATACTCGTCTGTCTTGTCCATCTCGACAAACAATAAGCGGAGATCTGATCCTTATTCGCGGACGCCATTCTTTACGATCGATAAAAGCAGAGCGTTCGTAAATCACCTCTCTATATCTTTCCGCCATACTTCCGATAAAAAGCGAGAAATTCCGGAAAATTCAAATACAAACTCATTCTTTCGTCAAATCGAATTTATTCGCCTAGAAATTAATTACAAATTTTCTTGCAACAATTTTCACATAAAAATTGTCTAATATTTAAATTTAAAAACCAAAGTGGTGTACATTGTTAAAAATACCATTCTATAGGTGTCGCTTTAATATTTCATTTCCGTTTCATAAAATTGAAAAACCCTTCGAATAAAAGTACAATCGTCCCGTAACGTATGCATATCAATTAAATCCGGTGGGGTCTTCAATCGACGGTATACTTTACTCGTCGCCGTCGGAATTCCCATGAAATATCCAGCGTCGCGACGGACATCAAAACACGCCACGAAAAGCCCCGTTTAATCGCGCAGCTTAATCTCCTAGCACGAGCTATCCGCCGGGTCCCTTCGATCCCATATAAAAAACCAGGATTCCATAATTAATTTTCCGTATAACCGTAGCCGCGTTAGGCCCAACGAAGAACGTCGAAAAAAAAAAGAATCCACGGCGCGTGACGTGGCATATTAGAACGTCGTTCGGAAATTTATACCCTGCCGGGAAAATCCCATGAAAAATTCGTCAGTGGGCGTGCTTACGGGGCCCCATGGACGAGGGACGGAAGAAACGGGGCCATATAAACGATCTTCTCTCGAATGTTTCGACGGTAGGGCCCCCCCCTCTCCCCCCTCTCCGCTGGTTTCTCGAAGAAGCGAAGGGCAGCGTCGAACGGAGAAAGATAGAGGGATAAGGGAGAAAGGACTGGACGAAGAAGGGAGAAAGAGAGAGAGCTGGCCAAATCGTAAATAAGGAGGCGATTGTCCTTTTAAGCGGCATGGGGCCCTGTAGCAGTTACGACGTGGAGGGGGAACCCTTCGAGAAAAGGGGCCCCTTACTGATTGTCCCTAAAGAATGGTAGCCGCATGACGGTCCCATTGTTCGCGAGTGCCGGTACCTGTATACTCGCAACACGTGTGTGTGTACACGATCACATATATATACACATACACATACACATAGATTCTACTTTGGGCCTTTCTTTACGAGAAGAGAGATAGAGAAAAGTTTTTAGGTATATCTTGACTATCGTCGGTCCCATTCTCTCTCCTTGTTATTCCCGCATGGTTTTCTTTCTCGCAGACTTAGGGCCCACTTTTTTCTTCCTTGCCTCCTCTCGCTTTTTCTCGCGATCTTTTCTACGTTGAGGGAGAAAAGGGCTAGGAGCAACGAGACGATTGGTATGCGAAACAACCTGTTGATTGTCTTATACCTGTTGCTTCGGATGGCTCGCCCTGTTGCTCGCGATCCTCGCATAGCAGCTTCGCGAACGAACCGATTTTTTTTTGTGCCCTTCTCTCCCTCCTCCCCTCCCCTCTCTTTTTCTTCACGTTTCTCGAATTCGAATCCTATGAGGATTCCGTTACGTTCTTTGATACGCGCAGCTTTGATTTGTTTGGGGTATCGCGTTTTCGACGATTGTAATCGGATATCAAATATTACGTCAGAGTTTGATATACCACGTGGGTCTTTTATTTTCGAGTTTCCTTGGGGTTTTTATCGGAGGATATTATCCAAGTCTTATCCGTCGTTCTATCGTTGACTTTGATTTCACGCGGCTGAGAAACACCTGTTGAATGGCACACACCTGTTGCATAAGATTACATGCCACTGTTCATGATTTCATCGCTTTTATTTACCCTCCGATCTTTCTCTTGGCAATCTATTTTTTTGCCTTTGTATTTTGGATTTTTCTTTTATTTTTCCAACCCTGTTTTTTTTTTTAAAGGGAGCAACGGTAAATTCCAAACGTGGCGCCACTTGTTGAATACCTGTTGCACCTACGAATAACTTCTCGCATATTCCACGGTCCAATTTTTTAGATCTTTTTTCACGAAACAATCGGAAACACTTGTCGTGAGTGTTCTAAATAAATATGTAAACAAAATGTTGTTTAGCCTCGTGGTTTCCCTGCAGTGATATTAATGAGTCCATTGAGAACTTCAGAACCCAGGGTCCCCAAGTTTATTTATAGGAGACACTCCGACCCATTGAAAAACCAGGTCTGGAGAGTTTCTCGCGTCCCGGTGACTCATCCCCGAGCTGTCACGACACCCAGCTGTGCCGAACAGATTTCCACTCGGTTTTCCCCCACGCGAACCCCTCGGAAAGACACCCGGGTGCGTTTCGTGCCGCAACGTCGTTCATTCCCCAGGATATTCTCAAATTAGACACTTGGAGAGCACACCGAGCATGCATTATTCATGACTCCTCAACGGGCCCCGCATAAATTCTGCGCCAAGAGTTTCAAAGTCCCCGTGGGACTCTGTTTTCCATCAGCCTGGTCGGTGAAAATCATTTTCCTTAAGTGGGAAGAAAAGAAATAATTTTGAAAATTAACTTTCACCGGGGGTCTGTTCGCGGTTTCGGTTTGGGAATGAAACGGGCCCAAGATCGGTTGGGGCCCCGGGAGGTGAGTGAGTCCATGTGGAAAATGGATCCGGTTTCGCAACGATAGGGCCCATTGGTCGCGGTTTCGTGCACCGTGGCCGAAAACGTCGCCCAATCGCGATCGAGTCCCAGAAGAGAGTGCATTAAGGCCCCGGGGGCGAGCAGCATCTCGGCGCCCGGATCTCTTCTTTTCTCGTTGGGCCCGTCATTAACCGGGGACCCTCCTCTTGGTGAAGCCATTACCCATTCAAATTACGCTTATCGGTGGGTCCTTTCTCGAGTACGTGCGCCTTTTAAGGTCCCAGAAAATGCGGACGGGGGGCTGCGGCGCGGATGGCAGATGGGGAGAAGAAAGAAAATAAAATAGAGATTGGAAGGGAAGAAGGAATAACGAAAAGAACGGGGCCTTATACCGCGATGGTTGTTTCAAAAGTGATGCGAGTACTCTAAATAGTTTTGAAGGAATTTTATTAAACACTCATATTTAGGATATACAAATAAAAACACAGTAGAATTCTATTTTTTCGAGGTCTTTATTGATTGCTTTAGACATTTATCCGATTCTGTAATTAAATAGATCAATATCCAATGGGTTTTAATAATATAGAATAGAATAGAATAGTTATTAATTTGTCCTAGGGAAAAATCCCTCTAAGGACAAGCCAAGCACAGCAAAAATAATAACAACAAGAAAATAATAATAAAAGTAAAAAAATAAGAAAGAAATAACAGCAAACCCAGGTACACTTAATACGTAGAGATTTAGAGACTTACTACAAAGAGAGATATGGTGAATTATTCTAACTATAATAATATTTGTTCTTTCACGTTGTCTTTTCTACCGTCCTCTTTCATCATCACGGTGTTCCATCTCTCGTGAATTATTTGCTTCTTTATTTTCCCTTCGTCTCTCCTCCACCGGGTCTATCTTCGACCGGGGCAAAGTGCTCTCAACCACTCCCAATCCCGTATTCCAAACGTTCATCCGGTCCCTTTCCATTCGGTCGGCACATTATGCCCCGTACACGTGTGCGTGATGGGCCCGTGGAGATACGATCGTCTGCCGCGAGGAATCGTAAGGACGAGCAACGATTTATATTATACTTTCCTTCGAACGCCATGGAAAACGAGTTTCAACGCAGCCTAAATTTTTTTTTCAATGCTAGAAATTTCAAGTGTCCCATTCCGGGTCCCTGTGAAAGAAAAAAATTGGTGATTGTGGTGAAAAATTTCACCGGGGGAAAAAAAATGAAGCGTTTCACCACGATAACGTGGATAATCAATTAGTTGGTCGGAGGATCGATGAAATTCAGATTTCGAGAGATAAATGTGCTTTCATGTTTTATTAGAACGATGCACATTACGGGTATGGCAATTATTATGGCATACAGGTTCTCTTTAAAGAGTCTCTTTTAATCATTATCCTCTCTCGGACACGCTGGGAATTCCTAACAACCGTGTCAAGCAGTTTAAGGCTTTGTATTATTGGTTCATTAGACGTCTAACGAGGGGTAAATCGCGGTGCAACCGATTGCCCCTTAAAAGGCAACGAAACCCGCTGGACGTGGACCGGCCGTCCAACTTTCAAGTCGGATGCTTGATCGATGTCTATTTGTAAATTAGTTAACTATTCGCTAATAAGGCTTAAACTACGTTACAATTGTTCCTCGAAGTTTTATTTAACTTTACCGAACACCGCAAACCATGGCGAACTTCTTCGAATCGCGCTATTAATCTGTCGCCCGTAATTATCGTTCTATTGATTGAAAATCACGTGACGTTAACTTGACGTTAACTTTTAAGTTATTACATAACTATTTTACGGAATTAAATATATAAAAAAGGGAGGAGGGGGTGAAATTGTCGTTCAACAATGGGAAAAATTTTTTCCTTCATTTTTCTGTGAAATTTAGTGTCAGGGATTTGTTTTTTGGGCCTTATCGATCATTTTCACGGTTCGTTTCGCGACAGGTGGATTCACGTTTGGTCGCGAACCACGTGGCTCGAATAATTATAACGTTCCAGCGACGGCGCACTTATGGCAGCGGACAAATAATTTTTCCATGGGCACCCCCGTGGCGTGCTCGTGGCCACCCGGTGCCAACCATGCTTTCGGGTGGGGAGGCACGGGCCGCTGTTAACCTTCCTCCTCGCTTCGTGGGCCCCAATGGGCCCAGTGACTGTCAACCAGGTTTTTCGGGGCCTCGCTTCCGAAATTCTGTAACACGCGCCATATGGTGTGGAAGATCCACGAGGAGTAAAAAGAAATATAATAGTTTTGAGGATCGATATAATAGAATTGAAATTGATTTTTTTGGGGCTGTTGGAACGATCTATGATCTATGAATTTTGAATGATAATGAAATTTTGATGTGTGGTGTGGAATATTAGGGAGTTTTAAAAGGAAATAGTTTTAAGGATACTTGATATAGTAGAAGCAAAATTGATTACTTTTTCGGTTAATCGAATGATCTAATATGATCCATATAATTTTGATAATAGTGAATAGGTAATGGTTAGTTATCGTAATAAAGAAAAAAGTATTTTATTAGAGAAATTATGCGATATTTCTGTCGCTTTGTAGACACTTGTCATGGTTTTCTCAACCTTAATTTCCTTTACAATAATAGTAAATCCAACCTAAAAAAGATATTAATTAAATAAATCGCTATTTATAATTTTCTCACAACTATTCCACAACGTTCCAGCATCTTCCTTCAGAATTTAAAAAAAGATCAAATAAAAAGTGCTCAATTTTCTTCAAATCTCTTTCCCCCTATCTCCCTGTGACGGTCCCCCAGGTGCCCCCGGGACCCATCCGCAGTTTCAAACTCCAAAAGATCTCGCAGCCGCTTCTAATGATACCTTTTTTCGCGCGCACGGCGAAACGTTCCCGGATCGTGAAAGCAGGAAGTCGGCGCAGAGGTTCCCCCGGGTTCCCCTTCGCCCTCGGTGCCGTCGGTTGAGGATCACTGCCTCGGCGTAGTCGGCGGCATGAGAATTTTCCCACAGTCCCCACCACGTGGCCCTGCGGCCGACGCACACCCGCTCTCGCGACGTTGCCACACCTCTGGCCGACTGAGAGGCACTGCTGTTGCCCTGTCGAATGGGAGAGCGGACGAGAGACAGGGAGAGAATGATCCAGAGAGAGAGGGAGAGAGAGGGTAGGAAGAAGTCAGAGAAAAAGAAAGAATGAATGAGAAACGCTCGCGGGTACGAGAAACAGAGAAAGAGAGAGAGAGAGAGGGAGAGAGAGAGAGACGGTGAATGAGATGCAGAGAGGAGAGAATAAGAGGAGGAGAGAATCAGTGATACGGAGAGTCACCGGTTGGTGGGGGTGAACGTGTATGATTGTGGGAGTGAGGAAGTGTGATGGAGAACGGAGACTGTTTCAACCGCGAGAAAGGTGAAAGATAGGCGAACAACGTTTTGCGAGAGAGGGAGAGATAGATAGATAGATAGATAGATAGATAGATAATTATTTATTTGCGCGTCCTAGGGATGGCCCCTAAGGACGACGAGTGATAGATAAAATAATATAGAATAAAGTGAAAATACACTGAAATACAAATAATACAAAAATAATATAAAATACAATACAAAAATTGAAAAGAAAAATGCAGAGAACAAAATGAAAACAACGATAAACGTAATATGATATAGAAAATGAAGATGAAAACGATGAAATTAAATGAAGGAAAAAAGGTTAGGAGAGAGTGATGAAAGAGAGAGGGAGAGAGAGAGAGAGAAACCTGGTGGACTCCGTTAGCTTTAGAGAAGATGAGAAATTGGTCGACTTTGAAAAATCTGCAAAAAAAACGACACCCTGGGCGTTGGATTACGGATCGGAAAGGATACTTCCTAGTCGGAAGGAAATAAAACGGTATCCGCGTGGTAAAGAAGCCACCTAGCTGCACCGGGATAGGGTCAAAGGGTTTCAACCCCGTTGTGTTTCCCCTATTTTTTTTCTTCTTTTTTTAACGTGAGAACCACTCGATTCCGAAGAAACCGCGAAACTGCGAGACTCGAACGCCTTTTCCCGCCGTTGAGAAACGAAAAAAGGGGGGCGAAAAAAGAGTGAAGACACTCCTGGATTCCGTCGAAATATTTGGACAGGTTTGTACCTAGTCCCGAGGGCGCGGTCGTCCGACAAACAACCCGTTGCCGGATTTCTTTTTTTTCCCCCGAAAAGTTCTTCCACCGAGCCGAAGGTGAATGAAATCATTCGAAATACGCTGAACCGACTAATTGCCAGTGCTTTACAGGATTCCCGAAATTCCAGTTCGAATGTCCGACCTTGCTCTCTCCCTGTATCCGTTGAAATCCACCGAAATTCACGAACACGATACGTTTAAAGATTTTTTTAGTTTATTTCAATCGAAATAATTAAAAAGTATATTAATATCATCCCTCTGACACATTTAATTGGGAGAAAAACGTTTATTTAAAAGTCAATGTATTTTTTTCGTTAACATTTTCAGTCTTTATTGGACACATTATGTTATTTTCATTGTTTTTTAAATATTATCTGTGTGGAACTCGTATTTATTTATTATATAATGTACGAATGAGGAAATTTAAAGTGGTACGATGATTCTTTTAATATTGAATACTGGCAGTAACGTTTGGGATTAGAATTAGTGTCAAAGAACTCGATTATATAATATTATTTGAATTCAAATAATATTTCCAAGGAACAGAACCGAGGAAAACCAAAAAACCTCAATAAACTCATCGTTATGGAATCAGCAAACAAACAAAGATTAATATCATCCCATCTGACACATTTACCACGAAAAAACCTTCTATTTAAAAAATCACTATATTTTCTTCGTTAACATTTTGCTCATCGGTATCCATCAAAGCTTTCACCTATCCCACGTTAGAAATTGAATCAGGTGTACCGAGTTGCGTCGAGATGTCTGATTTTAATTGTGGAAGAACGAGTCGGTCGGCAAGAAGGTGCCAGGACCGACCGTGAATGTAAAGTACTACAAAAAATAAAATAAAAAAAGAAATCAACAGAAACGTGGCGTCGAGTATATTTATATCAGTGTTCCCCTCGTTACGGCCCTGCATCCGTAACGAAGTAACGGATACGTATCCTTCATCGAATAGGGACCACTTCGGGCACGCATACACAACCACCAGTGAACACATACACACACGCACATTTAATTCACGATCGTTCGCGATCTGGGGTGAGGCTCATGGACAATTGCAATTATGGGGGTCCATCCAGGTTGATTTATAAGTAGTAAGCTTGTTTCATCCTTGTCCGACGCACCCACGCGTTCCCTCCATCACCAAGGGTAATCTGCCATTTTTTTTTATTTTTTATTTTATTTATTTTTATTTTATTTATTTGCCCTTTTACTTAACCATCCTCGCGAACCATCATGGCGTCTATATCTACCTATCTCCTCAACTAGTTGCAAGGTTCGGGCCCTTTTCTCCATTATGCCCACCGTGGAACACGATAGGACTTAGCCTCGGGGATGGCGTTGGCAGAATTCCAGGAAGAACAGGGTCGTACCTTATGGAAATAAGCCCTCGTCATTAGTGGGGGCACCGGTGGACCCTTCTTAAGTACTCGCAACCTCACGAAGGGTGCCAGATCTGTATTTATATGCATACTTACGTTCCCCAGCCTCCCTCTCCCCCTTATTCTTGTTTTTTTTGCTTGGTTTTTCGATGCACGCCAGAAAACGATGGTATGTTCGTTGTTACGTGTCTTCTTATGTGTGTAACGTATTTTATTGTCAGTCTTCCGTCGATTTTTCTCGAATGTTTGTTTATTATTTTTTTTGCTGTTTTTTTTTGTTGAGTTTTCACGTTAATTCTATAGAATTTTAGATATTTTAGGAAGTGTAATTTTATTTTAATTAGAAAATTTAATTGATATGATACATAGTATTTTTTTTAGAGGTTCTCGAATATCGATAGTTTTATTTATTTATCCCGTAAAAATTGATCGGATGCAGTGTCTTCGGGGCGTTCGGTTTTTATTGAACGTCGAGGAAGCGGTGTATAAAGACCAAGAGAGGAAGTGAAAGATAAAAAGACGCGAGTGTTAAACGCGCGACGAATTGTCGTGCAAATATATGTGTGGTAAATTTCCAAAGTGGAGAGGAAGAGGCTTCCTTTTATTCGTTACGGCACTATCGATATTAACGGCAATCGATTCGTTCCAGATCCTCGCCTTTTCATGGTGTCTTCCCCATCGGACAGCTTCTTTCCGAGCTCCCTGAATAAAACTTTCTTTTCCCCGAAGAATATTCGCAAAAATTCCACGAATCGCTCATTTAAAAATATAAAAACCGAGTAAAACAGCCTTACAGCAATAAAATTCATTTTTGAAACTCAAAGAAAAATATTTAATCGTTGTTTTAAATATTTTTAATTTTCTAAAACGTTGTATTTTATCGAAAAAGATTTTTACTCGTTGTTTTAAATATTTCCCATTCTCCAAAACGTTTTATTTTATCGAAAAAGATTTTTAATTCTTTACGAATAAATTTTTTTTGTGATAACGTAGAAGTGTATGGGATTCTTGTCCACTTGCTGAAAAGGAATTCGAATTCTACGGATAGATTACGGTGTCCCACGGTGGGACGTAGATGAAGCAATGCCTTCCGAAATCCGGTAACTTAAGGAGAGGAGGGAAACCTTCTCGAAATTCTCACTCGAAGCCCCTACGAGTGCAACCATCTGTTGCTCTTATCGTGACGTCATTTCCAGCAATAATCTCGTCACTGTACCCCGCATGATTACATAACACTTCCTTTATCAAATATAAATATCTTATACATAAACTAAAATATAATATTTCACATTTAAATACCAGACTCCCAACTAACCGAACACCACTTTTAATTAATTTAATTAGACGATCACGTTAATCTTTCACTACTGAAACGAATCACATAGAAAAACACTATTATGCCTCTAATTTCCAGTTATCAAATTTAATTGCACCACATCGATTAAAATTATCACATAACCCGTTATTAATTATAACAGTCACATTTAATTTATAATCCATATTATTCACACAAAAATGAATTTATCTACACACTCTTCTATCATCACTCTTATCATTAAGAGGACGTTAAATATTAAACCGTCAACCATCCAGTGAGCCGAGATTCGATTCGAAGATTGTTTCATAGAACCCCATGGAATCCCGGGAGACTATCGTTGCCGATAATGGTGCACGCGAAACGGCCGATTTACTTTTGCATCGCTTTAATATTAATGTTACGCCCCTCTTTGTGAGCAGAGTACTGGTCGCCCTGGTATAATAACGTCGTGTCCATGGTTATACATACGTGGTGTAGTCTTCAGATTTTTTCTGCAATCGTGCTCCAGCTCTCGTCGTCATACCATGTATGTATGTATGTATGTATAATATGTATGTACGTGTATAGGGGAGCGAACGAGCACGGTTGTATAGGAAGTATAGTTAGGCGCTTTATCGAGCATAAATTATGCGCCATTAGATGGTAACTATGGTTCATGACCGGGTATGCATCAGTGACCAACGGTTTGATACCGATAGATAAGAACGAAGGGAAAGCGAAGGGAGAAGGGCGAAGGGTTTTCTTGCACGGTGGGCGAAACACCCGGATATCGTGATTTTTGTTTGATTTTTTGTTCTTTTTTTGATATGGTGTTGGCAGTCATTGGAAACGGGGATTGTTTACTTGTTACGTCACACTTGTTTTTGGAATCGTCAAGTAGATGTACATTGTTTTTTAAATATTATTTATCTGGAAATGGGAATTATTTAATGATTGTAATTTTAACGATCGCCAAAAAGTTATAGTTATAAGAAATATTGTTTTGTTCTTTTGAGCGATCCCTAAACTCTAATTATATGGAAATTATTTTTTATGGTACGATATTTTCTGGTTATTTTGACGAATTGTATATATCAAATTATTAATCGATGATTCTTTTAATATTAAATATTAGAAACAGTAATATTTATGATTCAAGGACTCGATTAAATTATTTAAATCTTCCAAGAAAAACAACGGAGAAAAACTAATGAATCTCAATAAGTTCATCATTATATAATCAGAAAACAAACAATGATTATCGCAAATTGAGAAATAATGAGAAAAAATTTCACTCCGATCGTAAAACCAGCTCGATCAAACCAGTTGACGGTTAATTCGAAAAAAAGAGCAATGAGGAAACGAGAAAAGACACCTCCACAAGGGGTAATAAAATGAAAGAAAACATTTCTGCCGTGTTTGAACGAAATCCCGTTATTTTAAATGCTCGCGGTGAAATTGATGCATCATTCGTGCAAATTGACTATTTATGGGTATCGAATTAGTCATTAGTATCGCGGGAAGGTACTGATTTATCTAGTCACGTCCCGCTGGTAATTGCCGGCGATTCTATTGGTTCAATATTATCTAACATTTTTCTATTCCCGGTCGCTTTCTCATTGATGCAGAGCTTCGAGAACAAACGACACTGGGCCCTCCCCCCCTTCTATCGTTATTTAATTACGGCACTGTCTTATCTATTGTATCATTACACCAAGCTCATTATTTTCGCCGCTTTGTTGTGCACACTGATCCACGAATGCGTCACATGAAATCTATTTAGTGGACAGATTTTTTAATTATTTAAGAAATTTGTCGATTTACATTTAATTAATATCAGTTATTAATTAATACGAACGGGGGGAATATTTATTATTATAGGAGGTTAATTAATAATTTATCTGACAAAATGATCCATATAACTAAAAGAGTTTCTAATACATTATTTATTTTTATGTATGAGAAACTCTTTTAGTTATATGGATCGTTTTAGCCAGATAAGTAGTTAATTAATCTCTAGAAATTTAGATAGTTAATAATTATTATTAGCCGAGATTTCCGTGAAATTACACAAACCCCGAGTTGTACTTTGTACAGAGTTGAAAAGAGTTTTTAATACATAAACATAAATAAATTATGTATTAGAAACTTTTTTAGTTAAGATATGGATCGTTTTAGCCAGATAAGTAGTTAATTAATCTCTAGAAATTTAGATAGTTAATTTTTATCATTAGCCAAGATTTCCGTGAAATTACACAAACCCCGCGTTGTACTTTGTACATGTTCCATCGATCCCCGCCGAAGGGATCGATTCTCAACGTTAACGAACCGCAATTTATGGTTCGTCGATCCACGGAACTCGTCGATCGAGATTTCACGGGACCGTTGTGAATCCATTAGCTACCGCGTTTAAATATTTGTCTTCGCCGGTATAGGGAACGATCGAACAAAAGGTAGAGTACAAGGGAATACGACGAAAAAAAAAACGAACGAAAGAAAAAGAGAGGATCCACTCGATGTGCGGATAATCAAGCGTCATGCAAGATCGGATCCTATCGATCCTCCGGTAACCCATGGTTTTTTCCATCCCTCCGTCGTTTTACGCTTATTTACAGAGTCACGACAACTTTCATATTGTTGCAGGGATATTACCTTTATTTTTCACATTTTTCTTTCTCTCTCTTACCTCGTTTAACTACGTGTTTTTTTTTTATTTTAATTCCTCGTCGCTTAAACATCAGAAAAATTCGATTCTTTCGTTGTCCCTTTTGTTGCTTCCTTTTTGCGAATTCCCGTCGGACATTCCTTCTGTGACGTTCACCGGCTATTTACTTTACCGTTTGCTCATGCAATTTAACTGGAAGAAATCGATCGGTACATTGAACTATCGATTTTACGGCTATCGGGATCTATCGCTTTATCTTGAGCGTGTCTGGCTGCTTGTTCACCTCTCTCTCTCTCTCTTTTTCTTTCCTTCTCTCTGTCTCATCTTTTCTTTTATCGAGCCATAAATTCATCGAACAATAAACCTCTATCTATACGTACGCTATAATCCGACAATCTGTTTTTTTTTCTCTTTTCGTCCGCGAGAAAGAATGTACACGACATACGAGCATATCTCGGAGTAATGAGTTCGCTTTATGGCCGTAACAATCACCAATATGATCCGGTATAATGGCGAGAGGAGAGGGGGAGAGACCGTAACTTCCCCGCGATTTTCTGTTTGTCTTTCAATCTACGTTCACTGATCGAACTTCCTTTCGAAATGGTATTATACAATCATCCCGCACAATGTAATGGTACGGTGTACGAGTATTTTATAGCGACCTTTAAAAAAAACACGTTGATCCGCGTATGTTATCGTAGAAATACGTAATTATATTAATATAACAAGGAAAAGCTTTATTACTCCCACTTGTTATTTTACATAGAGAATTTCTTTGTTAACTCAATATATAAGATATAAATTAAAAACTTTAAACCCTATATAATTTTTCTAAAATCATATTTAACCAAAACCGCGTATGTTACCATAGAAATATCTAATTATATTAATATAATAACTAGAATCTTATTGTCACATTTTATTATTCCTATATGTATACAAATTCCTATATATGGTATACATAAATTGATCGATAAACGCAACATTTCCATGTTGAATCTTTCTCTAAAAGTTTACAGTCCCAATGTCTTCAAATTCTATACATATAACTTTCCTAAAACCATATTTAACCAAAACCGCGTATATTACCATAGAAATATATAATAATTAGAACCTTATTGTCACATTTTATTATTCCTATATATATTTTTAAATTATATACATATTAATTTATATATATTTAATATTTATAGATATTCCTATATATTCCTATATATAAAATAAAAAAAATACATATATTTCTATATTCAATCTCCCTAATTTTCCACTTAAAACTACAACGTTTTTTCCTCTTTATTTTCCAGGTTTCCGCGGCGAGCAGTGCGAGGAAAACATCGACGACTGTCCAGGAAATCTCTGTCAGAACGGTGCGACCTGTATGGACAGGGTGAACGAGTACTCTTGTCTCTGTCCGCCGGCGTTTACCGGCACGCAATGCGAGCTCGACGTGGACGAGTGTTCTGTAAGACCGTCCTTGTGTCACAACGGCGCCACATGCACCAATTCCCCTGGCAGTTATTCCTGCATATGCGTGAACGGCTGGACCGGGCCCGATTGCAGCGTGAACATCGACGATTGTGCAGGTGCGGCCTGTTTCAACGGCGCTACCTGTATCGACCGCGTTGGCAGTTTCTACTGTCAATGCACGTACGGAAAGACCGGTAAGCAACTTACTTTGATCGGTTTTCAAACGTTCATTGTGGAAATGTGCACGTAATTATGAAAATGGTCTAAGCGAATATTTCAAGAAATAATGAGTCTTGATAATTTGTTAATAAATGTTTGAAAATCTTTAACACTAAACCTACCGATAGTTTAGGTACATAATCTTATCGGATCCGAAAAATTGATAAGCATTGCAATTGATTTTAGGTAATGGTTAATTTGGTATAGAGAACTATATTTTCTTTAAGTACGTCGATTAAAGAAATTAACGTTGAAGGTATAACGTTGCGTATAGGCAGTTTAATACAAAATTTGAAAACGGTCATTTGACCCACCTCGGTAGGTTTAGTGTTAAAAACGTAAGAGTTAACATTTTTTAAAAATTGTGGGCACAATTATGAAAGTTGTCTAAGTGAATATTTTAAATAATAATGAGTCTTGATAATTTGTTGATAAATGTATGAAAACCTTTAAAAAACGTAAGAGTCAAAATTTTTTTAAGATTGTGTTAGACCACTTTCATAATTATGGGCACGAAGGGATGATGACTTTATTTCTATATGCGAACAATTTTAGTACTATTTCTCTAAATTTCCTTTTAAGATGAGGCATTGGAATTTTATTTGGGGAATTGATGTGGACTGTAGGACATTTTTGAGGGAAACAGTAGTTTTTTTATTGTATTTGACAGTAGGATTACTGAAGGGTCGTTTTGAAATCCCTGAGAATAATTTTTGTTACATTTTTTAAAGAAAATTTCTGTGGTATTTCATGGGAATGTGTTAATTAAGTTTTACTTATATTTGCGAGGTATATATTCACAAATTTAGTGTTTACTGTCTTCTGGTGGTAATAGTGTTTTCAGTCACGATAATAGCTTTTAAATAAAAATTACGTGATTAAAATAGTCCAAATTCTGACCACCGCCACTATATATATTTCATATTTCATTTTTATACAAAATTACAACGTTCACAGTATTACTCTTCCTTCGCCCCAAGCCACTAGAAACATAATTACATAATATTACAAAATCCCTCGCAAAACAGTCTTAACGTACTCACTTCCTCCACAAATATCGTTCCAAAATTCCTCAACAAATTCATTTTCACATAAAAAAAAAACAAAATATGGAAGAAGCCAGTTATTCCCATTTCTACCGACATTATCCTGATACGTGATTATCACCAGGCCAAGTACGGTTGATAACAAGGCCGCCATTCGAATCGTGTCGACATTATGCACCGCGAAAGTATCGGCAGGTGCATCTGCACACGTGCATCGGAGTATGATGCACCTTCCTGGCGAACGCAGAAGGGGTCCTTCGGAATCCCGGGATTCCGGAGGCCTCTACGGCTAGCCTTACCGAGCGACGACCTTGAGGACTGAAAACGAGTTTCTGTCCTTACTTGCCTACCGCGGACCCGAGGAGGACGACGGGGTTTTCAGATCGATTCGTCCCGACGAACGCCGATCGCCAAATACAGGCATCCTTCTCTCCCGTATCTGACATTGTTGCATTCTTTGTTGCCCGCGCCGCGTCACTCGCCGCCGAACGACTTTTTCGCCGATCGCCGGGAGCTCGTGAAATTTCAAACTCGACGAATCGTCGCGGTACTCTGGTTTTCGCGTAATTAATGCGATAGATTTTTTAAGACTAGAATTACCAAGGTAATAAAAAATAAACGGCGAGTTACTTTGGTTTTCGTGTGATTAACGCGAGATAGATTTGTTTAACACTAGAATTACCAAGGTAATAAAAAATAAACGGCGAGTTACTTTGGTTTTCGTGTGATTAATGCGAGATAGATTTTTTTAACAAGGAATGATAAGAAGGTAGTCAAAATGACTGGTTCGGAATTTCTAATAAAAATCCGTTAAATTTCTGATACTACGATTTCCAAAATTCGAGATAACGATGTTTCTATGTATAACTATCTAAATGTAAAGATCGTATAGCAATATAAGAAATTAATTAATTAATTAACTTATTAATTTCTTATGTTTCTACGGATATGTAGGTAATTAAATTAATCGATTTATTATTCTTCTTTATTTCTTTATTTCAAATACATTTTTCTACCGTTTTAAAATATACCGAATTAATCCTAGGTGGTTCTAGTGTTAACGGACTAGTTATCGTGGAAAATATATCGTTTTGGTTTGAAACACGTCTATTTTTAATTATTTTCTATAAAGTATCCACAGATAGTTTGGCATTTTCTTTTACACTGAATTTTAAATAATTAAAATCAGAATAAATTTTTTTTCATTCTCATTTATTAAATTTATTATTCGCGGTGTATCGAGACGATTGCAATTTTTATTCAAATTACCTTCGGAATTTGTTTACAAATTTTTAATGTGAGGCTCGCAGGTGATTTTCAATTATTTTTTAATTATCATTTCTAACAATTCTACGGTGAAACGGTATTTCGGAATTGTTTGTGAATGTCCAGCTATGTAACATATGCAAACGACAGGGACTCCTGGTGCGCGTTAAAGCCTCGCGGGCTTTCTTTTCTTGCGCGTATGATTTGTAGATACAGTTAGTCGCGGGTGGAACTAATACATCTACGCGGCAGTTACTCTGCTTTATATATGAGTATCCCGAGGACTCTTGTCCCGTTATCGAGAAACTGCCGCTTTGAGAAAGGTATACATATGGAACGAAGAAGATATCTTTTATTTATCCGAATCAGACAGTTGCGAGGAAACTGAATCAATTAATCGATCAAAAGTCAATTAAAACCCCTAGGCTTTCCATTATTTCCCAGAGAAATATTCGAAAAAAAATTCATTCTCCCTCACATTAAGGTGATTAACACCAGAGCTATCAAGTTAGTCAATATTTCTTATAAAAAGTACTTAAATTTATATTTTAGAAATTAATAGAAATTTTTCATAACTATATCAATTCTCTATGCATATAATTAAATAGATCTAAGTATTTACTATCCCTCTAAATTTCCTTTTTTCATACAGATTTCCTCAATATTATTTCAACATACAAAATAAATCCCCTGTATTAGTACCACCCTCAAAAATCAAAATTTCTTATAGAAATCAGTTAAATTTATAATCAATAGAAATTAATAGAAAAGAAACTCTTCATAACTATATTTCTATATGCAAATAATTAAATAGAACTATTTACTATCCTTCTAAATTTCCTTTTGGCATACAGATTTATCTTTTTCGATATACAAAATAAATCTTCTATATTACTGTCACCCTCAAGAATTAAAATTTCTTATAAAAATTACTTAAATCTATTAATAGAAATTAATAGAAATTCTTCATAACTATATATCTATATGCAAATAATTAAATAGATCTATTTACTATCCTTCTAAATTTCCTTTCGTCATACAGATTTATCTTTTTCGATATACAAAATAAATCCTCTGTATTAGTTCTACTCTCAAGCGACAAAATTTCTTATAAAAATCACTTAAATCTATATTTAATAGAAATGAATAGAAATTCTTCATAACTATATTTCTATATAGAATTCAAACTTTAACGATCGTGTTTCACATTATACTATATTTCTATATATAAGTAATTAAATAAGATCAATTTACCATTCCTCTAAATTCCCTATTATTTCACCACACAAAATAAATCCCCTGTATCAGTTCCACTCTCAAGAGAAGGGATGCTGCGTTCGCGCGTATCATTGTCCACCGACACAACCGGCGATACGAATTCCTTGGATTTCCGCGCACGACTCGCATGAGCGAGCAATTAGGCCGACTTATCGTACAGGCTTGCCGGCATTTCCAGTAATTTACTGAATGCGAAATGCACGTCGATCGTTGGATCGACGGCCTCTCGGATTTGTCACCGTTCCTTCTCTCTACCTCTTTTCCCCTCCTCCCCTTCCCCTCTTTCCTCACACACTGGCTTCTTCTGTGATTCTCATCACGTATATACATGTATGTGTGTATCTTTTCTGACCCGGGTGGTTACGTGGAAACTGCGATACAGAGGCTTAATGATGTCCATCTTTGGCGGATATCGCCGTGTTTGGTGCGATCGCGATAGACACTTTTGTCCTAGAAATTCTACCTCACCAGACGCATTTAGAGATCCGTTCAAAAATGGCCGCGAATCGTCGATGAAACGATGAAAAATCGATGATCAATTTTTATGACGTTTTCCACCAGGTCTACTTTGCCACCTGGACGACGCCTGCACGTCGAATCCTTGTCACGAGGGCGCGATCTGCGACACTAGCCCCATTAACGGGTCTTTCACTTGTTCCTGCGCCACTGGATACAAGGGCGTCGATTGTTCGGAGGATATCGATGAGTGCGAGCAGGGTGAGTACTTGATAATTATTAATTTTGTATTTATTTTGTAATATTCGAAATAAGAAAATTTCATTTAAATCGTTGGATTTTTGTTTTCCATTTTTTTTAATGTATTTTACCTAATTTAGTTTAGGGGTTCTTTTAGTTTGGATCGTTTAAAAGGGGAAATTAAATTTTCTTATTTTGAATTTTATATTTTAGTAATCGTTGAGATTGCAATAATAAATTTATTTTTTAATGTGTGAATTTATATCGTGGCTTGAAGGATTATTTGCGCGAGCAGATTTGGTTTTGCTTCGTGAAATTATTTTATATGCGACACGAACACAAATCACTTTGATCGTGGCGTAGTAATATTTTCTAATTAAGTTTTATCGTGGTAATTTTTTGATGGATATATAATAAAAGGGTGGAATTAAAACTGAGGACATATGGGTTTGTAAATTTGAAATTACATTAGGTGTAAAAAGTTTTATATCAGAATATATGAATTCATTTCTTTTATAATAAAAATGAAATTGTTATGGCTGTGGGTTGTCGTAATATTTACATAAAGACCTTTTTTCAAGCCACGATATTATTATTGGTGTTAGTTAATATTTTATTTCGTATATGGGAACTTTGACATACTTGAATACTTTTTCTCTAAATTTACATTACAACAACAGAACAATTCACACTTCCCTAAAAATTCTTCTTAAACGTTTCATGTTATTAATTTGTGATAAATTGTGAAAATTTTGGAATTAATTTAAACAAAACTTCGACATAAAAAACGGGCCAGTGGAATGATTATTAATGCCATTTACATTGGAACCATTTCGGCACGGACTGTTTGCATTTGGAATTTTAATATCGTTCTAAAGTAATCACGATATAAAACGAAAGTAATGATCGCCCACAGCACGGTGGCTCGTCGGCCAGGGGTTATTAATGACTCGCTCGATCTAAAAACGTTGAAATCGCTCGATGATGATTTTGCGCATGAGCGAACGGCAAAAAAAAATATCCAGATACCATCGCACTGATTTTATCATGTCGCGAGACCAGTTCCTATATTAAACAGTTCGGGAAATAATAAATTACACTCCACTCCCTCGTATTTAACTCCTTTAAAATCAAATTAATCCTACAAGTCTTCCAAATCTAAATCTTTTAAAAATCCAAACAAATTATCACAGAAAAAAACACACCCAAACCATTTAGACACTCAAACATGAAATAAATCTTCATTAATTCACACCGACAAACACATACACTTCCCATTCACTGATTCTTCTAAATTAACACAGTGTAATCAATATAATTCACTGTAAATATAATTCACAACCAGAAAGTAAGCGTGATAGTGTGAGAAATTTATCAAAATCAGTAGAATCATTTCATTCGCTCGCAGAGCCCGTAAATAGTTCATCATTGAGGTCAAGGAATTTTAAATCAGATCCTAATGGGATTAAACGACGGTCGCCACGTCAGGTCGTTGCGCCAGTTAATATCATTTTTTTTTTCACTCCGGACAAGTGTGTGTGTGTGTGTGTCAAAACGTGGGCGGCGGTATGGTAATGACGAGTCAATCGAAAACACGCGAGGAATTCTGAAAAATCGATCGTCTTAATATAACACATCGGTGGCTCGTTAGGGACGTCGACGACGACGTCGTAAATAAAATCCGACGGTTACGTGATCGTATAACTCAAAATGTTACAATACCGCGCCATTAGTTTCGATTCACGGTCGTCAATGAGCATAAAATCAACGTAAATCATTGTGTTGGGTGAACGGTGAAAAATAGTCGGTTTTAATGAGCGTTACGTTTATCTCGTTTATCAAGAATTTCTTTTCGTGCCTCTCGTCACGTCATCGTGGACCGTTTGTAGAAAAAAAAATCATTATTTTTAATCATTTTTTTATTTAGGAGTAGGTGTAATTAGATCGTGAAGGGATTAATGAAAGTCGTTTAATTAAAACGTTAGGATTCTTTTTTATTTCGTTGTTATTTGCGGATTGATATTAAAATTGGGCCTTATCGGTGGATTAATGTACGCGAACGAGAATAAACAAGGCCCCTACGGCCCTGTTAAATTGAAATCCCACAGGGGAAAGATTGGCGGATGGCGATCGATCGATCGCGAGGCGATTAATCCGCCGCTTGGATCCGCTTCATTCATCGTCCGGGTGCCCAGATCCTGGATCCTGCTGTCCGTGTTATTGTTGTCATCGATCCTGATCGATTCATCACGATCGCAGACGTCTTCGATCGTTTCATTATCACCGCGCACTTGGTAATCGTTAATTATACCGTCCGACGGGGGCTCGATCAATTTGAATAAAATTACAACGGTTCAAGGGAAACTCCAATGTGAAATACTAAGGGGAAACTTTGTCTTTGATTATCAAGAAATATTAATCAAAAATATTTAAAAAATTATAATTGATTATTAAATTAAAAATCACACAATTTTACGGGCGACTTAAGATTTATATTAAAATAGAATAGAATTGAATAGAATATATTTATAATGCAAAGCAAGTAACACAAAAATGAGATACAAAATAAAGAATGAAACGTAAGAACAGAAGTGGCAAAGTACGAATAATTATGATAGAAATTTGAAGGGTGAATAATGTATCGTAAACAATTTCGGAAATCATTTCCCTTCGATCACGGGAAAAGTATAGATCCTTGTGAATAAAGTTCCTATAAAAAATACTTAATTAAAGACACTTAATCGTTCGAAAGGATAGTTCACGGCAAGCATCTCGCAAACTTCGACACGTAGTTTTCGTTTTTCTCATTCTCATCTCGTATCTCCGGGCAAACTTGTCATTCTTCCCCTCCCCCCCCCTCTCTCTCTTTCTTTCCGCTCGTTCACCTTCTCAAAAAGAGATACCGTGACGAGAGCCTTGTGATTGCAGAGCCACGCAGTTCCATCGATTATTAATAATTCCCCCGGTGGATAATTGATGATCATTCAGGTACACGTACACCTTTCTATCTACATACAAGATAATACCAATCTATCGACACGTTCCAGCGGAGATATCCCTTGGAGTGGCGGTTTTAACGATCGTTTATCGGAATCTCGATCTTTTTCTCCTTTTTCTCCCTTTTTCTTCGTGAAACTGAATAAATTTTGTCGTTCGTCTGAGAATTAAAAAAAAAAAAATAAAAATAAAAGAAAATACAAGAAAATTCCCGATCCATTAGAAAGTGCGACAGCGAGCGCAAAAGCCTGGATATTTAAGCGTAAGTACGCGATACACGGGTAATGGGTTTGTAATTAACCGGTGGACGGCCGGTAGTCGCGGGTTAATTAATAGTCCGGCCGGAGAATCGGGCCCAGCATGGGGCCCGCACACCTCAGTGATTTCCTTCCTACGGATAGTTTATCTCTTTGCATTATCAGCCGGCTCTCGATTTATGATATCACGATACAGGAACGTTCTGTCAATCGCTCGGTCGTTGACGTGGAAAAAAATATAAAAATTGAGGGGAAGGGGGAGGAGGGATGTTTGATGACCCCGGAGTCAGGGATAAAAAGAATGATAATTCTCAGGATAATGAGAAAACGAACGATTCGAAAAAATGGAGATCGGTGGAAATGTTTTGTCGTATGATAAGTAAATTTTCATGGGTATTTTAATAGCGTAATTAAATACCGCGGGAATACTGGTAATTACGGTTGAACGGTTTGTTTACGTTTTTCATTGTCATTACGGCATCGGACCTCGTGTAATGAATATCGTTTAAATTCCCTGGTTGCATTTGCATAGGAACATCTGTGGATTTTGTTGTTCAATTTTATTATTTATGTTTCTATTATTTTTACAATTTCTCCTTCGATTTTCATGATAATCATCATACAACGTAGCCTCTGTATTTAAATCTAATAATGATTTGTGCTCCAAAGAAAAACAAAACCAAAGACACAACTTCTGGTAAAATAAAATAATCTTTATTCTTAATATTTTACATATAACTTTTCCATACAATACTTTTCTCAACAACAGTTAATTATCACCATAAAAATACTTTTTATTCTTAATATTTTACACATATCTTTTCCATACAATACTTTTGTCAACTCCTTGTGATTGTCACCTTAAAAATACTATTTATTCCTAATATTTTATACATAACTTTTCCATACGATACTTTTCTCAACTACAGTCACTTATCACCAAAAAAATACTGTTTATTCTTAACATTTAACACATATCTTTTCCATACAATACTTTTCTCAACTATAGTTAATTATCACCAAAAAAATACTATTGATTCCTAATACTTTATACATAACTTTTCCATACGATACTTTTTTTAACTCCCATTAATCATCCCCATAAAAATACTTAAAATCCACAAAACGTAGCGTTCAGTTCAACAATTTCAACGTTGTCTCCCAACACCGGCAGAATATTCTCCAAGCGCGATGAGAAAACTGTCCAGAGAGGAAGTGCGTGCACCGAGAAAGCCCATTAGCTAGATCGCGGGTCTCGTGAATGGCCAGGATCGTTATTAGGATGGTATGTGGACTCGTTTAGAAGACGAGGGCCTGCTTACAGCAAGACGAACACCGAGCACCTGAAAATAGCTCTAAAGTAAATCCCTTTCGTTCCCGGCATCCCGATAATAAATACTCAGCGACTGCCATAGGTGAGCATACCGGTTAATACGTTTCGTTCCAGACAAAGACACTTCATTAATAATCAGAGTCACTTCTTTTGTACATTGCGCGCTTCTATCCTTTCTCTTCGCCGTCTTCTCTCTTCTCTCCTCTCCTCTCTGGGGATAATATTCCTTCTTCTCGCGTTTGTAACCCGGGGCCATTGGTCCCCGGCGTTAATCAACCGGGGTCCATGGAATTAATTGGATTTCGGGGGTGAAAGAATCGCTCTCGTTCGCCACGCGGAGAGACAGTATTATATTTCTATCCAGACGTCGTTAGTGGGCCTCTATCAAATCATCCGTCGCTAATTAGGGATCCTAAAAACAATAAATAAATTGTAAGAAAAAAATTGATGTTATTACTTTGCCCTATTGAGCGATCCAGGAAACTCTGTACTAAATTAAATTACATAAAAATGGATGGGTAGGTTAAAAATATTTTTTATGTAATTTAATTTAGTATAGAAATTATAATTATTTAAAAAATTGAAATTAAAGATATTAGGTATACCTTTGAGATTTTATTTATTTGAATCACAGGTCTTTCTTACCTGGTTCTAGATTTCTGTAGAATTTTTTATTACGTGACGTTCGAGAGATGTCTGTCATGGTAGAGTTTTGTTTTTTTTTCCTACCCACGCAGCGCAGAATGAATTAAAGAGCCCCGGTTTTTTTGAAGCCTGCATTCGGAAACCCGTTCCTTTTGCTGGCGGACAGTACCGTGTGTCATGCTTCGAACGAGGATTGTAATTAGGAAGACATTACTCAAAGAGGGCCTCTTTTCCCCCGAGGACCCAGCCGGATCCTTCTTCTTCTCTTCTTCTTCTTCTTCTTCTTCTGGAGAAACCCCTGGAGGACTGTTCGTTGCTTCGGGGGCGTGCCATTATATCCTCTACGGGAAGAGGGCAACGAGGAACAAATTATCAGTAGATTACAGTTTCACGAGCATAGTTGCTACCATTCGGTTGACAGTGATAAAGGGTGAAACATCCCCTGGGCGAGTGCACCTGATTATCCCTCGCTTTGAGTTGGCTGGATGTTCGATTTATCGTTTCCTTTCACGTCCGTGCATGGGAAACGGAGGATCATCGTGGAAAATGGGATTTTTTAAAATTATTTTTCTTATATTTTTAGAAGTCTCTTTTAATTTGACGAATTTTTGAGTGGAATCTTGAATTAAAAGGTAGACGTAGGAAAAGTTGGGAAAAAACTAACGTTTTAAGGTTACAAAATTGAAAGGGTAGATTTCTAATTAATTCAATCGAGCAACTTTAATTTCACTGTATAAATCTTAGGAGTACTGATAACAACGATCTACGTGATTACGTCTTTATAAATACTTTTATTAACAAAAATTTCACTGTATAAATCTTAATAGTACTGATAACGACGATATATACATAATTACGTGTTCATAAATACTTTTATTAAAAAAATACCCAGGAAATCCACTCTACGGTTATTATCATAATTCCACACAAATAAATTACAATCTCACAGTGAACACACTCTAAAAATTATAACCATCGTTTTCCTTAATAATCCGTTCGAAAACCCCAGATCCTTCGGGAGATCTCGTTCGTTATTTCCCGTCCGATTATGAATTTAATACCACCGGTGATTAGCCCAAAGCTCACGCCCTTCGTGCCATTTATCCTGCGCCCTTTGTTTTTCTCTACCTATGTCCCGTCGGTAAAAGTCATTAAACCCAGAAGACCGTTGACTTTCCTCCTCTTCTCCCGTCGATGACGATTGCCCGTGGCATTCGAAACGATTCCACCGGCCGATAAAAGCCGGCCGATCGGGTCGGCATGAAATCCCCGTGGATTAGTTTATTAATGGCCACTGGGCACAATTATTGACTGGCTCGATGTCGCGATGGCCCTTTTGCCGCGGACCCTCCGGCATTTCCATGCTCCGATTTCATTCCTTTTGTTTATCTGTGGCAACGAAGAAATATACAGGGTGTAACAAAAATACTGGGACACTTTTACAGTATCGATAAAGTTTTGTCTAAAAACCATCCTCTATCGAGATACAACCCTTTTTGTAAAAAATTTTTAAAAAATCATATCACCGAAATGTTACGTCGTAGGGGACCGATTTTGATTGCAATACAACCGGGAGAGACTAAAGTTTACGAAAAAAATATCACTATCTATGTAAAGGAAGGTTTAGTGAGTGTCCTTAATTTTTCCCAAGTTGTTACAAATCTGCTACGATATAGGTAATCGATGTTGTTTGGATTAAACAAGAATAAATTATATTTAAGAGCAATAATCGCAGCAATTATATTTTTTTCTATTATCTTTGATATTCTCCGCCACCATTCTGGAGATATGATTTTTTTTTAACTTTTTACAAAAAGGGTTGTATCTCGATAGGCGGTGGTTTTCAGACAAAACTCTATAGACTTTTTTTTCATCTTTTGGTGCGTACTATCGATAATGAAAAAGTGTCCCAGTATTTTTGTTACACCCTGTATATGCGTTTATCGGCCCGCGGCACGTGAACTCGCCGCTGCCACTCGGAATAATAATTTCACCGATACATCGACGTTTATGAGCGTTGGTGAATACATGGAGAAGATATTGGTGTGTGTAGGTATTCGAATGGGTGATCGTGTGCACACACACACACACACATAGACATGTTTCGCTCGCGTAAACGCGAAACGATCGCGAGATTATCTCCGTCCGCGGATGCTCTAATCGGTTAATTAAGGGCTTCGTTAAGTTGATAAGCGAAAACTGAAATGCCGGGCTTAAGTTCGCACTTTTCTTCCCCCCCCATTTCTTGGTTGTTTACGTTGTTATTCCTGTGTGTAGGAATTTCTAACTTGGGTTTTCTTTTGGAGTTGCTGGAAGGGTTAAGGGAATTGTTGGATGTCTAGATTAATTGCTTGGGTGATCACTTTACGTGGGATTTTAGGATATTTGGAGTGTTTTTGGATTTCTTTTTCAAATGGTTTCAGAGTATTAAATTTCAATTTTTTAATTAAAATTAACCCTAGATTCGCTTATTACTCAAATAGCTAAATCATGAAATATCAAACTTTCCTCAAATTACTCTGAATACTTCGAAAATAAGTACTAATTGTAAGTGTTAATTTGAATTGTTTTTGGGGGGAAGTATTTGAATATTCGAGGATTTTTTTGGTATTTCGTTGAGATAGGTACTTGGAAAGTGAAGTAAATGAACTGATACTCAACATATCGATATGGGCAATTAGTATATTATATCACATAGTGTCCCATTTTAATTTCATGATTTCTTTTCCAAATATTTCCCGAGTTTATATTTTATTATATTCTAATTTCCAATTAAATTGCTAAACCATCGAATATCAAAATTCCCAAAAATTTCTCCAAACCCTCCAAAAACACTAATTACCCTTTTCCCGCGCGATTCCCACGACGAACGCAGAACCTTCCGCAGGGAGATCGACTAATTCCACGGAACCGGGTAATTTATTCGTCGGTTCTCCCGTGAGGGATGTCTGTCCCCGAGATAACGTCGTCTTATTTCCAGCGACGCCGCGATTTCTTCTTATAATTCGTCTGGAGGAGGCCGCCGCCCGGTTTCGCGAAAAAGAAACCCATTTCTCCCCGTCCTCTCCCCTCCCCCCTGCCCCTCCCTCACCGGCTTATAAATATTTACGTTGAATTCCTGAAAACGTCGGTCCATTTGCAGCGAAGGACCACCGCAAACTGGGCTTGTCCTTCGTCCTTCGTGTTGAGTTACACAGTCGGTGCAACGTGACGACAAAGTTGGGCCCCAACGAGAACGGGGCCCCACGGTTTCTTCGCGCAGCGAAGGCGACACCGTTCGGACGTCATAATTTTTGACAACGCGGGAAAAAAGTTGATTAATATCTCGCCGCGGCAGATCGACGTTACCGATAAAATGAAATTAAACGCGTAGCCGCCATTAGTAACGAACGTGATCCGAGTGCGGATCGGAGGATTCGATAGTTTCCATTTCACCTTTGCCACGCGCTCGCTCTCGCCCCGATGGGACCGCATTCTTTGAAACGCCGAATAGGTCGGTTGACATTCGAACCGCGCGACTGGTTCGAAGGTTTAATTGAGAGAGCCTGCGATTTTATCGGTGGGGTTAATTAATTTTCGGGCATTTTTCAAAGGTTTGGGTGGAATCTTTCGTCTTGGTTCGAGAAATTTATTATTCACGTTTTATATTTAGAGTTTGTGGAACGATTGGTGTTTATCATTCTCACAATTTTATTAGGAAATTGTGGATAATTTAATAAAGGTGTAAAATCATGTTTAAAATTTAGGCGGGAAATATGAAACTTGAATAAAATTAAGGTACAATGGATCAAAAATAGATACTTTCTCTGCCCTATAATACTTGATAGTTTTCTCCTTTTTTCTTGTCCCATATTACTGAATATGTCTTTTTAACATTTTGAACGCCACTATATATTTGCAACATGGAAATATTAGTACTTTGAGTGTATATTTCATGTATAAATAGAACTATTTTTATATGTTTTTATATCGCATTCATTTCTTCACATTATATATTATTATTTTATATTTTTTTGTTATATTTTTATTTAAGAGCACTTTATTTTTAAAAGAATATTAAACTCATAAGAAAAAGAAAGTATTATGGAACAGAGGGAATAATATATTCACGTCGAAGTGTACATTCAACATTTCCTCCCCTAAAAACATGACAATTTCAAATAATCCACAGACCCCAAAATAATCACAATAAAAATAAATAAATTGGAAAAAAGGGATTACCGTGCAACAAGTCACGTTATTTTTTCCTTAACAAGCTACGTGTGCGTCCCTTAGACACGTTTCGTGTGGTGTGCCAGTGCAAACAACGTGGTAACGCGTAACGAAATCCCTCTTCTTCCTCCCGGTAACTCTCCCCTTTCAGCTTCGTAACACTCGTCTTCTTCGTTTTCGTTGCCGAAGTCGAGTCGGCCGGATCTCGACGGAAGAACCTGGGGGCTCCTTTCGCTACCTGCCGGCTAAACAAAGACCCATTGTTACACCGAAATTTGGCAACGTTGCCCTAACAATGGTAAGCCGATACGACCGTCGGTAGTTCGTATACCTGGCCCGAACGACGGCATACCTGCGCCACCCTGAAAATCCAGCTATATGTTATATACCTTGTCGAAATCATCGACGAGAAATAACTGTGTCGTTTTCGACGTGTTCGGAAACGAGGTTTTCAAATTTTTAATATTTTAGTTAGTTTGAAGGATAGATAGATTTGCTACAGTTTTGGAATTTTTTGAGATTTAAGTGTGAAAGCTATTGATTTTCGGTATTTTAGCTGTTCGGAGGATAGATCGATTTGTTACACTTTTGGAATTTTTGGAGATTTAAGTGTGGAAGCAATTGATTTTTAGTATGGATTTTTTTAAATATTGGGGGAAAAAAGGAGTGAGAGAAATTTGTCTGATTGTTGAATAAGTGATTTTTTATAGAAACTAATGGGATTAATTATGTGATTTAAAGTAAGTGATTGAAATTATGAAATTGGAACGTTTATATCAATTTCGGTAATTTATATTTTTTAAAATAATGGAACAATTTTTCACTTTAACACTCGCTACATATTATATACATATATATGAATTTTTTGGGTGCTAGGAATTTCAAGGCATTAAATTCCCAAGTTGCAAAATTTCTATAGTCTAAAATTCCTAAACGTCGGAATTTCAACGCGTTAAATTTCTGGGTTCCAAAATTTCTAAAGCGTAAAATTCCTAAGCATCAGAATTTCAACGCGTTAAATTTCCAGGTTCCAAAATTTCTAAAGCGTAAAACTCCTCGATGTTAAAAATTTCAAAGCGCAGAAATTTCAACGCGTTAAATTCGCAGGTTCCAAAATTTCTAAAGCGTAAAATTCCTAGATATTAAAAATTTCAAAGCGCAGAAATTTCAACGCGTTAAATTCCCAGGTGCCAGAATTTTCAAAGCGAATTTTCATATATATAATTGGAATATACTTATGATAGTCCAATTAAAATCAGTTGGTCAAAAAATGTTTCAAGTAACGACCAATAAAAATCTCGACGATATTCAAATCTGCGCTCCGATTACGCAAGATCCATGGATCCCAACGGGTGGACAGTGGTAATTAGATTTTGCCGGAAGTCTGCTGGAAGGTGGGACTAAGGCCCCTCGCAGGAGCGTCGTTTTCTCAGGGGGCCCCGCAATCCGCGGCGCACGAACGAATCTAATTAAACGCTAAATTGTTATTTTAAGTTTAATAACAACCATAATGATCTCGCGCTCGAGCCTCTGCTCTGTTATTATCTAGATTGCATATTTTCTGGTAGATTAAGTTCCTTAAGAGCTGCTTCGACGCAAGAAACCCCACGACAAGGGAATCTCGTCGGTCGGTTTCGTTGCTACCGGGGCAACGGGACGCGAAAACTGTTCCCGAGGGAATATGTATACGATTGATCGATTATCCGCGATATTATATTCGTCGACGGCGAATAATCCGGCGATATTACGGAACGACCGATGAAGCCGGAGGAAGATAATGGTACACTGAAATTTCTGTATTAACATCCGCCGGTGGTCCATTGGCTCGCTTAACAGCGCGATCATTACGAAAATCGTAATTAGCTGGATTTTAAGAGTCCCCGTGAAATCGGCTTTGCCAATTTTATTATAGCTTTGGGTAGGTCCTGATTTTGGTGGAAAAAATTCAATGATTATTTTGAGACCCTTTGTTTCTCGGAATTTGATTTTTAAGATCTGTTAATTTTTTTAATAGCGTACTTATATCTGCACCAAATATGATTACAATCAAAAGGGTGCTTGTTACATTAACCTAACCTAATCTTTATCAAAATATTCTTTATAATCTTACTTTCCTATTTTATCTAATTAAAAACAACAAATTCCATCTTTAAAATTCCAAATTACAGATAATTATTGAAAAAAAAATTTATTATTAATTATATAAATAAATATATTTGATTATATTCTTATCTTTATAATTTTATTAAAATTTCTCTCTAAAACCCAAGATTCATTTAACAAAAAATCAAATAACCCTTGTTAATAAAAATAGATATCCAATAAAATTCCATTAACCGTTAATTTTCCCCTTTTCGCCCTTCCTATCTCTTCTTCCGCCCTCGGAAGGTTCTCGGAGGGTTCGTCCTTGAAGGGCCGGACTCGATTCGTCATCTCGTCGGCGCTCGATTGGAAACACGACGGAGCAATGCGTTTCTTGCCCCGTCAGCGGTCCCCGCAGCATAACACGGTTACCGGCGTCCCTTCTCCCTTCGCCCTTCGCCCTTCGCCGGTCAAACGTCGCGCGCGGCGACAGCAATTACGCCGGGGGTCGGAAAAACCGTCGGCGAATTACACGAGGCCGGTATGCGAGCGTGCCAGAGGGGCAGAAGCAGCGACGCCACTTTATAAAACGGCTTGTCGTTGCCTTCTGGAAAAGTTCATAAATATTGCGGGTAATTGTACGCGTTGCCCTGGGAACGGCGTAACGAGCGCCGTAAGGCCGACCTCCAGCTCCCTGTCCGTTTACCTGGACGCCTCCCCTGCGTCGCGATTTGCGCTTCCAGGTGATCGGGAAATCATTTTGTAACGGTGAAATAGTGGGTTCTGGGATGAGAAATTTTTTGGGGGATTTTAACGCGGTTGAGATTGGAATAGTTTTGTTTGTTTCTAATAGTGAGGACTTACTGGTGGAAATAGGGGAATTCTGAAGGTGGTTGATGTTAATTTGTATCGTTAAAGCAAGGATAAAAGTTATAGAATGTGTTGGTTAAAATAAAATGATTTGTAGAATTTGTGGACTTGCTTTGTGGGTAGATGGTAGACCAGTTGTTATTTATGTGCTGAGTTTATTTAGTATTATATTATAGATATTTTGGAAAAGACGGGTCAAGAGAAAATTTGATATTTCTAGTTAGTGTGATAAATCGAAAAAGTAACTGTTAGTTTGTTTAATTTATGTTGATACGTATTGGAATTGGGGAAAGTAAAATAACGTTTATAAATATTTTATATATAGATTTATAGATTTATAGATTTATGATTTATAGATTTATAAATTTATATATTTATAGATTTATAGATTTATAGATTTATAGATTTATAGATTTACAGATTTATAGATTTATAGATTTATAAATGTATAGATTTGTAGATTTATAGATTTACAGATTTATATATTTATATATTTAGAGATTTAGAGATTTAGAGATTTAGAGATTTATTGATTTATTGATTTATAGATTTATAGATTTATTCTCACAGATATCGTATTCAATTAACAAACTGAACTGCAGAAACGAAAATCGCTCTGTTTCTAATGCGAAATAGTCCAACAATACGTTTTAGTTCTCTTAAATGTCTGTGTTACAGTTACAGATGTTACTTAACACTAAACATCTCCACAGTTCACCAGTACATATTCTTACCAAATCCGTAAAAATGATAACTTTAACAATTGATATCACATAATAGTTAATTTGTCATAAAAACTAAATTTTCCTTTACAATTGATTTCACATAATATTTAATTTACCATAAAAAACTGGATTTTCCTAAAATCCCTTCGATCAACCTGCATTCTCCCACCAAATCACGTACAATGTCTCAAACTCCTTAAACACCGAAACAAGGAGAGACAAAGAAACAAACAAACAAAAAAAAAGAAATTACAAAGAAATCACTGTGCGTGGGATAGAAATTAAATCTGACATTTCATGGAAGCCGGTCTTAATGAAACGCTCATTTCGCGAGTGAGGCGAATCGGTCGACAGCTGACAGCCGTAATTATCTTATTGCAATTAGCGCGAACTACATAACTTCCAGGGGCGGACGGGAGAAAAGGGGGGTGGGGTAAAGGGGCGCTGCCCCGCGAAATGAAATTCCTCGCTAAGAGGACCGCGGGTTGGTACCCGTGGAATCTACACGACTCCAGCTTCCTTCTTATGGTTGTTGTCGGCCATGCCAGCGCTGGTTCTCTCCGTTCTTCTTTCGCCTTTGCTCGGCTTCTAAAAACCGCGCGGAGAGTTCGCCAATTAAGGAGCACTATCGCGCGCATTTGTCGCGCGTCCCACGGGAGAGATGCACCTGCGTGGTACCGCGGCTTTAAACTCCTGCACGGCTATTAATTATTATGCACGACGCGTCCGCGGGCATGCCGGCAAGTTTTAATTATTATCGGACGGCCCTGGACGTTGCGAGAAGTCGCGTGAACAATTTTCTCTCGTACCTTCGAACCCGCGAATCTTTGTCTCATTTGTTTATTTTGAGATTTATTTATTTGTTCCTGGGATGGAAGTGTGAATGGTAATTTTAGATGATGGTACAATGGTAATAAAATTATTAAAATTAAAATATTTAAAAAGTAGTCAGTTTTTTATTTGAATTTTAGAATTTATTTGATTTTAATAAATTTACTGGTTTTATGAGTGAAATTATGGTTGTTAATTGTGTGTATAATTATGAAAGTGGTCTAAGGCAATATTTAAAAAGAATTAAAGTCTTGATAATTTGTTAATAGATGTTTCAAAACCTTTAAAAAATGTAATGTATAAAATATTTTAAAAATTGACTTACAATAATTGTTAGACCACTTTCCTAATTATGGTCACAATTATTAGGTTGGTTTTTGTGAGGAAATTATTGGGAATTGGAATTTTATAGAGTTTTGGAGTTTATTAATGTGAACAGAAGTTGTGCAGGGAAATATTTATAAAAAAAAAAGAGAGAGACGACGTCTGGGCGCGGTTTCAGAGAAACCGGATGATTGTGAGAAACTTTCACTCAAAAACGATGAACGGTATCGACGTGCGTAATTGACAGCGAGTATTTAACGTACCAAAGAATAAAAACTACGTATAAATTCAAGTATGTCAAAGTTCCTTTATTTGCTCTGTGTGTTGATAATTATGAAAGTTGGAACGTTTGTTCTACTATGAGTATTTATTAGACAAGTACTTTCGCATAATTAAATATTCTATGTATCAAACGATTTATTTAAATACACTTAACTATTAAAAATTTGTTCAACTATTCCCTCCTTTTACTAAAAAATATGCAAACTATATTTTATATATCATTAAAAGTAGCATTTCCCATCGAAACTCTCGACACAGTTTTCAAATAACAGTTACAACAATCTCATTGTAAACACTACACACCTATTTCCCCACCACAATTCCTGGAATCAAGGTAATAGTGGGGCAACCCCCAAAAATAGTCACGGTCACGAAATGATACAAGTCAGTCAATAACAACCAGTCACAGAGGTGACAACCAAAATTCGTATCTTCCAACCAAGTAAAAGATTCCAAAAGAAAGTGACTTCCTCACCCATATTATTAACACACACCTACAAACCATATTATTATACTACACTATATCATTCTCTCACCCTCAAAACCCAAAGTGCTACATCCCAATTCAACAGTAAGGTGGAGTGGGGTAAGTTTGGTTTCGACCCATATATCTTTAATTTGTTTTATAATACTTTAACCTATATTTAAATCAACGGATATTTGAGTTAATACGCTTTAACTAACATTGACAAAAGCGCCAATTTCACTTGTATATTTTAATTTTTTCATACAATTGCAAAATATCCAATAATTATGCACTTTCCCCGAAAATGGGGCAAGTACATAACTTACTATTAAAACGGATTTGAAACATTATATCATATGATACGAGGCAAGAGCAGAACTATTGATATGTTTGCTTTAAAATGCTTTTTACCGCATTCAAATATTTTGTTTCGTTTTGAAGTAAAGTAGACGCGCCCTTTGCATGTGGTGTTTTCGAACTAGTCAGCATAAATCGGAGAATTCCCTCTTTAATTGGTCAACATCTACGTGGATAGGATGGTATCAACTTTGAGTAGATTACTATATATGAGGTGCCTAGAACACAATGGGGTATAAGTGATATTCTCAAAAGGACTGAGATTTGTGCCATGAAACTCTGAATTTACCATTCTATTGAGTAGTAAAAGAATCTAAGTGAAATGTCCACCCTGTACATGGTTTACCATTCTTGAATAAAAAAAATGTATTATATTGTTATTTGTGAATTTACCATTAGAATTATCTATTAGAAAAGAGAATTTACCATTCTATTGAGTAGTAAAAGAATCTAAGTGAAATGTCCAGCCTGTACATAGTTTACCATTCTTGAATAAAAAAAAATGTATTATATTGTGATTTGTGAGCCTTTGTGAGCTTTGAACTTAATTTTCTCGGAACTAAATAAAAGTCACTTATACCCCTTGTATTCTAGGCACCTCATATAAGATATCGCAATTTCTCTCATATTAGTTTAATAAGAGCCCGTTTATACACTTACCCCACTCCACCTTAGCACAATTTTCTATTTCAATTTTCATTCCCCATCGAATCGTTCGTTGACATTAACATCTTTTTTTTGTTCTTATTTCAGGTTCACCCTGCGAGCACGACGGCATCTGCGTGAACACGCCCGGATCCTTCGCCTGCAACTGCACGCAAGGGTTCACAGGACCAAGATGCGAGACAAACGTGAACGAGTGCGAATCCCATCCGTGTCAAAACGATGGCTCCTGCCTGGACGATCCTGGAACGTTCCGATGTGTCTGCATGCCTGGTAAGCACACAGTTGATTTATTTTTTTTCTCTTATTTTTTTTTTACTTGGTCTCACCCGATACATTCATCGTCGAGTCTTTCATAGTAGCCCTTTCTTTCTTTCTTTCGTCGGGAAAGTGATCGTTCCGTCGCGTCCGCAGATACCGCAGGGAGGCGGATAAAATAAAAGGTGTTTCTTTTCGCGTGACCGTAAGCGAACGGCACACAAACGAACGCGCACCACTTTCACGAGAGCGATTCGCGGAACTGTGCCACTTACGTATGCAGAAAACGACACCCTCGTTGTGGGTTTTCACGCCTGTGGTTTTGTATTCGAATTTTCTTTGGTTTTCATGGCGAGAACGGGCTTTGGGCAATTTGTGGAAATCTGGTGGGAAAATGGAAAGTGGAAGTCACTTTTGATATTCTGTCGCAAAGTTTGTCAATTTTTCTTTGAAGAATAGGATGGAAATTAATAAATTGTATGGGGATTAGAGTAGACAATTAATTTTTGATAATTAGTGCACTTTTTGGAACAGAAAATCAATAGTTTAACACCTAAAAGCTAAAATATATACAACTTCAATTTACTTTTCATTTCATAAGAGTGGGTCTATTAGAAAAGAAAATTAATTCCTAATTATTAGTGTTCTTTTTCTGGAAATAGCAATACTTTAACATTTATCAACTGCAACTTATTATAGATCTTCAACTTATTTTTCATTTCATTACAATGTGTCGTATTGTTAGTCAAGAAAATTAGTTTCTAATAATTACTGCAATTTTTGAAACTAAAGCTATACTCTAACACATATCAACTGCAATATTTTATAGAAATTCAATTTATTTCTCACTTCATAACAGTTTGTCCATTAGAAAAGAAAATTAGTTTCTAATAATTACTGCACTATTTCCAACAAAAAATCACTACTCTAACATTTATCAACTGCAATATATTATAAAACTTCAATTTACTTTGCACTTCATAACGGTGTGTCTATTAAAAAAAAATAGTTTCTAATAATTACTGCACTATTTCGAATAAAAAATCAATAATCTAACACCTACAATCTACAGTATAAAACTTCAACTTACTTTTCACTTTATAACAGTGTGCCTATTAGTAAAGAAAATTAGTTTCTAATAATTACTGCACTATTTCCATCAAAAAATCACTACTCTAACATTTATCAACAGTACCATATAAAACTTCAACTTACTTATCACTTAATTATAATTATAATACATCTCTTATAATTAACATTATATTCAACCATCTATAACCTATTAATTAAAAAACCTCCAGTGAGTAGCAACGTTGATACAGATTTTTCTCCACTTTTCCCGCGAAAAAACACCCCACAGCGTCTCTCTCGACGGCAGAAAATAATGATCTTCGATCGCAAGCACGATCGCGCAGCATTTTCGTGGAAAATCCTTCCGCCACGGTTTCGCTGGCCGCAGAAATGGAGATCCGGCGTGCACGATAGTCGAGAAACTCGCGGGTCCGGCGGTGTCGCCGGTAAATTCTTCCGAGATGACAGGGCCCTCGGTTTGCATTATCTGATATAGCAGCCGTGGAAGGGCCGTTAACTCTCGTTTACTCTTTTCAACGGCGTTGGTACGCGCGCTTCGTTCACGCGTAAGTCAACCTTAATTGTTTGACACCACGTTACCCGGCGGTCTATCTTCGTGCCCATGGCGAGACCCGGGCCCTTTAAGGGCCTAGCCATAGACTCCCGTCGAGATCCTGCCGATCGATAATCGATATAATCGACGGCGAATCACAGGCACACCTGGTTATCGCTGGGAATCGCGAAAAGCTTCCAGGAACTCGATAATTTTTTTAAATCATTTTTTTTATTTATATTTGGGCGATGGAGGGAGCGGTGGAAATTAATTGGAAATTAGTAGTTAGTGTGTATCGTATGTGTAATCTCTTCGGATTTAATTGTCAAATGTTATTTGGGATTTATGATAAGGTATAGGTTCCTTTTGCCCTTATTTCTGTCGAGATTAATTATTACGATTTTAAATATAGATTTTAATAAATTTTGTTTCGCGAAATCTGTTTGAATTTAATTGCCAAACATTATTAGAGATTTTTTATCAAAGTATAGGTTTTCTTTTGCCCTTATTTCTTATTTCTGACGAGATTAGTCATTACAATTTTAAATATAGAATTTTCCAAATTCTATTGAAATTTTTCTTCAAAACACAAATAGCGACCCGCTGTGATTTAATTTAAAAATCGAAAGACCAGATAACAATTTGAATAAATCCAAAAGAATTTTGAATCGTCGAACGACGCTGAGTTTCAGCGTGAAAGGAATTTCGTCGGCCCTTCGCGAAGGGAAAAAAGGAAGACGAGTCCGGTAATACGAGAAGAGATTAAATTCAAGAACGGGCGGACGCGAATTAATCGGCCATGCCTTGCAAACGAACAACACCGCCGCGAATTACAATACGCAAATGAAATTTTCGAAAAGTAATTTCTTCGTCGGCCGAGAGTCTCTCGTCCGGCTTGTTGATCATCCGGGACGCGTCAGCGTTTTACATTTTTTTTTGTTCTCCTTTTTATTTTACCATCCGAGTCTCCGTTCCCTTGAATTCATTACATTCGCATGCGCATCCTTTGCTCGCCGAATATCAATTATCTTCTCGCACGGACGCACATTAATACAATAATCGAACGAGTGAAGAATATCTATGGAATTTAACGAATCGATATCAATCCCTCAAAATTAAAGATAAACAAAATGAAACACTTGTAGAAATCTAATCGTATTATTTCTGATTTTATTTGATAGAAATCGGGAAGATTAAAAATAAAACGCGCATAAAAATCCAACGAATCGATATCACAACCCCTTCAAAACTAAAAAAAAAAAAGAAAAAAACACTCGCAGAAACGCAGCCATATTTTTTCTTATTTCATCCCGCAGACATCGAGAAGAATAGAAATAAAACACGTACCAAAAATGAAACGAATCGATATCAACCCCGCAAAAAAAGTAGAAAAGAAAAAAAAACTTGCAGAAACGCAGCCATATTTTTTCTCATTTCATCCCGCACAAAATCGCGAAAAACAAAAAAAAAACAAACACAAAATCCACAGCACAATAACGAAGATATACGATATCCGTAAGTGAAGTATCAGAGAAGGCCCAAAAACCGGGACCGGTCGAACGAATCGAATGGGTCCCCGGGCCTAGAGAACCAAACAATCGTCGAAGGGAGGGGGGTGGGGGGGTTGTCGAACGACGGGAACGGGGGTCGAAAACGACGTAGGTAGAAAGAACGAACGAAAAGGCCCAAAAAGTGAGACAGCAAAAAAATCTCTCTTTCGAGATTCCGTCCGCAAGCGTTCCAAAAAAAAAAGAAAAAAGAAAAAAGGAGTACCAAGAGGGGGGTCCTCGAAAGAAGGGCCCGGAGAGTAAAATATGATAGCGGGATTCGCGAAATATGAGACCGAGACGACGGGATCCGTTGCCCCGGGCCCCCGTATGGGCACAAAGGCTTATCTTGTCCCTCGTTTTACCTGTGGGTCGCCATTTTGGTACTCCACCTCCGCTTTCGTTTCTCTTCTTCTTCCATTTCGTCCACCTCCGCCTTCTCCACCTTCTTTACCTTCTCCTCCTCGACGGTCCGAAAACTCGTCTTTTTCGTCCTGTTGTTTCGAGCCTTCGTCGGCCCGTTTACCGTGCCTTCCTTTCTTGTCGGGGCCTGCTGTCCCGTAAAAGGATCCGCTAAATAGCGCTAAGAGGTTCGAGGAAAGAGGATACTCGGGCATTGAAGATTTTGCACGAGGCGCGCGCTGCATCGACGGGTACGCAGAGAGAGAGAGAGAAAGAGAGAGAGAGAAAGAGAGAGAGAAGATGAAGATGAAGAAGAGGGGCTTTTGTAATTGCTGGCAGCTCCCTACGTGTCCGGAGCTGCGTCGGGGTAATGAGAGACGATCGCCTGTTTTTGGATTTTTTTTTAGTTTTGTTTCGGACCGGGTAAAACCGTTGCCCATCGGTCGATTTGATGAAAGACAGATTAAGAATGCGATATATCGGTTTTTGCGGCATACGTGGAAGAAGCGAGATTACGAGGTTTTTTAAAGAGGGATTTTGGAGGAGGATTTTTAGGGATATTGCGGGGGAGGGTGATTAATTTTGGTGGGAAATTAAAAATCGTGGAGTTTCTGGTGCGAAGTGTATGGAATAATGAAGAATATAATGTGAATATTTTAAATATCCTATGCAGAGACAGAGAAATAATTAAATTGGAATATTAATGATATTAAAATATTATCAAATATTTTTCTTGCATTAAAATCGTATAGTTTCAAGTGTGAAATATATGAAGAATATAATTCGAATATTTTAAATATCCTACAGAGAGAACAAGACAAATAATTAATTTGGAATATCAATGAAATTAAAATGTTATCAAATATTTTCCTAATTTTAAAAATGATGAGCAATTAGAAGATAATTCTCGCGGTACCTGTTTCTATAGAAAAATTACTATTTCACCGAACACTTCAATTCTCTTCCAGTAGTACATTAATTAACATTTTTCTTAAATATACACAGCCCTTATAAATATAATTTCAGGCAATGTTTCTTGTCGAATTGATCTATAAGCATGGGATATAAAAATGCGGCATCGAATGTTCGCATCAATTTAATACCGTACGAATAATTTATCAGAACAATACCGATATTATTCTCATCAGTCACGTAAAACTCTGTTCGATTGACATATCTTTCCATGTCCGAGGTCCTCTTCCCTCCCCCCCCTTCTCTTTTATAAATTATGCTTTTGTTTCTTCATCGAGCTCCGAGAACCGATCAGCCGGACAAAGATGCTGTCGATGCCGGAGAAGGGTGAGGTAACTGTCAAGAATGACGGCACCCTCCGGTGAGAGGAGACGCGAGCATTTATTGTTCCCGTTCCGAATGACCTCTCCGATGATTCCGCGTCATGCTTCGGAATAGAATCCTTCGTAGGTCGAACCCTTTCCGCACCTTCGATTTTCCGGGAAATATCATTTTCTCGTTGAACGCCGTAACAGTGTCGAAAATAGGTTTTATTTTTATTTTTTGTTGTTAGGTGGTGAAGTATGTTTAAAATCACATTTTTTTAAAGTGTTTTTTGAGTATAAAAGATAACTTTGTTTTCAAGGGAATGGTTTGGTCTAGTATTATTGTTATATTTAACACTAAAGGTACCGAGGTGGGGCAAATTATGTACTTTTAAAATACAGTTGTTTATGCCAAATTAACTATTACGAAGTAGTTAATAGTAGCAAATAATACCAAACAATATAAATAGTACCAAATAGTTAATTACAATACAGTTCTTTATGCCAAATTAACTATTACGAAATAGTTAATAGTACCAAATAATACCAAACAATATAAATAGTACCAAATAGTTAATTACAATACAGTTCTTTATGCCAAATTAATATGTACAATATACTGTCAGTACGTTTATCGTTAATACTTCCAAAATGATAAACACACTCTCAGCTTCTGCAAATTAAATCTCGCAAAAAAGCGTCAAATTAACAATATAATACTATAAAATAAAAAGCAATTTACATATTATATTTGTTCGTAAAAATCATCCAAATTAAAATTTCAATTGTAAATAAAACCAGACGCTGTTTTCCAAGCGATTTTTCAAATTCGTGGGACGGAATTCCACGTCACGCTGGCAGAGTCACGTGGTGGGGCCCCTTCCGCGGGACTTACATAAATACGGGGAGGTACGTAGAGCGTCGACGGGCCACCAAGATTCTATCTCCACTTACCCAACACGCCCGCTAAGTCTTCTAGCGGACTTTATCCGGCTGATCTGCGCTCGTCTCTCTCTCTCTCTCTTTCTCTCTTTTTCTTGATCCTTGGCGAAGCAAGTCGGACGCGTAGTTCTAGAAAGGCGGCATCTAAATTGGTTCAGATCACTGATTGCGTCCGGGTAGACTTCACGTGGAGGAGAAAAATCCCGAAAAAGCGTTTTTCCCTCGTGTTTGACGAATCGGAAGACGTATCTCCGTCGACGGATACGCGACGGAATTTCTGACGACCAACGACCGTGTGGAAATTTAAACGACGTTTGTAATTGAGAATTTTTAGTTTATTTTTTTTGGAGTGAGGGATTTAGAGAAAATTAACACTGAGGATTTAAATTGATTTTTCTTTTATTATTCTCATAGTTTCTGTTGCGATACAAATATTAATTAATAGTAACTAGATTTATATTAAATAATCAGATTCTGTTGTGTAAATTTCGAAAGTAATTTCTCTCTTTCGAAAAATAGTAATCTTTCAAAATTTACATTAATATATCACATAATACATAATACTTAACGATCTATAATTTATTAATCGATATTTAAATTTCTTCTACTCTGCCCTCCCTCAACAACCACCGTAAGACGCATCCCTACAGAGACGTTATTTCCTTCGGGAACAAAGACCCTCACTGTTTCACAAAACTGAAACAAAACGAACGAACGAAAAGAAATCAGAAAAATAAGAAACGACCACCTTAAGTGCTCATTGCTAACAAGTCGCTCAGCAAGGCGCCTACCCTCTCTCCCTCTCTCTCTCTCTCCCCCCCAAGTGTCTTCTTTTTCGTAACATCAGTCACTCCTGAAATCGTCGGGGACCTCGACGACGTTACAGGGACCCGCGGGCCCTTTTTTTATTTTATTTTTTATCTCAGTGTGCGTGCGCAGTAGGTATATCACATACGCGGCCGTGATATATGGCCACCATGAACGAGATGGGCACACCACGCCTTCTGGGTAACGTGTCTCTCCTGTAACGTCTGTCTTGCCTTCTTCTGTTTTCTACCTTCTCGTTTTCTTTTCGCGTTTATCTCCGCGCGGCGTTCAACGCGGAGAGGAAGTCGTAACGCGGAGAGGATCCGATGCGGACGTTCTTGTTGCCCCGAGAAATAAGAGACATTTTGTCTTGGGGATCTCCCGAGGATGGTACTCTTCTTCTCGGCCGGGTACGAAGCGATGCTGGGGGATACAGCTGTTGAAGCTGCCGAGAGCCTCGCCAATTACAGGTGAAAACTGTCGTGCGAGAGAGTAGAGGGATTGTTGGACTTTTTTCGGACGCGTTTTAGTGATAAATGGGACTTTGCTTTCCTTTTGGGTTAATGGAGAAGATTTTATTAAAGGGGATATGTAAATAAAGAAATTTAAAATTGTAGAGTTCGCTGTAGATTTAATTATTTTCATTGATTTGCAATTACAGATGAAAATTGTCGTTTGAGAGTATAGGGATTGTTATATTTTTTGGGACTCATTTTAATAATCAGTGGGACATTAGTTTCTTGCGGTATTTATTTAGAAAATTTTGGGAAAAAAGATTCGTTAATATACAAATTTAGAATTATATAGTTCGCAGTAGATTTAATTATTTTCATTAATTGGCAACTATTGGTGAAAACTGTTATTTGAGATTAGGGATTCTTATATTTTTTGGGACTTATTTTAATATTAAATGAGACATTAAGTAGTTTCCTGTGGTATTAATTTAGAAAATACTAGGAAAAAAGATTCGTTAATAAACAAATTTAGAATTATATAAAATTTCTTAAATTATATAAAACTATCGTATACGAAAGTATAGGGATTGTGGTATTTTTTTAGGACTCGTTTTAATAATAAACGGAACATTAGTTTCCTGTGGTATTAATTGCGAAATCCTATTAAAAGGGAATGATAATAAACAAATTTAGAGTTATATAGTTCGCAGTGCATTTAATCATTTTTATTAATTTCCAATTACATACTGATGAAAACTAGTGTTTGGAAGTAGGAATTGTGGTATTTTTTCGGTCCACTTTTTGATACTTGTTTTAATAATAAATGAAACATTGGTTTCCTCTGCAATTAATTAAAAAGACCCTACATTAACAAACCATTTTATAATAATATCATTCTTAATAGATTTAACAAATAATTTCCATTAATTTCAAACAATTACCTATCGAGTTCCATTACTATTTTTTCACTCTCTATTTTATCAATTGGCTTCAATTCCCCACATATATAAACACACCCTAGTTTCCACCCACCACTTTTTTATCTTTTTTATTACCACCATGATTTCTTTTCGCGACAAGTTCCTCGTCTCTTAGCGTCCTCAACGAAATTACGTTCCTCCGACGTTGACAAAAGACAGCCCCGGTTTCTATGGACCGACTCCATTTCTTTCTTTCGCCATCTCCTAAGCCCGTTGTCGTGGAAATAGCCAATTTAAAGGTACAACGGGATCGCATACAATCGCGGCTTTAAACCGTGTCCCCCTTGTGTTGGTACCATTCCACCACGTGGAGGTGGTTGCCTGGTTTTCCCTCGCGTTCGCTTTCAGCCCGGGTCACATCGGCGACCTCTTCTCACCTCCGCGAGACTTTGCCAGCCGTAAACCTGCGCCCGCCGCACATCCAGAACGAATCGAAAGTGATGCGGGGAATTTCAACGATTTCGTCCCGTGCGCGGCACTAGGAAAGGGTTTACGTTTCGTTTTAGGTATACATATGAGCAGAAATTGACTAATTGCATAAAAAATAAGGTTTTTAAACGTGAATAGGAAGCACACGTTGATTTTTAAAATCTTTTTTAAATAATAAATTTAAAAAAAGGGAAATAATGGAATTTGTTGATTTGTGTACTGGACGGCTTATATGTGTGTAGTAAGTGTATAAAAAATTAAGTTTTCTAAAGTGAATAGAAAGCATACGTTGCTTTTTAAAATAACAAATTTAATAAAATGGAAATAATAGAGTTTGTCGATTTGTACACTGAACTCGGCTTATATGTGTGTAGACACTTGGAAAACCCTTTTTTTTATGGAAATTGTGTGTATGTAACTTGGGGAGACTGGGAAATTAGTGTGAAATGGAATTGAAATCGATAGAAATGTTTTATTTGATAATTCGAGGAAAATTTGCAAGGTAATATAGAGGGAATTATATAAATGTGTGTGTTTTAAAGAAAACGTGTTAAAATTCGAATAATTATATAAAGTTACGGTGAATAAATAGTGTCGGTGAGTAACACGTGTTGAAATAAGTGTTATATAAAAGATAATACAGTAACAAGAGTCCCAGGTATGCGTACACGTGCGATAATATCATTTTTATTAATCGAATTATCATTACCTCGGATAACTTACGATATCTTTCATAAACTCTCCGCGAATTCCGATCGAATTTCACTTTCTCGTCGCTTTAAACCAAATATAAAACCACATTCCATACAATCACTCCAAAAAAAAAAGAAAAAGACATTCAATTATTTATCTCACCATCGAATCTCCCTTTTCCCATAAAATAATTAAAAAAAAAAACAATTCTCGTATCTCAAAGGTGTCCCACACTAGTGAACACCAGGTCTTCCCCCGCACTACCTGTATTTAAAGAAGCACGTATTATAGCTTGATTAGAATGGCTGCGAATTATGTAACGAAATACCTTGTCTCTCTCCGTCGGTGGTGTTTTTTTTTTCCCCGCGGAAAAGGTTAACGTGTGTTACCCATGGAGACGCCCTTAAGCCGGATTCGCACGATGGAAGGCGAAGGTACAACGACACCGGACACATTGTCCTGTCCCGGGGCGTTATTTATCTCGAACTGTCTCCAGCTTCTACGCCCATTCGAAATCACGTGGAAGGGGAGAAGTTATAAACCCGGGGAAAGAGCGAAAGGACTGTCTGATTCTATAGATCCGCTCTGCGAACAACAAGCCCGGTTTACATGGGAATATCGGTTGTTATTTAGATGAAAATCGCTACTTTCGATACGCCAATGTGATACCCGTGACGATTTTTTAAGGGAAATATTGTTTTTGTTATGTTGAATGTGTTGGTGCTCTAGGGTTTATGGGAAATGATAAGAAGATGATTATTGAGGATTTTGGAAATTGGATAGGGTTGTTGGGGATAGTTAGAGATAGTTACAAATGTGAGGAGCTAAGTTTCAAGGTTTGACATTTTTAAATGACAGAAATTTCACGTCGCAGACTTTTAAAGTGTCAAATTTCAAGGCATGAAATTTCCAAGCACTGGAAACTTTAAGGGTCTGATTTTCAGAACATAAAATTTCCAAGCTTCGAAAAATTTGAGGCGCCAAATGTTCAATAAATATTAAATTCAAGTGTAAGGGTCATCAATTTCGATTTCTTTATTAATTAGAATTCATAGTATCAAGCGACAGACAATTCTCGGGTTGCCGAATAGTAAATGATTTTCTTTAAAAAAAGTAAATGATCGAATTAAATTAACAAATAGATCAAAATGATTGATTAATCACCAAATCGAAATAGAAATCCCTTCACTCCTCACATCCAACACCCAAAAATTAATTAATTCCCAAAATCTTTCCGTGTTCCATGTTCATTTCTCAATTTCCAAAAATTCACCGTCGACCCGTTGACGTCCTTTTGACGACAATATATCGTCGCATGGTAGATGAGGCCCAGTCTGCCCCCATCGATATACCGTTACCCCTCGACAGGCCCCGTAAAAAGAACGGAGACAATTCGAGATCGTCGGAGACGATAGCCGGTTGACGAGCGAAGCCCGGTAGAAGAGAACGTTTGACGAATAGACAAGTCGGTATAAACACAAACGTGTATATATGTGTACGTCGGGCCCCGTTTTGCTACCGGCCAGATGGAGATAAGCCGCCCCTGGCATCGACTTTCTTGTAACCTTCTCTCATTTTATTTTTTTTTCTTTTCCTCTCGATCCTGCGACTTTACCTTCTCTCTTTCTCTCTTTCTCTCTCCCTTTTTCTTTCTTTTTCTCTTTCTCTCTCTTTCACTTTCTTTGCTTTTTTTTTAACCCTTGTCGCAGAGAGACTTACCGAAGAATTCGATCTCGAAGGCACTCCGGTGGACATCGTTCCTGGTGTTCGATTTAAGTCGACGGAAGTCGGAGACCCGACGCCGATAAAACCGTCGGGCCGTTTTCTGCCTCGTTGTTTTGGCGAAACGCGCGATTATAATTCAATCTTCTTATCCGCGCGAGATTCGATGACACTGACACACATCGCCGGGCTCCGTTCTCCCGTCGCCGTGAAATCTCAATCGAATTCGCCCTGTCCCCACTTTGCGGACATTATGTGTGTGCGTTAATGTGAAATTTGCGAGACTTTTGCTTGATAATTGTGAATTATCTGTGTTAGGTTACGTTAGAAGTAAATTTTAAGGCATCGATTTTCAAAACAGAAAATTTCCAAGCCATGAAAAATTCGAGGCTTGGCATTTCCAAACGCCAGATATTTCAAGGTTTGAAATTTCCAAGCTTTAGAAATTTTAGCGCCGAAAATTGTGAGGCATCAGAAATTTCCAAGCGCCAGAAATTTCAAGGCGCTAAATTTCAATGCTTGAAATTTCCAAGCGTCAGAAATTTCAAGGCATGAATTTTCCAAGCACCAGAAATTTCAAGGCTTGAAATTTCCAAGCGCCATAAATTTCAAGGCGCTAAACTTTCAGGCTTGAAATTTCCAAGCGCAAGTTTTCAAGGCTTGAAATTTCCAAGCGCTAAATTTCAAGACGTTAAATTTCCAAGCGCTAAATTTCAAGGCTTGAAATTTCCAAGCGCCAGAAATTTCAAGGCGCTAAATTTCAAAGCTTGAAATTTCCAAGCGTTAGAAACAAGCATCGAGAAATTCGAGGCGCCAAATTTCAAGGTTTCAAATTTCGAAGTAAAGGAAACTCGTATTTTCGTTCAAAACGATTAATTTAATATCACACAAATTTGGTAATATTTACTGGACAAAACGTGGGATTATTTACAATACAATTTTTAATCAATCCCCTAGATTACAAAGAAAAATTACGAAAAAGGTATTAAACTTTAAACTAAACTTTAAACTAAACTAAAAAGTAACTAAAATCCTAATAATAATAATAATTTTAGTAATTTACTTCACAAAGCCCTAAATCCGTCAATATGATTGCTTCCTCAACCCAACGTTACAGGGGAAAGCAGCGAGCTTTTTTTCATCGCGAGAGTCTTCATTAAATTTCGCAAGGGATGTCCGCAAAAACGATCGAGGGATCGCTGGATCCCTCCTCCGATCGATCAGAACGGTTCAGGCGGAGGCGCTGTCGTTATCGCGCCGGGGAAATTAATTTGACCGGCGAAACAAGCCGCCGCTTTATTGGCGGGAGTTAATTGCCAGCCGAAGTTCGAGACCTCCTCCCCCCCCCCTCTTCACCCCCTCCCCTTTCGGATCGTTTTACATTAAGGGCGCGTGCAAATAGATGCGTTTATACTTCGCCGGTAAGCTTAATTAAAAAGTAAACGCCACCCCCCCCCTTTTATTGCACAAATATACTCAGTGATTCTAGTTTCTAATTACCACTAGGTTAAACGGGGTTCTCGTGTAACTAGATACGTTCCTGGTTGACAATCCTGTTTGGTTAATTTTGTGTAAATTAATTTTGGAATTGATTCTACGGTAATATCCGTGGGATTGATATTATTTGCCGTTTTTTTCTGTGAATTGTGCTTTTTTTAATGAGATCATTTTGTATATTGTTTATGGCATTTTTTTTTTTAAATTGTGAAGATCAATTTCGTTTCGATTTGTCGATCGATGGTTTTTCGTTTTTCGTTACGTTCGATTGGATTGGCCGATGGTGATGCTCTGGTTCGTAGTAACGAGAGCAAATGTAGGATGAGAATGGATGCTGTAAGGAGCTGTGTAATTTTGCTCTCGGAGAGCGGCTCTCCTCTCCCCGCGGTTTTTAGTTCGACTGTGAGAAGAGATTCGGGCGGAACGTGTTTCGTTACTCGCCTCATTACGGCGGAACAGTAATAGAATCTGTTCCTAATTCTTGTTACCCGTTTCCCTCCGTTTTGTTTCGTTCAATGGAACCGAGAAAAAATGATAAGTGACGCGGAATCGATTAGGTTTCTTTTGTCGTGGAAATTGTTCCGTCGAATCTCGTGCTAAAGGTGATAGACACTTTACGAATTTGATGTGAAAATGAAATTTAGGGGCCATGGCTAACATGTTTTCATATTTTCCAAGTTTTAAATTAAAATTTCTATATTTCCCAAGTTTTAAATTAAAATTTTTATATTTCCCAAGTTTTAAATTAAAATTTTTATATTTCCCAAGTTTTAAATTGCAATTTTCACATTTCCCAAGTTTTGAATTGAAATTTTTATATTTCCCAAGTTTTAAATTGCTATTTTCATATTTCCCAAGTTTTAAATTGTAATTTTCATATTTCCCAAATTTTAAATTGCAATTTTCATATTTCACAAGCTTTAAATTGAAATTTGCATATTTCCCAAGCTTTAAATTGCAATTTTCATATTTCCCAAGTTTTAAATTTAAATTCTCATATTTCCCAAGTTTTAAATTGCAATTTTCATATTTCACAAGTTTTAAATTGCAATGTTTATATTTCCCAAGTTTTAAATTGAAATATTCATATTTCTCAAATTTTAAATTTCAATTTTCATATTTCCTAAGCTTTAAATTGTAATTTTCATATTTCCCAAGTTTTAAATTACAATTTTCATATTCAAGTGATAACAATAATTTGTATTTTATATTTAAACAGATTAAAATTCTTCAGATTCTTATATCAATGGTGATTGAAATGATTTCGGTTTTATATTAAAAAAAATCGGGGTTCGTCGACTGATCGTGATAAACCGATAGGGTTTCGTTAATTTGCAGGGTATTAACGACGAACAAATTATGCTCGGGGTTTCAAGTCAACGTACATGTCAAGTACGACTGATCGATGATATCGTAGTATTTATTATTCATTACCGTTAAGCCAGTGCGCAGTCACGATCCTGCCGCCATGTAATTAAGGTGATTAATGTATCGTTTAATTGTTGAATTGAATCGACGAAACAGTCGATCGTCTTCCGTCACGGTTTGTTAAGGGATTTTGTTTAAACATTTAATTAACTACGATTCAGTTCCAACGATTTGATGATTATTTAGATATCATCGAATTCTACAAACATTTCACTCTTTTGAAAACTTTTCCAACAAAAACCTTCACACTTTCTCTCTTCAAACCCTTTCTTAATATTTTTTTTTCAATTATTATTCGTTCCATTTTATTTTATACGACGGTTTATCCATATATTCTTATCGAATCCGTAAAAATGATAACTTTTACAATTAATTTCACACAATAATTTGGCATAGAGAACTGTATTTTACTTATATTGATTAAAGAAATTAAAGTTGAAAGTCTCGGTACCTTCAGTGTTAATTTAAAAATAATAACAGTATTACACAATTTTCCATTTAATATTTTCACACTAAACATAAAAAAATCAAAATCAAAGAAATTAAAATTAAAAGTCTCGGTACCTTTAGTATTAATTCCACAATAATAACAATACTACACAATTTTCCATCTAATATTTTCACACTAAACATCAAATAATCCTCCACAATTAAATAGACATTTCCATAAAACTCTTTTCACTCCTTCCCCAAAACTTTATTCATAAAAAATAATCAAACAAAAATTCCAACAAGTCGAGTCGACCAAAATCAACGATTCCGACCGAGTCATCGAAAACGGAAAGCTAACGAGAGACGGCAATCATCCGGGATCCCCTTTCGAAATCTCGTTACCTCCGCGAGTTTGCTCGATTTACCATATATTCCCCAGGCACTGCCAATCTGTTTCCGTTAGCATCTGCCGGCGGTTTCCATGCACTATGCAGCACACGCAACGTCGGTGTCGCTTTGTCGCGATCGACAGGCCTCGATCATGTAGATCCCGATGGATCGCGATCGCGTAGACGCACGTGCATCGGGTTTTCGCAGCGTGTCGCCGAGAGAAAAGTGGAATCGCATAATATCGACGAACCATCGATCCACGGGGAATCCATGAATCTGTTTATGGTTTCCCATCGGCCGGACTAACAGCGACGACACGGGGAATCGTGTACGTGTGCATATATGTATATTTGATACGTTTGATCGAGGGATCAATGGTTCACGATCGATTTAAATGGACGTAGGTTGCCGTTCGATCGAAACTGGGGACGATGAACTTTTCATGGTTGTAAAGATGGTTCCGTATCGGGGGTCAGTGTACTTATCTATCGTGATGATTGTTTGATAATAGAATGTTTATTCGGGTGATTGGAATTTGTTTATTAATGGTTTTAGTAAAAGGGTGATTGAGTAAATAATTAATGTTTGTAAGTGATAGTTTGTTGGGTTCTTCTGTTTTTGTTGCTAGGTTGGTCACGTTTTTGAGAGTTGGTAAAATATTTCATCCGCGAAAATAGTTTGTTGGGGAATTACAGTCGCGAAAGAATAGCGCAAAGTTTAATTTAATGAGGGACATTAAACGTCGAAATCGTTGCCTGCGGTCTGCGGTCTGGTTGTGCAAACGTTTCTTCGTGGCTTTGGAAGAATATTCTGAGGGGACTAGGCTGAATCTTTCGGATCGATGACGAATTATAGGATAGGTTATCGTTTGAAATGATACAGGGTTTCGATTAGTATATTAAAATAGAGTTTTTATGGTTTGTGTAGAAGGAGTTGCAATAATTTACATTTGTTTGCCAAAAGTCTATTTTAACGCGTTGAAATTATCAAATTTCAGGTCTTTCGATCTGTAGAAATAGGAAAACTTGGGAATATTAAAGCCTGAAATTTCCAAGCTCTGAAAATTTTAAGGCATCGATTTTCAAAACTTAAAAGTTCCAAGCGTAGAAAAATTCAAGGCGCTAAACTTTCAGGCTTGAAATTTCCAAGCGCTAAATTTCAAGGCTTGAAATTTCCAAGCGCCAGAAATTTCAAGACGTTAAATTTCCAAGCGCTAAATTTCAAGGCTTGAAATTTCCAAGCGCCAGAAATTTCAAGGCGTTAAATTTCAAGGCTTGAAATTTCCAAGCGCCATAAATTTCAAGGCGCTAAACTTTCAGGCTTGAAATTTCCAAGCGCTAAATTTCAAGGCTTGAAATTTCCAAGCGCCAGAAATTTCAAGACGTTAAATTTCCAAGCGCTAAATTGCAAACCTTGAAATTTCCAAGCGCCAGAAATTTCAAGGCGTTAAATTTCCAAGCGTCAGAAAATTTCAAGGCATGAATTTTCCAAGCACCAGAAATTTCAAGGCTTGAAATTTCCAAGCGCCAGAAATTTCAAGGCTTAAAATTTCCAAGCGCTAAAAATTTCAAAGCGCAACTTTTCAAGGCTTGAAATTTCCAAGTCTTACAAATTTTAGGACGTAAAATTTCCAAGTACCAAACATAACAATACCAATCCACTCCAAACTTTAAACCTTCCCATTTCAATTCCTCTACACACCACCCCCACATCTCTTTTTTCCACCCCCGTAGCACCAGGTAAACCCTCTACCACGACGTTCCCCGACGGTATCCGGAGTCTTAATTCCCCGCGTTCTCGCGCATTTACCAAGTCCGTCTCGTCGGTCCTGAACGTCACCCGTGAAATTAAGCGAGTCAGGTCTCGCAAAACCACTCCTCGTTAGTTCTCGTCGAAACGCGATCAGGAAAAAGAGACACTAATCGTTACCTGTAAGGAGCCACGGGTGGAAGAGCGACGCCGGTCGCTTGACAGAGAGCAAAGAAATAAGGAAGAGAGCGAACCCGAAGATAAAAGCTGGGAGAGCACCAGGAGGCAAGGGGAAGATGATTTCGTTGGTCGCGACGATGTCGGGTGTATTTAAAATGCAAATGCCACCGCGACGCGGTGGTTCTTCCCGTTTTCTCCTTCGAAAACTCGATCGTCGCTATGTGTGTTGTATATATATACATACATATATATATATACACTATCGCGTGGTTTCATTTCGTTCCTCATACCGATGGGTTAGTTTACATTCGTGTACGGGCGACAACCAATACGAAGAAACCGATCCAACTCGGTCCGACTAAGTGCAATTCACCGCTAAAACCCACCTACCGGGCCCATCCTGACTGTTCTTTTCCCCGTCGCGAGCATCTTATTAAGGACTCGTATAAACGATTCAAGCGCGATCGGGAATGTCGAGCGGGTCGTTTAAATGCGATTCGTTCTCGTAAGTAAGCACCGAGGTGTATCCACGTATCGGGCCCCGGGAATCGGCCAAAAAAGGCCGCCGCCCGCGATGGGACTCACCGCGAAATTCGGGCAGCACGCTTCGATACGATTTGCTAATATACTTTGGTAGAATGTTAATAATTCATGAGCCCTCCTTGGGGATGGGTTTGCGAATGATTTTCCTGGAGAAAAGTGATCACCTTTTTCCCGAATAGGGATCACGAAAATGTTTTATTCTAGGGATGATATGGCTCTTTTTTTGTTTGTAGTGAAGTCATTTTTATTGGACGATTGTTTAGACGGTGTATCAATCACCACAAATTTCGAAGAATTAGAAATTTTAAAGCATAAATATACCAAGCATTTAAAAAATTCGAGGCACTAAATTTAAAGGCCTGAAATTTCCAAGCGCTAGAAATTTCAAGGCATCAACTTTCAAAGCTTGAAATTTCCAAGCGTCAGAAATTTCATAGCATCAACTTTCAAAGCTTGAAATTTCCAAGCGTCAGAAATTTCAAGGCATCAACTTTCAAAGCTTGAAATTTCCAAGCGTGAGAAATTTCAAGGCATCAACATTCAAGGCTTAAAATTTCAAGGCATCAACATTCAAGGCTTAAAATTTCAAGGCATCAACATTCAAGGCTTAAAATTTCAAGGCACCAATTTTTAAGGCTTGAAATTTCCAAGCGTCAGAAATTTCAAGGTTTAAAATTTCCAAGAGCCAGAAATTTCAAGGCATCAACTTTTAAGGCTTGAAATTTCCAAGCGCCAAATATTTTAAGGCACACACTTTTAAGGCTTGAAATTTCCAAGCACTGGAAATTCCAAGCACTGGAAATTTCAAGGCACCAATTTTCAAGGCTTGAAATTTCCAAGCGTTAGAAATTATAGCGGTCAAAATTTCGAAGCATCAGAAATTTCACGGCACAGACTTTTAAAGCATCAAATGAATTTTAATAGACAACTTTTGTAACTTGTGAAATAATCACATATAACAATATTACATAAGACAAAAATGGAAATTGTCATTAACACGCATTACCATCATTCAGCAATAGAAAAGACTTTTCCGGGACCTTTTCTACAATTCAAACACATCATCCCCGGTTTCTGTTTCCCGGGATAATTAATTACCGTACCCAAAATCCCGACTCCCATCGAAATTTAGTGCGCGAGACACGTTCGAGCTGAACGGCTCGCTGCATATGGTAAAACGCCGGTGAATTCTTTCGGCATCCCCGGCGCATGTAAAAAGAGAGGTTCGTTATTTCGACGATAAAAAAAGGTTACGTGACAAGGCGAAAGGGAATAAAGAAGCCTTTTCACGTCGACTCGCGATCGGGTTAATGACTTCCGTCATATTCCGAGCAAACTTTCAAGAAATCCTTCGAAAAAACCAACCGATCGATAACCACGCGAAATATATTCACAGTATTTTCCATCCCGGATATTCTCACATTTTTTTTGTTTTTTTTCTTACTTCTTCTGATTTCGAATTCGTCGCGGCGAGACACTGTGCAAGAAATTGACGAACCTTATGCAAGTTATGTTGATCGCGATGGTTGTCTTGGTCAAGTTCATGCCGACGTTAAAGCGAGAGGGCATTGAGCTCGACCGTTGAAAATCGCTGGCGGTCGAAGCGACTGGGACTTTTGATGTAACACCGCCCAACGATTCGTCTCGCATCTCCGCGAGGACGAGCCCTCCTTTCGCGAAGAAATTGCGGGCCCATTTTTTTCATAGGACTCGCTGTCGATGGCCGCGGAAAGAAATTGACACTGTTCGTTCCGTGTCCGCGGAATACCTTTGAATTTATTACCGTGTCTTGGTATTTAGCTAGCGGAGTGGAAAATAGTTTTTTCTATCATCGATTTTTTTTTTAATGCTTAAAGAAAAGTTTCTCCCGTGGAGAAAATAGGATAGTTAATAAAATATTAATAAAACAGTGATTCACAAAATATAAAATATATATAAAAAAATATATATATATTATATATAATAAATATAAAATATTAATAAAACAGTAATTAGAAATCTATCATAACTAATATTTTATCTTTTTTCTACAAATTCTCCATGTTTAATAATAATATAACACACATTAGATTACCTCGATCAATAAATGACTTATTATCCAATACATTCTACAGGTTTTATAATATAGATATAATTACGAAAAAAAGACACTGGTAATCTTAGTAAAAAAAAGGGGGGTACGGTTGAAAAATATCGCGTTTCATTTATGCCATGGAAATGTTAATTCGAGTCATCCCGTATATTTTCGCAAAGACATACGACTTTCTCTGAATGTTCGTTCCGAACGAGTTTCGCCCGATTAAAGCCGCCCAATTAAAGCAGAACCGTGGATTTCTCATCGTCGTTTCCTCGGTCTTTAACGCAGATCGACGTTATCTCCCCGATGTTACTCCCGTCGACGATTAAAAGGTCCGGCTAATCGGCCACGAATTCGTCCTGCTCCCTCGGGAGAACGATAATTACGTCGTTTTTACGAGCTCTTTACACGAGCAGTTACTTTCGGTAATAACGGTAACGACCTTCGGCAGAATGCTCGCTTAGGGACAGAAAAAGGCCCCGTTTGCGGGTCGGATGCATCGGCGTTACGTCCCACCGTACCGAAGACATTCCCTCGAAACCATGGAATGATAGAAACGACGGAATTATTCATCATTTAAAGTTTAATTAGTCTGACTTTTCAAATTTGAGAACGTTACGGTGAAATGTAGCACGCTATTAAATGAATTTTTTGATATTTTCTAATTGTGTCATATTTTCTGTGGTTCAAGTAAATGGTAACGTTGAGAGGGGGCCTTATTTCTATAATTGTCTGACTTTTAAAATTTGCCAATATTACGGTAATAATGTAGCACACTATTATTGTGTTATACTTTCCGTGTTTCAAGTAAATAATAACGTTTATCAGAGGGGGCTTTATTTGGGCCTTATTTCTATAGACAATAGACTATAGACACATTTAATCATCATATTTATCGTAATAATATTTATATTAATAAATCATTGTTTTTCTGTTTCAGGTAAGTTTGATCTCTATTCCACCCAGTTTTGGGCCCGCCGGACATTTGCAACGGGACCCCCGAGTACGTGAGTTTGTAATCAGTATTTGGGCATACTTTCCAATTCGTTAAGTCCCACTGACACTCGGATATAAAGTGATTCACGCTCCTCCGCGTAATTACCGTCTTTCGTTCTACCGACTTGGTGTGTTTCAATCGCTTTGGGGCCTTGCTTACCAGGAAGCTGGCCCCGAATATGTGCACGGTATCATCGTCGAGAAAGATGCGAATAATTTCGAGTAATTTGCGCGAATTTCGGGGGGTATCGCGGAACGGTTACTTTCCACTTGATTTCAAGTTTTTACACGATTTTGCCGCGTGCATTAAGTCCCCGTGTTCGGGGAATCGGAATGTGATAACGGTCCCACATTCCGACCGGTGGACAATCGTCAACGGAATGACGACTCGAAAGTGTTTGCCCGATATTTAATAATATATATTATCGTTTCGTAATACAATTATTATGCAACGTTAACACAATTTAACGGAATTTCAAGATTCATTTTCTCGCAGTGTGATAATATCTGTGAAATTTAAGTGACGATAATTGCATTATTATAGCGATCTAGGTATAAAAAAAAACACTAGATCTCTGCTAATTAGTGGTATTGAAGATTTTTGTGAAAAAATCACCACTAATTAGCAGAAATCTAGTGTTTTTTTAGTATTTCTTAAATACTAAATACTATAATAATTGCATTATTACAGCGACCTAGTATGAAAAAACACTAGATTTATGCTAATTAGTGTTATCGAAGACTTTTGTGAAAAAATCTCCAATAATTTTTGTCACCCAGGCCGGTTTAATTTTTCCAAGCAAACAGGGCAGTGAAAACACAAAAATTACATAATTCCCTAGTGCCTTTCCCGACGTACAAAAAATCCTTAGCGTCGATAATTGAATTTCTCCGCGTCGAAGCGGCGCTTCCACCGGTCCGGTCTTTAATATTTCTTATTTCCCAAAACCGGAAGCACCTGCGCACGCCGATTTACAATACCGCGGCCGGGGTTTCACTAAATCACCCCTTTATTTCCTGGAAATATAAATCACTCCCGGGGATATCGACTGCACGAAGTATCGGGCCCGATCGGATCTTTGAGAAACAACGATATTCGATTTCCTTTGCAGATCGTTCTCACCTCTCCCCCTCCCCCTCCCCCTCCCCCCTTTTTCTCTCGAGTGCGGTCTTCGTTTCATCGGACGTTTCTTCAGCCTCGAATTTTTTTGTCGACTGGTGGTAAAGGAGCGACCCAATCTGCGGCGAAACAGTTTTCTTCGTGTGCGAAACGACCGCCGGCTTCTTATTTCTTATTAAATTATTGTATCGGTTTTATCTCGTTTAGCGGCGAACGATTCACTTCGGTCGGTCGATTATTTCCGGCAGACGGCAAATTTCTCTTTTTTTTCGTTCGGGCTGCCGCAGAATTTCGCGCGGGAAATTGGTGGCGTTAACGAGGTAATTAAATAGTGGGCAGTGCATTCGTGAGACCATTTTTTTTTATATAATGGAGATGTGTTTTTGAAAGATTTTTATTAATCCCAGTCACTAGTGAACTTATATTTCATTTTAATATTAGCTATTTCAATTGATGAAACTTGGGGAAATATAGAATTTTACTAAAGCTTTTATATTATTATTACGAAATAATATCCAGAGATTAATAATAATAATAAAATATATTTGGGATATGATTCAATAGATTACGAAACTTACCTGGCTATAGAACAGTCCTTTTAAATTCTACAATACTGACAATAAGGTAATAATTCTTAATTAGAAATTTATATCTATTATATAAATTTACATTTATTTATAAAAATAAAGCTATAGTTCTAATTAAGATTAATACCTTATTGTACATGAAGTAAGTGTTATCATAGTCAATATTACAGAATTCCTAATCTATTAATATCCATAGATACTAAAATACGTTCTACCTAAAATAAGTAAACAAAATATCAAATTACTTTCTTCAAAAACCACGATTATATAATCCCATGACAACATCAAAAATAATCCCCAATAATATCGCTGACACGGAAGTAGCAGAATATGTATACATAAAAAAAATACCTATACAACATTAAATAGATAAGAAACACGGTTCAGGATCAAGGATTCCCGGCAGGTGGTCGGAAAAATAGCGGCAGAGCATCTCGCGGAATCGTCACCGTTGATTCCCCGTGACGTTTATACCATGTTCGCCATAATTCACGGCAATTCTGCCAGTCGATGCTCCCCGATGTCCCGCGTACTCCCATTAGCGGGAGGTTTTACGACCGGGTGGCTCACGGCCATGAAATCAGGATTATCTATTCGACCTTAATGCCACGACCGGATTTCCAAGCGCGTGGCATGTCGGAACTTATAAACGTCGCGATGATTATTTACTCCGGGCCGCTTATTGATTCGAATTTACTGCGCGGCAGCGCCGTAAAGTCCGCGGCTTTCGGATTCGGGAGATGAAGAATAAATAAATAAAAAAGAAAGAAAGAGGAAATAAAATAAATAGGAAAAAGCTACGCGGTGTCACCGCGGGAAGCATGACCGTCGAAAATGGGCAGTGAATTTATGTACGATAGGGAATATATTAATAATACCTGTGTTAAAGCCAAAGGTGTATTTTCGAGAGACACCCCATGGAAGATGCTGCGCTTTAAATTTGTTTTAATGAATTTATTTCGTGCCGGGTCTATTGCTTTCGTTATTAGCGACAATGGTTAGGTATTTATAGTTTCTTTTTCTTTTTCTTTTGAATTTATGCATTTTAGATTCGTTTAATTAATATAACACTAGGAATTTCAGTGTTTTTTCGTTTACAGTATTTAACAGTCTTTTTTAGATCACTTTTTATAATTTTGTAAAATATGTTTGATTCTATAAGATTTTTTTATGGAATATACTTTGGGATTAGGCGAATTGGTGGATTTTTATTCTTTTTTTTTAAATGTCTCGATATCTGAACACCACGTACAGTGTCGCACATAATCGAAAAAACGAATTATGTGATAAAGTCGCGGATTTCGGGGCGGAAGTGTAGCAAAATTTCAAACCTTGAAATTTGGCGCTTTGAATTTTTCGATGCTTGGAAATTTGACGCTTTGAAAGTCTTTGCCTCAAAATTTTTGATACTTCGAAATTTTCGGCGATAAAATTTCTAACGTTTGGAAATTTCAAGCCTTGAAATTTAGTGCTTTGGAATTTCTGGTGCTTGGAAATTTCAAGCCTTGAAATTTAGTGCTTGGAAATTTTAAGGCTCTGAATTTCAAAGCGTCAAATTTTCAAGCAGCGGAAAATTCGAGGCACCAAATTTCAAGGTTTGAAATTTCGAAACACTGGAAATTTTAAGGCTCTGAATTTCAAAGCGTCAAATTTCCAAGCATCGAAAAATTCGAGGCACCAAATTTCAAGGTTTGAAATTTCCAAGCATTGGAAATATTAAGGCTATAACTTTCAAAACATAAAATTTCCAAGCGCCAAAAATTTCAAGGTACAAGCTTTCAAAGTTTTTTAAATTTCCAAGCCTTCATCACACCCTTTTTTACAGAATCAATTTTGGGATTAGATGGACTGATTTTTCTTTTCTTTTTTTATCCTCTCGAAATCTGAACACGTAGGTACAGTATCGCACATAATCGCAAAAACGGATTATGTGATAAAGTCGCGGATTTCGGGGGGGGCGAAAGTGTAACAAAATCGAATGAAAAAAAAAATTCTGCGTTTCGCGTGACGTCGACGGGGGCACCTGCCGCCCGGGGCCATTGTATCCCGATTCTAATCCTTGCGTAATACGAACGCTGGCCCGGAGATCGCGATGGTTTATGGACGCCGTAAAATTGCCTTTAAGCCGACGACTTTAATGGTTCACGACTTTTGCCTATGCAGATTTCGTGGGCGATAATCCTCTGCCCCGGTGCCTTCGACCTCTCGATCGAGGATCCTTTTCGCCGAGGAATACACAGCCTTTCCACGAACTGTCCGCTTCCGCTTCGCCGTGGATTTTATTGATAACGGGAGATAATAAAAAAAAATAATGACACTCGAGAAGATTCGCGAAAACACTTTGCAAGCACCACCTGTGACTTTCGCACGGTAATTTTCGACGATTGTCCGATGTATCTAACTATTTTTTAAATGTACATCGTAATTTATTAATTCAGATATTTTAGTGATCGTTTAACTAATGATAAGATAAAGGAAAACATGATTTTAGGGCTATTGAACGATCAAGTAATCAAAATAATCAATTTATTTAATCGTTCAATAACCTTAAAACCATATTTTCTTTTTTTTTTTAGTAAATCCTAATCTCTAGACAATAATACATAATTATATTGTTATATTAAACACCTTTTTTCTATTTGTCGAGCACGAATAATATTTGTCAAATTAAAAATCCTCAATTAGAAGTTCAGGTGGTAATTCGCATAGGTTTTTCTCATTTTCACAAAATAATTTTTTTTTAAAGGGAAGAATATTTCCCGCAAGGTTTAACGAGAGTCACCTGGTGGACGGCTCCGGAGCCCAGAACAGGATGCTGCGAAGATCGGGTAGACATTCCTGTCGTATCTGTTTCCCGGTACCGATATAGATAGAACTTCATGGAAACTATGGTGACGAGACCATTATTTCTCATTCGTAGGCGGCGTCGTTAAATATTTTCCATCGCGAATAACACACACTGATAGGATTTCTACAGCGCGTTCCAGTTATCGATCGTCACGCGGTGTAAATCGGAAAAAAATTCGATCTAAATCGACGGAAAATTATTATACCTGTTTCAGGACTTGATGCACTGATTTACAGAGCTATCAAAGACACCTAATTACATCGTTCGATTCACCGGAAGCGTGTTTCTTCACGATATTAGTCATTACCCTGAAAACCTGTTTCATTATCATTTTTTTATAATTTTTTACACCTGAGAATTTCCGTTAATTTTCCACGATTCTCGTAGAAACACCTCCGTTGTATTTTATTAGACAGTTTTCTTGAAAGTTATTTATTAAATTCAGTGTAAAAATATATACAATTCCTCCAATAATAAAAATTAAAATAATATAAATAAATTTATAATAAAGTCCCATCATTAAAAATATTCAAATACTATATAAATATTTTATTTTTATATACAAACCAGAATTCTGGATTAGAATTTTCTGCGAAACACCTTCGTTGCATTTTATTAGACAATTTTTTTTTATAAATCTTTTATTAAATTTAATGTAAAAAAATATACTATATACAATTCAATTATATCGAATTCTGGAATATAATTTTCTGCGAAGGTAGCTCGAATGGGTGGGTGAAACGTGGCGGTCAGCTTTTTCCGCGATCTTTTCACAAATTCCCGACAATGTAACGATCGGCGGCGTCGATTCATCTCTCGCTCGATCTCGCTTCCTCGATCGCGAGTGATCGACGGCCGGCGATAAAGTCGTGAAATCGCGTTTCGACGCGCGAACTTTTTACCAATTACCGCGGCGGAACTGGAGCAAACACACCATGGTCCTTCGTTTCGCGAGAAACGAGAAAAAAAATGATCGATCTACACTTAATACGTTTTTTATTTCTTGTTTACTGTTAATAAATTCACCACGAACCACCGCGAATCGCTCGGTAAATTCGCGAATTATTTTCTAACGAAATATCGATGATAGAATGAATAGAAAAAAAAATTAGAATTTAGAAGGAAATTATGTTAATATTATTTACAGTTAATAAATTCACCACTAACCACCGCGAATCGCTCGGTAAATTCGCGAATTATTTCCTAACGAAATATCGATGATAGAATGAATAGAAAAAAAAATTAGAATTTAGAAGGAAATTATGTTAATCGCGTATGAAAATGGAGGGAGATCTCGGAACGATCTTAATTTGCCTTTACTCGGATCAAAGATCATGCAATTACTAACTGTATCGGAGCTTGTACTCGTTAGACTTTAACTTATCGCGATGCCGTTCAACGCGTGTACCATTCCTACGTACTGAATAACAATGAACCACCGCGTACGATGATAATCAGTATTCGAGTCGTGCTGCTATCAGAAATTGGAACAAATGTATGATAACGACGGCGGACAATTAGTACACCGAATCCACTGTTAAACAGGGAACGATTTAAAACTGGATTGTCCTTTATCCATCGCAGGATAATTATTTATAATTGTCGTTATCACATGTCCTTTTTATTAACTTGAAAATTAATTACGTTTAGATTAATAATTGATAGTAAAATATATTTCGGATCGTATATATTATTCATATAATATTAAATTTATCTGGCTATAGAACGATCCTTTATAACCTTATATTATCGTAGTATGATAATTAGGAAAAATTAACGTTGGATATAATTTTCTATAGCCAGATAAATTCAATATTATATAGATTAATAATTATTAGCGGAAACTGAATGAAAAATAGAAAATTGATTAGAATTAAATTCTTTTTTTTTCGATTATAATTCTTATTAAATTAGTGTCGATCATTTGTTATTGTTTTGTGATATATTGGCTAATTAAAATTCGATTTTACGTCACCGTGGAGATCGATACAATGAAATCGACCGGCAGATATATTTCTTCTTGCTCGTTTCCGACGTCGTGTCAACGTTCTATCCCCTTTGCGCGATATACAACGAGGAGACACACGTCGACGACATGCCGTAAGTCCGTTCTGACACGAGCAAAACACGATAGATAACGAACGGTCCACCGAAGCGTCGTCCCTCACCGGAGGCCACGAGTGCGGACTTTTAATGAGCCACCACGCTAACCGGCCACACCGTGCATAAAGGTTATTTCACATCGATAGGATCTCGTGCACCGAAGCATTGTTGCGAGGGGAACCAGGGTAACCGGAGTCCCCCAGGTCGCGTTTCATTCCCACTTCTCACTTGTATCGCGAGTGCCCGGGGAATTTGAAAATCTTGCTCCGTCAGCCGTTGGCTGAATTCGAAATAACTAAAGTGGGACTTTATATAGAATTATTTATTTATTTTGGAAAATGAAATGTTGACGCGAGTGGAAACTTCAAATGTGTTTTGTAACGCAAGGTATTAATTGAGAATTTAATTATTTTTTTTTGTTAATGGAATTTAATATAGAAATTAGATAAAATGGACCCATTCGGGATGCTGGGAAATGAGATAATTTTTCGAAAAATGACACTAAAGGAAATTCCAATTGTGTTTCACAATGCAAAGTATTAATAATTTATAGTTAATATATTTTTTTGTTATGGGAATTTAATATATGTAGACATTAGATAAAATGGACCCATTCTAGATGCTGCGAAGTGAGATAATTTTTCAAAAAATGACACTAAAGGAAATTCCAATTGTGTTTCGCAACGCAAAGTATTAATAATTTATAATTAATTTACTTTCTTTTGTTATGGGAATTTAATATAGAAATTACTTAGCTAAAATGGACCCATTCTAGATGCTGCGAAGTGAGATAATTTTATAAAAATGATACAAATAGAAATTCCAAATGTTATTCGCAACACAAGGTATTATTTGCTAATTAATTTATTTTCTTTCATCACGAGAGTTTAAAAATAGAAATTAGATACATTGGACCCATTCGGGATGCTGCAAAGTGAAATAATTTTTCAAAAAATGACACATAGTGTTTACCAGCAAATAATTCATTTATTTTCGCGTGCCAAAGGAATTTAACAAAGAAAACTTAGAAAATGTCGAAGAATTCGAAGAGCTCGTTCCACCCTGACATTGTCCATGTTATCTGGCTTCCCAGGTAGGGAGCATCGTCGTCGACCAACGACCCGCCGTGATATCGCGTTTCAACTCCGGTGGCCTTAATCTACCTACCGAAGTATCGTCGCCGAATCATTCGTAAACGTCGTAATCGCATTATGGCCCCGGAGTCCACTTCCTTTCTCCTTTTCAACCCCCCTCCCCCCGTACCCCCTCATTCTTACTCGCGTTTCACACCCCGTGCAAGAATCATTCGAATGATTTTCGCGGAAGACGCCTGGAGGTCGGAAACGAACGATATTAACGTTAGCTTAAAATTAAAAGCGATTAATTATTGATAATGTAATTTTTATGAAATTAGAAACGTGAATTTTTATTCTAAATTATTTAATTGCAATGGTGTCGTTTTCTTAGCGTAAACATAAATTAGAATTTTGCGAAGGATATTGGTGGCGAAGGAAAAATTAATGAGGTTTCAAATATGTCTTAATTTTTAGAACAGTCGAGAGAATAATAAATTGTCACATTTAAATTTCAAGTAATTAATCGTACATTTCATCGATAAATCAATTTTCTTCCAAAACTAATTATCCCGCCATCGTTTAATCAGCAAAGTGCCAAATTCGTCGCTTTTCAATCACCTCCGAATCGATACTAATTAAAAATAATTGTAGTTACCTCTCACACTATACACCCTCTCAAAAACAATTCGCAAACAAAATCCCCAAAAATCAATCTTACCATTCCAAATATCATATCCCACAAAATCCACAGAAAACCGATCTTCCGCTTGCGGAGAAATTAATTTTTCGAATAAATAAGAGCAACGCCGCGCAAAGGGAAGATGCTGGCCGACGATAGGCTGGAAGGGACGAGTGAAAGATCTTTATCCCTTTCTTCTACCGCGAAGCCAAGGGAGAAACCGGTATATAATCGAGCAGTCACCTATGCACCGGTTCCTTCGGACGTGGTGCAATAACGCACCACGGTAAGGAAGGTACGTGACCCACGCGAAAGGAAGACGAGAAAAAACAAAATAATCAAAGAGGTGACGCGCGTACAACGCGGTGGGGAGGAAAAAAAACGGAGGAAAAAAAAAGGACGCTTTTTGTCGGCACGTAGCGGCGTTAAAGTTTTATCTTCGCGCTTCATCCGACTTCACTTCCGCGCCAGCCTTCTTGTCTTCGGGTTTCTATTGTACGTACGCAACCGTAGATCGCAATCGTATTAGGCTGTTTGTTCTTGCTCGTTGTCCGCGCAATTAAGACAGACGATAAGAAACGCGACGGCGATATTTCCCGACGTTTATGCGCCATCGAGCGCGCTCGTCCGATTCGCCTAACGACACCAGAGATGATCGTTTTAGTGTGCGGTACAGTGATAGGAAAAGTCTGCGATATAGTGACGTAATCACGGTGAAGAATATTTATCAGTTACTTGGCGAATTAATTAAATTTATATAGTGGAAATTTGGAAAATTGAAGTAGAGAGACGTTTGGAGTTATTAATTAGGCAGTATAGATTCTTGGAAAAGTTTTAATTACATTGTTTCAATCACTTAGTTTAAAGATTCTTCTTAATTTTAAACGGTATATTAAATTGTTAAAATTAAAAGCTGCTTAATTCATTTTCAAGTAACTTAATATCAATTTAGCTGACGGAAAAGTCTGTGATATAGGGACGTAATCACGGTGAAGAATATTTATCAGTTACTTGGCGAATTAATTAAATTTATATAGTGGAAATGTGGAAAATTGAAGTAGAGAGACGTTTGGAGTTATTAATTAGGTAGTATAGATTCTTGGAAAAGTTTTAATTACATTGTTACAATCACTTAGTTTAAAGATTCTTCTTAATTTTAAACGGTATATTAAGTTGTTGAAATTAAAAGCTGCTTAATTCATTTTCGAGTAATCTAATTTGAAATTAATCGACGGAAAAGTCTGTGATATAGGGACGTAATCATAGTGAAGAATATTTATCAGTTACTTGGCGAATTAATTAAATTTATATAGTGGAAATGTGGAAAATTGAAGTAGAGAGACGTTTGGAGTTATTAATTAGGTAGTATAGATTCTTGGAAAAGTTTTAATTACATTGTTTCAATCACTTAGTTTAAAAATTCTTCTTAATTAAATGGTATATCAAATTCAAAGTATCCTGGTTTCAATACTAAATAAATTTCAATTTCAAATGTGTGTATTATTAAAATTTAAGTTTCAAAAGTATGTAATATTAAAATTAAAATTTCAAAATATTTAAATTTCAATTTCAATAGTAAATTTCACACTATTTAATTAACTGTCAATTAATCTAATTTCAATTAAAATACACATTTTGCCTCCAGTATCATTTTTATCGATCCAAATGGATCCTCACTGATCTCCTCCACTCTTTCAATTAAATTTCTACACCCATTTCATACAAAACACTCCCCAAAAAAAATGATCAGCATACATTCGAGACTCCCTTCGAACAAAGTGCTCGTCTTCCTCCGTTGTATCTGCCTCTCCTTCGTTCTCCATCCCTCATATTCTTCTTTTTCCACGGTAGTAACTGGCAATATCGTGGCATTCGCACGGATTCGTAAGATCGTATCACGCAGCTCGCTTGGATTCCGGTTGGCCAGCCATAGAGAGGCGGCTCGGCCACCGCATCGGTTCGTTTATGGGGTTTTGACGGGTGCCGAGATCCCCGTGGTTTCCCGGAGATCATCGTTGATCCAGCGATCGATAGCCTTAGAGCACGTACCCATCGTGGCCAGTGTCTTCGTCCGGCATCACGGAGATTTCAGATTCGGTTCGACGCACACCGGTAATAAGATACTCACTTCCCGTTAAAATATCCCGCGTGGAATTTCCCGTGACATTTTCTCATCCAACGTGATCGCGATCCTTTGATCCAAATAAGTGTAATTTATTGATTCGTTCGTGAGGAAAATTGGAAATATTATGTTTGCTTTAATTAAATTATTGCTTTAGTTAGCTGTGTTTCTTTAAAAAATGAATTTAATTGTAATCAATTTCCTCTTTATAATTTAATTATTGCTTTATTGTTTTAATTAAATTATTGCTTTAGTTAGCTGTGTTTCACAAACATTTTTTATTCATTATATCAAAACTCTGTGATTTGATAACAAAATAGTTTTCTATTCATCGATACCAAAGTTTCAACGTTATCTTGATTTTTTCTAAAAATGAATTAATAGATATTTCCAATAATTTCCAAAAACCATTGTAAACGAATCTCAGGCTCCTCTTGCCAGACACGATAATCGATTTTGCGAAAAACATTATCCGTTTCCCAGCGTTATCGGTGTGTGTGTGTGTGTGAGAGAGAGGGGAACAGCCGCATAGCTGAAATAAGAATCATACGAGCCGTCTCGAAGCGAGACGTGGAAGGAATATAAGGGGAAAGAGAGAAAGAGAGAGATAGAAGGGCGAAAGGAAAGGAAAGAGCGTGCTTTTCTGCTCGTGATATCCCGAGGCTACCGCGAGAGACTCGCTTGGATAGCACCGATGCTAAACACGCCCATACCGGTCACCAACGTTGCTCTACCCAACGGAATTATTCGCTGAATTTATTTACTCCCTCGTGACCCCGAGAAAACTAGCCGCCGAGGCCCTCCAGTTACCGGAGAACCGGTCAGATGTTATTGAACACACGCGAAATTGATACCACGCTCGCGGGGCTACGTGGATTTTCGTGATAAACGCGAGCCGACGATATTCCGAACGGTTATCGTTTGCTGAACATTGTAGAAAAATTGTATTCGTGGAAAAAAACAGAGTTGGGGGAAGAGTGGGTGATTTAGAAATTAATTAAAGTTATTTTGTTTGGAGATTTTGGTTAAATTGTGTGGAAATTATTGTGGGATAGTGTATTTATTATTTATGAAATGATTTTGAAAAGAGGGATTTAGGAAGACACTTTTATAGAAAGATTTTAGTTTTTTTAACACTTGTTCAAGTTTTTATGGTAAATTAATGGTAAATGTGTGTATATAAAAATTGCAAGTTTTATAATTTAGAAATAATAATATAGAGAAGTTTTTTGGACACTTGCTAAAGTTTTTATAGTAAATTAACGGTAAAAGTATAGATAAGTTGTATATATTTATATAAAAGTTGCCACTTTTACAATTTACAGACGGTAATATAGATTCTTTAATTAATATATATTCTTTAATTTTAATTTGTGAAAATAATAATAATTTACGAATCACTATAAAACTCAAAGTCCGTCGTTTCACCAGTGATACGTTCACTGTCAACCCTTAATTAAAAATTACCCGGCAGTATTCGCAGCTCGTTAACAAAACCACGTGTTTCCGGTGGCATGACACATCCTGCGAACAAGTGGTTACGTCGACCCGTCCGAAACGTTATCGAAACTTCACCCTGGGTGAAAGAGCGTGTTCCCGTCATCGTCATTGAAAAACAAAAAACAAAAACTAAAAAAAAAAATAAACGAACGAACGAAACAAAAAGACCAGCAGCAAAGCAACAAAAGAAACGATAGAAACCGGCGGGAAGAGGGACGGACTCCGCATGCAAATATTCGGGTACCAATTAAAGTTACGAAGTCGAATCTCGGGCAACCGGGAAGAACCGATGCGGTGGCTCGTTAAAATTATTGAGCGTTTGTCGCAAAGGGACCCGCCCTTTTTTTCCTGCCAACGAGGAATCCGAAGGTCCGCGTCGTATCGCGATCCACCCCTCTCTCTCCTTTTGGATCCTCTTAATACGATGCAGCATCTTCTCGACCAGAGAATCCAAGAGAGAGGGAGAGAGTAAAAGAGAGAGAGGAGGAGAGAAAGAATCTGCGGAGTTCGGAGGACGAGGATTTACCGTAAGCGTTCAGCAACAAAATTATCGTGTCCGACGCCCTATGATCTCCGGTCGCGGATGAAACGCGGAAAAGGTATTGAATGCTCGTTAAGCACCGGGTGATTCATTTAAGCTTATCGAGGGTGTCGCGCGAGGTATGCGAATGAGATAATCGGGATTTAAAAAACCTTTAAAGTTCTTTTTAATCGATTTAAAATAGTTTTATTAGGAAAGAAAGTTTATAGATTTAATTAAAATAATTTTATTAAGAGTGTTACGTTAATTTGGGATTAGGAAGGTAGGGGATTGTTGGAAATATTGAGAATAATATCTGTTTCTTTTTTAAATTGTTTATTTTGTCGCATAATAATAGTTTTATTAGGAAAGAGACTTTATAGATTTAATTAAAATAATTTTAGCTAATTTTTTTAAGAGTGTTACGTTAAATTGGGATTAGGAAGGTAGGGGATTGTTGGAAATATTGAGAATAATATCTGTTTCTTTTTTAAATTGTTTATTTTGTCATATAATAATAGTTTTATTAGGAAAGTGACTTTATAGATTTAATTAAAATGATTTTAGCTAATTTTTTTAAAAGTGTTACGTTAATTTGGGATTAGGAAGGTAGGGGATTGTTGGAAATATTGAGAACAATATTTGTGTCTTTTTTAAATTGTTTTTTTAATCGATAAAAAATAGTTTATTAGCAAAGAAAGTTTGTAGATTTAATTAAAATAATTTTATCTAATTTTTTAAGAGTGTTACGTTAAATTGGGATTAATGGGGGAGGTAGGGGATTGTTAAAGAAATTGAAAACAACATTTGTTTCACTTTTAAATTGTTTATTTTCTTGCATAAGTTTCTGTTCGTTCATTCTCACACAATGTATTCATATTTAATCATATTAATGATCCAGTAGAATAGAGAGTCGAATCTAGAGTCGTCATTCTACGGCAGGGGCGGACGATTCGGGTGTACTGGGTGTTCTTCAGCGTTTCTTTTTTTTTCTTCCCCTGCGGTTTCCATTGTGATGCTAATCCATGCCCGCACGAAACGCATTTTCGTGGAGCAGCTGTCAGATGATCAGCCAATATTCTCCTCTCAGGTGCAGTCGAATGGACACTCCGGGTCAGCGGGTTCCGATTAAAAAAAAAAAAAGAAAAAATTCTGAAAAGGGAAACGAACGAAAGAATCGAGAAATCGTCGAATAAAAGGAAACGACCAACTGTCAAAAATCCCACGAGTATGGAAAGTCGCTTACAATAATATTTGCACGTCCTCCGTGCCGGTCGTACGTATGCTAATGTATTATATTATTTCCCATGTATCCGTGGATCGATCACCCCCCGAAGGAAAAAAAACGGAGAAAAAAAAATATTCGCCGCGACGTCAAGAGGATAATCTTTTTCATTTTTACGTTTGCCGAATTATTGTCGTCGCTAATAAAACTCGCAGGTTGTATCCCACCCACTTGAAGACTATTATTCCGTCGGGGCGACGGTAAACACGTTGACGTACAGTGTGACGTCTCAATATTTTATTCGTCGAGTGTCTCATTTTTTTTAAAAAATTTTTTTCTTATTTTAAAAACACGCTTAAGGAAATGTAAACTTTCTTTAAAATCGTTCGAACGAACGGTGAAAAAAAAATACGATCGATTCGATCGATGTAAACGATAGTTTTCCGCGATCCCCGCGGGTCGATCGATCGATCGAAAGTCGAAGGTGCTCGTTTCGTAGCCGGGCTATCGTGGATCGTGCGCCCCGAGGGTGTCATGATAATTTTACAGAGACAATGGGGCACTTTCTTGCCCGCTGCTCCCCTCGAAATCCGAGATTATTACACGTTGCCCGACTCGAAACGATCACGAATTAAATTTGAATCGCGGCACGATTACCTCCGCGGTTTCCTCTTACCGTTTTACTTGCAGCGTCGTAGTTGCCGGTGGAGTTAGAGATTTTCATGGTAAACCGAGGAATTTCAGCAGTATTCGCTGTGGAAATAAAATGAACTGTGAAATATCATTTTTATTAAAAAAAATCGGGGATCAATAAGTTGGGATTAACTTCACTTTTTCAATTATTTGAAATTTAAGTGCCACAGCATTTGATTCGGTCGTAATATTTATATTCAAAATTAGTTTTCCTGATAATTAGGCTTAATACTATTAATTTTGTAAGATTAATTCTACTGTCTAAAGTGAGTGATTGAAATAATGGAATTCGAAAGTCTAGAAGAATCTAAATATAATAATTGATATTTTCATGTAACAATGTATATTACATAATTGATAACACGCAAAGGTATCACATACACTTTATCTTTTACGAAGTTAATTAATTTGGCAAGTGAATGGCTCAACTCAAACTACGGTCAATTGAAAATCCCGTTGACTTGAGAGTTTCTGGAGATCCGTCTACTAAATTCCACAGATTTGAATACTATATCGATGTGCATGTTATTCCCACGACGAAAACGAGATACGAGAAGATATAACGCTCATGAGGGAAAGAAAACGTTTTAAATAAAAAAAATAAAAAAAAAACACCGACTAACGAAGTCCGGGCAGGGTGTATTTACGCTAATGAGACGAAGTGCTACCACTGGAGCCAACGGGGAGAAAAAACCTGATTCTCATTACCGCGAGACTAATTACCCCTTACATTTCATTCGCCACCGCCTCGTTTTATCCGTCAACTTTCTTCCACGATCGTCTCAGATATTTCGCGATCAGATCGGAATCGCTTCCGAATAAATTCGAATTTTTATCACCTGGAAATCGCACCGTCTCCTCGTCTTATGAAATCGAGGTGTAATTAATTGATACGCGGGGTTAGTGATACCTGCTGGAAACAACTTTATTTCGCGTGGACACGATGGACTTCCTCACCGTAGTCGAGATTTTCTTGGTATTTTTTTTTTATACGTTATTATAAGTACCTACGAGATTTCAAATAAAGATGGAAAGATTCACTTGTTACATAAATAACTCCAAAAAGTTTCCATCGTCTACTTTCACTAAATATTCAATTCGTGACGTACTTATTTCGCATTTTTTTTTAGAATCACACGTCTAAGGTATATTTAAGTATTATGAAGGAAATATAGTTGACTATTTCCATATTCAAATGGATAATTTAACGATCCTTAAAAGTATATATAATACTATATTATATATAAATATATATATAATACTGTAAGTATACTATAAGTATACTATTTATATAATACTATAAGTATGCTGTAAGTATATATATGTATAATACTTTTAACAATATAGTATTATATATACGTTTAACGATCGTTAATATAATACAATTAAAATTAACGATCTAATCAGATTTTAATTCAATTATCCCCCTATTTCCTCGATAAAATCCTCTTCCATCCCCAAAAATCTCCATAATTTTTTCATTTAAACAAAAACACACGAACGAAACGAATCTGACTGACCCAATATCCCGAGAAAAGTCTTATTCCTCCCATCCGGTGTTCCTCTCACCTAGAAAACCCTTCGCATTATCCATCGGTCTTGTCTCTGGCAGCGGTGCGGTATCGTGAGTCTCACGGTTACTCGATCTTAGAGATTAGTCACGACTTAGGGAACGAAAGTAAATCAGGCCCTCGCCCGTTGACACGTTTAGCCGGGTCCAGGATTCTCGTGGGGGCCCCGTGATACTCTCTTCGTGGTCGCTGACGATGATGGCGATGGCGATAGCGATCCCCATGGTGGTGATGGTGGTGGTGGTGGTGGTGGTAATGGTTATCTCAAATAGTGGTGGTGGTTTCGTTCCTCGCGTTGCAACGGTGATAAATCACCGACTCCACCGTCGTCACAATCTCGCGGCCATTAATCTCGATAATTGAATCAATATCTGTGATATCTCCTTGTATATCCGGCCGGGCCTCATGGTAATTAGCCGGCCACGTCATAAATCATTGCCCTGAGGGACGCGAGGACGACGCCATCGGGACGGTGATTCCTTTTTGGTAACTTTCCTCGGTTGTCAGTGTTATTGTGACCGTGAAAATTGGAAATTTATTTATAGAGGTACCTGTTGTGTTTTCGTAAGTTCTGGCAGTCTGGACTTTACCACTTTTTCTTAGACTTTCGGTAACCAATCAGAGTCATTCTAGAAAAAGGTAACATAATAAAAATAGTGACTTACAGTTGGTTTATTTAGTTGGTGAACATCATCCGTGTGTGATCAGTCTTGTCTCAGTCAGTTAGTCGTTGTGTCTTCCAAAATCATTATTTATATATACATATATATACATATATACGTCTATGCTTGGAAATTTCTAAAACTGAACATTTCAATGCTTGAAAATTCTATGCTTGGAAATATCCAGAATAGAGAATTTCAAAGCTTGAAAATTCTATGCTTGGAAATTTCCAGAATAAAGAATTTCAAAGCTTGAAAATTTCCTGAATTGAGAATTTCAAAGCTTGAAAATTCTATGCTTGGAGATTTCTAGAACTGGGAATTTTCAAAGCTTGAAAATTCTATGCTTGGAAATTTCCAGAATTGAGAATTTCAAAGCTTGAAAATTCTATGCTTGGAAATTTCTAGTATCTTAAATATATAAATATTTAAAATATTCTTAATTTCTTTATTTATATATTTATATATATATATATATATATATGTATGTTCTTGGATTTTTATATATTTATATGTATATACAATATGTGTGCATATGTGTGTGTTAAGTTTCATCACTTCGTGTTGTGGTAAGTTATTCAAACCGCATTAATTTTTCGTACAACATACACCCTGTATTTCGTCGTCTAACTGAAATTACCTATACTGCTTTATTACCATCCGTTAGATTTCCAAAGTATCGCAAAATTCAGAGATTAAATTCTCTATATAATACCTTTTTTTTAAATAATTTCTGTTTCTATAATCGATTTTTTAAACATCCCGAAATTTCTGTCTTTCACACCAACAATATCACGCCATCCACCTTAACTCATAAACAAAAAATAAATACACTCGTTATCCAGTGGCGTAGACGTAAAACGAGGGAACCGGCAGAACTTTCTCGGTTTATTTCTCGTCACGCCGCTACCCTTGACCCCCATTTACCCCGAGGAAAAAAAAAATAAAACACTCCACCGTGACAACGTCCGCAGGAACTTGTTCCACGGTGAGTTCGTTTCACTCTCGCAATGGGAAAAAAGTGGATCTAACCCGTTGCTCTTTGTGTATCTAAATGGATCTCACGGGGAGGTGGAACGCAGTCACCCCGGTTGTTTCTCGCGTCTACTAAGTATTTCTGAAAATTACACGTGTGCCTAATAAACGCGGGCCCGGTATCATCAAGCCGCCGGATCATTACCGGTAGAGGTATCATTCCACTTGCCCGGATGATCACGACAGTCAATTTTCCGTGGACCGCGGGCGATCTATCGATCGTCAAGGAAATCACAGTAATTCGTAAATAAATCGTCGACGAGGAGTCGAACGTTTTATCGGGCGTGTATAGCGGTCCCCTGGGGAACGTGTACCACGGGGTCAGTCGGGCCCCGTTGTAATCAACTGATTATTATCACGGTTTCGCGAGAAAACGGGCCCCAACGTGAGAGACGATGACGATGATGATGCGAGTTGTAAAGTGGGAAAACGGGGCCCTATGACGCAAACAACGGGCCCCTCAGGGGGGCGTGGTTTTCTGTTGATGTCAACGATATCGTACGTTGGGCCCAACATTATCCGAGGACCCAATTAATTAACGGTCAACCGATTAATGATCGATACGTCGGTTACGCGGATGAATGCACCCGTTCACCATATGCGGGTCTCCATGGGAAGAAATTGCCGGCCGTTCCAATGAATTCGCACCGCGGATAAATGATTCCCGCGGTATGGTTGATTTTTCGCGGTTTTTTTTTGTTTTTTTTTTTGGCATCGTGAACGAGGAATACCGTTGGGCCTTATAACTGATTGTGATTGCCGGTGATTTATGGACGCGAAACGTCGGGACGCCGCGGGATTTGTAGAAACGGACGCGTAGGATTAGTGAAGGTGGATAATGGAGATTTAGTTGAGTTTGGTGGGAAATCAGTTCTAGGGAATTTTGAGTAGATTCTTTATTTTTTGAACCCCGTAGTTAAGTGGGTCGTCGCAATACCATTGAATTTATAGAAATAGACACATAGGGTTTATGAAACTGGATAATGGAAATTTGTTTAATTTAGTGGAAAATCATTTCTAGGGAATTTCAAATAAATTCTTTTTGTGTAATAGACGGGTCGTCGCGACGCCATGGGATTTATAGAAATAGACACATAGGATTCGTGAAACTGGATAACGGAAACTTATTTTAATCTAGTAGAAAATCAGTTCTATAAAAAGTCATTCCTAGGGAATTTCGAGTACCTTCTTTGTTTTGTAATAGCCATGTGCTTCATAGAAATAAACGCCTAGAGTTCATGAAAATCATTGCGAATTTATATTTTCTAAACTATGTGCAGAATAATTTGGTAAAAATCCCGATTTCTAGGGAATTTTAAATCTCCGGGTGTCCGCCGTCCAGGAAACGGGAGACGCGCGATTCAATGACACACGATTCCCGCGGGAACGCGGTACAGCTGTAAATTCGGGGGGAACCGATCGATTTATCGCGCGCGTTTGCCGCCTGACTAATTGACGTCGCGAGATACGCGATTCGCCTCGTCGCTTCTGCACGTCGTCGTTATCTTCTCGCGGGTTCCTTTCTACCGGGGGGATTCTCTCGAAAGTGCAGCAGACCGATCGTGAAACGAGCCGCCGCCTTAATGAGCCAATTATTTAATTGCTGGACCCCCTTTTTCCCTTTCTACTTGCTGATGCTTCTTTATTCTTTTAATCGTTCTTCTTCTTTTTTTTTTTTTATTTAATTCAGACGACGATGTATCGTGATGTGTTACTATAAAAAAAGTATGCTTTCTTTACTCTTTTATACGTTCTTCTTTTTTTTTTTTAATTTAGACGACAATGTATCGTGATGTGTTACTATGAAAAAGTATGTTTCCTTTATTTTTGTATTAGTCAATTTTTTAAAAATTTAGTTGTGTTACTATAAGAAGCCATGCTTCTTTTTGAAAGTTTTTTTTAAATTTTGAACCCTCTGTCCTATTCCTGCGTTAACGTATCATACATGAAATATTTACATTTTAGTTATAAGGCCCTTTTCCCAGAAGAGATAACATTTATAATTTCTCCAATTTTCAATATTTAATTAATTTATTAACGATTTAATTCCAATACTCTGCAAACATCAGCGAGCCGTCACGTCGGTGATAGTGATATTATTCAACCGTGGAATAGGAGTAGCACAAGCGATCCAGGGGATCTAGATGAACTCATCAAGGACGCGGTTCGGTAGAATCTCAATTAAGGCTAAATTGCCCCCACGTGGGGAGAAAATAGAGTGTGAACAGGCCTGCATACCAAAAGAGAGAGGAAGCAGGGAATATGCTAGAATCAACGAAACACGACAGAGAGACCAGAATGAGAGAAAGAGAGAGAGAGAGAGAGAGAGAGAGAGAGAGAGAGAGATGAAGGAGAGGAGAGTGGTAGGGTCTTTGAGTTCATTCCGCAAATGGAAGTCGAAGACCCCGAGAGAGCAAAACGGCATTCCAAACCGTGCTTGATTGGTTTTGGCCAAGTCGTACCGCCTTTCCGGAGGTCAGGTCGGGTCACTTTGGGTTTTACGTGACTCTCCCTCCACCTGAGTGTGTCCGCCTTTTGCATTTCGCGGTATTGTTCGCCGATATCAACAAAAATTCTCCTCCTTCACACTCTCCATTCTCTTTTCACTCGTTTATCACTTTTATTCTTATTCTTGGATTTTTTGCGAATTTTTCTGCCAGTGAAAAATCAACGTAGTAGCAAAAAAAATTTTTTTGGGACTTATAAAGTGCTGCTTGGAATCATAGATGATACCATGCGGATGATTCCATTCTCTTATCACTCGTTTCTCCCTAATTTCGATTTTTTTTTTGCAAATATCTCTACCAATCAAAATTCAACGTAGGTAGTAGCAAAAAACTTTTTTTTGGGACTTATAAAGTGCTCCTTGGTATCACGGATGATATCATACGGGTCACTCCATTCTTTTTTCACTCGCTTCTCCCTAATTTCGTATTTTTTCGCGAATGTTCCTATCAGTCAAAGTCTCAAAAAAAAATTTTTGGGACTTATAAAATTCTGCATGGTGTTGTAAATGATAAATCACGATCCGACGGATTATTTCTGACGCCATCGACGCAACAGCTGAGTAGTCGATTCCGATCGTAACTCGATGAACATCAACGTGGGTGGAGATCCAGGATCGTAAAAAAAACGCGAGATCGAGAGGGGCCCCCGGTTCGATCTCGGTCGGGACAACCAAACTGCTGGCTGATTGGCTGGATTCCGGCAATAAAGGTCCTCTACGTTGAACGTCGGTTTCGATAAGTTTAATGGAAAACGATATAACCGGGGACCGACGGAGTTATAGCGCCTCTAAAACGGGGATCTGCGTTCCTGTTTCTCTTACTTCCTATCGCAAACCGACGTCCATCCCGACGCTAACCGCCTCCTGTAGAAAATTCCTTCGATCGACAACAAACCGTAAAAGATTTAAAGAAACTCCTCGCCAGGAAGAAACGCGCGAAAAATCTGCGTTCCTTTCGATCAGAATGAAATTTAATTCAATAACAAATTTAATTCAGAATCAAATTCAATGACAAATTTAATTTAGAATCAAATTTAATATTTTGAATATATTATTAAAAGTCTATTTTTTTTCTCAATAGAATATCATACTAACAACATCATCACTGCAAATATTTATTTAATCCCTGACTCTATATTAAAATATAGAATCTCCAATATTACGTTTTTCTTTTCTTTCTTTTGTCTCGGACGGTTAATTAACGCCTCTAAGTACCGCGGTAAATTGAGAAATTACAGGTAAAAATCTAGTCAGACGAATGTCATAAATGACACCTTAGACGAAACGTCGAAAACGGAGTCGCGATTATATATTGCACAACGGGAGCTATAATTTCGCGAGATGTTTCGCGAGTGTGCAACACACGGGGACGCGAGAAAAAGGTTGGATATGGGCGTCGGTGGTCCCGCGTCTGTAATTATCAACCGTAGAAACGAAACGCCATTATGCTTTCTGTCGGTTAGTGCTCTTAATGGCTGGATATCGGTCCCGCTGGATGCCTCGTTATCCCTAATTTATGTTTGGTCAAGCTACTTTTATGCGTACCTCTCTCAAGGTTCCCTATCTCCTTTTCTCTCTTTCTTTCTTTGTCTCGTTATTCATTTTTTTTCGCTACTAAATTTTCGCAAAGTGTTGGTTCTAGTCTTTGTTTATACGCTTTCCATCATGTTTTATCTGTTACTTATATTTATCTTTGGTTAAATCCTGTTTTAGTCTTGTAGTGTTAGTCTCAGTTTAGAATTATTGATTTTCATAAAGTTGTAATTTCAGTTTTAGTTTTAATTTAATTTAATTTAATTTAATTTAATTTAATTTTTCCTTTGCTATAATGTTTTATGTTGCCTCCTTAAAGGGCCTCTCCCTCTCTGTTTCATTTTTTTGTTGTCTTTTATTTTTCACCCTTTCGGTGGTCCAACGAGAGGATTTAATAATTGATACACTACAACAAACAGGAATTTCAATTTTGCATGTGGACGATATTTTCACTGAGAATCGTCAAAGTTATTTACAAACTGGGCGATATATTAGGCGAGACGATTCGATAGAGTCGTACGAAACGATTATACAAAGTCTTTGACGTTTATTGGGCACGCTAATACGCCATGTGACGAATATCTTGAAAGAATCATTCCCACTCGAATTAATCTAGTGATCCAAGCACCATTAGGTTATATACTTTCTAATTTACATCTGTGTACGAGCCGAAACTCCGGTGGGCCAGCTCGTCCCACCGACGTGGAGCGATTTAATCGAATATTTGATCAGCGGTAATAATCAGCATTAAAACACGATTATTCAAATGTTAGGCCTAATTAGCATGTTGTCGCCCGGCGATTTAACAGTGGAACCACCTTGCAGTCCAAATTAAATTTATATTCGTGCGTTTGTTTAAAATTCTTCAAAATTATGTTTCCATATTTCAATAATTATATTCATCTAATGTTTTTTGCAGTATTAATATTTATCAATCTGTAGAACGATCTATATAATTATAATTACTATAAAATTTACGTTTCTATATATCAATAATTAAATCGACCAATTTACTATCCTCTTTTATTCCATTGTTTTCAAACATATTTGTCTAATATTTTCACAGTACAAATATTTATCAACCTTTAGAACTTATAATTAAATACAGATAAATTTTATAGTAATTTCTATTTTACATTTATAAATCTATCAGATCCTTTTAAACACCATAGAAAATAACTATCACACTTCTAATATTTATCTAACGATCTTAAATACATCGAATTAATCCTCCCAGGGTTAATCCACCGCGAAATCATCTCCCAAAACGATCGCATCAATTTTCCCCGCGGATGCTTTCCCCACGTACCCCAATCCCATCTCGTCCCCTCCACCACGTGTCTCTATTTCCATGCATCGCCCCGGCTAATTGCCGTTCCGTGATCAAACCCAGCACACCCTCGTCATGATCCATCCTGGCAAATATTGCGGTACCCGGTGCAACATCCTCGGCGAACGGGTCCGTGTTTCGAATCCGATTCCAAGACAGTTAACTTAATTACCGTTGCCGCCCGACGCAGGAAACGATGGAATCTACCGGCCGATGTTACGGCACGGAGATGAGGTCGGGAGAAAAAGAAAGAGAGAAAGGGAGAGAGAGAGAGAGATAAGAGAGAGAATAAGAGATACCTGGTGCATTCGACGGGGAATCAGGCGAGGTAGGTCGGGCGTGTTCATGTCCGATGCGACCTTCGGCCTCTCCTATGAGGCTGTTGCTGTTGCTGACTCGCACTGGATCCATGGTACCGCTATCCCTGGCTCCCTATGGTGCCCCGTAACGTCGTAGAAAATGGCATTGCTACCCTAGATACCGGCGCCGATGGATCGCCACGGGAATGTTGAAATATTTTATTTCTAGGGATTTTTAAATGGTTTGGATGGGAATGTTGGTGGAATTTGTGGATGATGGTTGTATGGGAATTTTGGGGTCTAGGGAAATTAAATAGAAATACTGGTTTTGGGAGTATTGGTTCGAATAGTATTATTTTACCTTTTTTTTGGAAATTTCTGGGTTGATTTTCGGGGTTTACTCTTTTAGGGATGACGTTAGTGAGAGATTTATTTGTGTATATTATCATTTTTTTACTTGATTTAGTGAGGAATTTATCGATTTTTGGTTGCAACGGAAATCGAAGAGAAACACTAGTTTTAGGGATATTTTCTCAAGTATTATTTTACTTTTTTTTGGAAATTTCTGGGTTGATTTTCGGGGTTTACTCTTTTAGTGATGACGTTAGTGAGAGATTCACTTGTGTATATTATCATATTTTTTATTTAAATTAGTGAGGAATTTATCTGGAAATGTAGCAACGACCTGGAAGTGTTTCTTATTTATCAAAATGGTCAGACAGTTCAGTGACCAGGATTTATTCTAATTATATATTAATCAAAACCTAATTGCACTTAGAATCATCACTATTAGATTCAAACGTGATCTAGATCGACTCTACTCTTCCTTTTTTTCGTTTCTTTTCGTGAAAACAATCCGGCGGGACTTTTCAAAGTTTCCCGGCGATGAAATCGAGACTAATTACCAATTCGCCGTATCCATCGCGAAACGGGTTTATCAACCTCGCAATTTTCGTACCGTCGAATCACATTCGATCTTCCGTTTGCTCCGCCGATCTCTCGTTTTCTTACCGGTTGCTACCCGAGTACCTGTGTACCGCTATCCCGTGGTTATAATGTCCGTCAGAGGCACGTAAAACGGCACTGTTACTCCACATACTCGAGCGAAAACTCGTAAAAGAACTTTTCGTTCCTTAAAAAAAAAAAGAAAAAAAAAGTAAACGTACCTCGTAAATATTAAACTAAATGATTTTTATCGATCGTTATATAAATTTTGTGTAAAAAATAACTTACTTGGCCTTTAGTACGATCTTCAAACTTCAAAAGTAATATATATATATATATATAAAAATTAAAATTACTTACATATTAAATTATAATATATCATCATCCACAGGTAAATCAATAAAATTCCATTTGTTCGAAGCAGAACTTTTCGTTTCTAAAAAAAAAGTAAAGGTACCTCGTTAATTAACTTAAACGTTCACTTTTCTTTTTAGTTCATTCCGACACCTGTGTTAGGTCCGGGTTAGGTCCGGGTTAGGTCTCCTGAGTGTTCAGGAAAAGTTCCATTTGTTCGAAGCGGACATTTTATCGCGATCCTAGCGACACCCGGCGATTAATTCATTCGAGCGCGATTAAGTACGGTGAATGTGCAATATAAATCAGCGCCGTCTTAATCGCCGATAGGGCGGGGATGTGAATTTAACAAGCGTGCACGATCGGCTTGATTATCCGCGAAAATTAAGCGACGGCCGCGACGTCTTTAATCACGCGGCTAAGTCTCATTAGAATCCCTTAATCATCGCGTCACACCTCTCGAATCAACGTTGATCAAGTCATCGAGTTCATTTCCAACCGGAAAGATTCAACAGAAAAATCAGTAACATGAAATCCCTAGTTTTTTTTTATTTTTATTTCTATTTTTCTCTTTCTTTCATCTAAAGCACTATTTAATGATTCATAAATCCTAATCATCCGTTTGGTCTTGGGAGCCTGTAATTAATTGGGCGATAAAAGACTTTTCATCGGTGAAATCAACTAGTTGCCGGATCACCGCGTGTTTCCACCATTCGCGGGGAATTTCTTCGTCCCCGACGAACCGAGGGGATGAGGAATGGGCAGGTCCGAGTGTTCCACAAGGAGAAACAGAAAACACAGCGAGCCAGGGGCGGGTTTTGAATGGTAATTATCGTTCTGCCGACACAACGAGATATAAATTACAATCCCGGACGGAGAGGCGAACCGGACCTCTTCTCTCTTTCTCTCGCGTTGCTTTCCAACATTTCTTATTTTTTATTTTAAAGAACCATCCTTCGTGGTTCACCTTTAGAGGGAGACTGATTGTACAGGTGCTACGGTTGGCTCTGCCGAGCTGTCTATTTTCATTTCGGCGTTACACGATTATTCCACGTTTCTCGTTTTCATTCTTTGTAATCTGCGGCGCGATAAAGTTACGTTTTACCGCTGAGAACGTGGTGGTGTATATCTGTTTGTCAGGTGGATGTGTGTGTGTTTTAGACGTTGAAGTTGGACGGGGAAAGAAAGTTTTTGTTTTTGGAAGAATGAGAGTTTTTGATTTGGAATGTGTGATTTTTTTTCAATGGTGAACTTTTGGGGAAACCAGGTCGACGATTTTAGTAGGACAACGTTTCCAGTTTTCTGACCAATTTTTCGAGGTACAATTTCCAGTATAAATACCTGTTACCGGTGGGTTTGTTTTCACGGACAATCACGAAAGTATGGTTACTTTCACCTGTCTCTTAACTACACTCACAATTCGCTTTTAATTTCGACATACTCGTTTCGCAGATTTTCAGAAAACTAATAAAATTAACTTCTGAATATATATTGAAAAAAACACCACATGTCTCTTAACTTTCGTCGCATTTCAACTTTAATTTCCATATTCTCAAAAATATCGCACAGAATTTTCCAAAAATTCCAGCATTTAATTATAAATATTTATCAAAATCCCCCTTTCCCACAAAAATTGAAGTTTCCAACCAATTAGAAAAATATTTAATTCAATTTTAATTTACAAAATTAATGTTTTTTTAAAACTATTTAGATTAAGCGATAAATTCATCAAATTTTAAAGAGCCCAAGAGTAACAATGGTCCCAAACTCCGTTCCCCAGGTGCGTATCACGATTTAACAAACGGATTCCAGGGGGATCGTTTCCCCGTTCTCTGGTTGTGCGAATTTATGTGCAAAGTGTTGCATCGATTGGTCGCGAACCAGGCACGCCAATAAACATCTTTATCGGTCCGTTCATCTCTCTCTCTCTCTCTCTCTCTCTCTTTCTCCTTCGTTCTCGTTCGCAACGACATTCTTTCGACCGGCGTTTCTAATCGGCGATTAGCAGCGCGTCGGCATCGTCGTATCGACGGCTGCCGCCGATTCCAACGGCGAATTTTTTTTTTGGGGCCCCTCGATAGGTCCCCTTTTGTGGGACTCGCGACACGTCGAAGAAATAAGTTTTCGTGCAAGGTTTCCGCTGTTTCGTTGTTTTGTTCGTTTTGCTGGTCGTTCGCGATTATAATTGGACGTTCGGAGAAGTTACGACACGTGTTGTTATCTTCGAGGATTACCAAGGGCACAGGTAAACGAGACACCTGCGAGAAATTACGCGTATGAAACGTTCGGGGTAAATCGATTTACTTGACTTTTTGAATTATTTTTTATTTTAGTGTGAAAGGAGTTGATCGAGTCTTATCGTTTTATAATCAAAATTAATTTCGTTAATAATTTGACTTAACAGCGATAGGTAATAGAAATGTTAACGTTGCTGAATAATAATTGAATCTTTTTCAAAAGATAGTAAGATTAATTCTGTTTTTGATACTAATTGAATTAATTTATGTTTTCATTAGCTAATTAATTAGTGATAGTGATTCATCTACATCGTAAAGCTTTTCTCAAATTTTAATTAACAAATCCTTCGAACCCGTGATAACGAATATTAAATTAAACACACACGTATATTTCTACACTCTCTTTATTTATTCCGATAAAATATATCACAACTCAAGAGACGTATAATTAATTTTTAATTAAGCAGTTGTTAAGACAATAAATAGAACACAGAATCGAAATACCTGGTGGAAAGCAGATGTTCAGAAAAATCGTACCATCTACCGTTAGGGCTCTGGTCAGGCATAGATTCAACGTTTTCGCATGCCCGCGAAGGGATTATGTAATAAAACGTGCCTGCCAGAGACCCTAATGAAAATTAGTAAAATTGTCAAACGGCGACAACAAACATCTGCCGACCACCAGGTCACAGAAAATCACTCCCTCTCTTGGTCTGTAGGCGGGGTGGAGACATTTTCATTAGCCAATAGTTGAATATTCCAAAGTCTCCTACCCTGTCTACAGAAAACTGGATTTTCCGAAAAATCACCAAGAGAGGGGAGCTCCTCAGTTTGGCAAAACACATCAAGGCAGACACATTCTAGTAAGCGTAGTGAGCACACACACAGAACTTAGTGTCCGTAGTGGAAAAATACATAAAAACACATCTTAGACCTCGTACAACTTGGTAAGTTTTCGTTGTAAAGTTTTTTAAATACAACTTCTTGTTTTTTATTATTAAACCAGTCTACATTTCGTGTCCCTTTTCACGGTCATTTAAAAGGGTGGTCCTTCGAGTATCATTTTAGATAGGCAAGTCATCTTTGTGCGATACACAAGTTGGCCTTTGAGAATTTGTTCAAACGGTGCAACTCAACACAGTAGAAAGCCTCGGCAGTCCCAGCGAACGTTGCAGGTGTGTCCTTATTAATCGGCGGTACGATTACCTGGGGGAATAAAAAGTAGAATATAATAATATTTCACGATCGAAACTAGAACTTTAATTCCCAGCAGACTTTTCTACGGTAAAAGTAACGCGATCTATCGGCCGGTGTTTTTTTTCCAAAGAAAGTGGAAAGAGAAAGCCGTTATTTCATACATGTTTCATCCAAAGCTAACGATGTTCTTTTTGTTTCTGTTACAGGTAAGTCACCTTCTCAGGTTTTCCCTTCAGCATGGATCTGTGAATTCTTCGCCAAGGTCAGACAGTCTATCATACTTTTTATCACCGTCACTCTAGCAGTCAGGAAATGTTGTTTAGTTTTGCCAGATATCCGCGGCGTACATTCCGTTCGAACTTCATTTCCTACGTGCCGGTAAATCAAAACAGACGAGCGAACCGACGCTCTGTCAGCCAATAAGACGTTCCTCTCGTAAACAACGTTAACGTGTTCCGTTGACCCGGGGATACACGCCCGACGGTGCCGTCGAATCGACGGAGACGTCTTTCCCGTGATTTTTAAACTTTAAAAATCATTAACTGGTTTTTTTCGGGAATTTTTTCGCAAATGTTCCGCGAGATTAAAGACAAATTTTTTTTATTAATTATTTCTATAATTTGGATAAGTTATGAAAGTGGATTTTGAGTGGTGTTTCATCGCCTTAAAAAAATGATTACCTTTGATTTTTACCTTTTAAAAATCGTTAACCGGTGTTTCGAGAATTTTTCTAGTGTTCTGCGAAATTAAAAACAGATTTCTTTTATTAATCATTTCTATAATTTAGATATTTTATAAAAAAATGGATTTTGAGTGATATTTCGTAAATTTGTCATATAATCAAAAGTGCTTCCTCGCTTTAAAAAATTATTACCTTTGATTTTTACCTTTTATAAATTATTAACTGGTGTTTCATGGATTTTTCGCAAATATTCCTCGAAATTAAATACAGATTTTTCTTTCATATTAAAAAAAATGGATTTTGGGTGGTGTCCCGTAAATTTGTCATATAATGAAAAGTGTTTAGTCAGTTTAAAAAGATTATTACATATCCATTTCGCGGTAGGAAAATGATCTCACTGCGATCTCTGTAGATCGTATTCATATCTCAATCGCGGTTAGTTTGATCCGTAATAAATTCGTTTATTAATTTCACACGTGTCTCGGTTACGCTATACGTTTTCAACGAATACAAAGATAGAGTTGTCAACTCTGTGAACTATCTCGTGGTAATTTAAATAAAATACGCGATTACTATGACATATATCGCAAAATGGAATCGATACCGGGAATGTCTACGGGATCTATATTATTTATCAGTTATCTAAATGCAAGGGTAGACGTCCCGTTGCGTGTATAATTGACTGACGCGTCGATGATTCGGTCCAGGTCTCGATTATGGTGTCAGATAGAGGGCAAAAGGTGGTCGAAGTTGATTCGCTCAATCCACATTTTCATTTCGATACGTTCTTTGGTATTCAAATCACGTTGGACGAACGACGACGATGATCGATTTTTAATGACGAATCTCCTTAGTTATTACAGCGTCATTGAAAGACTCTGTTTATGGGGTGTACAGCAATTTTATGGGAAATCATTATTTTATATTTATTGACAGTGATTTTCTAGAATAACATATTATTAGAGAAGTATTCAAAATTTTCTGTTAAAAATGTGCTCCCCAATGATTATTAATAATAATGCACCGTTTATTTTGAAAGTACTGTAAGTCTAATTTAATAATCACGTTAGAGATATCACGTTATTTCTACTAAATTAAGTGTTACCTTTTTATTTATATAAAGAAAAAAACGGACTTACACTACTTTCAAAATAAACAGTTCGTCATTAATAATAACGTTACTAATTTGTTTTGTGTGATCGAAAGTAATTTCAACGATGTTTCGGGGGAAAGTAGAGAATCCTTGGTGATTACAATAATATGAAAACGATTGTGTAAGTGTGTCCGAGGGGTCACGGTCAAAGAAAATCATTTTACCCATTTTTGTAACTTTCGAGGTTACGTAAAAACGTAGCAACCTAGGGGCCTTCGACGTGACTCTCGTCTTTCCTTAAAAAAGCCAAAAAAAAAACCTCAGATTTACTTTTGCACGCTTTGCTTCGACGCTCCAATTATTGACTCGATCAAGCTGTGATCTCTCAATTTAAAATTCAACTCCCACGACTCGTTTTTTTTGTTCGTAAATCAACCAACACGAAACCTTCGACAACTATCATTTTTTTAAACCCCGTGACGAATGCCAAAACGTTACAAATCTGCAGATTTTTTAAAAAATGAAATTCTAATTTACAAAAGAATCACACTTGCTGTATAAAATAATAGTTAGGCTTCAGCATCGATACTATCAAAATTTTTTATGTAATTCTTACGCTTTTCACATTTAGTAATTGCTGTAAAATGAATCATACGATAACCAATATTACCGACGATTAATTAGATAAATTGAAAAACATTGGACAAATATGTTTGAAACAAAGAAATTCAGAGGCATAGTAAATTGATCAGTTTAATTATTTAGTATATATTATAAATAAAAAAACGTGATAACTATATACTTAATACTAAATTAAACACACACATATATTTCTACACTCTCTTTATTTCTTCCAATAACATAGAATATAAACAGAAATATGGTTACGAAGAATTTTGGAAATCTTTTCAATTTGAACGGTTCTTAGAAAAATTTCGGCACCATTTCGACTGCCTCTGTTCTACTTTTAAATCGACCGCCGAGATTCGGAGTTAGATACAACGTGTCGTTACATAACTTCGACACAATGGGGCCCCAATGACAATTTATAACGAACGGTCCCGGGCAGTAATTTCGATTCGATCGGGAACGTATTTTCTGCGAGGGTAAAGAGCCGGGATAACGGGACACGGGGACCGGGAGTCATCGTGAAAAGGATGATTCGTGTTTGATTTGTCGATAGGATCACGCGGGGGCAGCCAATTATAGTGGGACCGGGCCCCGGTTCAAGAACATCTCGAACAGTTCCGAGCGTGTCAGCGGTGCCACGGTTGTGTTGATTAAACTCAGGATTCCGATCTAATTGGATTAGGCTGCGCCTTGCTCTCCTCTATTTTCCATTCGTCATCGTTCGAAACCTCTCTCTTTCTCTGTATAGCAACTCGGTTTGTCTGCCGATTCATGCCGCTCTTTGCTACAACAGTGTCTCTCATCCCCCCTCCCTTTTTTTTATCTATTTTTATTATCACACTAATTAATAAATTTAATAGTCCATTAAATGTCCAAACTTTTCTTTTATTTGAAAAGTGAATTAAAATTAGTTTTTTTTGTGTATTTATATTTTAATTCTATGGTATTTACTTTGGGATAGATGAAATTTGTTTGATATAGTTTGGATTTATTTATTTGGATTTTTGGTGGGTTTTTAAAGGATGAGAAGTTGAGAGTCACTGTTGACAGAGGGTTTGGGAGAGTGGATAGTTACTTTGGGCTCATCTGACATCCGCCGTGTTAAAAGAATCAAAAGAATCGAGAGCGGCCGGTGATTTGTTGCTGACGGTGCCGACAGGTCCGGTTTAATGTGGGGTCTTCTTAAACTTTTATCTCCGGCCAGTCAAAGCACTACTTTTGGTTATGAATCACACGGTACCCTAAACAAATCGACGGCTACCTTAACATTCACCCCAGCAAAATTTCTTTCTCCCTTCTTTTATTTTATTTTCATCAATAAAAAAAAGATGAACGCCAATAAGGAAATTTATATCGTTAATACCAAGTAAAGGATTTCCGTTTTGATGTTGGTGTTGGTTGAAAAAAATTTATAACGACGTTGCAGCTGTTCGGTTTAGGGGCTTTTAAAAAGTGCCACTAGATATTACGTCGAGATTGGAATTACGAGATTTACGACGCAAAATACGATCCCGCCATGTATGGTGTAATTGCTACTATTTTGTAACACACAGCCCAACGCCGGTGTGCACGTGGCCGTTGCTACGCCTAGGAAAAAGACGTCGAATAATATAGCCGGCTATTTATAAAACCGTGTTGCACATTATCTCCGATCTCACGGGTAATGCAATTACAACGGAATGATCGCGCTCGCGAAATTCCGGCGGAAATTTCATTTACTTACTCGAATTGTTCGTTAACGATTAATAATTAACAATTGTTACACTGTCACCCTGATTTCTTGTTAAACGAAAGCATGTTGCAGAAATTTTTAGCAAATTACAAGTTTTTATTTAAGTTGATAGTATATGGGAAATAGGTTGATTAACAAATTAGAGAACTTTAAGGCAATTTTTTATAAACGTGGGTGGCTATATACCGCGAATATTGTACAAGGACTTTATACTCATCATACACTCCCCTTGTGAGCTAAGCTAAGTTACATGAAAATTAATTTCTATTAATTTCTATTGATTTCTGTTACCTAATTCCTATTAATTTCTATTAATTTCTGTTACCTAATTCCTATTAATTTCTATTAATTTCTATTAATTTCTAAATTTCTATTAATTTCTATTCATTTCTATCAATTAATTTCTTTAGAAATTGTGCGCGATACAGAAAGTTCCAGCTTATATTCTGAAAATTTTCCGTAAAATTCAGTTACTACGTCACTCAAAATGACTCAAACATTAATCAAACAATAATCCAAAAAATTTTAATAACCCCTTACCCGTTATTTACTTCAATTCCATCCATCGACACACCAATACCACCCTATACACACCCATTACACACACGCTAACAGCCTCCAGACGTACATACACACGTCTTTCATAGTCAAAGGGTTAATCCGGGCAATCGAAGGTGGACAGAGGGGCAACGGAAGGGACACCGGACGAACGGGCAGTCGGCCACACACGGTCAATCGAGATTCCAGATGGCCGAGAGCTCACCTCGTCCTGAAGCAATAGAGAGACAGAAAGAGAGAAATAGAGAGAGAGAGAGAGAAAAAAAAAGATATACGACGAACCGTTAGCCTAGGAAGAAGCCAAGAGGTCTCTAAGTGTGGCGCAGCACGCCTCGGGCCTTGTATAGAGGTTACGAAGCGCAGGAGAGCGCAAAGAGAGCGCAGGAGAGCGCAGGAGAGCGCAGGAGTACACCGAGGCCGATATCTTCGACCACACCCACCTTCTCGCTCTCTTTCTGCTAAAGCCGCGAGACCGCCGCCGGAGAGAGGAAACACTCTCCGGAGAGGAGAAACGGCTACGAGTTTCTCAGGTAACGCGGCAACGCGGATTTGCATCCACGTTTTGCTCCACTTGGTCGGAGGGGAAACTGCGGCAGCGTTGAAAGTTTTTTTTTAAAGGATATGGTAGAGGTAATTGGGTGGAGAGGAAAGAGGAACTTAGATTTGGAATTTTGAGGGTTTTAGGGATTATTTGCCAGGTTTATTGTAAAAGGTATTCAAATGAGATTGGGGATTCAGAATTTAGGGAAATACTAAAGTTAGTTATATAGGTTAAAAGAATGACTTAGATGTAAAATTTGCAGGTTTTGTGGATTATATATTGGAAATTTAGCGGAATACTAAAGTTAATTATGTAGGAAAAAAGAATGACTTAGATTTGAAATTTTCAGGTTTAGGTTTAAATTAATTTGTGTATTGTAAAAGGTATTCAAATGAAATTGGGGTTTCAATATTTAACGAAACACTAAAGTTAGTTATATAGGTATAAAGAATGACTTAGATTTCAAATTTGCAGGTTTTATGAATTATATATCAGGCTTAAATTAATTTGTGTATTTTAAAAGGTGTTAAAGCAAAATTGGGTTTTCATAATTTAGCGAAACACCAATTTTAATTATATACAAAACGAAGAATAACTTAGATTTCAAATTTTGAGGGACTTTATTCAAATTAAATTTGATTACAAACAATTTTAAACGTAATTCTGTCGTTTCTTCGCGGAAGTAAGATCTTTCAGCGTTAAACTTAGAAGACTATCGATCATTTAACGGGAAAAGACTGCTCGTTTACCGAGAGCCTCTAATGTGAGGCTTTAGAGCTCGTTACTTTCGCTCATCGATGCTCAGCAATTCCACTTAAATTAGATTCAATCGGAATATTCCACTTCCTGTGGGAAATTATCTATTTTCCACCCCACTTTCAAAAACATTCCCCAAATCCACCATAAAACATTTATCAAACAACCACGTAACAAATCACTACCAAACAAGCTAAATCAATTACAATTAATTAACCAACGTGTGTTTCATACAATCACACTTTCCTATTCAATTAATAAAACACGAAACAACGTAAAGGACGAGGACACAGATAATATATTTCACAATCAGCGAGGTGTTATAAATCACGGTGAGAAAAACACGCCCATCTTTCTTCATTATGAAAGGATAAGAGAAATATCCTGCTAAAAGATAAAGTTGATCCTGCAAGGAATATCTCCCCCCCCTCCCTCCCACCCTCTCTTTCTCCTCTCTCAATCCAAAGTGGAACTGTTGAATGGCAAATACATGGCATTGGCATCTCGAAGCCTCTCTAAAATGTTTCGTAGCTGCGAACATTCGAATGGCTCCGCCATATATAGAACATAGATGCATCACGCAATTGCATTTTCCGTGGCACGTAACTGGGATATGCCCTCTTTACCTAATACCACGTGCGCGTTTGTATGTGTGAACGTGTGCTCGGCGCCTCGTCGAAATGTTAGAGTCGTGGTAAAGTTTATCCTTCCGAGAAGCTGTGTTGCAAAACGATGTATTTACGATCGACAATTATCGACCCAGACACTGTTCAATTCTCTCTCTATCTCTCTCTCTCTCTATGTGTCTCTTTTTCCGCGATTCAGAGAAACTGGAAAATTCCGACAATCAATCCCAGTCTACTTTCGCGAATCATTTTTTCATTCGTCGAGTGACTGTTTTCTAATTCGACTATAAGTCAGTGTGTAGAGATATATTATACAGAAGTTTTTATATAATTTTATTAGACAGTTAACTCTTTGAGGCATAGGATTTCAGGGAATAAATAGACCTTAATTGGTATATTTTTATTAATAAGGCATCATATAATATAAAAGCAACAGATAGTAATTCAATTCAATTTATTATAGCTTTTTACGTAGGTAAATAAAACTAAATATAAATCTCTGCAGTTATTGCAATATTAATATTTGGATCTAAATAATATTTCACCATGCCTTACTCAATTTGATTACGAGTTATTCATTTATTACGAGTTGTCAATTTAAAATTAGCCTTTTTTATAAAAACTGTCCCATTTATAAATTTCACTTTCACTTACTGTACATAAAAAAGTGTGACATTTTTAATCCCACGTGCCTCAAAGAGTTGTCAACTTTAAAATAGCATTTTTCATAAAAACTGTCCCATTTATATAAATTTCATTTTAATCCCTATTTTACATTTTTCTAAAAATAACAATTCTAATTTTATTTGATTAATAAATGATTTAAAAATCAATCTGGTGAAACTTTGCCATTGTCTCCGGCTTCCCGGACAACCAGGTGAGATTCGGTCCGGATCGTGACTCCCCCGTCGTCGGAATGAAATCCGCGTGTCAGGACGCCGCGACGACGGCGTCGACCGTCGTCTCGGATCACGGAGATATATACGTCGATAAGTCTTCCAGCATCCGCGCGTGGGAGATCGCCGTAATGCCGGTAACACACGGCCCGCCACGCCCCAAACAATTACCAAGAAGTCGAGGCGGTAAATCAGCCGTGAAACCGCGTCTACGGGGACCGTCCGTGTGTGGGGCACGTAGACACACGTCCCAGGGATCGTCGACGATATACACCCCCCCCCCCCCCCCCTCCTCACCGGGAAATCGCGGATTTTATCTGGTGCCAGGGCGACCGGAAAAGAACCCGGGCGACTATTTCAAACAATTTTTTTTTCGCGATGAATCATTAAAAATGAATATAAATACATTAATATGTGTGAAAAAAGAGAATTTAGGGATTTAATTATTTATATATAGAAACATTATTTTGAAGAATTATAGAAAATGCAGGGATATCAATTTAAGTGAATTTTTAAAAGAAATTTGGAGTTAGTATTAATTTGATTATGAGTATTAATATATAATTTTGTGTGAAAGAAGAGAATTTATAGATTGAATTATTTATATACAGAAACATAATTTTGAGGATTTATAAAAAACGCTGGGATATCAATTTAGGTGAATTTTTTTTAAGAAATTAGGAATTAGGAAATTTTTAGTGCATATTGACACAGTTTTTGTTACATCTATTCTGGTAACAATACCACACATAATCTCATTAATTTCCTAAACCACCGTTAACGATTTTTTTAATCGTTTCCCACCCACTGTCATCGATCCATCAATTCTACCCAAACATCTCTCGCTAAATTTTCATTAACCTCGCGAAACGGAGACGAGAGAGCAAGCAGTGACTGATAGACCTAATGAAATTAGAATGTCTCTAATTAAACAACCCGATAAATCTGTCCCGTTCTCCACGTGTTTCTCCGCAACCATAGAAAACTCCGTCGACTCCCACGTCCACCGAAAAATAGCAATGGTGCCAAGAGAGAGACAGAGAGAAAGAGAAAGAGAAAAAAAAAGAAAAAAGAAAGCAAACGATACGAAGTGATTGCATAACGTCTATTTCTCATGGATACCCATAACCCGTACCTTCCGTACCAGGGCGCAATGCTTTCGCCAGGTTCCACACTCCCGGACACGGACGCCACACACACACACACACACACACACATGAAACCGTTCGAACGGTTACACATATGCGGGAGCTCCACACACGTCGGCGTTGTGTGAGCCACACCCAGGTCACAGCACCACCGGTGGAGCATTTTTTTTTCTGAGTCGTGCCGTAGAGTTGTTCCCCTTGGAGATGCTGATACGCTTATCCGCGTGACTGTCGACCGCCATTTTGCTGGGTTTTGTAAAGGAGGTCACGTAAATTTGGATTTTGGAGTTTTTTGATAGGTTTTTAATCGTGTTAGGCACTACTGTGCGTTCGAGGGTTTTCTAGTGTAATTTTTTGCTTTATGGCGTTTGTGTAATGTGATGGATGTAACGGGGGTCACCGGTGACCGTCAAATCGTGGTGCTAGTAGATGTGTGTATTTAAAAGGTTCTAGGTAGCACTACCGTTGCTGTAGTGGTGTGAGGAAATTAGTGTGTTATAGAAACATGGGGAATAAGTCTGTTTATATGTAAAATATACTCTCAAAGTATACGTATGGAGATATTGCGAATCTATGCTGTTATCATAGGTCATTCATAGAAAATTCACGTGTTTTCAATTTTACAAATAGGAACTTTACAAATAGGAACTTTCACAAATAGGAACTTTACAAATAGGAACTTTCACAAATAGAAACTTTACAAATAGGAACTTTTACAAATAGGAACTTTACAAATAGGAACCCTTACAAATAGGAACTTTTACAAATAGGAACTTTTACAAATAGTAACTTTACAAATAGGAACTTTTACAAATAGCAACTTTACAAATAGGAACCCTTACAAATAGGAATTTTACAAATAGGAATTTTACAAATAGGAACTTTTACGAATAGGAATTTTACAAATAGGAACTTTACAAATAGGAACTTTACAAATAGGAACTTTTACAAATAGGAACTTTACAAATAGGAACTTTACAAATAGGAACTTTACAAATAGTAACTTTACAAATAGGAACTCGGAAATAGTTCTATTTCTTCAAATCTATAGTTTCATCACAGATAATTCATTGAAAATTCACACGTGTTCTGATTTTACAAATACTACTTAACTTGTCTTTTTTCATCAATATCTGAACATCCATTGGAACATTAATTTCAAATAATTTTAATTACACTTTAATCACCATTTTACTATTTTTCACATTTTTTCTCTTCATTCCCCACATCCATCGCCTCGTTCTTTTTATCCCAGGGGACGTTTTTTTTCGATCATCGTCGCCGTCGCCCCGTCGACGTCGGGCCCCATTCGTTCACCAAGGGGTCTCTCCTTCTTTGGCTCTGCGCCGCTCTTCAGAAGGTGGAAAAAGGTGGACTGGTCTTCTCATTTCCCCCCTTCTCCCCTCATTGGTAGCCGGTTCATCGGCTTCCTGGCGAGAAGATGCCACATTTTAATGAATATTACCCACGCACGCGATATTCCTACCATTCGCTTCCGATCGTTACCCAGAATCGTCGTGGATTCGTTACGCTGACATCGCTCGTATCTCATCGTTAACAGTGGAATCCGTTGATCCAGTCATATCTGTTGCAATTGCACGGGAAACCATTAAGAGAAATGTATTACGTCTTCGGGGAATGATTTCACGTCGCTGAAAAAACTGGGGGGAATCAAGGGAACACTGTGGGGTCACCGGTGACCGGCACTGTGGACGTTGGAAAGGGAACAGGGGTCACTGATTAGATTCTAGCATCCATTTTTAATTATCTTTGTAATTTCTGTGATTTTTCACGAATTTATTTTAAAAGTTCTTTGCTTTAAAGTGTGCATTAATTATTTTGATTAATTATAGTACTATTTATCCAGTGTTTCCATCGTTAAGATGATTATAAAGTATTGTTTATCATCATATTACATTCGTTATTGATAAATATCATTGATATATTTTTCATATTTAGAGCTATTTGATGAAATTAATTTATCCAGGGTGCCCAATTCGTTCAGTTAATTATCCTTTCTATTAATAAAAAGGGATTCCCGTGAAACACCGTGAATTAGAGCAGCATCCATTTTTTACTGCGTTCGAAATTCCTGTGATTCTCACGTGTTTCTTTTTTTTTATTAAAAATTTCATTACTTATTCTAAATAATTATAGTACTATTTAATCAGTATCTCCATCATTAAAACGATCATAAAGTATTATTTATCATATAACATTTGCTATAGATAAAAATCATTGATATTTTATTCATATTTATAGATTCGATGAAATTAATGTATCCAGTTTTATTTATTTAAAAAAAGGGATTCCGATAAATCGCGAATTAGAAACCCTTCAGAATTCGCACCCAATGGACCACTCCAGGGAACAATATTTGCTTCTTTTTTCGTCCATCTCGTGTTATCTCTCGGCGATGTGCCATAAATCCTCCGTAGCCGGCTGTCCACGTGGCACTTAGCACCGGGTACCCCGGTCACCTGCGGTACCCGGGGTCCTCGTGGAAGGGAGATGCGTAGAATGGACGAAAGACGACGGGAATTCTACGACGTCCGGTCGAACTGACATCTCGTTAGAAACTTGTTAACCGAGGGCCGGTATGACCGTAATGGGAAACGAATAATGGCCGTAGAAATTGAGAAGGAGACAGTAATGGACTTCGGTAACTCGTAACAGATCGGAACACAGACTCCCGATACATTGTGCGTAATGGAAAGGATGAAATATAGCGATGAATAATGAATTCGAAACGGTTCAGCGAGAACGAAAAGAAATTCCTGGTGACCTGTCCTGGTGAAATGTGAAATTACGTTGAAAATTCTTTGCAAATAGGATATTCACTTGAGAGTATGATCAAAATGGGACGGGGAGATGGAAAGTAAAGGCGAGGGATTATTTGCGTCACTTGGAAATAAATAAATTTCCAGAATTTACCGAGAAAAGAAGTACAGTAGATTTTCTATTTAAATACATATTTTTAAAAATGTTTTTTCACAAATATTTAATTCGATATTTCGCAAGATTAATATTTCCAGATTATTTGTGTCTGGAAATAAATTATTTTCCATAATTTATCAATAAAAAAAAGTACAGTAGATTTTCTATTTAAATAACTCTATTTAAATGCATATTTTTAAAAATGTATTTTCACAAATTAACTCCATATTTCGCAAAATTTTCCTAGTCAACAATTTTTTAAATATCCAATTCACCGCTGTGTCCAATCAATGACGTAATCATTTAAAAAGACACTCTTAAAAGAACCAGTTTCCAGTGATCCACGGTCAGGCGTGAATAATTACATTTCCAGCACACGCGTTAGAAATAAAAATTGAAAAAAAAGATAAAACAGGACTCGGATCGATCAAATATTAAATTAAGCGGCCCACGCTGTCATAATATCGGCTCTATGGGGCCCAGTTTTCATTCGGAGTTATTTCAAGCACTAGGGAAGACGAGTGGCAGTAATCGTAAAACGAAGGACTCCCGAGGGAAGAATCCAGTTATGGTTGTACACGCATTGGCGCTCGCATGCCGCGGTAATTACTTCTCCCGCGAAAAATCAGACTGGATTTGCATAATTCAATCGGATTACGCGGTGCCGTGCAAACAATCCTGCGTTGGATTCCATCAGTCCCAATTTTCCCGTTTTTGATTACTTTGAATTTTCGCAGGAGATACGAGAGAATTTTCGTTTTTTTTTATAGTTGATTTATAAGAAGTTCGACAGATTTTTTAATGTTTATTAAAATGCAAAACTCCACTTTTAGATTAACTTCAATTTTTAAATTATGTTACATTTAAGTGTCACTTGATTGAGTCGAGACTTTTTATACTCTAAATTAATTTCTTTAGTAATTAGGCTAAAGTGTATTAAATGCTAGAAATTTGTCTAATAACTGAGTAATAATTGATTTTCTTAAAAATCTCATGACACTAATTCCATTTTCTAAAGTAATTAAAATAATCAAATTTAAAACTTTATCAAAATGATAATAGCTAATTTATTGATAAAATCTAAAAGCCTCGCATATACTTTATCAATTTTCTCCACTTATTCTACACAATTAATCAAATTCCAGCAATTTCTCACTTTTCACTAAAACGTTCTCCTCAATTTCCATCGATTCGAAACTCTTTAATTCAAACACAACAACGAAAGTGTCTCCACAAGTTCCATTCGACATTTCCACAGCAATGAAAAAAAATCCCACCACACGAGTTTCTATCCAATTCGACAGCGTCGGTCGGAATTCCAGGAGCGATTTCCAGTTCCGAAGAATAGAACTCTCCGCAGCGGTAATGCCGTCATTAAATTTAATATCCTCGGAAGTATAAACGACGACGATGACGCGGGGCAGCGTAATTGCGAGCGTCCCGGAATCATTCGAACGTCTTAATTTACGACTGACAACAAATCGCCGCTGACAGGCCCGTCGGCCGCGGTAAAATCGTTCGATATTATTCAAAGGGGATTCACGCTCCCGCAGGACGTTCGTTTTAAAACGAGACCACGTCGACGACGGCGTCCTCGTCGTTTCTCGTCGACGACGTGCTGACAATCCGCAGAGACGATCTTCGAGCCGCGAAACTCTGTCGACGTGGCGAGCAATTAGCCGCGCGAGTCTTCTTCGGTTGCTACGAGCAAAGAAGAAGAATCGAAGGGATTTGCATAATCCGATCGGATTACGACGCCCCGGATGATGAATGTCTCCTCCAGGTGGTTTTCTTCCACCGTCGCCGCGAATCCCCAGCTGCCGAACAGGAAAAACAACGGGTCGTTCGATTCGGTTTGTTCGGGAGAGTTTTCTTCGATTAATTATTAATAAATTTACACTGGCCCCTGTGACGATCTAAGAACTTTTGAATAAATTGAATTTAAATATAACTATGGTTTAGTTATATGTAAATAGTTTTAGTTAAACTATTTACATATATTTACATATAACTAAACTTTAGTTATATGTAAATTCAATTTATTTAAAAGTTTTTAGATCTTTACAGAGGCCAGTGTAAATTTATTAATAATTATATTTAAGAACGATCGTTAAAATTAAAGAGTTTAGTTTTCTTGGTAATTCTAGTGTTAAATGTCTGGGTTGTTGCGATCGAGTTCGTCAAACGAGCCGTCGGCCAATTACCAGCGATTAATCGAGTCGTTGGGAAAAAAAAGAAGTGTGTGGTACTCTCGGGGAAGTCGTCAGAGAGTATTATCGCGAAGCACCGCCCTGGGAATAGCGATGGAAGGTTGCTCCAGGAGTTCGTTTCACATAGTTGTCTGTCGACCTTATTCAGAGTTTCAGGAAGCTGAGTGCTGCGGATGTGCGTTGAATGAGAATACTACGGTCAGAACAGTCTATATTTTTTCATTTAAATAGAAATTGCGAAAATATATCTATTTATTTGTCTATTGTTGATAATACTAAGAGAAATTATTATCGACGGTAAATATATGTGACAATAACTAAATATAGAAATTAATATTTCTAAATATAGAGATTGATATTTCTAAATATAGAAATTGATATTTCTAAATTTAGAATTTAATATTTCCGGCTATCGGTACGATCTAATAGAGATATTAATTTAGTTATTATTACTATTAATAATTACATAGATATAATAATTCCATACGTTAAAAAGACACATAAAAACACGTAACGTAGATATCCAATTGCAAGTTTACTTCGTCAACTTAAACTCGGAATTCGTAACGTCAAAGTTCACAACTACGGTCGCGCGGAGCACAAAAATCCAAAAAAATAAAAAATAATCAGCGCTCGGTTTCCCCCGTCACATTTTATTAAAAAGATACATAAAACACCGTGGATATCCAATTCCAAGTTCAATCTGCCAACGTAAATTCAGAATTCGCGACGTCAAAGTTCACAACTACGGTCGCGCGGAGCGCAAAATTCCAAAAAAATCGCAAATAATCAGCGCTCGGTTTCCCCGGTCACGTCGGAGCACTTAGCAGAATCGTCGGCGATTAGAGGAATCGCCGTGTGGTTTTAACTACCAATATCTGCGGTTATTGTGAGCGCGAAAATCTCAACCTCGCCTAACCCCGGCGTCGTTCGATGGAATTCGCATTGGCGAAATTCCGCGCGCGTCTCCTCTCCGCAGAAACGTATTCGAGTTTTACGAGCTCCGTCGAGTTTCCGGATATTTTTATTTTTTTTCTCTCTCTTTATTTTCCATACCTTCCGGCTAGGCGAATCATCATCCACACCGACTACCATCTCCCGACGAGATTTACAGTTAGACAGATAGATATATATATAGATATATATGTATAGGAGAAGGGTGGGGTTCCGTTCGACTCGAACGACTGGACGAGATTTTTTCTGACGTTCGTAGAATGTTGGCAGCCTGCTGATGATTTTTCCCGCGCGGGTCTATCACGGAAGGCACGCCTTGAAATCGTTTTCAACGAAAACACCGGGGGGAAAGGAAAATCCTCGAATTCATCGTTATTCTTTTGATAGACATGCCGTGCATTTAATTAGAAATTTATTCTACCGTTATCCATCGGACAGGTCGTATTAACGTCTATAAATCCCGTGTAAATTTCCTACCGTCTCTATATATATATATTTGCGGGAGACAGGAGGCAACGTTTCCCTCCGACAACATCTTAAGAGGATTTTACAGTTAACTTTGGCAGATATACGCCGGGTTTTCAGGATTTTTCAGAAAATAGGGCGTGGGGAAAACACTCGGCCCGCGGATTTTCGAGTTTGCTCTATGAAAGTTTATACATCGGTATTTAAATATGATTAAACGATGCCCTAAGACTTTAGGAAGACTTTTTAGTGAATAATTCACAGGAACCGGGGAAATTACTGTGCGTGAATAACCGCTGGAAGATGGAAATTATTTAAAAGACTTATTTACTCCCCCCCGTCTGTTTCTATCTCCATTTTTTTTGTATTTCTTTATCATTATCATTACTATATTTTTTTTTATCAACGAAAAGCCAATCTTACCCTCGTAACCGAAACGATAATCGCAAGGCTAACCATGAAAGTTGTTAAGACGTCACTTAAGGACCATAATTATCCCCGGCTGCAATTTGTATATGTCCAGAATTTATTTGGCGCATTACGTCGTTCAATCTCCGAGTTTTTTTTCGCTAACGAAGTCCCGCTCCCCCACTACTCCCCCGAACGGGCCCAGAAAACAACAACAAAGACGACGACAACGGCGACGAGAAAACGAGTCGGCGGAGAAAGAGGACTTCGATCTTTGCGGTGTCCTCTCATTTCCTTGATGAGGGCCCCTCTGATGGGCCCCTCTTTTTCATTCGATTCGGTAAATAACACAGCTTGGGCCCTCCCCCTCCTTCTTGTACCACAAGCCGACGGCAATTCGACTTCTTGGCCTGCGACTCGTCATTACGTCGTCGCGCATTAACGTCATCAACGTCGGGTGAGAGAAAGAGGAACGACGTCGACGACGAGAGACGGGATGATCGACGGAGACAGCTGGTGTCAGGTGAATCCTGCTTACTCAGGTAGCCGTGGTCCTCTCGGGATGCTGCGACCGTTAAGCGTGGAAATCATCCCGTGACCAGGTGGTCAATGTCTCACCTTTGGTGAGGTGGAGAACGTTGTTCGTGTGGTTCGACCTTTCGACCTTTTGTATATTACGCGTTGGTGATAAGGAAATGTTGGGGATTGATTATTATTATTATCTGGTGCTGGGAATTTTAGGGGGAAAAGCGAGGAACTTTATTATCTGTTTTTAGTAATGTTAACACCTTCAGATCCGATTTTTGTTCGTAAGAAAGAATTATTCTTATAGTAAAATTAAATTTTTATAGTGAAGTTTTATTGTGCTTTTACCAATTTTTATATTAAAATTAACCTTTTATAATTTTTATATTAAAATTAACCTTTTATAATTTTTATATTAAAATTAACCTTTTATAATTTTTATACTAAAATTTTATTATACTTTTAGGAATTTTTATACTAGAATTAACTTAATTCGCATGAATGAAAGCAACGATATATACTCTTTACAAAAATATATATTTCAGACGGTATTTTTTCATATTACATAATCACTACTAGGTACATTTGGTGTTGAAACTAAATTTAAACCTATACATAATAAAATACAGCACAAAAAGTATTAAACGTACATTACAATGTGCATAGGGTGCGAAGGGGTTAAAGTTGTGATTTATTATTTTTCAAAATTTAACGCGACGAATTTTTGTTTTTCTGGCAAATTCCGGAAATGACTCAAGTTGTTAGTACAAATGACATTTAAACGAGATCGTTTATCCCGAGTGGATGAAACCTGCAGATTACAAACCAGCCGCAGATTTTCCGCAGATTCGATTCGATTCCGTCGTGTAAATGAAATCCTCGTTTCAACTCGTTTCAACGGGTACAAGAGTCCATCGAGTTTCAGATGATTTAGCGAGGATCACGTTGGTATTTCTCAAAGGATTCCGCGACCGCACTGTAATCTCGATCACAAGCTTGATTTGCCACCGTCGATTTCATCGACAACGAAGAAACTGGTTGATTAAACTGTGTTTTAAAATCTAAAAAAAAATCAAGTTACATTACAAAATTATCATTATATGGATCTCCATTTTTATCTGGATTTTATTCAAAAGATTTAATTACAAAATTATTTTATATAAATAAAATAATAATTATACAATTATTTTTTTATATAATATAATCACGATTAAAAATTTATTTCTCAAAATCTGTCACAGATTTAATATTTCAGAATGTAATTTTAATTAGGAATGATAAACGAGATCCGGATTTAAATGATTGAGGTCACATTTCACGGAAAATCTCTGTAAGCGGAAATTAATTAATTAAACACAGATATACTAATTTTAGCATAATTTCTTGGCGACAGAAACGGATAGCATCTACCATTCACGTTTCACTCGTTGCGTGTGCGTGGAATCAAAGGGAATATTAGTTGAACCACATCGGTGATGTATACGCCTCTGATTAGCATAGACTCGATCCGGTGTGTAATGTATGCATAGTACGAGAGTGCATCATGCACATTCCTAATCAACATTGTTGCCACCCATCGTGTGTACCGGCAACCTACGCGAACCGGTACTTTCCATAGAGTATTACGGTAGAAAATAGATCGGTGGGTCTTTAACGAGATATCGGTTTTCTAATTTAAACGAGCGATCTCATTAAACTGCCCACATAAGAACCGTTTGGTGAAGAAATAAACGAAATGATAATTACAATGATTTAATCACAGTTATAATAAATAGTAATTGGGTGTGTCAAAATATTATTCGATATTTTTGTGAAATAGTAATTATACTTTAATTACTGATCGATATGAATACGAATTACAGTATCGATACAATTAGTAATTGTATTACTACAATACTTTATATTGTACAATATTTTATACATTGTATTGTATTGTAATATATAAAGTATTGCACAATATAAAGTACATATAATACAATTACTAATTATTGTATTACTACAATACTAATCTATGCGATTACTAATTATCTAATACTAATATATACGGCTAATCTATACGATTAGTATTACAATACTTTATATTGTACAATATACAATAATGTATAATGTAATGTATAAAGTATTGCAGTAATACGTATAGATCAGTAATGTAGTAATACTAATCGCATAGATTACTATTAGATAATTAGTAATCATATAGATAAGTATCACTGTATCCGGATGTTGTAGAAAAACAAAATGAAATTCTACGTTTGATTTGCCATTAATACCAACCCGGCATAAAACAGACACCTGTACAATTTCCCCAAGTTAACGATCTATCGCGAAAACAACCTGAAACGAGATCTAGAGGGATCCCCCCCCCTTTAATCACGTGTATCCGAGGGCAAACTAAAACCAATAGAATAATCCCACGCGGGATACACGCATACCTGTAAAAACAGATCCGGAACGTAATACTCATGAATAACTTCCACGAATAGGTGTAATGAAATTCACCGTCGAACATCGATACCATCCCATAATCATCCTAATCGCTAAACTTCCTCGACATCGTTTTAAATTCAGCTTAGGCTGTTCCAATCAAAGTTTAAACCATACCGGTCAGGTACACACCCCGCGAAACATATACACACACACATATACACATACACAGTAGAAACAGTGCCAGTACACGTGCACTTGCTCGTTAAGTTCGAATCTATAGGTATCGAATAGAGAGTATAAGTGTGTAAGAGTGTGAGAGTAGTATGAGAAAGAGGGACAGCGACAGGTGAGAGGCAGACGACGAGGAAGAAGAATAAAGAGAAAGAGAAAGACAGAGAGAGAAAGAGAGAGAGAGAAGGGAGAGAAAAGCAAGGCGAACCCCGAGTGCATCTGAGCTGCATAGTGGTTAGGTTTCGCATAGTTTATCAATGCGCGTAGGTTCCTCGGAGAAGTCTGGCGAGGCAATAGATTACAATTATCCGAACACGCCTGGCCAAACGTGGGAGTTGGCAACACCGACAACACCGAACGGCCACTATAGATCGGATTCTCTCGCCTTCTCTATTTCTCTCTGCCCCTCGTGTGTGTATATCTCTGTGGAGAGGATATTTTTATTTGTATTTTTTATCGTATGGTCTCGCAGTGGACGAGAGTAACGAAGCAGGTTGCGAGGGGCAAGTGAAATTTATATGAACGCGATTAAAGACAGATCGGGAGTGAGACGGTGTGATTGGAATTAATTGAATCGCTATTGAGGAATCTAGGGAATTTTGGGAATGTTTTTTTTCGGATTTTAGAGGGTGAGGTTTGTATATAGGAAACTAGGGAATTTTGGGAAATGTTTTTTAGTATTTTAGACGATGGGGTTTATATACATATAGTTAAAGGTAGTTAAAAGCGTTGTTTTATTTAGAATGGCAGTCTCTGATTTTAGTTTGAATTTCTACTGGAATTCTATACGTTTTGTAATGTGGAGGGATGAAAATTTGACTATTTTATTCGGGCTATTAAAACGATCTAACAGAATCTATGAAATTTGAATAATATTGAAAAATTAATCCACGATAAAGTTCAATAACTTTTCTAATAAATTCTTAATTCTTATCTTATCAAAATTTCATAGAATTTAATATTAATATTAAAAAATTACATATTGGCTACTACATATTAGGAATATTATCATCAGTATTACATATTACTCCATATTAAATTACATATGAAAATTAAAAACACACTGAAAACTATCGTCCGGTTCACCGCTTCAGAAATCATTATCTTCGCGGATACGATAGTGCAGGTCTCACGGAAAAGTCTCGATTGTCATTCGCTCGCATCGATACCGTAATTCCGGTACCGTTAACTTCTGTTCGATTTCTCCCCGGCTCGTTTCCGTATCACGGAAACAATCCCGGAATTGGTGGCCGGGACGTGGATTGCGGCGAATGAAACGCTGGTCTAGGAACGTGGCGGAGGGATCGCGGCACGAACCCGTACGAGTCATCATCATCTTCATCATCATTCAGGCACACGTGATCCCGGTCCGTTTCTCCTACGCAGGTCCCTACGGTCTCCAGAAATAAATTACCGCGAGCATTGTTGCGCCGCATGGACTGATTTACGTCGGTGCTAAGGTCAAATTTGATGCAATCCGACTCCGAGAGCCTCAATTTCTGTCGTACAGTGGCTACAGGTCGTTTCAAAATCGTTTCACCGTTGGTTAATATCCCTTGGTTAATTAGAAATGATTTTGAGACACCTTTACTTTCGAAAGTGTGAAAATTGATTTATTTCGATAACTTGTTGCGATTCGTATTTAAAAGACTTATAGTGTTGATTTAAAAATATTTCATGACACTTCAATTAAATTCTATTTATTAATTTTCTATTTTTTGTAATTATAAAAATTACGTCAATATCGCGTGGTATTTTTCTAAAAAACCGTTCGATTAAATAAGACGGTTTAAAGTACCGGTAATATTTCTGTTTAAATAAATTTAATTTAAAAATAAAACCATTAACCGGGTTTTGTAATTAATATCGCAATTAATGTGCGATCTTCTGGAATGCAATTTTCTCGAAATGAATTCGGGGAAAACCATCTTTGAAACCTGGTGTACGAGAGACCTTCGTGAACGAGGATCGACCGGGAACGAGTTCGAAGCGGAGTGCGTGAAATTGTTCAAGGCGTGAGTTTCGCCACTTGTGCGTGATGGAAACTGTACTTTACATCTGCCTCGTTGATTGCATCTGCGTCGGGTTACCCCATAAATTCCGTCCACCGAGTACCCACACTCTGAAACGTGACAATAATTCCTCACCTACTTACTTCGAAGGTTCCTCATATTTTCCAATAAAACCAAAAAAAAATAAATAAAAATAACTACCTAACGAATATTTTCATATATTAATGGTAATGAAAGTGTTAAAATTAAAGAAAAATAGAATTAAAATCTTAAATAAAAATAACAAAATGAAAATAACAATCTTTGTTTCCCGCTAGAAAACGTTACACGTAATTTCACACGTTTATTAGAGAAATTTCGAGCAGTAGATTCGGGGCTCCGATGATCGGTAATTACCGTTCTATTCGAGGTATATGAAACGAGAGATTCTCAGGCGAATTGACAAATTGACAAGTAGAAATTAAAGTCGGCGAAGGGGCGTAGGCCGCGGTGTCTATCACGGGTTCCTCTCGCACCGACGGATAAATTTCAGCTCCCGGACGCGTAAATCCGTGTGTATTTACGGGACACGTTAAAAAACGAAAAAATAATTAACAAAAAATAATAATGATCCGCCTTACAAGGGGGGCCTGATGTGGGGCCCGAAAGTCGAGATTTAGAAATCAGTATGCGGGGTCCGAACGTGGCAATTGAATTCCGTCGAACTTGTGCTCGACCTTGGGAAAACTATAATTATTATCCGAGGCATTTTTTTTTTGTTTTTTAACCGCCAAATTATTTAACGAATCATTCTACGCGTGTTCTCGTCGCCCAGAGTCGTGAGAAGGCGAAAAAGGTGGTCGGATGAAAATAAAAAAAAGTAACGCACAATGACGTGTTAACTTGACTGGGGGGGAAAAAAAATAAATCTGTCTGCTTTGATCATCGCCTCGCGCACAGGGATGTCTTTAATAATTCAAACGTTGCGTTTGTGTGTGTGTGTGTGTTCGTATGTAAATACGTGAACGTGGGTTTCTGTGTGCGATGGGAAAAAAAATTCCACGACACCCGGTATCGATCGTTTGTTATTCATATTCAATTATGGGCTATTATATCTGTTACCGTGAAAGTCCGAAATCGCGGGGGATGTCGACATTCGCCGGTGAATGTCGACAATTGCCGGTGTAAGTCAGAAATCTTGATATTTGGCAAATATTAGGGTATCCCATGAGTTTTTTTAAGATTGTTTAAGGTTGATTTATCGCATTATATATAAATATTTCTGCTCTTATGGAAAAAGAAAGAAACTTGTGGAATAGCGTAATATTCGGTCATTCACCAGAGAATGTCGACAATTACTGGTATAAGTGAGAAATCATGATATTTAAAAAATATCAGGGTGTCCCATAAGATTCTTTTTTGTTTTTTAAGTTTGATTTATCACACTATATATGAAACTTTACACTCCTATGCAAAAAAGAAAGAAACTTGTAGAAAACCCTAATATTTCCATCATTCACCGGGGAATGTCGACATTTTCCACATTTCTACGTTTCGCAGTAACGTAACAATCGCTTTTCAAACCCCGCGCAATAATTTCAACGCTACGCAAAGAATTCAAAGGGTGCACCTGAAATACTCGACGCGGGAAACAGGTGTAAAACAGGGAAATTCCGTGGGGTGGATTTTTTCTCGAAATAAAAATTCATGATCGATGATCAATGATTCATGACGGTCGACGATCGAAAACACGTTGTTCACGGAGACCTTAGGATTCGAGAGGAAGCCACGAAGATCCACCGTACGTGCATTCACAACTGAATTAGCCGCATCATTGTCCATCCACTCGATGGGGGGAGGGGGAGGGGGGAGGAAAAAAAATATTAACTGAATATAAATACGAGAAAAAATGCCACGCGTCATCCGGTCGTCTAGCCGGTGACGATCGTGTGGAACTCGTGGAACCCCACGAGTGAGGCTCGTTTTTTTATTTTTATATCGATTTCCGAACCACTTGTCGAATTTATCGAAGTTAATTAAAATAATATAAATTAATGATAAAAGAAAAGTGTCGCGGACGACCAAAGAGACCGATACTTTCTCCCATTGAGAAGTTCCCCCATAAATGGTTAAAGAATCCATGGATATGTCTCGTCGAGAGATTCATTACCCGGTTACCGACCGTGTGTTCACGTTAATTAATTTTTCTCCAATTAAGAGGCAGATCATCCGTCGGTTTTTCGAAACGCGAGGCTTTCTAACCGTGGATCTCGGAATTTCGATTTTTCCACGGTAGAAACTCACGTAACTCATATCGTGGGAAATCGACACCGTGAAATCGAACACCGAGACGGTTTTTAAATGATACGAAAAAAAAATACGAAAAGATCGTGCTGTCAGATATCGATGGATTTTAAAAACCGAATTTATTAGACGAGAATATGAATTTCTATGACGAAAATTTCGAACACCCTGACAAGTATATCTCCCGTGGAAATAAATATCAAAAATAAATGAAAATCATTTAATTGGACCACCTGGAGAGTACGTCGCTGAAATTCTCATTATTATTATTTTTCTTTTGGTCCTTTCGACGATTTCCTCCGGTCGTTCCCGGTTGTCCAGGAATTATGACGAAAGTCCAGCTGACGTAATTCGTCTGACCTCCCTCGCTTTAAATACGAATGACCTCGAATTATCTGTGCCTCACCGACGCAAACGAGGAAGCCGTCGGTCATTAAGACCACCTGGTGCAAGAACCTCGCGGAGCATCCTGTGCACACGGTGAACGACTACCGAATACCCCGGTGGAATCCCGGTGGACGTTGAAAATAGAATCGGCGGGAAGAAGCTTCGCGGTTCAAAGGGAAATGCCTGTCCCGGCGATTTATGAATTTCTCGATTAAATTACCTGGTGCCGCTCGGGTTAATTAGGTTCACCGAGCGGGGTGTTCCTGTCGGTCAAACTTACCGCGGGTATTTGTTTATAGGAACGCAATTTTAATGGATTTTTTTAATCGTCTGATGTGTATTAACAGTAACTCGTTACAATTTATAGATTGTTAAAGTGTATACAATATATGTATATACTTATATAACTTATTATATACATATATATAGTTTATAGTATATAATATGTAGTAATAATATATATATATGTATATAGTTTAACAATTTATAAACTATAGCCAGTATAAATAACTATAAGCAAACTATACTATAAACTATACTGTATATATACTATGTATATATATTTATGTTTTTAAAACTAGTATATATAGTAATAGTATATATATAAGTATATATATAGATTTAAATATATATAAACGGAAATATATTATATACTATTACTATATATATATTTAGTACTAGTTTTAAAAATATAAATATATATGGTATATATACAAATGGTATATATATATTAAATATATATAAATATATATATCTCCGTTTATATATATTTAAATCTATAAACTATACTATATACATATATAGATTGGTAAAGTATACATAAACTAAAATATATAGTATAGTTTAGTTATTGTATATATATATATATATCCAACAACCAACGTACAAGAGTGGCCGACATCCAAGTAGAAACCATCGTCGGGACGTCGTAAAAAAACCTGGGAGATGGGGGGGGGGCACATAAAATCGAAAAGTTAATTTGCACAAAAATCCAAGGCATCCGCGGACCACCCGCGCCGTACTTAGAACCCGCGGATGTCGAAACCGCGCGTTTCCCTCGATGAACCGATGCCCGGGCCGAAACCGAAACCGTGGCTCGATACCCGACGAACGATGCTTTTTTACCGATCTTGACCCGCGACCGGTCCTCCTGGAACGGCAACTTCCTCGAAGCGATAGCCATCTGCCGCCTCTAATTACTCCCGATAATTGGCGCGATTATTGCCGGCCACGGATCACTCCCGGAGTTGTTCGACGGATAAGAAACACAGGGGGGGAAAAAAGTGCAAAGAGTCGATCGATCAAAGATGCAATTAGCAGTACTCCTCTGGCCCGGTTCGATATTCACCCCCTTCCTCCCCCCCCCCCACCTTTTGCCCGTCTTCGTTCGTCCCTGGCATGCGTCTAATTAAAGCTAATTGCGGTAGTCACCCTACTGATGACTTTATTTCGCCTTCGTGGATGTTTGTAATTTTCCGAATTACATACGACGTGCGACGACCCGGTTGGTTAGAGTCTTATTTTATTTTTTTGGCTGTTTGTTATTAGTATGTTATTATATAGGAATGATGTGAGTTATTTTAGCGGTGATGATTGTCTGACTTTGGGAACGTTCGGGATACATGAATATTTATGTTTTGGAGAGATATGTTGGAATCTGATTGGTGGATTAATATTTTTTATTTGTTTTCTGGTACAGTAGAGTGTGTTCGATTAAATATATTTTAGGAGAGTTTCGTTAAATTCTATTTACTACCACTTGTGATTATAGAAATTACGGCTACTCGCGTGATAATTTACAGAAATACCTTTCATAGTGCCAGTAATATTTCTGTTAATATAGATTCTTACGCCATTGATTCAATTAACACAAATCGTACCAACAGTTTGAAAATAAATAAAAATGATAACTTTTACAATTAATTCCACGTAACATATTTTCCATATGTTGTTTAAAGAAATTCAGACTGAAAGCTACAACAGTACATACAGACATTTTAACAAAAACTTTGAATCCCGACATTTATTTACTATCAAAAAACCTTCACTAACATTCTCCATTTTTTCTGTCCCAGGTTTCACAGGTACCCAGTGCGAGATCGACATAAACGAGTGCGCGACCAAGCCATGTCTCAACAACGGTGTCTGTACGGACCTAATCAACTCCTTCAAGTGCACATGTGCGAATGGTTTCGCCGGTTCGCACTGCCAGATCAACATAGACGACTGTGCCTCTTCCCCGTGCAAAAATGGCGGAATTTGCCAGGACTCCATAGCCAAGTACACCTGCGACTGTCCACCAGGTTTCACCGGCGCCTCCTGCGAGACGAACATCAACGACTGCCAGTCGAATCCCTGTCACAGCGGCACCTGCATCGACGGCGAGAACAGCTTCAGCTGCAACTGCTTCCCAGGGTTCACCGGGAAGCTATGCCAGATCCAGATCGACGAGTGCGAGAGCAATCCCTGCCAGTTCGGCGGCAGATGCGAGGACCGCATCAACGGGTACCTGTGCAACTGTAGACCCGGGACTTCCGGTACGAATTGCGAGGTGAACGTCAACGAGTGCTACAGCAATCCCTGCAGGAACGGAGCTAGGTGCATCGATGGTATCAACAGGTGGGTTGCGATCCGACAAAGATTTTATTAGGCGATAGAAACGTTGAACGTGGAACGCGAAGAAGGCTCGAGCAGAAATGGCTGAGAAAGTATTTGAAATAGTTAATGGTAGATGGTAACGATGGTAAATAGGGTCTAATGTACTGGAAATATTTATTGGAGTCTTTAAGGGAATTTTTGATAATGATTTTGATAATTGGGGAACAAAAGAAATATTTCCAGTATTATGGTAGTTGTAATGATATTGGATAAAGCAGACTATTTACCCGAAGAATCTGTAATAGTTGAAAGACAATTATATTGATACGTTAGGAAAATACGTATCATAATTTCGGAATATATCCAAGCTTTCAAATCTACTATCAAATCTGGCAAAATTTATCTCCCGTTACAAGTCACCTATCATTCCTATTTATCTGTACACCGCAAGATCTCCCATGAAAAAAAAAAAAAGAAAATGGTCACCACAACATGATCAAACGATAACCAACTCTCACACAAACCCCCCCAAAAAACACGCAATCTGGCAAAATCTTGGTATGCTCTAACGTTACCATTCCTTCCATCCTCAGTGGATACGATATCTCTTCTTCCAGGTATTCCTGCGAGTGTGAGCCGGGATTCACTGGACAGCACTGCGAAACAGACATCAACGAGTGCGCCAGTAATCCTTGCGCAAACGGTGGCCGTTGTATTGACCTGATAAACGGTTTTCGTTGCGAGTGTCCACGTGGTTATTACGATGCTAGATGTCTCAGCGACGTCGACGAGTGCGCCAGCAATCCTTGCGTGAACGGCGGTACATGCGAGGACGGGGTCAACCAGTTCATCTGCCACTGTTTGCCAGGATACGGCGGCAAGCGATGCGAGGCAGACATCGACGAGTGTGGCTCGAATCCTTGCCAGCACGGCGGTACTTGCAACGATCATCTCAATGGTTACAGCTGCAAATGCTTGCCGGGATACGCTGGTACCAACTGCGAGACCAACATCGACGACTGTGCTAACAATCCATGTCAGAACGGCGGATCCTGCATCGACCTGGTCAACGATTATAAGTGTGTCTGCGAGCTGCCGCACACCGGGAGAAACTGCGAAGATAAACTCGATCCTTGTTCCCCGAACAAGTACGGTTCTTCAAAATTTTCAATTCAGTCTCGTAGATTTTCGACGGTTTTTGGTGTGTCTAGCGTTTTGTTGCGATCAAATGCAGTAGATGTGTCGGATAGTGTGTTAGGAATGTCTGTACTTTGTAAATTTGGATTAGTATCGCTGAAGCTATTGTTTCGGTATTGATAACGATTGATATGGAATTCGATGATTCTATACATATAGAGTTCTGTCACTGATCGTATATTGTTCTATAATCTATTTAGGAATTACTTTGCAAATTTGGTTTAGTATCGTTGACACTATTGTTTCGGTATTGATAACGATTGATATGGAATTCAATGATTCTATACATATAGAGTTCTGTCACTGATCGTATATTGTTCTATAATCTATGTAGAAACTACTTTGCAAATTTGGTTTAGTATCGTTGACACTATTGTTTCGGTATTGATCACGATTGATATGGAATTCGATGATTCTATACATATAGAGTTCTGTAACTGATCGTATATTGTTCTATAATCTATCTAGAAACTACTTTGCAAATTTGGATTAGCATCGTTGAGTCAATTGCTTCGGTATTAATCATAATAGATATGGAATTCGATTATTGTATATAGAGTTCTGTGACTGATCGTATATTGTATAATTTAGCTAGAATCTACTTTGCAAATTTGGATTAGTATCATTGACACTATTGTTTCGGTATTGATAACGATTGATATGGAATTCGATGATTCTATATATAGAGTTCTGTGACTGATCGTATGTTGTGTAATTTATCTAGAACCTTATTTAATTGTTTCATGTCTGTTCAAAGGTGTCTTCACGGAGCGAAATGTTCACCGTCGTCGAACTTCCTGGACTTCGCGTGCACGTGCACGGTTGGCTACACTGGCAGACTCTGCGACGAGGACGTCGACGAGTGCGTCATGACGTCGCCGTGCAGAAACGGTGCTACCTGCAGAAACACCAACGGTTCCTATCACTGTGTCTGTGCCAAGGGCTACGAAGGACGGGACTGCATCATCAACACCGACGACTGCGCCTCATGTAAGTACCAACATAGTTAATTGCTCATCCTTAATTAATTATCAACGTTAACCGACGTTCCATTTAATAATTTCTTGTATTTCTGTTTACCACAGTCCCGTGTCAGAACGGTGGTACGTGTTTGGATGGCATTGGTGACTATACCTGTCTGTGCGTCGACGGATTCAACGGCAAACACTGCGAAATCGACGTGGACGAGTGTGTCTCGCAACCCTGTCAAAACGGAGCTGTCTGCAAGGAATATGTCAACTCCTACACCTGTCAGTGTCAACTGGGATTCTCTGGTATCAATTGTCAAACGAACGACGAGGATTGTACGGACAGTAGCTGCATGAACGGCGGCAAGTGTATCGACGGCATCAACAACTACACCTGCGTCTGCAAACCCGGGTACACCGGGTCAAACTGTCAATACCGGATCAACGAGTGCGACAGCTCTCCCTGTCTGAACGGTGCCACCTGTCACGATCATATTCAATATTACACTTGTCATTGTCCTTATGGATACACTGGCACCCGTTGCGATCAGTACGTCGATTGGTGTGCCGATAATCCTTGCGAGAATCAGGCCACCTGCGTTCAACACAAAAACAAGTATCACTGTAACTGTTCCCCTGGATGGACTGGTAAAGTCTGCGACGTGGAAATGGTTTCGTGTAAAGATGCAGCAATTAGGAAAGGCGTGATAGAGAAGAATCTGTGTAACAATGGAACCTGCGAGGATATCGGTAACAGTCATCGTTGTCACTGTCTGGAAGGATACACCGGGTCCTACTGTCAAGAGGAAATCAACGAGTGCGATTCGGCACCCTGTCAGAATGGCGCCACGTGCAAAGACCTCGTCGGATCGTATCAGTGTCAATGTACGAAAGGATTCCAGGGGCAGAACTGTGAACTCAACGTGGACGACTGCAGACCGAATCCATGTCAAAATGGTGGCACCTGTCACGATCTGATCAGTAACTTTAGCTGTTCCTGTCCACCTGGAACACTCGGTTTCATCTGCGAACTTAACGTCGACGACTGTGTCGTTGGTGCCTGTCACAATAATGGAACCTGTACCGATAAAGTTGGCGGTTTCGAGTGCAAATGTCCACCAGGTTTCGTGGGACCAAGGTGCGAGGGAGACATCAACGAGTGTCTGTCGAATCCTTGCGCATCACCCGGCACTCAGGATTGCGTGCAACTGGTCAACAACTATCACTGCAACTGCAAGCCCGGCTACATGGGACGTCACTGCGAGGTCAAGGTGAACTTCTGCGACAGTTCACCTTGCCAGAACGGTGGAGTCTGCACCGCCAAGCAAGCCGGACACACTTGCCTCTGCCCCAGCGATTACTACGGGAACAACTGCGAATTCGCAGGCTCGTATTGTGATACGGAGCCTTGTTTGAATGGCGGCACCTGCAGAGTCACGGAGACAGACGTGGGCTACAGATGTTACTGTCCACCAGGAACAACCGGTACCCACTGTGAAATCGATGCCAGGGATGAATGCACCAGCAATCCTTGCCAACAGTCCGACGCAGTCTGCGAGAACCTTGTGGGAGATTATGCTTGTTATTGTCCACCGAAATGGACTGGAAAGAACTGTGAGATCTATGATCCGAATTATAGAGGTGGCATCTTTGGCAGACCCAACTCCAACGCTCCTAAAACTATGAACGCGTATGACCTTGACTTGGAACGCGAAAGGAAGAAATGCATTGAGAATCGCTGCGAGGAGAAGTCCGGTAACCATCACTGCGATGAAGAATGTAACAGATACGCCTGTAATTTCGATGGAAATGACTGCTCGTTGGGAATCAATCCATGGCGTAATTGTACAGCACCTATCAACTGCTGGGACGTTTTCATGAATGATGTTTGTGACGAGGTTTGCAACAACGCGCAGTGTTTGTTCGACGGAAGGGACTGCGAGAGAAAACTGGCACCATGCAAGTGAGTATCGATTTAAGAAATATAATATAATATACGTCCATGGTTATTTTGAATTTTATTAATCTGTTTAATCACCCTCGTTCAATTTTACAGCCCCATCTACGACGCCTACTGTCGCAAGCATTACGCTAATGGACACTGCGACTATGGTTGCAACAACGAGGAGTGTAACTGGGACGGTTTGGACTGCGACAGGGAACCACCGTCCCTAGCAGAGGGTGTCATCTCCGTGGTGGTGCGAATGGACATGCAAACGTTTCGGTCGAACGTCGTGGCGTTCCTCAGGGACATAGGTCACGAGTTGCGAACCACGTTGAGGGTGAAGCAGGACGAGCTTGGAAACGATATGATTTACCCGTGGAAGAGGGAAAGAGAGCCCAGCTTGCAAACTAACTTCTTCGGTCGTCCAACTACCGTTTACACCAACTCCCAGAGTGGTGTGATCGCCTACCTGGAGATCGACAACAGAAAATGTACAGTGACGCAAGGAGCTGTGTGTTTCCCATCAGCAAATGAAGCAGCGGAATACCTGGCTGCCACCGCCTCGAAGCACTCTCTATCGCGGAACTTCCCGATTGAACAAGTGCGAGGAGTCGTGGGGCCACAGGGACCAGAGTATCCGGACACACCGACGAACTACAAGTATGTGTTCATCGGTGTCGTCATCGTCATCCTCGGGGGAATGCTCGTCGGTGTCCTGGTCACCGCGCAACGGAAACGTGCCGTGGGAGTCACGTGGTTCCCCGAGGGATTCCTGAGGACCAGCAGTGGAAGCGTACAGCGACGTAGGTCCCGAAGACGTGGTCCGGATGGCCAGGAGATGAGGAACCTTAACAAACAACCATCGGTGAACTGTATGGACATCGACGTAGGGAACGGTAGAGCCCAACAATGGTCCGACGACGAATCCGACCTACCTCCGTCGAAAAGAATGAGAGCAATAGAACCCGGGTACGCCAGCGATCATACCGCCATCACCGATTACGAGGAAACGGAACCCAGGATGTGGACCCAACAACATTTGGATGCAGCAGAGATTCGTAGACCAGACGCAGGTGTTCTGACTCCTCCAAGTCTCGAACATGGTCAAGACGTGGACCCCAGAGGACCCTGTGGACTGACACCTTTGATGGTAGCCGCCGTACGAGGCGGAGGCTTGGACACCGGAGAAGAGGAGGACGAGAGCGACGGTACCGCCGCTGTGATCGCTGATCTGGTTGCTCAGGGCGCAGACTTGAACGCCACCACGGAGAAGAGTGGCGAGACTTCTCTTCACCTGGCGGCACGTTACGCCAGGGCGGACGCGGCGAAGAGACTCCTGGACGCCGGAGCTGATGCCAATTCCCAGGACAACACCGGTAGGACCCCGTTGCACTCTGCCGTCGCTGCTGATGCGATGGGAGTCTTCCAAATCCTCTTACGAAACAGGGCGACGAATTTGAACGCCCGGATGCACGACGGCACCACCCCGTTAATCCTGGCGGCTCGCCTGGCCACGGAGGGCATGGTGGAGGACCTCATTAACGCAGATGCAGACATTAATGCGGCTGATAATAGTGGCAAGACAGCCCTACATTGGGCGGCAGCGGTTAATAATGTGGACGCGGTGAATATTCTCCTTGTCCACGGTGCGAACAGAGACGCTCAGGATGACAAGGATGAGACACCGTTGTTCCTCGCCGCGAGGGAGGGCAGCTTCGAGGCGTGCAAAGCCCTGCTCGACACGTTCGCCAACCGGGAGATCACCGACCACATGGATCGATTGCCTCGCGACGTTGCCAGCGAAAGATTACATCACGATATTGTCAGATTACTTGACGAACACGTGCCTAGATCCCCGCAGATGGTCACCGTGATACCAAATGGTCCGCTGATGGGTAAGTATTATCAGAGTTGTACCCTGATATCTAGGGTCAACCTCTCTGATCGTTGTATCTTTACTTTATTCAGATATTATAGAATAAATACTAAAACCCAGACTTATTTCCAGGCTCTCCAAATCATCCACAACTGATCACACATCCAACGGTGATCGGATCAGCGCCGAAGCAGACGAAGTCAAAGAAACGGCCAAAGACCGGCGGCGCGGGAAATCCGAACAGCCCGGAGTCGGAGGGCGGCGTGGTGGTGGTCCGACGAAAACCGTCGGTGAAGAAGCCACCGGCGAAACGTGGTGCTCAGCCCCCAAACCAGGAGATCCCTCAGGGAGCGGAGGGAGCAGAGGGCAATCTACCGAGTCCCTACGACAGTGCGAGTCTCTACAGCAACGCGCTACCGCTGGTGGGTCACACGGCCACGGCGAAGCAACCGCCGCCCTACGAGGACTGCATAAAGGGCCAATCCATCCAGGGTCTTCAACAGCTAGGTCTCGACACCTTCACGACCAACTACGGGTTGCCTAATTTTCACGACCAACTGTTAGCACCTCATCAGCGGCAAACGCAGGGGATGGTGAACACGTTATCACCGCCTTACAGCAACCAATCGCCACCACACTCGGTGCAATCGAACATGACTCTATCGCCGCAGGCGAGCTACATGGGCTCGCCGTCCCCGGCGAAGAGCCGGCCGTCGCTCCCCACTTCACCGACCCATATCGCCGCCATGAGACAAGCGACGCATCAGAAACACGGTGGCATGCCACCGGTGGGCTTCGACTTTGAGAATCTTCCCTATTCCTCGAGCCAGCAACAACAGGCGCAACAACAGCAGCAACAACAACAGATGCAGCAGACGCAACAGCAGATCCAGCAGCAGCAGCAGCAACAACAACAACAGCAACAGCAGCAGAGTACGCAGCAGCAGCAGCAACAACAACAGCAACAGCAGCAACAAACTCAACAGTACTATCAGTACTTGACACCACCGTCCCATCATTCAGGGCCGGACGTTACGCCGCAGCACCTGATGCAGGCACCAGAAAGCTTTCCCACACCGTCCCCGGACAGCCCGGGACATTGGTCCTCGAGCTCGCCGCACTCGAACAGCGATTGGTCTGAGTGTATGGCCTCGCCGAACGCCTACAGTGCTGGCGGCGCTCACCAAAGTAACAAGGGCTCCGAGGCGATCTATATATGAAGCCAGCGACGCTCTCTTCCTCGCGCGAGTAAGTCGTAAGTCGTTAAAACGTACATGAACTGTGATTAACTCGTCGAGTTCGAGGGTGATTCTCGCCGGTATGTAATATCCGGGCTTCGTCGATTCGATCGGTCACTGTCGTCAAACCCCCCTAATCGAAAAATCGACGGTGTAAAACTGCGCGACGAATCGAACATTGCTCTCTCGTAAGGTCGATTACAACAAGGTATTCGTTTTTCTTTTTAATTTTCTTCCTTTTTCTTGTAGAGCGGCAGCGAGTGCGTACGATACTGCGAGATATATATATAAATATATATATATATTTATAAATATAAATATAGAAATGAAAATGCGATATATACATATGCGTACAATGTATGTATGTATGTACGTGAAAAGATAGATTGTTCTTTTCACATTAGATCAGAGATCACTACCGCTATGTACTCAATTGAACGATTGTGCCTTTTGTCGAATTGAAAAATCGAAAAACAACGGGTTAGAAGTATGAAATAGGTGATTATTAAAGTAGACACTATGTATTTTTGTCTTTTTTTTTTTTGTATCGACCGATCATTATCGTATCCGAGCTCAATGAATAATGGTGCCTTCGACTTGCCAGAGTGTGAAGACCCGATATAGACAGTAAATTAAGGAACGAGACCTTGCTGCTACAATAGGAATGTACATAGACATTATGCAAACTGGAGAATCATTCACGCTACACGTGTATTCGACGAGGACGACTATAGAGTGTATTATGTAATATTCTATTTAATGCGTAACGCACAGCACGTTTATAAATAAATAAACAGACAAAAAGAAGAAGATGATGTATCCCCGATCGATGCGTATCCAACTCAAATTATGCATCGCATCTTTGCTTGTACATCTTTGCTGGCGTTTGATTCCCGTTTATTTCATTCGCAAAAATATTTGCAACAAATCAATCATCTGACTCGCAGAGATTCAAACCGATTAAAATGGTAAAGTGTAGAAATATCGAACGTCTAACAACACTCCACGGATTGTAATTTCGTTTTGATTTTATATTTTGCGAACTAACGACTGAGAATCAAATGCCAGAGGTGTACACGAGGCTCTGTCCGGTACGTCAACGAGATATTTGAACATTGTAAACCGGGCATCCTTGATACGAAGCATCGTACTGCGCATAAGGAAAGAAAACTGAGAAATCGTGCCTTCGAGTATCGTAGAATAAGAGAATCCGTGTAGGTAAATCTATTAAATTATGTGTTTTGAAGGAACGCAGCGTTTCCAAATGGCCTTTAACGATTTAATGTTTATTACCGATTAGTGTGGCGACACGTAATGTAAGATATGAAAAAAGGCAGCGTAACGTTTTGTACGGTCGACGGGAGCCTCAGAGAAATCGTCTTTACCCCGCCGGTTTATCGTTCCATACATACACATTCCATTCGTAACGGCAACACTTTGATATCCTCTAATGTTTACGACTCTTTTTCGCTTGACAAGGGATATCCGCGATTTAAAATCGAAGAAACGATGGAATCAGCGTAAAATCAATTTATATCATAGTATTTTTTTAAAAAAACAATTTATACAATTTTTATACAATGTACGCTCGTATCTGGGATAATGAATTACAGAATTTCGCGGATGTGCCTTGTTACGTTGTTCTCGAGCCATTTACTAACAAGCTAGCGTAATTATTAACGTTAATCTCTACGAAGTAATCGATTCGTTTAAATTAAGTAGGTACGCGACGTGCGGACGGTAAGACGATTCGCTGATCTCTCATCTGCCAAAGCCAAAAGAAAGATTCATGTTTCTTTTATCTTTTCTTTTCCTTTTTTTTTTGGTCGTTTCCTTAGATAATGTATTGGCGGCAGGGCTGTACGGTGGTATACATAATACGCATAATAAGATATTAAACGTAGATTGTTGCGAGAGAAAAGAACATTAATTTTATTATCGTCGGGTGATGAGATGAAGATTCGTGGCGCGGCTTTGCAATATATGTCCACCAGTGATGCGTTTTACTGTGCGAAACGAGTACACACGAAACACGGATACGCGTAGAATCATTGAGACCTATCTCTCTCTTTTTTTTTCTTTCACCATTTCTAAAGAGGAAATTTGTAAATACTCTTTTCTTTTCCCCATTCTATCCGCTCATCTTACGTACTATCGAGTACTTTTTTTTATATATATATACGTATATACATATATATACATATACACACATATATGTATATATATTTATAATTGTCTTTTCTCTCGATTTTGTACAAACTGTTTTTACATATTTTTTATATTATATTAAGCTAGCTATTGCTACTTTTGTAAGACGATTCGCATACAATAATAATGTTTCCTTTATCATATTATTAATCATAGAAGAAACAAATAATTAAATAAATAAATAAATAAATATATATATATATATATACATAAATATATATATATTTTGTGTAATTATGTGTTGCATCAAGGATTCGATTACGTTACGGTAAATCCTTAATGCAATTCCGGATTACATAGAGGTGTGATGGAGCTTTCCAATTTTGGAAGATGAGGGTCCAACGCAATTTCTATGAATATTTCGCGAACGCTATAACGGTTCCCTCGCGGAGGGATGATCTTTATTTTATTTATGTAACTTTATAACGAACTATTTGTATCTTCATGCGACTGCCCTTGTATTGCCGAAATCACGCGAAATCTGCCAAATAACGGATGGACGAAAATGTATCAGGTGAATGTTTATATTTTTTAAATAGTACTATTGTTATAAACGATCCAACATAGACACTAAAACTATCACACGCGATGGTAATAAAAGTACAATCTTCAATAAGCAAGAATAACAAAGACTTTTATAACAAAAAAAACAAAATAAGAGAATCCGAATATTTTTGTCAACGAATGTATAATTATTATCGAGATTTTGTATAAGATGGAATTTAAGAAAAAAAAATTGTGAAAAATCGAAACAAAAAAAAACGTAGATAATTGTGCACGTAAAGCGATAAACTGTTGGACGGGACGGAAAATTGATTGATGAATTATTGTGTTCAAAATTTTCATGGCAACTGCTCTCTGATGCACCAATATCTCTGTGTTAAAAGGAACGATAGATAAGCTACACGCTCCAATCTAGAATTATCCACGATAAGTTAGAAAACTCCCGATTATTATGATAGAATCTTGTTATTCCTTGTAACTTGTAAAAAGTACTGAGTTTTATTAGTATTAACTATTCGATGAGTAAACTAAGGATTTGTTCGATCCTATTATATCCTTTTCCCTTCTTCCCCTGAACCCCCTCGCCCCGGCTCCCCTTTATTCCAGTACCCATTCCCAATATTTTTATAAATAAGTTATGTCTTTTAAACAGATGTAATAATAAAGATAATCTAACATTCACAATAGGGTTGTTGTTCTGTTCTATTGTGCTATGATACCGCGTTTATTCCTTAATAATCTAAGCATACAGATACGTTTAGTATACTACAACAGATTTTACACAACAATCAAATTGTATTATAGCAATAAAAAAATAAAGAACCTGAAAATATTTCCCGAATATATTTCATTTAAAATTGATTTCTGTTTTATTGTTTTTTAATTCGCATCAAAGTTAATCGTATAATTCGAATATACTTGTCTATTATTGCTATAATCTAATTTAACGAATCGTAGTCGAATTCTTTGAAAAATAATGTAAATATTTATTTGCAATGGATTAATAAAACAGTCTTAAAAGAACATGCGGCTTTGAGTTCAGAATCTTATTCAAATTTTAGTCTTGTGAAAAGTAACATAGGAAATTCATAAAAGTTCGGATTTGTCGTTATCGCATTTATTAAATTTATAAATAACAAATACATAGATAGATTTATTCATCTTTCTATCTCTTGAGAGAGAGATTACATTATTAATATGCACAAATTATAACTTCTATAATATCATTTCATTACATATTTTGTTTAAACCCACGTCCATTCAAGACTCGAACCCAAGATGGTAAGGTTGGGAGTGACACTAAAATGATAAGAGCACTAATTAAGTCTTTTCTACGGATTAAAACGAAACTATCAGTAAAACGTAAAGCATTGAAAGATAGGCGAACACGATGTGTGCCGAACACTTGGAAATACGAGAAAATGAGCTAAATTCTGTTTGACAGTGTTTTTCTATTTCCGCGAAAATAAGTTACTCTAGTTATTCTAATTACATATTTACAAAAAGGCTTTACTGATATGTATAGCAAATACCATGATTTCAATTCCTAGTATCACAGACGAGGTATTGGTTAGACCGATCATCCCCATGCAACGTAATATTTAATATCAAGTTTATAAAATATAGTTCGAATTTGTACGATGTTATAGTCAAAAGTTTTCTTTATTTGTGCAAAATATATAATTGTTTAATTGTTAGCAATAAATCCGGAAAATGCTACGGTTTAATAACGGTCCGCTCGAGGTTAACATAGATTTTATTATGTCGTAATAGATCGAAGAAATTCGCGGGCGGGTACCTATGTACGAGTGCAACTGACCGTGACCGGCCGACTCCCGAGTTTACCTGGCGTGACTTTGACAGGGGCACGCATCAGTCTCTGCTCAGCGGCCGGAGGGTGAAGACGTACATACTCATAGGAGCTCCTGGGTGGTTTCCAAGGTATGTGACATCGTTTTAGAACATTTATCTTTGTTCAATTCATTTATATTCTATAGCCTATCATAATATATACGTGTATACCATACACATTCAATACATTACATTTAAAATTATGAATCGAGTCCACTTTTCTCAGTATGATTTAAACAAATAATTTGTCAACTTTTTGGAAAATACCTTCTTTATTTCTATTAATTCTTGCTTACTACATTATCACAATTTAATTAGTTTTGCTTATGAATTTCGCTGTTTGTACTTAGAATTTGGATAAATTTGTGACTGTTAATTCTTATCGTGTTTTGGTTTCTAATTCCAGGTATCCACTATACAAAGATGCCCGGTTACTTGAGACGTAAACAAGAACACAATGGACATCGCTTGCGGTCAAAGCCTACTTGTTAACGCCGGGATTTTCCCGATCGGGCAATGTATAATAGTTGTACTTTTCGAAAATTTGATTTTTCGCAAAAATCTGAAGGGGGTAGGTCAGGATTTTTTGCGATTTTCGTAAATCGCTCGCCATTTCCGTAATTTATGAGCTATTAAAGTGATCCTGGACGTTTTTGACGCGGAATCCGAAGCCGAATAAGCCAGTGAAAGAATCATTTTGATATCTAAAAAATTGTGGAAATGGCGGGGGAAAAACAAAAATCGCGCAAGCATCATGTGCACGCTCCGCTACCTGCCCCCCACCCGCTATAACACCGGGTTTGTCCGACATGATTTTGTCACGTACTACCTACATCGACACGCATCAGTCATCGGCGAACTGTGGCGGTGTCAAGACCTCCTCCTGGGTGCTTCCTGGTGCTCTCTAAGGTACATCGCACTCCTCTACATTTACCTTTGCTTAATCAAAGCTATACTTGCAATTCATTTCTCAACTCGACAAACTTTACAGTTTATATCATTACATTTTTGGCGTTATTTTCTATTAATCGTAATTTCATAATATTTAATGTTTATTTTCACTGTTTTTATAGTTGGAATGTGCATAACATTATTATTCATACTTTGACTTTTTGCAGTTTAAATTCTAAGAACATAATTCCAATCGTATTTTTGTCTGTAATTTCAGATTCAACCAACAAAGAGAAATCCAGTTCGCACCGGTGAATTCTCTTGGAGGGTAGCAGATAACTACGTCGCGGTCTTGTGACGTATACGTAAAGAAGAAAATCTGGGCATCGCAGCGGTCACACCTTACTTGCTACCGACCTTGACATTGGTCGGAACTACCATTGTCGTCGTTTCAACTACAACGGGAATTTATATTTTCCGTGAGTTTCATCGAATCGAATCGAGTCATCGTCGCATTGTTTATTCGCGAACCGGATATAAGAAATATTTTCCTTGCGAAGGGTGTGAGAATGTTTCTACAAAACTTGGCATTGATTTATTCAAATCTCGTATTTGTTTTACGTATCGACAATCGGTTTGACTGATCATATTTACATTTTTCAATCTCTTCTTAGTGAATAAAAATTCACGCTATTTCAAATATAAAATAAAAGTTGAGAAATTTTAGAGTGAAGAATATACTTGACTGCTATATGAAGAAATTCATGATTACGTTTTAAATTTTAATTTACAAGAGACAGTAGGACAAAGGCAATATTCCTAACAACAGCGCGTGGTATAAAAAAATAAGACTTACAAAACCAACAACTGTGTCATTCTGCGTGATATATGGTATATTTGTGTGCACCCTCCCCTTTATTTTCAGCTTGTGTGATCGCGCGCAATGCGGTCTTAGAGTCACTTGCTCCGAGAGACAGTATTTCGCGAAATAGAGTCAGTGTTGTTGCGCTATTAAAAATTGTGCTTGTTCGATAACCGCGTATTTAAAACCGCCGTATTGATTGAAATGGACTGCTACAACGTAACATATTCGGTCGCGAAATTCCTGTATACTTTGAATCGCGTGAGTAGAGTCAGTTTGATCGCCGGAAATAATTACGGTCGGGAGTGTAGTCTCTTTATTTTTCTATTTGTTTGTTGAAATGCGTCGCGATATAGTAGTGGTACGCAGCAGCTGCGGAGAGGACCTCCATCGGGCGTCGTCGCATCAGGCAGCAGGTAAATATCGCCAAAATTGTATTCCTGTTAAAATTTCTGAAAAGGAAGATCGAGCGAAAGTGGAATCTTTCCATTCCAACTCTAGCAAAATTGTGAAATGAAATACAGTTGAATTATAAAGAATATCTTCTTGTTACGTTACAGAGATCATCGGCAGATATACCGGTCGTAGTATCAACTCTAGAAGGCGCAGAAGAACTCTACGGCCGGTGAGTCGAAAAATTTTTGGTTCCTCCGATCACTCAATCATGTCGTAGGACATAAAGGTCCGAAGCGGCACGAGTGTATTGGTTGTATTTTATTTGAGTTTGCGAGCATAGTGACCGCGAGTGTAAAGTATTTGATACTTTACGCTTGTGGGTAGTAACACACCACTTTTACTTGTGAATATTTAATTAGCTCAGGCAGGGGTCTTCTTGTGGCTTTTAGCTTCACGTACGTTTTTTTCGTAATTCGATTAAAATTTTCATATCCTGAAGCTGCGTTTAATTGTATTGGGATTCGCGTAAAGTACTTGCAATAAAACTATACTCGGAATATATTTTCGAGAAAAGAGTTTGATATTTTCTCGTATGAGGTTCATACGAATTAAATTGAATTAAAGTTTTCATGTGATTTATATTTTTCGTAACATGATTTCCGATAACGGAAGAAATTCATATTAATCGTTCTATTTTATGAATGTACCCAAGAAGACCAATTCGCGGTGTTTAGATTCTGGTTTCAAAGGATTATTTTTAACAGATTTATCATTGTTTAGAACACCTCCTTTGAATAAGGAATCAAACAAGGGTTTTCCATTAAAACATTGAAGTTTTCAATATACATATACTTTTCTGCATATTAATATTGAGAAACTTTCAATACGTACTTGTATTAAAAGTTTTGAAATTCGTCTTAAATAAATTTATATTCTCTTGACTTTTTCAATGATTTAAATAACTATATACGAGTCATTTTATCCAGCATATTTTCAATGAATTTTTGCAAAGCGATTTAAATAAATGTATGTCATTGGGATTGGGATATCATGCGCCAAATTCCGTCGACAATAAAGGCAATGACTTTTTTGCTCGTTCCGCGTTATTAAATCAATTTTAAGCTGACATAATGATCTTTAACTTTTAATTACAATTATTATCTTCAATTTTCAACTTTGATTTTTAACTTAAACATTTATCTTGAATTTGTCATGTTTAAAGTAGAATCATTTGTTCGTTATTTGTCACGTTTGTCATACCCCTGGCGTTAAAACAACACGATAAACCGTGTAGTCGGCCTAATAGCCTCACGGCTATTTGGTTAAACCGCGATCTTGCGATGTAATCGTGGAGCGTGGCTTTCGTCAAATCATGGTTCCATCGGTACTTTGTGTGGCCTAGCGTTGTCTGGAAAGTCGAACTCTCGGGTTCGATCTGGGATCGCATAGACGGGCAAACCGTTCTTAATTAATATTAATAAATTTCCATTTTGATTCGGATTAGCCGTATCAGGCTTGTCGGTAGCGGCCGGACCGATAAGTCTTATTCGACTGAATCTGTGTAGAGTTCGTCTTAATTATCTGTAGTTCCGCGTTTTATTTGTTTCATCTTTGAAGTGATCCTCGACCGAATTTCGTTGAGATTTCTTTCCTGTAAATCGACCCTAGGTGAATCTCTTTGTATCGGTGGACCATGATTCGGGGAAAGTCGTGTGAAACGGGTATTTCTCAAGATCGTTGTACGAGCCACTGTGTAAGTGTGTAAATTGTTTTTTCGCCGCGTTATGGTAAACGTTTAGAATCACCCGCGTTCAGATTTTGATTATGGAGTTGGTTGTCTCGATGAGTAACCAGACCTTTTCACTTTCACTTTTTGATTGCCTTTAACTGTCTAACGAATAATTGGCGTGTGATGGGGATGTATAATATTAATGATATTGAAAACCATATTAGACATTAAAGTTTTACACATATATATTTTTTTCACTACATGAAATATTCAAAGGTTCTTAATATACATATACTTTTTTACATATTAATATTGAAAGTTTCTCAATATATACATTAAAAGTTTTGAAATATTTCTTAAATAATCTTTTCATTTTTTGACTGATTTAAATAAACTATATTCGAGTCATTTTATCACGTATATTTTCAATGAATTTTTATACTGAGATTTAAATGAGTGATTAGATCGTTGGAAACATTATGTTAATAATCATTTTGTAGCTCAGGATTTTCAGCATACATCGACACTAGTTTTAATTAGTTTATTTGCCACGTTCATGTCCCTATTTGGCTTGAACTCATTTGTGGGCCCAGGTGCTGCACGAATGGGTGATGGCGGTGAACGTGGCTGATTTTTCGATTAATTATAATAATACTATTGTGGCGGCTCACAAGCGTTAGCGATTGTGCACGACGTACGGTTCCACACCGGTGTGAGTGTGTGTATAGTAATTAAGTATTTCGTGGATCGTGCGTCGGTTGAAAGTGAAATATTTCTTGCAATTTATCAATTGAATTAAACCTTGATTTCTTCACAATTTCACATTATTCAATTCATGTTCAATTTTCTCGCGAATTTCACAATATACAATTTATTTGATATACAATTTGAGTCAACACGTAGAAGCATTATTGTTAAACGTAGTAATTGTTCGAGCTACGAATTAATTGCCGTTTTTTTATTCACATATTTTACGTAAATATCTTTTCTCTACATTTTTCCCAATAAAGACTAATTTCTAATAAAGTCTACATAAATCGCAATAATCGCTGGCCTTGTGAGTCGATTTCAGCAAAAAGGTACGTACTTTAAGGTGTGCATTGTTTTTCGAGTCGGTGTCCAGAATGGGTGGTCATTCTGTTACTACTAAGTCACTATGCTCGTAGTAGTTGTAGAGTAATTATAGTTGTAGTAATTTGAAGTAGTTAGTACCACGGGTCGAGGTGAGCTCCCCGTGAAGACTCTGCCCTGGTCTGCATTAAAGTTTTCGAGTCATTTTTCATGTTCAATATTTCTCAAAAGTGTTCATATTTGAATATTTGCTGCCTTGACTTGTTTTCTAATAGAGTCGTTAATTTGTTTTTATAATTACAAAGATTTTTAAAGTCATTTAATTAATTACTGAGATATTTTTTGTACTTTTCTGACTTGAGTTTTAAGAATACAAACAGTATATTTTGCGAGATTTTTAATAATTCATAAAGTCCAGAGTTTGATTCGAGTAAATTTGATAAAATGAATTTTTGGAAAAAGCAGAGGGGTAGAGTGTGAAACAGTGTGCAGATAGAAGAAATTTGCACACTTGCCATCCGCGCCGGGTCGTTTTTTTGTCACCGCTGGCTGCACCTTTAGCTTCGCGAAATTACTGATAATCCGAAATGGATCATCCCAGAGTGTCTCACCGAGGTACATTTTTTAATACCGTGCAGGAACTATACCAATTTTTTCAATAAATATGCGAATCTGTCTCTAAGAGACACACGTGGTTTTTATCCTATAATACATATATATATATATTAATTAAATGTCCGAAACTGTCTCCACGAGACACACGCGATTTCTTTTTTTCTTAATATAAATCATTTCTATATTTTAATGCGGCCATGTGACTCGCGAACCGCATCGTACATCGCCGGCTTGGTACGATGCTACTTAAAACCATTAGGACCAAGCGTTTGTTGAAGGGAATATTGCCATGAGTTGATTATAAATTGCATTTTACATCGAACAGTATTATTTAGTACAATATCGTATAATGTTATGCAAGTCTTTGACATTCAAGTGTTCAATATATACTTTTCTATGCATTAATATTGAGAAACTTTCAATACATACATTAAAAGTTTTGAAATTCGTCTGAAAAAAATTTATATTCTCTTCACTTTTTCAATGATTTAAATATCAGTATTCGAGTCATTTTATCAAGTAAATTTTTTATGAAATTTTATGAAGTGACTGAAATAAATGGATATCATTGGTATTGGGATATCATGCGCCAAGTTCCGTCGACAATCAAGGCAATCACATTTTTGCTCGCTCCGCGTTATTAAACAATTTTAATTATTATCCTCGATGTACAACTTTCATTTTTAACTTAAACATTTATCTTGAATTTTTCATTTTTAAAGTAGAATCATTTGTTCGTTATTTGTCACGTTTGTCATACCACTGGCGTTAAAACAACACGATAAACCGTGTAGTCGGCCTAATAGCCTCAGGGCTATTTGGTTAAACCGCGATCTTGCGATGTAGTCGTGGAGCGTGGCTTTCGTCAAATCATGGTTCCATCGGTACTTTGGGTGGCCTAGCGTTGTCTGGAAAGTCGAACTCTCGGGTTCGATCTGGGATCGCATAGACGGGCAAACCGTTCTTAATTAATATTAATAAATTTGCATTTTGATTCGGATTAGCCGTATCAGGCTTGTCGGTAGCGGCCGGACCGACAAGGCTTATTCGACTTAATCTGTGTAGAGTTCGTCTTAATTATCTATAGTTGCGCGTTTTATTTGTTTCATCTTTGAAGTGATCCTCGACCGAATTTCGTTGAGATTTCTTCCCTGTAAATCGACCCTAGGTGAATCTCTTTGTATCGGTGGACCATGATTCGGGGAAAGTCGTGTGAAACGGGTATTTCTCAAGATCGTTGTACGAGCCACTGTGTAAGTGTGTAAATTGTTTTTTCGCCGCGTTATGGTAAACGTTTAGAATCACCCGCGTTCAGATTTTGATTATGGAGTTGGTTGTCTCGATGAGTAACCAGACCTTTCCACTTTTCACTTTTTGTTTGCCTTTAATTGTCTAACGAATAATTGGCGTGTGATGGGGATGTTTAATATTAATGATATTGAAAACCATATTAAACATTAAAGTTTTACATATATATATTTTTTCAATACATGAATTTTCATAGGTTCTTAATATACATATACTTTTTTACATATTAATATTGAAAATTTCTCAATATATGCATTCAAAGTTTTGAAATATTTTTTAAATAATCTTTTCACTTTTTTAATGATACTTCAAACTGATTTCGAGTCATTTCATCAAGTATATTATATAATAAATACAATACACTATGATCAGTTAAATCGGTGGAAGCGATCAACGCGGAATTTTTTCAATTTAGTACATCAGTTTTGTAAAAATGTTCATGACCGTGAAACAAGGAACATATTTTCGCGTGCGAAATTCGAATTGTTTAAAGATGAAACTTGTAATCACACGATGACTAGTTCGTTACGATAAAACATACGAAGTTGTGGAAACTGCAGCGTGTCAAAGAACTTGACAAATGACTGAAGAAGACTGAAGAAGACTATTAGAAGACTGAAGAAGATTTTTAGAAGACTTTTAGAAGATTTTAGACGACTTTTAGAAGATTTTAGAAGACTTTTAGAAGATTTTAGAAGACTTTTAGAAGATTTTAGAAGTCTTTTAGAAGATTTTAGAAGACTTTTAGAAGACTGAAGAAGAATTTTAGAAGACTGAAGAAGAATTTTAGAAGACTGAAGAAGAATTTTAGAAGACTGAAGAGAACTTTTAGAAGACTGCCATTGGGTCCACTCATCAGCTTTGAAGCATTTGTCGAAAACGGATGAGAGTGGAAATCACCAAAACTTGAGCCCTACTAAGAATGATTTAAACTCTGACGCAATTACCCATGGCCAGCAATTGTTCATTACGTTTGACAACTAGGATTTTTCTCTCCAACTCCGAGGAACTAGAATAAGTTAATTATTGTATTCATTATTACACAAAGTGTAATCGCTTGTAAATCGTTTTGGACACTCTGGTGACAAAACGATATAGTTTAAGGGGATATCACGCGCCAATTCCACTTCGTATTTCATCGACCATCAAGAAAACGCGACTTTTTTTTATCGTTCCGCGTAATTAAATTCATTTTCAGCCTTAGCTTTGATCTTCAGGCTGCAGTATTTAGCTTCAGTTTATTTGGAATAGATCTTTATCTGGAATTTTTCATGTTTAAAGTAGAATCATTTGTTCGTTATTTGTCACGTTTGTCATACCACTGGCGTTAAAACAACACGATAAACCGTGTAGTCGGCCTAATAGCCTCAAGGCTATTTGGTTAAACCGCGATCTTGCGATGTAATCGTGGAGCGTGGCTTTCGTCAAATCATGGTTCCATCGGTACTTTGGGTGGCCTAGCGTTGTCTGGAAAGTCGAACTCTCGGGTTCGATCTGGGATCGCATAGACGGGCAAACCGTTCTTAATTAATATTAATAAATTTCCATTCTGATTCGGATTGGTCGTATCAGGCTTGTCGGTAGCGGCCGGACCGACAAGGCTTATTCGACTTAATCTGTGTAGAGTTCGTCGTAATTATCTATAGTTTCGCGTTTTATTTATTTCATGTTTGAAGTGATCCTCGACCGAATTTCGTTGAGATTTCTTTCCTGTAAATCGACCCTAGGTGAATCTCTTTGTATCGGTGGACCATGATTCGGGGAAAGTCGTGTGAAACGGGTATTTCTCAAGATCGTTGTACGAGCCACTGTGCAAGTGTGTAAATTGTTTTTTCGCCGCGTTATGGTAAACGTTTAGAATCACTCGCGTTCAGATTTTGATTATGGAGTTGCTTTTCTCGTTGAGTCGTTCCTTCTATAGTTCTCTTTTTGTTTCCTTTTTTTATATCGCGAATAATTGGCGCGTGATGGTGATGGTTTGCGTTAGTAATATTGAAACACGTTTCAATACCCCCCTCTAGTCGCGGTCTCATCGATAGACGTGTCTATGAGACGATCGTTCTTTAATTGAATTAGTTTAAAAGAGGGGGGTGGATGGAGGTAGTGGTTTGATTCCGCCTCCATCCTCAGAAACTTTCCGTGGTGAGATTTGCGTCGAAATTATTTGCATCGAACCTTTTTGGCTTCGATACAAATGGTATCGAGCAGATTTTCCGCGAATAGATTATAAGTTTTTTTTACTCTTTTACTCGCATCGTTTGCGTAAATGAAGCATAGGTATAAATTGTCTGTGTCTATGATATAGTCCAGTGATCATTGTTTTACTACCATATCACGGACTTTGATAAAATATTAGTAATTTGTAAGCTTTAATTTTGATTAAATGTTAGTAGATTAATTAGTCCCCTGTGGGTCGGGGAAAGAATACACCCACGGTAATCTCTTCCTGTCGTAAGAGGCGACTAACAGAGTCGTTTTGGCACTCCGGTGACAAAACGCGGGGGTTATCATTCGCCAATTAAAAATTGTTTTTTATCGATAATCTAAAGAACGCGACTGATTTGCTTGTTCCGCGTTATTAACAGTTTGCCTACCGGTAGCGGTAGGTAAAGTGTTAAATTCGTACTATCCGTAATAGGGAAATGGCATGTTTGTTCTTTTTTGTCCCGCGAATACTAATTGGCGTATGATGGGGATAATTAGTTTTAGTAATATTGAAACGTGTTTCAATACCGCCTATATCGTGATCTCATTGACAGACGTGTCTTTGAGATTATAGTTTTTAAGTATAATTAGCATAGTCTTAAAAATAAGGATGTGGTTAAATTTTAATCAAACGATAATACAATACTTTAATATGTTTTGCAAATATAATGACTTTGTGTCATACATTTGAAAGTACTGTAAAATATCGGAAATAACTTATTGATTAAACTGTTATCAATAAATTCTAAGCATTTGTTTCATTTTCCTTTTCCTATTGCAATTACAGATCTTCGTGGATCAGATTAGTACTTTGACGTTTAAGAAATAACACTAGTATGTGATAAAGTATTATCGTAAATCAGGATTTGTTTAAAATACATTCCCCTGTGGGTTGGGGAAAGAATATACCCACGGTATTCCCTGCCTGTCGTACGAGGCGACTAATAGGGACGCGTTTTGTGCAGATTCGTGACAAAAGGTTCGTTTAAGGAGTGAGGTGATAGAAATGGAGTTGGTTTTCCTTCGTTCGGTATGATAAGGCCAAAATTTGTAGACATTTCGGCAAAGTTTGAACCGTGTAGATGAAGCTTTGTCGCTATTTTGGTAATTCGCTCGCCATTTGCACAATTTTTTAGACATCGACCTGAATCTTTCACCGTCTTATTTCGTTTTAAATAACGCGCCGAAAAAGCCCTGGATCATTTGCATAGCTCGAAAATTACGGAAATTACGAAGAAATTACGAAATTCGCGAAAATTCATCAATTTAGAGCAGTTTTTCGTTCGGCATTCGCTCAATTTTTGACATTGCGATCTGAAACTGGTACCATTGATTTAATTAGGAAACTCTACGCCAGATCAACGTATAATAGTTGTACTTTTCGAAAATTTAATTTTTCGCCAAAATCTGAAGGGGGTAGGTAAGGATTTTTTGCGATTTTCGTAAATCGCTCGCCATTTCTACAATTTTTTAGATATCAAAATAATTCTTTCACTGTCTTATTCGGCTTCGGATTCCGCGTACAAAACGCCCCGGATCGTTTTAATAGCTCAAAGATTACGGAAATGGCAGGCGCCCCTCTCCCGGAGAAAGAGAACCAGAAAGAAAGGGGAGAGTGAGAGTGACTGACCGCGGTTATTAATTCGACATGCATCATGCAACGCGTACAGAAAACTAGAAAGAGAGGGAAGATTGTCACGTGCTCGTAAATCTGTCAGAACTCTTTAACCATTTATGATATCAGTCTCTCTCTCTCTCCCTCTCTCTCTTTCTTTCTTTTTTTTTCCTCGACAACCGCGATTGCACTTTCTCCGCCGTTTGAACCCCGGCGACCCTCACTCCGGAATATTATCGACACTGCCAAGTTCATTTCTGTTTACATTCGGCACGATCGACGAACCCGGCGAGCGATCTATGTATCGCGATCCCGGGGGCGGATTCGTCGATCGATCCCGCGACGATTGGCACGCGGGGTCCTGGGGATCGTCCTCTGGCTCGATATACAAATCGAGATTAATTTATGATGGTGAATACCTGGGTGATCTTTAATTTTTTATGAATTAAATTGTGTTTTTTCGGTGGAATTTAATTTGAAAGATTGGCGGGAAAATTTTTGCGGATGCTGCGATAAGGGAAGTTCATTTTTTGTTTGTTAATTAATTATGGTGAACGACGATGATGTTGATCATAATGTGAATCTTCGAATTTGTTTTTTTTTAATTGTTCAATCTTGTTTTGTTTTGTTTCTTTTTCTTTTTCTTTGCGGATTTCGTTATCGTCACGGAGATCGATTAAATTGTTTTCGATTATTATCGTTCCTCGGGAAACCGAGACCCGAAGATTACAGAGTCGCACACACTTCCAGGTGTTTTCTACGCGGTTAGGCGAAAGTGAAAGTTCGTGTGGGTGAGCCGGAAACTTCGCTTGTATTCTTGAACTTCGTGCGGAATATTCAGCGACTCGTATCAATAGAATTATTGAGAAGACTAATCAAAAGAGATCTATAAAATGATTTAAATTAAAAAAAAAGAAGATCACTCTAAATATTGATCGAACCTTTTTCACTGGTAAATATAAATTGGCTAATTAAATAATAGATTTCTTTGTGTGTTTACAGATGGAAGCAGTATTGCAGAAACTATTTGAAGCAACGATCAGCAAGTGCAGTGATTCTATTTTGTGTGATGGATTATTTAAGACACTTAGCGTATATTAAGTTATGAAATATATGTTTTACCAATTATATCTAGCCTATAGATTTTTACCAATTATTATATTTAGCCTATAGACTGTAGGTCTTATTATTGTAAATTACAAGTCTTTGAATAAATCGTATTTATATGTCACGAGTTTCGTAATTTTAAACCCTTTCCTCTTAGTCGTAAAACAAATCTTTCATGATCCGTGAACAACGAGGATTTTGTGCCACCTCCTGTGACATTATGTGTTCCTGTTACAAAGTCTTGATGTTAGCAAAACGATATCAGAAAATGTAATATTATCAACGATCGGGTGACCTTGAAAATGATGATGTCACAGGGCCGAACTCGGCAATGTCAATAACTGGGCATAAAACTTAAGCATAAATTCCACGCGAAACTTTTACTGCCCACTCCTGACGCGGAACTTATAAATTAATTTAATGCATAAGTGGAAAGGATAGGAATAATTGTTATAAATGAAGACTCAGTTTTTACCAAATACATAGTATTTATTAATGTTGTAATACGTGTAATATACATGATAAAACTACATAATTTCACGTACTATTAATATAACTTAAGTAATTCCCTTAAATTTAGTAATCGTTATA